>CM065297.1:84671051-85886051 GCA_032871835.1 Dipteronia dyeriana
GAAGTATCTTTAGTAGTGCCTTTATCTTTGTTTATGGACATATTTTCCTATAAAATAAAGATTAGAAAAATAGAACCTCACAACACTCGAATAATCAATTCACTCAAAACTCGTGTTTTCATATAATAAAATTTGGCCCTCAATATGTACTCACCACTCTTGCCTTTTTTCCACTCGTTATTTCTCAAAAGTTCTTATCAAACTAATTCAAACAAATAATCAGGATTTCTTAGCCATGTTCAACGTACCAAGAATTTTTTTTCTAGGTTCACACGAAATGATTCACAAAGAACCAAACAAAGACGAGTTTCCACTACGAGATAATTTTTTTTTTGAATATCAATGCACGGAATCAAGGAAAGGAATAAAAATTCGAATGAACTCCAGAGGCTGACAAAGCCTTCAAACTCATCAAGTCACGACTGACAACAACCCCTATATTAATCTTGCCAGATTTTTCACAGCCTTTCGAGCTTCACAGTGATGCATCTAAGCTAGGCATAGGAGCAGTGTTAAGTCAAGCTAGCAAACCAGTAGCATTTTTCAGTGAAAAACTATCAGGGGCAAGATCGCGGTACAACACCTACGACATTAAGTTCTACGCAATGGTCCAAGCCATGAAACATTGGAGACACTACCTTTTCCATCGTGAGTTCATTTCCTTTACAGATCACGAAGCTCTAAAGCATCTCCACAGTCAAGATAAAATTTCAACTAGACATGCAGCATGGTCAGCTTATCTACAACAGTTCACATTCATCTTGAAACACAAAGCATGTACTTCTAACAGAGTTGCAGATGCATTGAGTCGGTGAAGTAACTTGCTGTCCACTATTAGTCTCTCGGTACCTGAGTTTGAATTATATGTGACACACTTGCTACAGACCCGTATTTCTCACCTATTATGATAGCTTTTTAGTTCGGAGAGAAATCAAATTTTTTATTAGTATATGGGCTTCTGTTTCGGGGAAATTAGTTGTGTATTCTCGACTGTAGCTTACGACTGCACATTATTAAGGAACTACATGGGGAAGGGCATGTGTGTCGAGATCGTACACTCCAATTAGTCAATGCAAGCTATTTTTGGCCAACGATTCGAACAGAAATAGAGTGTTGTCGAGTTTGTCAAGTTTTGAAAGGTAAGGCAACTAATACGGGTCTATACTTACCGCTTCCAATACCAACTTAATCATGGACAGAAGTGAGCATGGATTTTGTCCTCGGGTTGCCAAGAACTCAATGTGGTTTTGATTCGATTTTATAGTCGTGGACAGATTTTTGAAGATGGTTCACTTCATTCCATGCAAAAAGACCACGGACACAGTTAGTGTTGCTCATTTTTTTTCGGGAAGTATATCATTTGCATGGATTGCCTAATTCTATCGTGCTGATCGAGACACCCGTTTTCTTAGCCACTTTTGGCGCAGCCTTTGGAATTTAGTGAACACGCAGCTTGATTTTAGCAGTGCATATCACCCGCATATGGATGGACATAACGAAGTTGTTAATAGGTCACTAGGGAATTTATTGTGAAGCTTAGTTGGAGAGAATACTCGGGCTTGGGATCAAAGGCTTAGCCAGGCCGAATTTGCACACAATCATTCAATAAATCGGAGTTCAGGTTTTAGTCCTTTTCAAGTGGTGTACTCGGTCATCCATTGTGGTTCGCTTGACTTACTACCTCTTCCATACAAGACTTGAATTCATGGAAAGGTTGAGGATTTCATTCAACATTTACAGGGAACTCACAAGCAAGTTCGTGACAACTTGTTAAAATCCACGACAAGGTACAAAGCTGCTGCTGACAGGAAATGCCGCCTGGTAGAGTTTGATGTGGGGGATTTTGTATGGGCTATCTTGACTAAAGACCGTTTTGCAGCTGGGGAATACAACAAACTTACGGTGAAGAAGATTGGACCACTTGAGGTGCTTGAGAAGATAAATCCAAATGCATACCAATTAAAGATTCCGAGCCATATACATACAGCTGATGTGTCCAATGTGAAACATCTAGTGCCTTATTTTGGTGATTCTGAGAAGGAGGATGCAACATCGAGGTCGATGTTTTTCTACCCTGGAGGGATTGATGCAACAACCTTGACATTGGATTACATGGAGGGGTTGGATCGGAAAAAGACCAAGTAGTTCGGGCAATGGAATCGGAATGACGTGAAACTTTCACAGTTAATGTGGATCGATGAGATCTTTGAAAATCACTACCTCTGGTCGTGTGGCATACCCTTTTTTAGCCAAATTCTGTGTTTTGGTCCCAAAATTATCGTTTTTGCCCTTTTTACGAAATGTTTTATTTTCGCAATAACTTTACTTTTCCAAATCTGAATAGACTTTCATCAATTTTAGTTTTCTTAGAATCTTTAATTTTATTTGTTTCCATATGTAACTCAAATTTGCCATTTTTGGTAATTTTTATTATTTCGGATTTCTAGGTCATTCCTTGCTCAACAAGGTTCTAGAAGTAGGATTTGGGTTTGTTTACTTTAAATAGACCTGTAAGCCACTTTTGTTTAGGCATTATTAATGATTAATAAAATTTCAGAAAATTATTTTTCAACTATCCAATTACACATCCTTCGTGCGCGAAGATTGTCGTATTTGAAGTCTAGTGCTCTGGCATCCGTGCACAGATCAACAGAACATTAGTAGGCTGTATCTAATTGTTTCTTGCAGGTTTTTCTTGACAAAGCTTCCGTTACACTAGTTCATAAACCAAGGACGCGGGATGGATCATGAGTGAGCATAAAGAAGAAAAGATGTCGATGCGTAGCCATAAGAGGTAATTCCTCCACAAATTGCTTCCAAAATTAAAATTTCCATAATTAAATCCTCTGAACTGGTAATTGTTTCCAACACTTTAGAATTATCCTACTTTGATGGATATGAGTTTAATATTTAAATGGGACAGTATTATTGTAAAATGTTTAATATTGAAACATGTTTGGAGTTGAGTCTGATTGTAGTTGAAGTTTTGTTGTGCTTTAATGATATTAGGATGTATTTGTTGACCTTAATTGTAGTACTTGTGGTTATAGTTGTTGAATAGAGTGAAAACCTCTTAGCACTTTTTTTTTAATTGCATTTTTATTAAAACAGAGACTGTGAGGCCTGAAACATGAGGCAAAATGACAAAAAATGCCAACCAAAAGGAGGGGCAAACCGGAGCCAAAAAGAGGAAACCTCACAGTACTTAAAGATTAAAATTCTTTGCTTATTTGCATGTATTTTGTTTTTCGTTTTCATATTCTGTCTAGATCTATGACTAGGATTTGTGTTGTGATTAGATCTTATGTTATGTTGTGATTTTGTTTTTAGTTTTAGTGATTTGTGTTGATGTTCTTGTCTCCAAACTCTAGCTTGCGTTGTTCAAATTTATGAGTGGAGATTGTTCCACAGAGCAACATCAAGGACAATGTTGATTTTAGGTTTGGTGGTGTGGACAACTTTGATTGTGTTGTATTCATTTCTGTTAGAATTTTTTCAAATCTCTATAGAAATCGGTCAGTTTTGATTATTATTTTTGAATTAGAGTCAATTTTGGTTGAGTTGTTTTCTTTTACATGCTTGTAGAGATATGTCATATGTGCTTTTAGCTCTGTAATTTGACTAGCATCATGCAATCTATAATTTTTACATCCCTATAAATATGCATGTACAATACCGATATTTGATGTTGAGGTGGATGAGATCTCTATGCTTGTTAAGCCTCGGTGAATAGTGAAGACTACCCTTGTGAGATTATTGTTCCTATTAACACTTCATTTGAGAGAGCCTATTTTATTTCTACTCTTTAAACACTCTTCAAATTTCATTCTTAGTAGTGATCTCATTGCACATAACTTAGCACTGATTTCCATAGAACATTCGTTATTTGGACTTCTTGTTGAGATTTGTATTCCCTTGATAGATGAACTTTTAGAAATGATTTTAAGCTTATGTGTGTGCATAAATTCCAAGTATAGCCTAAACACTTACATGTCCTTATATGTGTGCTTTCATTGCTAAAATTGAGGCCAAACACTTAAACCAAACACTAAACCTACCCACATCACCCACATAAACCAAACACTTAACCATTCCATAGTTATTGATCATTTTAAGGTGTATAGCTTAATATAAGTCATATAAAGCTCTAAATTGTGTAATAGCATGTACTTAGGTAAATATATAAAAATTGTTCTAAGATAAAGACTTTATATATAAAAAAAGAGGTGTTAAAAATAAAACACTTCAAGCCTTTCTATCTTTTCAATGTAAAGTTGCTCATATTAGAGTAACAAAAGTAGTATAATAGTTCAATTAAAAATTTAAAGTCTAGATGCTTGAAATGTAATGTTTAGAGAAAGCCTAATTGATCTATTAGGAAGTCTATCTTGCATATGTGAGTTTATGCATACTCTTTCCATATTCATGGTATTTCAATTCTTTCATGGGATCTATTTTTTGAAAATGTGCATTATTTGAAATTATTCATGTGCGATATACATTTCATTCCAGTACATAAACTCAGTCGTATATGTTTGATAAAGAGTGTGGTGTATTAAAATATGAGTTGTCTCCTGTGAGAAGTAGAAGTCAAGGTGAATTCTATTTTGGGCATTCGAGTGTGGTTGTTTTTAAACAGAAAGCATCCTAAATATTGACATACATGCATGCCATGATGTGTTGATTTTATGGCATATTTTTAGTCTTAATTTAGAAATTCTGGCATGCATGTAGTTTTTGTTGGTATGTGTGAAGTGGTATCTCAACTTTTATCTTACAGAGTTGCATTTGTGGGTATCATAGCTGGTAAACTCTCAAGAGACTATAACTCTTCCTACTAGGGACACCTAGGGGTTTTAAGGCTTGTGGCACATGCTAAGTGCCATCGTATTTCCTATGAAAGTGGACTAGCTTAATCTTACATGTTATGCTTGAGTGTGCTTTGTTTTGTTTTGTTTGTTTTTCATTTTTCATTTTTTTTTCAAGGACGAGCAAATGATAAGTTTGGGGGTATTTGATTGTCACTTTTATGTTCCATTTTTAGGTCCCCATTTCAAGTTTTTTTTCTTTTTTTGAGCGTTTTTGTATATATAACGTGTGTTTGAGACTTGTGAATGTCAAAGTTACGTTCCCTACAAATGTTGATTGATAGTGAGGAATTGATGGAAAATAAAGGCAATTATTCAAAGTCAAAAGCAAAGTGCAGGCAGGAAGCCACACATCCAAGTCGTACCAAAGTCTAGAGAAAATGTGTCAAGAGGCTGATGCGGGCTAAAAGCCACACTGAATAACTTGCACCTAATATCAGAAGAATGTGTGGGTTGGAAAGTGAAATATACAAACACGGTTAAATTGCCTAAAGCTAACCTTTTCATTTCCTTGAAAACAAACAAAAGTTTATCCCTCTAGTTAGCTTGTATCACAACACAATAACAAATGAAAGCACACATAGACTATTGAAAAACATATTCAATAAAAGTATATAGTTTGCAAGAGAAGATATCAATACTAAAACTAAAATCAACTAGTACTTGTGTTAACATACAAGTTCAATATACACAAGTACTAATGAAAGAATAACTATATACAAATAAGTCAAATTACAAAGAAAATTGATATATACAACTATGATCATGAGAGAGTTTGCATTACAAGTATTACAAAGATTATGTTTACAAAGATATGGAGAAATGATGATCTAACAAGATACAACCAAACACATACACAAATATAAAAATAATAAAGATAGAGACAATCGACATGGGTTGAATCCACAACCACCCGCACACTATCTTTCACTAGTTAGATAAAAGTACACCCTCAAAAGTGACCAATCCACATGATACACTCTCTTTTGGATATTTTTTCTATCCTACCCGCATGCCAACTAATGAAAGACTTGCCTACTTTCTATCCAAGACAGTGAGACACATCACATGTCTCTAGAAAGTTTCCTTGCCTGACTATCCAGATCATCCCAATCCTAGCCAAGACTTCCTTGCTCAACTATCTGGATCATCCCGATCCTAGTCAAGAATTTCTTGCTCAATTATTCGGATCATCCCGATCCTAGTCAAGACTTTAAGCCTTTTACAAGGGCTTCCTAAACTTGATCAAATGTATGCAAATGCAAACATATGCAACATAGAATAAGTGATCAATATATCCTATGGAAACTAGTAATGATCAATGAGCACACAATATATATTTCTCTAGTTTATCATCCAAACATATATGACATCAAACAAACGATGCATGTAACATATGAAATGTATTCTCTAGCAATCATTTAGAGCACATATTCACAAAAATAATCAATTAAATCTCAATGAGCGCTCAATATATAATTAAATATGCTAATCCTAAATATATTCCACTAAATAGTTCTATCACATTTAAATTCTTTCAATCATCAAAATAAATTCAACTAACACACAAAAAGCCCTAAAATATAAGCTAGTCACAATACATCTCCCAAACATGTGAAATCATAGATTTAAGAAAACCTAGATCACATTCAAGTCTCTAATTAGATAAATCTTGCTTATAATTGAAGCTTTATCTGTTAATAGCATTTTTTCAAGCAACATACATATAAATGAGAAAACGACCCAAGGTATTTGAACATTACAAAGAACAAAACTCAAAAGATAATAAGATACCTTGTTAACTTGAGTGCAATCACGAAATTGATGTAGAACCACCAGAATACTTGAACAAAAGACTTTCAAAGTTGCTTAGAGATGATAGAGGAATTCAATATGAATAATCTTCCTTTCGAAACACTCAATTCTAATAAGAAATGAGTGAGATATGGTGATTTTAAGTTGAGAGAAAAATAAATATTTTTTTTTGCACAAGTCTTCTTCACATGGAAAAATGACAGGAGAGTATTAAAAAGAAATGGGAGGGAAGTGACATAGATAAAAGGGCATTTTGGGAAACCAATTGTACCTATCTACATCAGCTCCCCATGGAGGCGCATGGCCTCCACGAGGAGAAATGAGTTCCCTTTCTGTGGGGCCCATACGCCTCCACAGGGAATGGGTGCAAATGGCACATTGCCATTTTCCTCTTCCCTCGCGCACCTCTCACGTTCTTCAACTGTTTTCGGCCTTTGAACTACGACTTCAAATCTGTATTTGGATTATGAACTATAACTCTCTCACAGACATGGACATCTATGAAACTTCAACAAAAAATATAGAAATGGACTCGATACACAAGGATGAAATCATGCTTGTTAAACACACAGAAAGTTTAGTATACACTTGAAGACTTATCTTGCTTCTATTGCTTGATGAGTTACCAATCTTCTTTGAAGCTTGATTAACCATGAACCTAGACGAATAATTAATACAAAGGAAATATTATTTTGATATGGAATCATACCAACACGTTTCAAAAATCTAACAAAAAGTACAGATGAGAAGTCACACCATCAAGTCCCACTGACTAGTGCGGGATAAAGGAGTAAGATGAAGTCGCACCAAGAGGCTGCATGTCACCCATCAAGTTTTAAAACATGCAAATTTACATGTACATCTTGGTCTTTTCCATTCAAAATCATGCCCTAGCCCCTCTCTTATGACAACAAGGTGATAAAGACATTTTGGAGGAACTTTCTTCACGGTTTTCTTTTACAACTCACTCTCCTGTGTATTCTTTTTTCATTTGATATGTATGTTGGGGTTATACTCAATAACAAGAGTGTAATAATATATTTGATAATCTTTTCATATTATTAAAGTGATTTCTAGTTTAACAAATCTTATAGCATTTATAGTTTAATTATTATAACTGTCCAAAGTAAATAACATTAAGGTCAAAAGACTATGAGAAATGAAAAATTGTTCGTACATCTGGATATGTATGAGATAGACATAATTCTTTATTTAGTCTTGAATAATATTCATAACTTAAGATAAAGGTTAGGAGCCTTTACCTTGTTAAAGTTGCAGATTCTTTCACTAGCGTTTGAATGGGAACAAATGTGTTATGATGAGTCTAAAATCATCAAAGTGTAGTGTTTTTGGGCAAAAGAATCTAGTACACTAGGTGCATTGAATAGGATCACAGTGAAATACTTTATACGGAACCATCAATGGATAAAAGTTTTGTGTTAAGGACAACCGGAAAGTCTATCTCAATCCTAAGGTAAATGATGGACTTATGGTTACAAGTGTTATCATTTGAGCCATCAATGAGTACGATTACATAGCATAGTCCATCCTCTATGGTTTGGTGATATTCATTTGTTAATCGATAGAGGACTTCATTTATAGATATGGACATTATGGCTCTGTTTATTAAATGAGTATAATATCATCATATGGATAATTTGAGGTATGGGATATTAAATCTTAACGTTACGTTTTCAATAGTGTCTATTGAAATATGTCTTATGGACAAGTCAAAATATCCAAGTTCAAAATGTGGTCATATGAGTAAATATGATAACTAGTAGAGCTATAGGCGGTCTATGAGCTCTTAGTGATTACTAGTATTTTCCACGAGGATACGGTATTTCCAATAAGGTTGTCTAGGGTATGAATAAGGAATAACGACTTTTTCTATCTTTATTTAAGAGTTCAATTTTAGTTCTTTAGTGGAATGAACTAAAATTAATAGATCATACCTAAGTGAATCATTTGTTGATTGTGATTAGGTTATGTCTGAAGCTTAAATTTAGATAGCCCGCTAAGATCCCTAATCCACACGAACTTGCATGGATCACTTGATATATTCTATTTGACCAATTTCTTGGTCCATCTAGAATTGTTTTTGGATTTCGAAATCCAAAAGTTTTGGAGAGGTGCGGTCATGTGTGATCAAGACACTATGCACCTCTTCATATACCTGGTATGGGAAGCCAAGGGTGCGAGAATCCTTGGGCGGCCCTAATGGGGTGCGATTAGCATTCCATTAATATATTAAGAATATAATCTGCACATTTTAATTAAATGGGTTGCTTCAATTATATTAATGTATTAATTTAAAGCACGTGGACTTGTTTCATTTTTAGTAAGAATGGGTATGGTTCACATATGGATTTATTTTTAAATTCGAATGAATTTTATAAAATAGAAAAATAATATATTATCCATACATTATGCTTGGGCGGCAATGCTAGGATTATTAGCCTAGTATATTGTTTTATTTTATTATTTAATTAAATGGAAGTTAATTAAATAAATAAGTAATTAATTATTTAATTAAAGGTCAAAATATTTTTCTAAGTAGAGAAGGTATCCTAGTGTCATACTATTGATGGTAGTATGATAAGTATCAAAATATTTATTTGATAAGTAGATAAATAAAATGAATTTATTTATCTGGTCAAATTAGGAAGTATTTGATATCTATCATAACTCTAATTTATAATTGGTCAAATTAAGAAGTTTTTGATAAAGTCACAATTAATTTATATTCAATAATTTATTATTGGATAATACACCATTGAGTTTGAATAAGGTAGAATTCCGAAAGTTGATAGGAGTTGTGGTGGAAAACAAATTCTCTTTGTGAGAGGATTTTCGGCCACAACACAAATCCTCCTTGTGTGAGGATTCGGCCACCTGTATATATCCCTATCAAAGAATTTGGCCACCCTAGTTCTTGTGTGAGAATTTTTTTTTATTTTGCTTTCCTTAATAAAAAAAAACCTCATATAACTCATTGTGTGAGAATTCGGCCAATAGAGAAAAGAAAGATAGGAGCGTTTTATTTCAGATGGTGCACTAGTAGCTTTTATATCAAAAGGTTTTGTGCACAACATCGAATTGGGTTCACGCGAGTTTTCGATCAAAAGATTGAGAATTCAAAAGTGGCCAATCGTTCTTTGTTTTTCTCGAAGAGGATTATTGTGAATAACAAAAGAACAAGTTTTTGTTTTTCCATCCTCAGGTACACAATTCAAAGAAAGTGAGCCCGTAATTTTAATTATATGTTAATTAATCAAGGGATAACGTTCTTTCTTTTAAAGGATTTTTTTTTTAAATATACCATTCAACCTTTTCGCTTCTGCCGCGTGTGTTTTTTCCTACAATGTAAACC
The DNA here is from genome assembly GCA_032871835.1 of Dipteronia dyeriana. Lineage (NCBI taxonomy): Eukaryota > Viridiplantae > Streptophyta > Magnoliopsida > Sapindales > Sapindaceae > Dipteronia > Dipteronia dyeriana. The sequence continues at coordinate 84,681,108 of CM065297.1, forward strand.
CCATCAAGGAATGTTGTAAACCTATACTTGTGCCAATTTAAGTAATGATTTGTTCTTGATTTGATTTGGATCTTGTTCTGTTCTCAATATTATTATGATTTAATCTTATATCTCTACATGCATGTGGATGAAAGATTGGAAATTGATATTCTACATGAATTGGATTAGTAGTAGTATAATTTAATTTAGTAGTAGTGTAATGTAACATCTCGTTCTTGTATGTATGTTACCGAATGATTCAAAATTTCCATGTTTGGAATGATTTGAGTGCATGAGAGTTAGGATTGTGTTTTTGGATGAGCTTCCAGGTACAATTTTGACTAATTAGCTCAATAGAAGGAGAGAAGCTTGTTTTATGTGTAACCTTGCTAGAGTAGGCTTTTGTTCTATGTTCTTGTGCATAATGGATCTATGACTTAATAACGCAGATGCTCATTCCATAACCTTGGGTGAGTGTTGAATCGATTTTGGTAATTTTCTTAATCAAGAGAACAAACCCTTAAAATTGAATTGAATATGCTTAAATATTTAGTAATCAACTTGATGTATATATTTTTCAAATCATTTTCCTAGTGTAATTACTGTCTTGCATCTATCCAATCTGCCCAAGATTTTGTTTCCATGTTTTTTTTTTCGTACGTAATTTAGGTGCGTTGCATTCAGATGGAGTTTAATTTATCTCAGAAGTAGTGTAATTTAGAAAGACATGCACCAGGTTACTTTCATGCATTGGATTAGGTTTTTTTTTTTTTTGCATGCTCTCACACTCTTCCGCAATATGCTTACATTTCACACACACCATTCCCACCATTTCCATGCTTTTATTTACATTGATTTCAATAAAGCTTAAGCTAGAAATAGTTAGTCACTCTAAGTGGGAACGACCTGTACATAATGCTATAGTACCATTTAACGGTTTGTGCACTTGTGGGATAAACAAGTATGCCTATATAATTTAGTAACCACCCCTGAGTGTGCATCAAGTTTTTGGCGCCGCTATCGGGGAGGTGGCTTATTCGTTTGCTATATCTCGTTTTCACTTAGATTATGTAAATGGCTTAGATTTACTTGCTTTGTGGATTTTGTTTGTGTGTTTAGTTATGTTGTGTTGTTTTGTAATTTTCATTTCTGTATCAAGCATATGCATTTGATGTTGTTTGAGTTGTTTTGTGCTAGGAAAAGAAAATTTTCAGGTCGGATGGACAACACAACTCTTGAGAACGGTTAGGTGTAACACAATAACCCCATCAAGTGAAACAGCAATAAATGATGGCTTAGTTGGTTCGTAAACCAAGGACATGGGACAGACTGCGAGTGAGTATAAAGAAGAAAAGAAGCTGATGCATAGCTACAAGGGGTAATTCCTCCATAAATTGCTCCATAAATCAAAATTTCGGCAATTAACTCCTCCAAACTAGTAACTATTTCAATTCCTTTAGACTTCCCTACTTTGAAGGATAGGAGTTTAATATTTAAATGGGCGAGTAATGGTGCAAAATGTTTAATACTAAAGCATGTTCGATGTTGAGTAGGATTGTAGTCTAAATTTAGTTTTGCTTTAATGATATTGGGATATATTTGTTGAACTTATTTGTAGTACCTATGGATATAGTTGTTGAATATGATCGATTGAGTGTATGAGTTGTTCGATTCGTATAATGGTCACAAGCAAGGGTATCGTTCCCATGAGGAGTAGGTTAAATAGGATCGATTGAGTCTAAGTCTATATCTACCTTACCAATAAACATCGAAAAATTAAAGCAATTAAAGAGAAACAATACATTAAGCTTTGACAACTGCAATTATAGATTCTAAAACTTCTAAGAATTACTCTAGCACTAAATTATCAAAGCTAAGTGATTGTAAATGAAAGTAATATGAGAAATGGAATGCAAAGGAATCAACAAAACATAAGTAACAACTCTTCACACCAATTAATCTCTACTAAGCACAGTTCTCCAACCTGTCATGTGACCCTAATTCAAGTATTCATTAAACAAAAAAAACACCAATTACACAAACTTAGATATCAAAAGAATGAACGATTGGGAATTTCGAAATCACCAAAGGGTGAGTAAAATCAAGAAGCATAATCATGCAGTAATCAATGTTTACTCCATGAAGGAGTGAAGGAACAAGGTTGATGCCTATTCAAGCACATTGGCATGAAATCCAACCACTCGAAAGAACATTAAATGCTTGCATGCAAGACTACCTAGCATGCATGTATAGTTCCATACATTCATTGCACATGCAAAATACAAGGTAGGATGAATATCATGAATAGATTGATTGAGATCAAATTTAATCAGAAATGAGCATTGATCCGTCACATTTCAAGGGATTTAGCTACACGTCATGGTATTAAATACAAAAGTAAAGTAAAGAGTAAAAGAAATAAATACAACCCATGTAACTTTATAGTCTTATAGACTTTGGTTACCACTTATTTTTCAACTACTTTGAAGACACTCTCTCACTAATCTAACAAGAGAGGTGTGTAGAGAAATGTGTAGAGAAATAATATAACACTAATAACTATTTTTGAACTAAGAAACTAAAATCTAATTCTAAGAAGACTTGAAAAGAGTAAGATGATGAGAAAGGTCTCTATTGGATCTTGGGATCTTGATGTTAGCTCCCAAATCTCTCTCTAAACTAAAATAACATTAAGAAAAACTGCCAAGAGGTGTCTAGGATCTACAGAGAGTTGGTATAAATAGTTGGTGAACAATAGTGGTTGACAGGCTGGTGGAAGGCTGACGGGTGATCGCTCTAAATTTGTATGTATTTGAGCATTTCTTTTCCTAAACTTTATGTCTGTTACTCGAACGATTGTGTTGTTTAATTGCGTCTTTGAGTGCTTTTGAGATATTTTTAGGTTTCAATGACATTTTAGTACTTAATGAAGAATTATGGAGAAAATGAGCCTTAAACTGAAGTTTCGAGCATATCTGCGAGAATGAAGTCGCAGAATGAAGTCGTAAATCCATATAAGAGACTTTTGTGACTTGGGTCTGTGAGTTGAAGTAGCAGATTTAGCCAGCAGATCAGCATCAGAGATATTTACGAGATGAACCTATGAGTTAAAATAGCAAAAGAAAGTTCTAGTTTTAAACAAGTCATTTTTGTGAAGTCCATTCTACGATTTCTACCTAGCAGTCCAACATCCGTGGAATCTGTGACTTGCCACTGATAGATAAAGTCTCAAATTATCACCGTAAAAGGATTCTACATGTTTCAACCAACAGAAAGAAGTAGTAGTTCAACATCAGAGAAATCTACGACTTGCATCAGCGAGTTGAAGTCTTATATCTTGGTAGCAAATCCTGTGCCACGTCAGCTTAAAAAAGGCTCTTATCCAAAACTTTTCCCCACTATATAAACTCACTTTTCTTTTGCAGAAAGTGTGCTATTTTTTTTTAAAGAATTTTAGAAACCTTCCGCAATCACTTTCCTTTTGAATTCACCTTAGATCAAACACTTTATTTTTCTTCTAGAAGTGTTTGAATCACTTTTAAATAAGCTTTCTTAGAATCTTATACTTAGTTTTAGAAGCTACTTTTGGACATCAATGAAGGATTTGTTGAGCAAGGCTAGAGAGAAGAATCCAAGAACACAATGAGATTTCTTTATCTGTCTCTTTCCTTTTCTTGTATTCTCCTTATAATCAGTAGCTAAATCTCTCTTGTTGGGGGATTTGTGTTTGTATTTATGTGAACACTTTTTGCAATCACCTAATCTATCTGTCTTTTTATCCATTGAGTTTGCACTTATGTTGAATATGTCTTCAAGGTAAGTGTTGAATTAGAAGTTTTATTTGATATACAAGCATGATTTTTAGTGCATGAAGAGTTAGATCTATTATATAGTTGTAAAACTTTGTATAGGTTTTTGCTTGAAGCTCTAAAGCACACAAATCATCTTGACCACTCTTGTTCTAGGAGCTATTTGATAATAGAGGGTGTTAGCCATTAACGAATGAATTGACCTTTATCCTTAGTAATAGATTTTATTTTAATGAGATTAGGTGGTGAAATTGGTAGTAACATTTTGCATCATTAACTTCCTGTTATTGATAAAATTTGAAGGACTAATAGGTCAACATTATTGCCCAAAACATTCGGTGATTGGATATGCCAAATCACCAAAAACTCAGTATGAGCAAGATGGAAGGCAAATGGGTTGGACGACCTTCGAGTAGGAGTTTTTGGCTCAATAGGGACTATCATCGGTTGTCAATTATCATAGGCAGTTAGCCAAGCTCAAGCAGAAAGGAAGAGTTCAGTTATGTATTGAGGAGTTTCATTGATTGCAGATTTTGGTCAGGGGTGGTTAGAGGAGTCATTATTGGGGACTTTTATTGAATGGTTGAAGCCGTGGTTAGCGAGGGAGATGAAACTGAAGCCACCGCAAAGATTGACTGAAGCAATGCTGATGACAGAGATTTTAAAGGATAGTAACTATAGTGACAAGAAATCGTTTAAGAAGAGTTCTGGGAGTAAAAATTTTAAATCGGAGTCAATCAAAGATTCTTGGAAGGGAAAGGGAGCTATTGAGGATAGTTCCAAGAAGAAAAATAAAGTTGTAAGAAAACTGACAAAGGAAGAGGTTCAAGAGAGACTAAAAAAGGGCTTGTGCTTCAAATGTGGGGAGAAATTGAACAAGGACCATCGGTGCCGAACTGGGAAGGTATCTATGATCATTGACTCAAGTGAATCAGATGATGATGTTGTCAGTGATGAGGAAGCCACTAGTGAATGGGGAGAGTTAAGGGTGACTGAATTGGGAGAAAATAATTACGAATCCGAGTTGTCTTTAAATGCCATGTCTGGGATTTCGAAACCATTCACTATGAGGCTTATGGCATGGGTTGGTATGTTTGAGGTTTCGATGTTGGTAAACTCTGGTTCTTATCATAATTTCATTAACTCAAATATCGTAAGGAAGATTAAGCTGCGAGGGGCATAGAACCGTTTGATGTGAATGTGGCTAATGGGGAGAAACTTAAGTGTGAAGAAGTTGTTCACGAGGTGAAGATGAACATGCAATGGGTAAGGATTACGACTGATTTGAATGTGTTATCTCTAGTAGGGGTAAATGTGGTATTAGGCAACACTGGTTTAAAAGTATCGGTAAGGTGGTTACAGACTTTGACGCCATGATGATGGAATTCAAATTGGGTGCAAAAAAAAAATTATGGGCTGTTTTGCCTTTCAAGGATATCAAACAACACGAAGCTCAGATGATAGAGAGGCTTTATAAATGGGGTGCCTTATGCTTTGCAGTAGTGAATGTTGGAGATCGATAAGATGGGGAAAATGAGAAAAAGAATACGGATGAGTTGCAAGATGAATTACAGCTGCTGCCCGAGATAATACGTAAGGTAGTGGCAAATCATCGACTAGTTTTGAAGGTGCCAACTAGCTTGCCACCATCTCACCATTTTGATCACCGTATTACTTTAAAAGATGAGGTGAAATCGGTTAATGTACCTCCATATAGGTATGCCCATTTCTAGAAAGATGAGATTGAGAGACAAGTAGAGGAGTTGTTGAAAAATGGATTGATCATGAATCAAAGTCCGTTTTTATCTCCGGTGCTATTGGTGAGGAAAAAAGATGGGACTTGGAGGTTTTGTACCGACTATCGGACTCTAAATAAGGCCAATTTGAAGGATCGATTTCCTATGCCGATGGTTGATGATATGTTGGATGAGTTACGTAGGGCGTGTGTGTTCACCAAGCTAGATTTACGAGCTGGGTACTACCAAATTAGGATGAATGAGGAGGATGAGCGCAAAACAGTCTTTCAAACGCATTTAGGGTTATATGAGTATCGGGTGACGCCATTTGGGCTGTGCGACGCACATTCTACATTCCAGGCAGCAATGAATTCAATTTTCAGACCTTATCTAAGGAAGTTTGTTCTAGTGTTCTTTGACAATATTTGAGTGTATTCAAAATCAATAGAGGAACACCTGAAGCATTTGGAGTTGGTATTAGGGATACTAGAGCAGCATCACTTTTTTGTTAAAATGTCAAAATGTGACTTTGTGATGGAGGAATTTTAGTTTCTTGGGCACATAATTTCAAAAGCGGGCATAAAGGTTGATCATAGGAAGATTGAAGCTATGATGGACTGGACATTGGTAAAAGATGTGTCAACTCTGAAAGGATTTCTGGGATTAACAAGTTACTACCGGAGGTTTGTGAAGTATTATGGACTGATTACAAAACCATTGAATGATATGTTCAAAAAGACAGTTTTGAGTGGACGGAAGAAGTGAAGAAAGCTTTCGAAGATTTGAAGAGGACTATGACACAAACCCCTGTGTTGGCTTTGTCTAATTTCAAAAAACCATTCGAGGTCTATACCGATGCGAGTAGAGAGGGGATTGGGGTAGTTGTGGTACAAGAGAAGAGACCTCTGGCATTTGTTTCCAAGGCTTTAAGGCCAATGAAGAAGGTTTGGAGTACTTATGCTAGGGAGATGTTAGCAGTTGTACACGCGGTGAATGTGTGGAGATCTTATTTATTGGGCAGAAAATTCACAATTGTCATCGATCAATAAGCTTTGAGGCACTTGTTAGAGCAGAAAATTGTGACCCCGGAGCAGCAGAAGGTTTTAGTTAAGCTTCTTGAGTTTCAGTACGATATTGTCTACCAACCTGGTAAGGAAAACAAAGTAGCTGATGCCTTATCAAGAAAAGAGGGCAGTCCAATATTGTGGTCTGTGTATGCATACGATGAGGCAAGAGTAATGGCACTTATTGGGGCTGAATGGCGAGTTTGGGAACAAATTAAGAAGGCCATGCAGTTTGATGCTCGAGCAGTGGAGATTCGTATGAAGTTGGAGAACCACGAGGGTGGTGTAGAGGCTTTTCACTATAAAATTGGGATATTGTACTACAAAAACTATGTATATATACTGGGGCTACCAGGGTTAAGAGAAGAGATTCTAGCTCAACTTAACAATATCAAAGAAGGAGGTCATTCTAGGTTGTTGCATCCCTTTTTTATGGATCAAAATCTTTTTCTATTGGGAGGGCAATAAAAATGAAGTGAAGAAATTGGTGGTTGAGTGTGGTATTTTTCAGAAGGTGAAGTATGACCAGAGGTGCCCTATGGGGTTGTTGAAACCATTACCGATATCGAAGAAAATTTAGGAGGACATGACCATAGAATTTGTAGAGGGGCTGCCTTCTAGTGGGGGTTATGAGTCAATTCTGGTCGTGGTGGATAGGTTGAGAAAAGGTGCCCATTTTATTCCGTTCAAACATCCTTTCCCCGCTAGTAGAGTGGCTAAGGCGTTTGTGGATAATATGTTGAAATTACATAGGATTCCGTGGATTATCGTGACTGCTCGAGGGAAACTGTTTATGAGTTCTTTTTGACATAAATTATTTACTTTGCAGGGCAGCATGTTGAAGGCAAGTTCCTCCTACCATTCGTAGACTGACGGACAGATAGAGGTGGTGAATCGAACTCTTGAGCAGTACCTAAGGTGCTATTGTCATGAGGAGGAGTAAAAGACATGGAAAGAGTACATTTTTTGGGCTGAGTACTGGCACAACATCTCACATAATGCTTCTTTTAACATGAGTCCATTTGAAGTAATGTATGTGCGACCACCATTGATGTTAAGCACTGATGAGAAAGGGACGGCTCGAAATGAAGAAGTCGAGAAAGAGTTGGTGGCTAAGGATGATGTTGTAGCTAAGGTGAAGAAGAAGCTTGAGAAGGCTCAAAGGAGAATGAAGAAGTATTATGACCAAGGCAAACGAGATGTATCTTTTGAGCCAGGAGATTTCATGTGTCTCAAACTTCAACAGTATCGGTAGATATCTCTAAAGAAAAAGTTCAATGTGAAATTGTTACAGTGATTATAGGCCTTTTAAGGTGTTAGAGCGGATAGGTGATGTGGCTTACAAGTTGGAGTTGCTGCCTATTTCTAGGTTGCATCTAGCGTTCCATGTTACCGTATTGAAGAAGAGAGTAGGAAACCCGAGTCTCATTTTGAGTGATTTACCAGCTTTTGATACAGAGGGTAATAGGCTGCTACAACCTATAACAACTCTTCAATTTCACAATTGGAAGAAGGGATGTGGTATGACAAAGGTATGGTAGGTTCTGGTTCAATGGCTAGAGGTCCCTAGAGAGGAGGCTACTTGGGAAGACTATGACGAGATGGTAGAACATTTTCCAGATTTTCCCCTTGAGGACAAGGGTAGTCTTGGAAAGCGGGGGAATGTTGAGGCTGTTAGAAAATATAAAAGAATTGGAGAGAGATTAACATTCTTGGGTGGAAATGAACAGGCTACTGACAAACAAGAAGTTGGTACAATTGATATGACCTGAGGAAGATGATGTTACGCCTTAATTATGATTGCATTTTTTTGTTTTATTTTACGTTGGGGTTCTTTTATTTTAGTTATTTTATTTTAATTATGTTTTAGATTATTTTCCTATTTTGAGTATGATTGAATAGGAAAATAAAAAAAACTAGTCCTATTATAAATAGAACAATTATTTTTAGGGTTGTTATCTTTTTGAAGGTGCTTTCAATAAAATTGGTTTTACTAGGGTTCAACCAATTTCTTTTCGATTTACTAGGGCATGAGCTAGGGTTACGTAAATTCTGTTATTGATTCTAGAGAGTCAATTGCTCAATTTTGTAAGTGGTTTGACTTAGATCTATCTATATTTAGGTACAAGTTAGAGTTTTATTGTTGGATCTCAATCTAGGTCCTCAACAGATTCAATGCAATATAAACACAAATAGTGGGAGTTTTGACATTAGGCTTGATTCGATTACAATACATGGCTAATCTTTCTAGCTATAGTTTTCGGGATGGCTCGGATTGGTATGCTCACAATCTACCCCTTTCTCTTTTTCTTTGGATATATTTAAGGTAGCTAGGATGGCTTGGATTGGAATGCTCGAAATCCACCTCTTTTCCCTTAGCTTGGATATGCAGGATTGGAATGCTCACAACATATCCCATTCAATTCAAATTAGCTTGATTAAACACCTTATATGTGTATGGTTAAAAATATATATTGGTACCTAATGTAAACCAAGAGTTGGAATGCCTACTTGGCTCACAAAGACACCACAATTCAACTTGTACAATGAATAGGGAGTTGGAATGCCTACCAAAACCAAAGTGAGTATTGAATGCTGTAAAGACCAAAATCAACCACAAAGTTACCCGTTTCACAAAGATTGTAATTAAATCAGTCAACAAGAACCAAGAAATGTAATGCCTACTTAATTCAAGAGATAATTAAGCACAATTAAGAACAATGATTAGAAATATACTGATCAAATCAAAAGGTGGAAATCCTATAATTCATGAATTTATTACATCAAATTCCAAAATGGGTTTAGCTACTCATGACATTGGTATGAAAATGAATAAGAGGAGAGAAATAGAAGGGACCCATATGAAGACCTTCTTTCCTTGAGCTTTCTTCCTCCTCCAATGTCATTGTGAGTAGAGAAGATGAATATGATGTAAAGTTTGAATCGATTTTGGGAGAGAAAGTGATTCTTAGATCTAGAGAGGGAAAATATGTGATGTAAATGGTGTGTGGGTGAGTGAGTAAAATCATAATCCTTCCTATATATATGACTCCTAAAATTTGTCTGATTTTACTGATGTGGCAGCACCTGATGCAAGTAATGCATGGGTGAGGGATCCGTGCAATCTCTTTCATGCTCCCTAGTTTGAACATAGTGCTCGGGTTGTGTTCGAGTAAGGATTAGAGCATGACCGATGCACTGAAGGTTTCACCTGTTATGCTCTATAGTTTGGGAAACCGCACGGGTTATGTCCGGATAAAGATTTGTACTGTACCCGTGCACTGATGGATTCCTCAATTCTTCAAGTTTCGGTACACGGTTTGTGCACGGGTAAGGGACCCGTGCACTATGGTCTTCACTTCTCCCTTTTTCTACCCATTTGCCCCTTTCAAATCCATTCTTCGATTATCACCTAATGCCTGCAATAAGAACAAAAGTGCGATAAGATAAACTCAAAACTACCCAAAAATGAGATAAAGAGTAAGGATATGAGGGCCAAAATATATAGCAATTTTGGTCCGGTCAGAAACAAACAAAACTTTGTCCCTCCAGATAGCTTGTATCACAATTTATTAAACAAATACAAGCACACATATATCAATGACATGCTTAGTCAAGCAAAGTCAACATATTCTATAATTTCCATGTGAAGAGATTTCACTTAACACATAAACAAACAAGCACTAGTATTCACATATATGTAAATCATGTTCTTAGAAGAATATCAAACAATAAGGTTCTAAACAAGATATTCAAGAACACATACATAAATATCAAAGAGATAAGGATAGAGAAATTTGACACATGATTTTTACGTGGTAAAACGTCCTAAGAGAAAACATCCACGTGTTGATACCACAACCACTGGTAAAACCACCTTTCACTAGTTGGATAAAAGTATACCCTCATAAGTGACCAATCCACATGATACAGTTCCTATTGGATATCCATCCCATCTAACCCACATGCCTTTTACTAATGAAAACTTGCCACTTTGTTCAACTTTCCAAATCCCCTCGATCCTAGTCAAGACTCCTTGCTTAGCTTTCTGTATCCTCTTGGTCTTAGCTAAGCTTTCTCCCTCAACTCCCCGAACCCACTTGGTTCTAGTCAAGCATCCATACTTAACTTTTCGGACCTACCTTAGCTAAGACTTTCTCTTCTCAAGTCTTATCTTTGATCCTTGATGAAGATTAGTGAAGATTTGTAGTGAGTGTATGTGAGATAAATAAATAAAAACTAATTGAATATGAAATAGAGAAGAAAAAGAAATTGTCATGCGTAACAATGAAGAGAGAGGGAAGAAAAAGAAAAGTTGCACACTTAAATAGGTGCAAAAGATTTTGCTCTATTGCAGGCTGGGTCACTTACCTTGACCGCGGTCTGCGCAGTGGTGATGCCTAAATTTCTTACCCGAAACCACAAAAAGCACCATTTTACTTAAAGGATAACATTGTGGACCGCTCTAAAGACAATGCTTATCAAGCAGTAGAAGTAGTGATGAGGTCTAGTAACGACATGCTATGAAAGCCACGGTACATATAAGATGCCTTCAAAACGGTCTGAGTAGAGGTGGTTTCTAGAGGATAAACGTAATGGGTGCAGCAGTGCGAACGTATTGCCTGAAGAGCGATATGTCCAATTTAAAACTCCAACAGATTAACCCTTGCAGGTCTGCGGTGCAGACCATATGTATACTGGGTAGTATACGCCATGAAACACGATAGAGGGTGACATACTATGAGGACCGCGATCTAAGTTAGTGGTCTATGGGGCGGTCCACCCAGCGGTGGCCAACAGACATTACCTCCAAACCTGATCTACGCAACTCAGATATGCAAACATTAAATCCATTTGCTCTTGTCATTAACAACTTCAAGATACCCTAAACCTAAATTTTACATTGTCGTTCAATAAAGTTCTAAAACTAATAATATGACAATGTTCAATTCTAGCTAAAAGGACACTTGATACACACATTAATTATGACTCAAAATAAAAGCAATAAAATAAAGTAAAATTAAAAATAAAACTAAACGAATTAAACTTGGGTGGGTTGCCTCCCACTAAGCGCTTTATTTAACGTCTAGGTGAGACAGATGAGAGCACTACAACTCTTTGAGCTCCATCAATTCAATGGCACAATTGTCTATTGGTACGCCCAAGTAAGGTTTCAATCTGTGGTCGTTGACCTTAAATGGTCTTCTGCTCTTCGAAATCTATATTTCTATTACTTTATTATGAAAGACTTGAGTATCGTGGTATGGTCCCATCCATTTTGATCTCAACTTTTATGGAAACAAGTTCAAACGCGAATGATACAAAAGGGCTAACCTTCCCAGATAGAATTCCTTCGGGTGAATCTTCTTATCACATAATTCTTAAGTCCTCTCATTGTATATCTTTGCATTCTCATAGGCATTATTCCGAGGCTCCTCAAGTTCATTCATTTGTAAACTTCTCTCTTCTTCAGCCTTACATAAATCAAAATTCAACTTCTTCAAGGCCTAATAGGCATTGTGCATTGTGTTCCAATTCAACTAAAAGATGACACATCTTACCAAAGACTATCTTGTTAAGACTCCTCCCAATTGGAGTTTTGTAAATCAGTTCTATACGCCCACAAGGCATCATTATGCTTGAGTGATCAATTATTTTGTTTTGGTTATACCTTATTCTTAAAGATTTGCTTAATCTGTCTATTAGTCACTTCAACCTGTCCCGATGTTTGAGGATGATACGGGGTTGCCACCTTGTATTTGACACTATATTTTTCATCAACGAGGCAAATACCTTGTTACAAATGTGGCTTCCATCATCACTTTTTATTGCATGAGGAGTCCTAAATCTGGTGAAAATGTTCTCCTTGATAAACTTCTCCGCCACATGGTTATCATTTCTCATGGTTACAATTGTTTCGATCCACTTTGACATAATCCATAGCAACCAAGATGTAATTGTACCAGTATGAGGATGGGAAGGGTCCCATAAAATCAATTCCCGATACGTCAAATATCTCCACAACTAGTTGACTTGATAATGGCATCTCACCTCTTTTTCTAATGTTCCTTGTTCTTCGACACCTATCATAAGAAATGCAAAAGTATAAGTATCTTTAAATAATGAAGTCTAGAATAAACCTGATTGGAGAACTTTCTAAGCATTCTTCTTTGCACGAAAATGCCCTCCACAATGAAGATTGTGGCAAAACCTCAACACATCCTGCTGTTCATCCTCTTGTATATATCTCTGAATGATCTGATCGGTGTAAAATTTGAACAGGTATTGCTCATCCCAAAAATACTATATGGAAATGGAAAGGAACCTCTTCCTTACTTGTGAGCACAAATCAGGTGGTATGATCCCATTAACAAGGTAATTCACAATGTCCACATACCATGGATCTTTGCCACCCATTACTAATAGTTGTTCATCTGGAAAGTTCTCACTAATGGATATGGTCTCAACATGTTCTTCCCATCTTTATCTTCTACAAATCGAGAAAGATGATCTACCACCCCATTCTTTTTGCTCTTTTTATCCCTGATTTCCAAATCAAATTCTTACAATAAAAGGATCCATTGGAGTATCTCGGTTTTGTTACCTTTTTGGTTAGCAAATACTTTAATACAACATGATCAGAATAAATAATTACCTTAAACCCTATCAAATATGATCCAAAATTTTCTAAGGCACTAACAATGACAAGCAATTCATTTTCTGTGGTGGAGTAATCTAATTGTGCATCATAAAAAGTGCGACTAGTGTAGTAAATAACATGTGGAAACTTATCTACCCGCTGTCCTAAAAAAATGCCTATAACATAGTCAGTTGCATTACACATTAATTCAAAAAGAAGGGACCAATCAGGGGGCATGACTATATGAGTAGATGTCAATTTATTTTTTAGAGTTTCAAAAGCTTGTAAACAGTCCTCCTTAAACACAAATGCAGCATCCTTGGTCAATAGGTTACATAGAGGGCAACTAACTTTGAAAATCCTTTATTAAACGCATATAAAAACTTGCATAACCAAGAAAACTCCTCACACCCTTCATTGAAGTGGGGGATGGAAGTTTTGTAATCACTTCAATTTTAGCTCTATCTACTTCTATTCCTTTATCATAAATAACATGCCTTAAAACTATTCCAAATTTGACCATAAAATGGCTTTTCTCCCAACTGAGTGTTAAATTAGTCTTCATACATCTTTTTAAAACATGAGTTAAATTATCAAGGCAGTGGTAAAAAGAATTTCCAAAAGCGAAAAAATAATCCATAAATACCTCAATAAATTTCTCTAAAACATCGGAGAATACTTACATCATGCATCTCTTGAAAGTGGCAGGGGTGTTACATAACCCAAAAAACATTCTTCGATATGCAAAGGTGTCGAAGAGGCATGTAAAAGTAGTATTCTCTTGATCCTATAGAGCAATGGAAATCTGATTGTATCTTGAAAATCCATCCAAGAAGCAGTAATAAGCATGTCATGCCAAACGTTCGAGCATTTGATCATTAAACGGCAAATGAAAGTGATCCTTTTTGGTTGCCCTGTTAAGCTTGCAGTAGTCAATGCACACTTTCCAGCCCGTTATCATTCTTATGGGTATCAATTCATTGTTTTTAGTAGCTAATACTGTAATCCCCGACTTCTTTGGTTCAAGATAAACCGGACTCACCCATTTACTATCAGATATTGGGTATATGATACCCACATTGAGCAGCTTCAGAACCTTCTCTCGAACAACTTCCTTCAAGTTTGGATTGAGCCTTCATTGAATCTCTCTAGAAGGCTTTGTATCTTATTCTAACAAGATTTTATGCATGCAAATAGAGGGGTTTATTCCTTTAATATTCGCTATGGACCATCTGATGGCGTCTGTATGTTCCTTGAGCCCCTTGATTAGCTTCTCTTCTTTGTCTTCATCTAGGCCAGAAGCTATAATTATTGGAAGTGTCTCATTATTGCCTAAGAAAGCATACTTGAGGTTAGAAGGTAGTTGTTTGAGCTCTAATGCATGGGGAGAGCTCGCATATAGAATTAGTGACTTATTAATTCATTCTTCAATTTTCGTACCTAATTCTTCAATTTAAACTCTTTTTCTATATCCTCTTCTTGTTGACTTTCTTTATCATCCTCAAACACATCCTTTACCCAATCAAGTAACTCGCTGAGGCTTTCATTCGATAGTTCCTCTTTGATTGAAGAATTAACCACCTCAATCGAGCAACAATTAAATAAATAACAATCATGGACAACCTCAAGTATTTTTAATGATTCGAAAACCTTGAACTCCACTGTCTCACCTAACAAAGTCATTATAAGCTTTCCATTCTGTACATTAATGAAGGTCTTTGCAGTTGCCATGAAAGGTCTTCCCAGTATAATTGGTTTGCTACCTTTTTCCTTGGCTCCCTCGTCTATATCAAGTATCACAAAATTAGTAGGAATAATGAGATTATCTACCTGGACCAATACATCTTTAACATATCCTCTCGGGTATCTAACTGAACCATCAACAAACAAAAGTGACATGGTTGTTTCTTTTGATCATTCAATCCCAGTTGTTCATAGATGTTGTATGGCTTTAAGTTGATGCTGGCTCCAGATCTAACATTGCTCTCTCCAAGGTTGTGCCTCCAATCCTAATGTTGATGTAGAAACTTTCTGGATCTTGGGGTTTTGGTGGCAAGGATTTTTGAAGGACTGCATTGGTACTTCCGGTTATGAACTTCTGATGATTCTCCAGAGACCTTGGCTTGTAAGTATGGAGACTCTTGAATACTATTGCATAGGATGGAATCTTCTGGATCATCTTCAGTAGAGGCTTGTTAACATTGACCTTTGACAGGATGTCATTTGTATCTTTGTATGATTTCTCTAACTTGCTCTTTTGTAGTCTTCTTGGGATTGGAACTAAAGGAACATACGGGTTAGATGACTTGTGTAGAAGTGGTAACTTTTTAGATTTTTCCACGATTATCTTTTCCTCTTTTTTGTCTCTATGTTATCTTTTACAGGGCATGAAACATTAGAAGATTTATCAGAAAGTTCAGTAGATCTATCAATGATTAATGTCTTACCATTCTAGAGAAATGTCATGGCCTTTGCATGTTCAGTACGACTTGGGAATTTTCTTGCTTCACTCATTTTCTTAGCTTCAGCTAGTTGCTTGATTTGCGTTTCCATCTTCATTTTTGATGCCTCTATGTTCACAAACTTGACATTACTATCCTGGAGATTTTACTAAGTAAATTGCATGAAGTTATTCAATGTGTCCTGCAATGATGGCTTCTTGGTTTGGTGTTCAGAATTCTGTTGAGTATCGGTATTATACTGTCTCTAGCCATAGTTGTTACTATTTTCCCACCGGTTCGGTGCTCTGATTGTTGGTCTAGGAGAAATTGGGATGGTTCCTTCGACCTGGATTGTATGTATTTGAGAAAGGATCATTATGAGGTCTTTGATTGAAATTATTCATAACTTGCGCTTCTTCCGTATCAGAGCCACCTATTTGGTAATTGGCACCATACCCTTGTTGCTCACCTCCCATGTAGCGTGTGTCTCTCAATTGTCCTACTTGGATGACAAGTAACTCAATGGGATTTTGCATCTGTTCCATTTGCATTGAATTTCTTGTGTTAGCATCTACCTCAAAAATCCTCTTCCTTGTCCTAGAATTTTTATGTTGAGAATTTTTGTAGTGTTTTTCAAAGATCAAGTGCAACTCATCGAGAGTCTTGTCAATCACGGATCCTCCACATGCATTATTCACCAGGATTATTCAGACATCATTTAGTCCATCATAGAACCATTGACAGAGTTGGTGGGTTTGATACCCGTTCTAAGGACAATCAAAGCTAGATATTGAAATTTTCTAATCCTTTGAACTTCAAAGTTTTTCAATTACCTTGGGTTTTATTATTCTATATATGTATGTTTAATGTGTATACTTAGATTAGAGTTTTAAACTCTATAAAAGCTAGATTAAGCATGATTAGAATCTTATATGTTAAGTTAGGATTTTGATTAAGGCTATGTTTTCACATGTTTGTTTGTTGTATTATGCTAGCTTTTCATCTAGGACTCTTTGTTGATCACTCTTGAGGAATTTCCAACTTCTTAATGGTGTTGGTTTGAGTGGACTCCAATAGAAAGTGAGCCATTTGTCAATTACTTTTAAGGAATTTCTACTCTACGAATATAGACTAGGTGGATGTAGAGTCTAGTAGAGAGTGTGTCATTTGTTGGTCACTTTTGAGGAATTTCTTATCTACTTTCAATAATAAAAGTACCTGATGGTTGTATTCAACCCGTGGATGTTTCCTCTACGAAGGTTTTGTAGGGAAAAATCAATTCAAAACGCGGCGGAAGTGTAAAATTAGGGTTTGGTATATTTTAAAAATTTCCCTTTAAAAGAAAGAACCTTAACCCTAGTTTAATTAAAATATAATTAAAGTATCATACCTTTTTCTTGTGACGATTGAACTAGCGTAGAATTGAATCCGTAAGATCTTCCAATCCAATCACGAAAGTGAATCACCTAGGAGTGTGGGCTCCCTTTCTTTAAATTGTATACCTGAGGATGGAAACAAACAAAATCTCTTTCTTTTGTTAGTCACAATAATCCTCGAAGAAGAAAAATAAAGAACGTTAGGTCACTTGTGAATTATCAATCAATTTGATTGAAACTCGCGTGAACCTTGTTCGATGTTGTACACAAAACCTTTTAATGTAAAGGCTACTAGTGCACTATCGAAAACAAAACATTCTTTTTTCCTTTTCTTCTTTGCCGATCTCATACACCTATCTTTAGAGTTAGGAGAATTTATCTAGAGCAAGAACCGGATTCTCTCCACTCAAAATTCTCTCTTTGTCGAATTTCTCCTTAGAAAATAATGCCTTAGTTGAATTTTTTCTAGCCAAAAATTCGCCTTGGCCGAATTCTCTTTGAGATATATAGAGTGGTCGAATTCTCTTTCAGATATATATAGTGACAAAATTCTACATCCTTTTATTTTAGGAGACCAAATCTTCTCCTAAAGAGGATTTACTTGGTAGGTAAGAATCCTATCTTTTGGTGGATTTACTTGGTGACAAAGAATCCTTTTTCACAAAAAGATTTCTCTTCCACACCAAAACTCCTAATCCAACACAAATAGTATAATTATTTAATTACCAATTATTGAAAATAATTTAATTGTGACTATATTAAAACTTCATAATTTGACCAATTGTCAACTAGTGTTTTAATAGAAATCAAATACTTCATAATTTGATTATCTACTAATCAAATAAAGTATTTGATACTTATCATATTGCCAACAAAAATATGACTCTAGGAGACCATCTCCTAGTAGGATTTTTTTTTACTTTTAATCAAACAATTAATTAATTAATTAATTAATTAGTTTCTATTTAATTAATTAATTAAATAAAAACAATATATAAGGCTATTATATAGGCCTTTGCTGCCCAAGATATATAAATATGGGTCATATATTGTTTTTCTCTATTTTATAAATCCATTGGACCTTAATAAAAGGTCCACAAGAGAACTAGACCCATTCTTACTAAAATAAACAATCCACAAGCCATAATACAATTCTAGATGGACCCATAAATTGGTCCGGTAGAATATATCAAGTGATCCATGCAAGTTCGTGTGATTTGGGGATCTTGGCGGGCTAAGATAGGCATCCCGTCAAACGTTGCACCTCCTTTAAAGTTTTTGGAGAAGTCATTTTCTGTAGGGCCTCAATCTTCTCTGGATTTACTTCTTTCCCCCTTTGGTGAAATAGGAAACTGAGGAATCTTCCCGAGTGAAACCCAAATAGGCACTTATTCGGATTTAACTTCATCTGGTACATTCTCAGGACATCAAATGTTTGGCGCAAGTTCGAAGTATGTTTGTCTTCCGAGACACTCTTGGTTTGCTCTCTTGATCCCATTTCATGTTTCTTCCCTGTTTGATAGCTTTTGTTGATGGGAAATTTGCTCGAGATGAGAAATTCCTGTTAACACCCTCGAGACCACTACCACGAAAGTGGTGCCCAGGGTCTATACCGTTTGTTCCCGACCTGTTTAAGAGGTAGACGAGAGGCTGATCAGTAAATGGGAGCTTTATTATTGATATATTGCTTTAAAGTACAAATCGCTCTCTTGTATGCTCACAGTCTCTCGAAGGTGTAGGGTGGTGGCAACTCGGTGCCTGTCGAATAGTGGAAATGAAGGTAACCGTGTTCTGAATACAGAATTTAGGTTTTCCCCCTACCTCTATATTTTTTGTACGTATATCTATTGTTGTAGGTTGTTCTCTATTTTTCTTCCTTTTTCACTACCATGCTTGGCCTCACATATTTATATCGTCCAAGTAAGTTTTTAGTTGGTCAATATTTCACTATGATCCCATGAATTCGTTCCCTCCTTATCAGGCTGGATTCATTATTTAAATTTGAATTGTTATTGGATTCGATGATATTGTTGATGGAGATAAGTTTGTTCCTTTATTTGAATCAAACTCTTAACGTGCATGTAAATATTATGTGGAGACGATCATATGTGCAGTCATGCCATGAATCTTCTTGGAGGTCACCCTGCTAGTTGCCTGTTGCCCCGTAGAGAGAGGTAGATCCCTGCTCTGGCTCTGTTCTTAGAAGCTTAAGATGGATTTTCCCAAACCCTTGGGGCTCGAGGTGCTCTTGTAGACCTTCTTGGGAGGTAGCTGGGGTAGTGTAGATTTAGGCGTGATTCTTCATTTATGTCCAGCAAGGACAGCGAGCTTCTGGAAAGGTTGGTGGGATTCTTTCGAATGTCTCTTGAGCTTAGAGACTTTCCCTGGCATTCACGGGGCGATTGTGAAGTTCGACCTCAGAGCCGAAGTTCCCCGATAGATGCCCGGAGAAGCCTGGGTTCCAGTACTCTTGTGGGGGACTTGTTATGGTCACACATGGCCTATTTTCTGGTAGTTTTGAAGCGTAGCCGGACTTCCCTGTTCCTGTGGGGTGGCTTTACGGTCTTTTCGGGCTTCATGATTGTCGATTATGGGTGAAAAAATTCTTTTTGACCCCTTGCCAAATTTCACTATTAACAGAAGTCCCTTCTGACTTGAACACCGGTGGTAAAGTTGGGGTTGGAGTCAGATTCCTTGTTTAATTGAGAAAGTTTTTCACCATAAAGATAATTAATGACAGCAAAATCTTCTTATTAATTACCCAATATTTGAATTTGAAACTATATGTTATTCGAAGAAAGACGGCTGCGATACGGGTCCAGGTGATCTTCCCGAATATATCGTCGATACAAATTTAAAATTTGTCCTTTCCTGCTTTCTCTGCCTCTATCTTCCGCTTGCTTTCACACCTCTCTTACCCATCAATGTCGACTTTCACAGATTGTTTTGATGCCTTGGTTGAGGGCTCCGGAGGCCCTAACCTAGATCCTCGTAAGCGGGTGCGAGGGATTTCAAGCGATGAGGAATCTTCCCCGCTCCGCCAACATCATCGTTCTAACAGGAACGTCTCTATCAGCTCTGGTTTTTCGAACCAGCCTGACAATCCTCTGAACCCAGTCGATGAAGACTTTGATGTCAGGGAGAAAGTCGATGAGGTCTGGAGGGCTCAAGTCATAGTGGTGGAGCTTTCTTCAGTGGTAACCCTTCCTTTCGAACCCAGGGTCATCCCTGACTCCACTATCGACCCTCAGTCGATCGGCTGTCTTCGGGACAAGTATGGTATTCCTGACACTGTTTCCCTAACTGTCTGCCAATAGAATTACGATGTTTTTAGCCCTCTCAAAGGCGTGCACCCTATCAACATCGCAGCTTTTGAGAGCCAGATGAGGCTTCCTATTCACCCCACCCTTCGGTGGGCTCTCAATGCCTTTCAGCTGGCTCCGCTTCAACTGACGCCCAGCTTTTAGCGGCATCTAGTCGGCTTTCTAGTATTATGGAGGGAGCAGTGCGAGATGAGCAATGTAACTAGCGAGCCTGGGACTGAAGAGCTCACCTTTCTTTTCCAGATAGGTAGCCTGGTTGGGGTTCCACGAAGGCAATTCTATGCCAAGGCCAAGAATAGGCTCAACTTTATCATCCCCGGGGCTTCAAAGAAGGACCCTACTTGGAAAGAAGAATGGGTACTGGCGGGAGGAGACTGGGGGAACTCTGTCTTCATCGGCGGGCATGAGCTCTAGGTTCCCACTGCCTTTAGTGACAAACCCATATGGGGTCGGGATTCCTTGCCCGCTGAGTCTGAAGCCGCGCTGAAGACCATCTTGGCTCGGAATTACTTGAATCTGAAGTTTCCAACCGTCGACTCCTTTTATCCCTGCAGGGTAAACAGGTACCTACGGATATCCGGTGCTACCCCTCGTAAGTATCTCGATCTATCTTGTTTTTTTATTGTTATTGGATGGTTCAGTTCTGATGATCTTGATTACTCTCTCTAACAGTGTTTGTTGTTGCTCCAGCTTCTCGTGAAGCTCGCTGAGCTGGGAACCCTCCTCCTTCTTCCATATCATCCCTGGGAGCTCTCTCGGATGTTCCGATAAAGGGGGAGTCAACCACTAAGGTAGCTGCCCTATTTGTTCCTTCCCTCTCACCTTCCCAGGTGAAGTCCCAGATGGCTCTTCTTGCATCTCGGGCGATGAAGGCTCTAAATTGAGGAGGGTCTACCTCCCAAGTCATCAATAAGTCCATTTATACCCCCTTACCTGTAGTCTCTGCTTCAATCGATGCTTCCCGAGTCACATTATCCCTCTCTGATGATCCGATTGTAACCCAGGTAGTTGAGGTTCCCAGGGAGCCCGATACCGATATTCCTGAGGTCGCCCCTTCTCGCCCCCACCAGAAATCGAGCTCGGCGGGTCATTACGAGGTCCCGAAGCAATTTGTTTCATCCTGTCTAGGCGGCAGACTTTCTAGGATGACCGCGATGCCCGCGGACATCATGATTACCAAAGGGTCCGCCCTTCTGGCCGAGGTAACCGTCACTTTCACTTCTTCATTCAGCATTTTGATTTGTCATTTTCTAACATGATTTTCTTTTGCAGGCTTTCAAGTTTCAGGTTTCCATGGGGCATCAGGTAGTCTTCCTCGGTGATTGGGCAGCCAAGGCTGAGGCTAAGGCTAAAACTGATCGAGCCATGGGGTTGCTTGCCCGGGCTCAGACCCTTGTCCAGGAGATGACCTCTAGCCAATAAGGAATGGAGACGCAGCTAGCTGAGCTTCAATGTGACCATGAGAGAATGAATCAGGCATTTGATTAGGAGACTTTCCAGTTGACGCGGCGGGCTAGCCAACAGGATGACTGTAAGGGAGAGGCGAAGACCATAGATGTTGAGAACCAAACCTTGCAAGCTCAAATTCCCCAGCTCTAGGTCGAGGTGGAAGCCTTTTTTAACGAGGGGTACTTCTATGCCTCTTATCAGGTTATAGAGGCTCTTCCTCCCCTATTCGATCTCTCCAGCATCGCTGGTTGGGATAGAGAAGAGGTCATGTCTCAGGCTGCAGAGATGTATCGCCCCAAAAATGATGAAGCTGGTTCTACTGGGGAGGGAGCTGGGAAGCAATTGGAGGTGCCAGATCTGCCTCATCCTGTTCCAGCCTTTCCAGCATCTGGTCCCGGTGAATCCTCGAAGGAGGTTCTAAACGAGAAGCTAGAATGAGGCCTTACTGAAGCTCGAGACCCTTCCTGTAGTTGCTCTCAGGTGTGGAGTCAATAAAAGGTGGGAAGGTGACTGAGTTAGTGGCCAGCCTTCTTGATGCAGCTATCCCGCCTGAAGTTATAGCGGTGATCAATGAAATCGTGGAGAAGGATCCTGTTGACCTTGAGGCAGCCGGGGCTGATCCCTAGGAGGAGGTGGCAGAGGCGGTAGATACAGCTGATCAGGATGATCTGCGACCGGAGAGGAGAGCAAGAGGCTAGGTTCATTATGTGGAGGAGGGGGCTGGAGGTCCTCAAGAAGACGAAGAAGCTTGAGTTCTCTCCCATGTAATCTATTTGGAATGCCCAAAAAAGGGGTGGGCATCCCATCTTCAACTGTGTTTGCCATTTTATTATTGCTTTTGTAGCCTGGAAGCAGGGATTAGGCCCCCCTTGCTTGTTGTAGCCATATTGGGGGATAGGCTCCCTTACTTAATAGTAAAATTTTAATCTCAAATCTAACTCTGGCTTGCATGTACTTGCTTGGTCTCCCTCTAGGTCCAGCTTTTATACCAAAACGAGCTATCTTTGGGGGAAAAAACAAGATAAAAAAAAACGGCTGGCATTGAGTCCCCATACTAATGAAACTCCTGGCTCAACTTCTTCAGCTGACAGTCCCTTTGTTTGGTTGTAGGTCTGCTGTAGTAAGTAACCCTGTATCAAGGAGAGCTAGTAACCTGAACTTACTGGCATATTTAGAATTTAAAGAAGTCGAGCCTTCTATCTTTGAGTCCCTCCAGAGGGCTATAAACCCGAGTGAGGCATTTAGTGAAGGATTTATCCCTTAAGCTCGAATCTCTTTACTGGTGGTTGCTCGAGCAGGGCGTCAAGAGGGCTATCTAGCTATTTCCTGGTCTTGAGATCTGGATGGCAACTATGCCCTTACACTCAGATCCTTCTTGGGGGTAGTAGCCCGACCAAGGCATCAAGAGGGCTATCTAGCTATTTCCTGGTCTCGAGATCTGGATGGCAACTATGCTCTTACACTTAAATCCTTCTTGGGGGTGGTAGCCCGACCAAGGCATCAGGAGAGCTATCTAGTTATTTCCTGGTCTCGAGATCTGGATGGCAACTATGCTCTTAACTCAGATCCTTCTTGGGGGTGGAAGCCCTACCAAGGCATCAAAAGAGCTATCTAGCTATTTCCTGGTCTCAAGATCTGGATGGAAACTATGCTCTTACACTCAGATCCTTCTTCGGGTTGTAGCCCGACCAAGGCATTAGGAGGGCTATCTAGCTATTTTCTGGTCTCGAGATCTGGATGGCAACTATGCTCTTACACTCAGACCCTTCTTGGCGGGGGGTAGTGCCTGGCCGAGACATCAGGAGTTAAGGGGGGGCTTACCTGGCTTACCTCTGGTCTTGAGGCTATAATGTCAAAATTTTCCATGTAGACCCAAATCATTGTAGGACATAGTTGAAGAAGGAGTAAACAAGAAAATCAGACTTTATTGATATGGAGGGTGGAGTACATTATTGTCGGAAAAAAAAAGAAGCTAGTCGGAGGTCGCCTGCTTCTGAGTCCCCTGTTCAAGGGTAGAATTTCCTTAGGTGATCTGCATTCCAAGTATGGTCGATGAGATGACCATTCATATCCTCGAGCTTGTACGCCCTATTACGGATCACCATTTTTATTAGGTATGGTCCCTCCCAGTTGGTCCCTAGGACCCCGTCTGACCTCTTCCTGGTGTTCAACATCACTTTCCTGAGGGCTAGATCCAATTCTTGAAGCTTCGGGCTTTAACCTTTCTGTTGAAGCACCTGGCAATCCTGCCTTGGTAGATCGCTACCTTCTCTGCTATTCGATCTTGCTTTTCCTCCAGGAGGTCCAAGCTAGCTCGGAGCTTGCTTTCAATGCTCCCCGGTTCGAATCGTTAGACTCTAAAGGAGGTCAACTTGTGCTCTATAGGTAGGTTTGCTTCAACCCCGAAGGCCAGCGAGTAGGGCATTTCCCCGGTAGTTGTTCTCTTTGTAGTGCGGTAAGCCCAGAGGACCTCGGGAATCTCCTCTACCCATCTGCCTTTCTTCTACTGTAGCTTTTTCTTCAACAACTTCTTAATGGTTTTGTTCGTGGATTCCACAGAACCATTGGTCTAAGGGTGGGCTACAGAAGCAAACCGAAGGTCGATTCCTTAACCTTCATAGAAATCTCTGAACTATTTTTCGAGGTCGGTTATGATGGTAAGAGGGGTTCCGAACCTGCAAACTACATTGGTCTTGATTAACCTTATTGTGTTCTCTTCCGATATCTGGGAGAGTGGTCCGACTTTAACCCATCTTGTGAAGTAGTCAATTGCTACGATAGCGTGCTTGGCCTGTCCTGGAGCTGTAGGAAGCGGTCCAATCAAATCGACTCCCCACATAGCAAAGGGGTATAGCGAGCTAAGGGATGACAAGTGCTCCGGAGGGAGTTGACTCAAGCTGGCAGCCTTCTGGCATGCCTCGCAGGTTTGTACCAAGTTCTTAACATCTTGATGGATGGTCGTCAAATAATACGCCATACGGAGTACCTGATATGTCAAGGCTTTTCCACCAATATGGTTCCTGCATTCCCCGGAATGAACCTCTCTCAAAGCCCACTTGGCGTCTTCTGGGTGTAAACAACGGAGAAGGGGGAGGGATTTCCCCATTCGGTATAAATACCCATCCACCATGCAATACCAGACTGAGAGCCTTTTAACCCTCCTAGCTTGGTCGGGCTCCCCAGAGAGTTTTCCATCCTGTAGATACTCCACTATTGGATCCATCCAGTATGGTTGTCGGTCCAGGGTATAAGCTCCCTTACCTGTCATAATGCTAGGTAGGGGGATTACTTGAAGAGGGACTCCGTGAGGTAGGGTCTGGCAACCAAGGGAAGCTATCTAAGCTAGGACATCAGCCCGATGATTTAGTTATCGAGGTATCTGCTCGATTCTGAATCCCTTAAATCTGGTCTTGAGTTGTTGCACCAATTTCAGATAAGCGATCATGTTATCCCCTTTAGGTTGATAATTCCCAGAAACTTAATTGACCACGAGTGAAGAGTCGCTCTTGTTATTCAGGTAATCAACCCGAGCTCAATGGCAGCTTTTATCCCAACTAGTAGGGCTTCGTATTTCGTTTCATTATTCGTGGCTTTAAATTCTAACCTGAAACAATGGCAGCACTCAGTTCCTTCTGGGTCGATGAGGACTATGCCAGCTCCTCCCCCAGACTGCCCGAAAGCTCCGTCAGTGTAGAGAGTCCATGACTCGCAGTCCTCCAGCCAGTTCTTAGATTCTGGAGTCCTCTCAAGGGTGATATCTGTTACCGCGGGGGTTGCCTGATCTGAAGGTACTGAAAGCTAGGCTATAAAGTTCGCTAGTGCCTGAGATTTTATCGCCGTCCTAGGCTTATACTTTAAATTAAACTGGGTAAGCTCTAGGGCCCATAGAACCAGCATTCCAGAAACATTCGTTCTTTGCAAGAATTGACGGAGGGGTTGGTCTGTCACTACTGCTATTGAATGAGCATGGAAGAAAGGACGGAGTTTCCTTGCTGAGGTCACCAAGGCATAAGCGAGCTTCTCCAACAGAGTATAGTTATTTTCGGGCTTGGTTAGAGCATGACTCACATTGTAGATAGGTCGCTGGATCCTATCCCCGCATTCCTTGACCAAGGCCCCGCTCATAGTGGTTTTTGAAACGGCCAAGTATATTTGGAGCTTTTCTCCAGGATTTGGCTTAACCAGCAGTGAAGGGCTTGTTAGGTATCCTTTCAAAGCTCGGAAACCTTGTTCGCTCTCCTGATCCCACTTCATGTTTCTTCCCTGCTTGATAGCTTAGAATAATTGTAAGCACTTATCGGTAGACCGGGAGATGAACCTGTTGAGCGCTGCTACCTGTCCGGTCAAGGCTTGAACCTGTTTAAAAGATCTGGGGGATTCTAGATTTAGGATAGCCATGATTTTTACTGGGTTAACCTCTATGCCTTTCTCATGGACCATGAAGCCCAGAAACTTCCCCGCAGTTACTCCAAAAACGTATTTGGAAGGGTTCAACCTCATCTGGTTTTCCCTTAGGATCATGAAGGTCCTACGAAGGTCGTCCAGGTGGCCTTCCGAGGTTGAAGATTTAGTGATCATGTCGTCGATGTACACCTCCATCGACATTTCGATTTCGGGCTTGAATAAACGGTTGACTAACCGTTGGTAAATAGCTCTAGCTTTTTTGAGCCCGAAGCCATCACCTTGTAGCAATACAGGCCTTGCACAGTGATGAAGCTAGTCTTTTATTGGTCCGCGGGATGCATCATAATCTGATTGTAGCCGGAAAATACATTTATAAAGCTTAGGCGCTTGTTCCCGGAGGTGGAATAGACCAGCTGATCAATTTTTGGTAGAGGGAAACTGTCCTTCGGGCATGCCTGGTTGAGGTTGGTGTAGTCCAAGCACATGCGCCACTTCCCATTTGCCTTTGTGACCATGACAACGTTGGCGATCCATTCAGGGTAGCAGGCTTCTCGAACGAAGCCAACCTAGGTTTGTTTATCGACCTCTTCTTGAACCACCATATTTCTTTCGGTGTTGAAGTGGCACCTTTTTTGTTTGACAGACTTGAAGGTCGAATCCACCACCAATCGATGTGCAGCAAATGTCATCGGGATCCCCGGCATCTCCGCATGACTCCAGGTGAAAATGTCGTTGAACTCTGTGAGGAGCCTAATCAAGCCCTCTTTCATTCCTGGCTTAAGGGTAGCTCCGATCTTGACGAACTTCGAGGGATCGCTTATTCGGACAGGAATCTCTTCTAACTTATCGACTAGATGGCCGCTGGCCTATTCCTTTCTCTATTCTTCCATGTCGGGCACCACAAGGCCTTCTTCGGGACAATCAGTGGAACCCGTATCTTCCAGGTTTAATGCTGAAGTTATCCTACCTTGGATTGTTGTCACCTAGGCGAGTTGTTTAGCTAGAGCTGCTGGGTTGGCTGACACTACGAAGCATTTCCTAACTGCTTGCTGATCACCCCGAACTTCCCCCACCATGTCTCCTACCGGGAACTTCAGGACATTGTGGTAAATTGAGAGAACCCCTTTCAAGGATGACAGAAATGGCCACCCTAAAATTGCATTGTAGACCGATAGGGTATCCACCACCACGAAGTCGGTCAAAATGTTTTGCTGGAGAGGTACGGCTCAGATGATCACTGGTATGATTTTTGATCGTACGGGTGTGATGGAGTCCCCAGTGAACCCATATAATAGAGTAGTACAATTATTGTAGCACCATTGCTTCAAGTTTAGTTTTTCCAAAATGTCTTTGAACAGAACGTCGACGCTGCTACCTGTGTCGACGAGCAAGCGGTGTACCATAAAGTTGGCAATTTGTACTGTGATGACCATAGGGCCATCATGTGGTTGCACGGTGTTATAGACATCTGCTTCGATGAAGATGATCTGTGACAGCTGGAAGGGGTTGGTCGGTCGGTCTCTGGTTGACCTTGAAGATATCCCACCCCTCATCCGTATGAGGAACCTTCCTCGTATGATTTTTCCTGGAATTGTTGGAGGTACTGGCCAGGGTGGGACCCTCGCTGATAGTATGTATTATCAGAATATTTTGCATCAGGTCCGCCTACTCTCTCTTCCTCTTCTCAACATGTTCTCGGATCTCGGCTTCAACCTCCCTTCCAGTCTGAATGTTCTCTCTGACTTGTTGTAAGAACTATATCAAGCATCCTCCCCTTATCAAAGCCTCAATCTGGTTTCGCATGTTGTAGCATTCTGAAGTGTTGTGCCCTAAGTCCTCACGAAAGTCACAATATTTATAACGATTTCTCTTATCGACCAGGGCTTTCATAGGAGCGGGCTTCTGTAACAAACCCTTGTCCCGAATGGTGAGTTAGACTATTTCTCGGGATGCATTTAAGGGAGTGTAATGGTCATACCCCCTATCATCGCGAGCTATAGAGGCCACTGTCCTGGGAGGTGGTAAAGCTTGAGGAGGAGCCTGTTTATCAGGATACCTTTCCGATCTAGCTGAGGAAGAGGGAAACCGTATGTTGATTTATTAGGGGGTTTGTTCTATCTTTTCTGAGCTTGTTCCGGTCTGGGAGCTTCCTTATTTTGTTGCTTTACGGCTCTCATATTTTCATGCTCCATCTTGACCTTTCTAGAGCCCGATCATTGGCTTCTTAGTAGGTTTTCGGAGGTCTCTTGGCAAAAGATCGAAACAGTTTTCCCACCCACAAGTTTCTTCCAAAGTTGGCAAGGGTTTCTCTTTCGGTGAAGACCCCTATCTGGATGACTTTCTTGTTGAAACGTTCGACATAAGCCCTGGAATTATGAGCAGAAATCAGTTGATAACTTGGTGAAGAAATCCACGCTTCCAGTAGGTAACTTTTTAAACCAGGTTTTAGCATAATCCGTGAGTGTAGTGGGGAATATTCAACACATAGCGGCCCTGGTTGTGTTCTGGACCTCCATCTATTGAACGAAGCTCTCTAAGTGGCTCAGAGGATCTTCAGTCCTAGAGAACCTGTCAGCTGGCATTTTGAACTTAGGCGGGAGCTCTACCTGCCGGATCCTTCTGGTGAAGGTGGCGTTCATTACACTTAGAGGATCTTTCTTGTACTCCTTGTACTTCCCCTTCTTTATCAATTGGATCTTTTTCTGAAGCTCTGCCAACTGGTCCCTTAGTCGCTTACTTTCAAATTTCCTTGAGTCGATCTCGGATTCCTCAACATCTGATCCTTTTGATGAACTGGCGACCTCTACCCAAATCCTTCTTCGGAGGGGATTCGCTCGGGGGCTTTGCTAATTTTCTTCTTCTCTACCTCGGGCTTCCCTCCTTGTAGTCGTTGGGTGGAGGAGCTATTCCCATCCCCGGGGAAAGACATCTGCCACAGATCTGACTTGTCTTGGTTGGTAGCGTGGCAATGCTTCGGAACATGGGGCATGGGCTCTAGCCTATCCCGGATCGAGGTAGGGAGCCCCGCTTTGTTACGAGTTGATTAACGAGGGGCAGGTCCCAGGCGTTCAAAGGCGGGTTGCCTAGCCCTAGGCCTCTTTGACTCCCCCTGATTACAGAGACCCGCTTGTTGGATTGTGATACACTCAACAACTAATCGAAGGTGGACGTTTTCTACAAAGGCAGCCGCTGCTGGTCAAGCTCGACCTGACTTCCCAGAGGGGGATTCAGAGCCCGCTAAGTGGCTGGCTGGGTGGGAACCTGGCTTTGGAACCCGGATTTTCTCCCTTTCCTCGGGGCCCTTCGTGTCGATGTAGTAGAAGGTTATCCCGAGGTGCTCTGTTGCCCTTGTGAGGAGCGAAGCCTCATGATTACTATGAAATAACAAACTTTTTTAATGTAAAAAGATGGTGGTGTGAGAGGTTTCCCACAGACTGCGCCAGAAAGTGTTGAGGAGAAATTTGCTCGAGATGAGAAATTCTTGTTAACACCTTCGAGACCACAACCACAAAAGTGGTGGCCAGGGTCGATACCGTTGGTTCCCGACCTGTTTAAGAGGTAGACGAGAGGTTGATCAGTAAATGGGAGCTTTATTATTGATATATTGCTTTAAAGTACAAATCGCTCTCTTGTATGCTCACAGTCTCTTGAAGGTGTAGGGTGGTGGCAACTCAATGCCTGTCAAATAGTGGAAATGAAGGTAGCCGTGTTCTGAATACAGAATTTAGGCTTTCCCCCCTACCTCTATATTTTTTGTACATATATCTATTGTTGTAGGTTGTTCTCTGTTTTTCTTCCTTTTTCACTACCATGCTCGGCCTCACATATTTATATCGTCCAAGTAGGCTTTTAGTTGGCGAATATTTCACTGTGATCCTATGAAACCGTTCCCTCCTTATCGAGCGGGATTCTTTATTTAAATTTGAATTGTTACTGGATCCAATGATATTGTTAACGGAGATAAGTTTGTTCCCTTATTTGAATCAAACTCTTAACGTCCATGTAAATATTACGTGGAGACGATCCTGTGTGCACTCGTGCCATGAAATCTTCATGGAGGTCACCCTTCCAGCTGCATGTTGCCCCGTTGAGCGAGGTAGATCCCTACTCTGGTTTTGTTCTTAAAAGCTTAATATGGATTTTCCCTGACCCTTAGTGCTCGAGGTGCTCTTATAGACCTTCCTGGAAGGAAGCTGAGGTAGTGTAGATTTTGGGGTGATTCTTCCTTTATGTCCAGCATGGACAGTGGGCTTCTAGAGAGGTTGGTGGGCTTCTTTCGAATGTCTCTTGAGCTTGGAGACTTCCACTGGCATTCACAGGGTAGTTGTGAAGCTTGACCTCAAAGCCAAGGTTCCCCGATAGATGGCCTGAAGAAGCCCGGGTTCTTGTACTCTTATGCGGGGCTTGTCATGGTTGCACCTGGCTTGTTTTCTGGTAGTTTTGAAGCCTAGCCGGCCTTCCCTGTTCCTGTGGGGTGGCTTTACAGTCTTTTTGGGCTTCATGATTGTCGATTATGGGTGGAAAATTTCTCTTTGACTCTTGACCAAATTTCACTATTAACAGCTTTGAAGAATGGTAGACACTTATAGGTAGACCGAGAGATGAACCTATTAAGCGCCGCTACCTGCTCGGTCAAGACTTGAACCTGTTTAAGAGATGTGGGGGATTCTAGATCCATGATAGCCATAATCTTTTCCGGGTTAGCCTCTATGCCTCTCTCGTGGACCAAGAAGCCCATAAACTTCCCCGCAGTTACCCCAAAGACGCATTTGGAAGGGTTCAACCTCATCTGGTTCTCCCTTAGGATCATGAAGGTTTTTTGAAGATCGTCCAGGTGGCCTTCTGAGGTAGAAGATTTGGTGATCATGTCGTCGATGTACACCTCCATCGACTATTCGATTTTGGGCTTGAACAACCGATTGACTAACCGCTAATAATTAGCTCTAGCATTTTTGAGCCTGAAAGGCATCACCTTGTAGCAGTACAAGCCTTGCGCTGTAATGAAACTGGTCTTTTCTTGGTCCGCGGGATGCACCATAATCTGAATGTACCCTGAAAATGCATCCATGAAGCTCAGAATCTTGTTTCCGAAGGTAGAATCGACCAGCTGATCAATTTTTTGCATAGGGAAGCTGTCCTTCGGGCATGTCTGGTTGAGGTCGGTGTAGTCTACACACATGTGCCATTTTCCATTTGCCTTTGTAACCATGACCACGTTACCAATCCACTTGGGATAACGTGCTTCTCGAATGAAGCCCGTCCGAGATAATTTATCCATCTCTTCCTGAACCGTAACATTTCTCTCAATGTTGAAGTGACACATCTTTTGTTTAATGGGCTTAAAGATCGGATCCACTGCCAATCGATGAGTAGCTAATGTCATCGGGATCCCCGGCATCTCAGCATGACTCTAAGAAAAAATGTCGTTGAACTCTGTGAGGAACCTGATTAAGCCCTGTTTCATTCCTGGCTTAAGGGTGGCTTCGATTTTGACGACCTTTGTGGGATCACCTATTCGGACAGGAATCTCTTCTAACTTATCCACTGGATGGCCACTGGACCATTCCCTACTTTGTTCCTCCATGTCGGGCATTATGAGGTTATCTTCAAGGTGATCGGCGGACCCTACCTGGGCAAGTTGTTTTGCTAAGGCGACTGGGTTTGCCAATACTGCGTAGCATCTCCTGGCTGCTTACTGATCACCCTACACTTCCCCCACCTTGTCTCTTATCGGGAATTTCATGACGTTGTGGTAAATAGAAATGACCCCCTTCAAGGATGATAGAAATGGCCTCCCTAATATTGCATTGTTGGACGATGGAGTATCCACCACCACGAAGTCGGTCATGATATTTTGCTGGAGAGATGCGGCTGCAATGATCACTGGTAGGATTTTTGACCCTACGGGTGTGATTGAGTCCCCAGTGAACCCATATAGTAGGGTAGTGCAACTATTGTAACACCACTATTTTAAGTTTAGCTTTTCCAAGGTATTATTGAATAGGACGTCTACGTTGCTACCTGTGTCGACGAGCACACGGTGCACCATGAAGTTGGCAATGTGTACCGTGATGACCATAGGGTCATCATGAGGCTGTATGGTGTTATAAACATCTGCTTCAGTGAAAATGATCTGTGACAGCTGGGAGGGTTGAGTCGGTCTCTGGTCGACCTTGAAGATATCTCGCCCCTCGTGCGTACTAGGAACCTTCCTCGTATGGTTTTTTCGGGAACTATTGGAGGTGTCGGCCAGAGTAGGGCCCTTGCTGATAATATGTATTATATGAATCTGTTGCATCAGGTCTGCCTGCTCCCTCTTCTTTTTATCGGCATGTTCTCAGATCTCAGCTTGCACCTCCCTTCCAGTCTGAATGTTTTCCCTGATTTGTTGTAAGAATTCTACCAAGCATCCTCCTCTTATCCAAGCCTCGATCTGGTTCCGCAAGTTGTAGCATTATGAAGTGTTGTGCCCCATGTCCTCGTGAAAGTCACAATATTTATAGCGATTTCTCTTATCGACCGGGGATTTCATGGGAGCGGGCTTCTGTAACAAACCCTTGTCCCGAATGGAGAGATATATTGTTTCCCGGGATGCATTCAAGGGAGTGTAATGGCCATACTCCCTCTCATCGCGGGATATAGGGCCACTGTCCTGGGAGGTAGTGAAGCTTGAGGAGGAGTTCATTTATTTGGATATCTTTCCGATCTAGGTTGAGAGAGGGGGAAACAATACGTTGATTTGTTAGGGGGTTTGTTCTTGCTTTTCTGAGCTTGCTCGGGTCTGGGAGCTCCTTCTTTTGTCGCTTTAAGGCATTCATGTCGTCGTGCTCCATCTTGACCTTGAGCTGTTCGTCGACCTCAATCTGCTCCAGAGCCCAATCATAGTCATCTTTGTAGGTTTCCGGAGGTCTTTTAGCAAAGGACCGGAAAATTTTTCATGCCCATAGGTTCCTTCTGAAGTTGGCGAGGGTTTCCTTCTCAGTGAAGACCCCTATCTGGATGACTTCCTTATGGAAATTCTCGACATAAGCCCGGAGGGTTTCTCCTCTCTTTTGGATCACGTACTGTAGGTGGATCAGAACCTTCAACCTAGGCATAACCCCCTGGAATTGTGAGCAGAAATCGGTTGATAAATTGGTAAAGGAATCCACACTACCACAAGGTAGTTTCCTAAACCAGGTTTTTGCATAATCTTTGAGCGTAGTGGGGAACATTCGACACATAGCGGCCCTGGCTGAGTTCTGAACCTCCATTTGTTGAACGAAGCTCTCTAAGTGGCTTGGTGGATCCTCAGTCCCAGAGAACCTTTCAGTTGGCATTTTTAACTTAGGTGGGAGCTCTGCCTCCCGGACTCTTCTGGTGAAGGGGGCATCCATTTCACTTAGAGGATCTTTCTTATCCTCATTGTATTTTCTCTTCTTCATCAATTGGACCTTCTTCTGAAGTTCTGCCAACTGGTCATTTAGACGTTTGCTTTCGGATTTCCTTGAGTTGATCTCGGATTCCTCACCATCGGATCTCTCTGACTAACTGGCGACCTCTACCCGGTTTCTTCTTCGGAAAGGGTCTGCTTGGGGGCTTTGCTGACTTTCTTCTTCTTTACCCCGAGCTTTTCTCCTTGAAGTCGTTGGGTGGAGAAACTCTCCCCGTTCCCGGGGAAGGACATCTACCTCGGATTTGACTTGTCTTGGTTGGTAGCGTGGCAACACTTCGGGGACAAGGGGCATGTGCCTTAGCCTATCTCGAATCAAGGTTGGGAGCACTGCTCCATTACGAGCTGATTCCCGAGGGGCAGGTCCCAAGCGATTGAATGCGGGTTGCCTAGCCTCAGGCCTGCTTGACTCCCCCTGATTATATAAATCCGCTTGTTGGATAGCGATACCCTCAGCGAGTAGTCCAAGGCAGACGTTTTCTACAAAGGCCGCCGCTTGTTGGTCAAGCTCGACCTGACTTCCCAAAGGGGGATCCTGAGCCCGCACAGTGGTTGGCTGGGTGGGAACCTGGCTATGGAGCCCGGATTTTCTCCCTTTCCTTAGGTGCTTTCGTGTCGATGTAGTAGAAGGTTGTCCCGATGTGCCCTGCTGCCCTGTGAGGAGCGGAGCCTCATGATTATTATGCAATAACAAACTTTTCGAATGTAAAGGTGGTGGTGTGAGAGTTTCCCACAGACGGCACCAGAAAGTGTTGACAGGAAATTTGTTTGGGATGAGAAATTCTTGCTAACACCCTTAAGACCACTACCACGAAAGCGGTGGTCGGGGTCGGTACCATTGGCACCTGACCTGTTAAGAGGAAAACGAGAGGCTGGATCGTAATAACAGTAAATAGGAGCTTTATTATTGATATATTATTGATACTTGCTTTGGAATACAAATCACCCTCTTATATGCTCGCAGCCTCTCTAGGATCTAAGAAGATGGCGACTCTATGCTTGTTGAATAGTGGAAACAAAGGTGGCCGTGTTCTGAGTACAGAATTAAGGCCTTCCCCTCCTCTTTTTTCTCTTTTTTCATTCTATCTAACTCCTTTGTGCATCTATTTATATTTGATCCAAGTAGGTTTGAATTGGCTGATATCCCGCCACGATCCTATCAATCTATCCCCTCCTTATCGAGCGGGATCCCTTATTTAAAAGTGGTTGACCCGAGTGAATAGCGGAAATGATGATATCTGAATGAGTTTGTTTCCTTTTTGGAATCAAACTCTTGGCTCGCACGTATACGGCATTAATTGTTGGTTACCATATAGATATGATCTTATATGTTATCGCAACATGTTGTGTCATGGAGGTCACCCAGCTAGCTGCCTGTCATCCCGTAGAGCAAGGTAGATCCCTGCTCCGACTCTGTTCTCAGAAGCTTGAGGTGGATTTTTCCTGACCCTTGGGGACTTGAGGTGTTCCTGTAGACATTCCTGGGAGGTAACCGGGGTAGTGTAGATCTAGGTGTGATTCTTCCTTGACGTCCAGCAAGGACAGTAGGCTTCTGGAGAGGTTGGCAGGCTTCTCTCGAATGTCTCTTGAGCTTGGAGACTTCTCCTCACATTCACAGGGCGGTTGAGGAGCTCGACCTCAGAGCCGAGGTTCCTTGATAGATGGCCTGGAGAAGACCGGGTTCCGGTATTCTTCTAGGGCTCGTTCTGGTAGCGCCTGGCTTGTTTTTTGGTAGTTTTGAAGCCGAGCCGGCCTTCCCTGATCTTATAGGGTGGCTTTATGTTCTATTCGGGCATCATGATTGCCGATTATGGGTTTCGTCTTATGGCAGGAAAATGGAAAATTTCTCTTTGACCCCTGGCCAAATTTCACTATTAACATATATGAATAAGAGTTATGCATGATTTTGTGAGTGTGTGCAACTATCTCTTCGAAGCAAGTAAGCACAAGAATTTTACCTTTGGTGCTTCTCCTCTTGAGGTCTTGAGAGTCTAAGCTACCCTTACTGGAAGAAAGAAGCGAAGACGTTAGATGCTAAGAATCATTCTCTTCAAGCCCAAGTTACCAAGCTTTAGGCTGAGATCGCTCCTCCTTCAGCGAAGGATACTTCTGCGCCTCCTACCAAGTCGTTGAGGCCCTTCCCTCCTCCTTCGACCTGTCCATTATTGCTAACTGGGATAGGGATGAGATAATGGCCAAGGTCACTGAGATGTTTCACCCCTTAGGTGATGACCTGGATTCCTCTAATGTGGCCGAAACAGGGAGGCATCCAGCTGGGTCAGACCTTTCTCCTCCTCCTCCTGTCTTCCTAACATCAGGTCCAGGAGAATCATCAAGGGGGGTTTTATCCATAGAGCCGGAATGAGATCTTACAGAAGCCTGAGGTCCCACTAAGGTGCCTTCAAGTGAGGAGCCAGCAGGAGGGGAATTTATGCGAGAGTCAATAGCCAAACTTCTTGATGCAACCGTACCACTTGAGGTCATGGCAGTGGTCAATGAGGTTGTGAAGGAGGACCCTGCTGAGCATCAGGCAATCGAGAGGCATCCTCAGGAAGAGGTGGTAGAGGTGACTATCTGGGATGAGTGACCTCCCGAAAGAGGAGCAGAAGGTGAGGTCTATCTGGAAGAAAGGGAAACTGGAGGAGGCCGAGAGGATACAGAAGCCTGAGTACACCTTCTTGCAGCTTACTCTGAATGCCCGGAAAGGTGGGTGGGCACCCCATCTTTACTCATGCTTGATCATTATCATTTTTCTTGCTTGTAGCCCAGAATCAGGGGTTAGGCCCCCTGTTCGATTGTTGTAGCCTTACCGAGGGATAGGCTCCCCAATTTATCAATAAAATTTAGCTTTTAGACTTGGTTCAAATTTTGATTTTCATATAGGTTCATCCCCTGTTACAACCTAGTTTAGCTCGGGAAACTAACAAGATAAGAAAACTGCTTCAGCATGAATGTAGATAGCTAACTTGAGCTTTTGACTCTCAATAGAAACTTGCAGCTCAGTGACTTTGGTTGACAGTCCCCTTGTTTGATCATAGACCTTGAGCTTCTTTAGGGGGTTATAGCCCGACCAAGGCATCAAGAGGGCTATCTAGCTATTTCCTGGTCTAAATATCTAGATGGCAATTATGCTCCTACACTCAGACCCTTCTTAGGGGTGGTAGCCTGACCAAGGCATCAGGAGGGCTATCTAGTTATTTCCTGGTCTCAAGATCTGGATGACAATTATGCTCTTACACTCAGACCCTTCTTGAGGGGTGGTAGCCCGACCAAGGCATCATGAGGGCTATCTAGCTATTTCCTGGTCTCCAGATCTGGATGGCAACTGTGCTCTTACACTCAGACCCTTCTTGGCGGGGGGTAGTGCCCGGTCGAGGAGTCAAGGATAGCGAGGGGGCTTACCCGGCTAATCCCTTGTCTTGGGATGATAATGTCAAATTTTCCCATGTATACCCAAACCATTGTAGAACACAATTGAAGATGGCGAAAGAAACAGGCTTTTATTGATAAATAGAAAGGGGTACATTATTGTTGGTGATTAAGATCTATATGGTGGTAGATTGTTCATGAGTCCCCTGTTCAGGGGTAGAATTCTCTCAAAGGATCTGCATTCCAGGTATGATCGAAGAGGCGACCATTCATTGGGATCCCAGGCATCTCGTCGTGACTCCACGCAAAAATGTCATTAAACTCTGTGAGGAGCCCGATCAAGCCCTCATTCACTTCCGGCTCTAGGGTGGCTTCGATTCTGATGACTTTCAAGGGATCGTCCATTCAGACAGGAATTTCTTCTAGTTTATCCACTGGATGGCCGCTGGCCCATTCCCTTATCTGTTCCTCCTTGTCGGGCACCGCTGGGTCACCTTTGGGGTGATTTATGGTCCCTACATCTTCTAGGGTCAACATAGGGGTTGCCCCATCTTGGATTGTTGTCACCTGGGCCAGCGGTTTTGCCAGAGCTGTTGGGTTGGCAGACACTTTGGAGCATCTCCTGGCTGCTTGCTGATTACCCCAAACTTCCCCCACCTTTTCTCCTACTTGGAACTTCAGGACGTTGTGGTAAATGGATAAGACCCCTTTCAAGGATGATAAAAACGGCCTCCCTAATATTGCATTATAGGCCGATGGGGTATCCACCACCATGAAGTCTGTCATGATATTCTGCTGAAGAGGTGTGGCTCCAATGATCACTGGCAGAATTTTTGATCCCAGTAAACCCGTATAGCGGGGTAGTGCAACTATTGTAACACAACTGTTTCAAGTTCAGTTTTTCCAAGGTGTCTTTAAATAAGACATCGACGTTGCTGCCTGTGTCGACAAGCACACGGTGTACCATGCAGTTAGCAATCTGTACCGTGATCACCATAGGATCAACATAAGGCTGCACGATGTTGTAAACATCTGCTTTAGAGAAAATGATCGGTTACAACTGGGAGGGTTTGGTCGGAATCTTGTCTACCCTCGTCCAAACGATTTATATACCTATTTGAGGTCCCCATTACCTAGCTTTTGTTCT
The DNA here is from genome assembly GCA_032871835.1 of Dipteronia dyeriana. NCBI lineage: Eukaryota > Viridiplantae > Streptophyta > Magnoliopsida > Sapindales > Sapindaceae > Dipteronia > Dipteronia dyeriana. Next base: position 84,719,277 of record CM065297.1, read on the forward strand.
TGTTTTCGAGTATATTTTGGTATTTGATGTGTTTGTGAGCCTTGTGTAGGTACATGTTACCAACGGAAGGTATTTGAGCTTAATTGAAGAGTTTTGGAGGTTAAAGGGCAGAATTTGGAATAGCTTATGCAGACATTCTAACTTTGGAAAGTCATATCTCTCTCCTCCGATAGAACTACGTCTCTTATAACCACTTTTAGGAAAGCCCCAGAGGTCTTCTTTCCAATGCAGTTTACAGATTGCAATTCCGAGGTTTTTAGAGAAAGTTATGACTTTTTATGTAATGGTGCGCAGAGGTACAATATGCAACCGCGCGAGACCAATTTGCGTACCGCACTTCGTACCGCATTTTTTGGCAGTAGGTTCCAAAAGTGATATGCGGTATGCCTGTTGATGCGTACCACGTGACGTACCGCATATATGGGTGGAAATGCAATTTTCGGCCATTTTTTGGCCATTTTTTGAAGGGTATTCTTGTCTTCTTACCCTAACTTCCAAGCCTATAAATAACCCACTTTCTCTCCACTTTTCAGACCTCTCTTCCCCTCTTTTCCCCTTCTCACACCTCTTCTCTTCTTCTTCCATTTTCTTTCATTTTTTGCTCCCATAGAGGTTTTTCCTCCATGGGAGCTCACCATACACCTCCACCTCACCATTATACACTTCCTCCATCCATCTTATAGTAGATTACAAAGGAATTAGGAGCCAAAACCGAGCTAGGAAGGCTAGGAGTATCTTTGGAGGACTTTTCTTCAAGGGTTTGCTCTTATTTACTCATTTCTTTGTATTTCTTGTATTCCTTGATGTATTCCACCAATTTGGGGATATTGTAAACCTACACTTGTGTAATAAATGTATTGATTGTACTTAAATTCATTTGAGTCTTGTTTAGCTCTTTGATATATGTGTTCTTATGCTCTTAATATGATATGTATGTGTATGAATTGTTAGAAATCAATATGTGTCCATGATTGTGTTTAGGAGTAGATGTAATTTAGAGTAGAAATTAGATACCAATGATTGTTGATTGATTGATGGATGACTTGAAATTCCACGTATTGAGTAATTTGAGTAATAGGGATTTTAGCCGCAAAGAGTAGAAAAGGTTTCAGTTCAAGCTTTTAGTTGCTAAATTGACCTTGGTTCATATCCTTGTTCTTAATGGTTCTTTGTATTAAGACACGATTATCCATCCACGTGACAGGATTGGGTGATGAATTGATTGTGGGAAAATTCCCTAATCAAGAGGATGAACCTTTAACCTAAATTGAATGTTCTTCATGATATAACAATCACATTATTGCATGTAGTTGTTAGGTAAACTTGTTTCCCTTGTTTAGCCATCCTAGGGAGTTGACTAAACCGAATCTTTGAAGTAGAAGTAAAGACCACCGACATTTCTTTTATGCTTGAGTAGTTATATGGATGTTTTGAGTGCTTAAAGCCTTTGCTTAATTGATCACTTTGTAATTAATCCATGGTTAGATGCTATGTACCGAGAGGAGACGCATTTGACAATGCTTAGATAAACATTCACTATGCTTGACTAGAAAGTGCTAGAACCACTAGGCTAGCGTATAGGGTTCTATTTGTATTTCACGTGCTTGATGGGTTCATATATATTGTTTGGATTGCTCGAGAGGGATTTCGGGTATATATGGATACTATCTCTAAGACATCGAGAGAGATTAGAGATTGATTAAGGGGATACGAGCATATGTATACTTGCACATTTGAGGATTATGTGAGTCTAGAACGTAATTAGGAGGATTGTCACGGTTAAGTCGTTTCCCTAGTGTAACCACATTTCATGCATATCTCCATTCCATCTATCATTGTATATATCATTTATATAAGTTATTTAGTTATTTAGTTATTTTATTATTCACTTTTCCGTACACGCAACACACGAGTCCGCTTGGAGTGTTGTAATAATAGTTAGATAGAGACGATCGGTGAATCCCACCTCCTTGTGGATCGATCCCTTGCTTGCCGCTATGCTAATCTCTATGACTTGCGCCCTTGTGAGGCCGAACTTAATTGTTCATATTTGATGACACTGCATCGACGTGTCCCCATCAAATTGGCGCCGCTGCCGGGGAGGTAGCGCATTCATTGATTGTTGATAGTTTTAACTTTCATTTTACTGATTTTTATTACTTTACGGAATAGATTGTTATGTTAAAAATAAGCATCTCTTTTACTCATGTATTTCATTGTGTGCACGACAATGTTTAGGCTAGGTTATGGAGTTGTTAGTCGTGTTTTGTTATTTTATTTATAGCATATGCATTTGATTGCTTTTTGAGTTGTGCTTGTGTAAGGAATTGAAACTATCAGGTTGGAAAGACCACACGACTCTTGAGAACTAGGTGTGTGTCTATCGTACCGCAACAACTCTCCAAGTGAAACGGCAACGCCACAAAGGCCATGTGGCTGCAGCCACAAGAGGTTTCCTCTAAATTTTGAGCTTTGATTTGAGTGCTTGTAGAATAGTTGTCGACTTGGACGGGAACCGCCCATGCGTTTAATGTTAGGAATGCTATGCTTATTTTCTTTTATTTTCATTTATGTGTAGATCTAAGAGTGGATTTGTATTGTGCTTAGATCTTAAGGTGTTTGTTTTAGACAATTTTCAAATCTCTGAAAAAAGTGCCCTGTTTTGAATATTTTTGAGGAAAATGTTTCTTTAAAACTGTACTAATTGGTGAAGAAATTAATTTTTCCGCCCATCGTGTGTTCTTATATTTTTCGTTTCGATTCTGAATATATAAAGAACACAAAATTCTGGGCGACGGTTTAAAAGTTATGATCATTTCTTCTATCAAAGGTCTAGGGCGATGCCCTGTTTTTTGAAACTGCACATATACTGTTTTCATCGTCCATTTTCACACTTTTCCAATTCGAATTTTGAAATATTTTCTAAATGAAAAGTGTGTATTTATATGTCTTCTTGATGGTGTTAAAATTTTGTCAAATGATATTAAGTTCTGTTAAAGATATGCACCAAAGAGTGGACATTGGAAGAACTTGAATTTCGACAGTTTTTGAAATTTTTGGCCTCCATGTTGAGTTGCTTTCTTTTATGTGCCGGTAGAGATATGCATAGTATGATTTTAGCTCCATGCATCACTTAAATTTTCTTGTACAGTGCCAATCTTTTGATGTTGAGGTGGATAGAACTCTTTGCTTGTTTAGTTTAGGAAAATAGTGGAGACTACCTGTGAGCTACACTTAAGCCTAAAAAGTGAAATTTGTGGGTTTTGTTTCTATTCTTTAAACACTTTCTGATTTTGTTCTTAACTGTGATCTCATTGTATTTCAAATTTGCATTGATTGCCATTGAACTTTATCATGTGGACTGCTTGTTGAGATTTATATTCCCTTGTTAGATGGACTTTTAGAAATGATTTTGAATTTGAGTGTGTTCTTAAACTCCGTAAATAGCTCATACACTCTCACGTCCCTATGTGTGTTTTCATTAAAAAAATTGAGCCCAAACACTAAACCTCCATACACCAACATAACCCAAACACAAGTCATACCCTAGTTATTGATCATGTTAAGGTGTATAGCTTTAGAGAAGTTATATTTGCTCTAAATTTTGTAAATGTGTACTTAGGCAATTATGTGTAAATGTGTAAAGGCAAGGGCTAAAAGAAAGAAAGAAAGAAAAAAAAAAGAAAAAAAAAAGAAGAGAAAATAAGTGTGAATTATAAACACTTAAGCCTTCAAGTTATTCAAATAAAAAGTTACTCACCAATGAGTACAAGTGTAGCACAAATATGCAATGTAAAGTTTAGTGCCTAGTCACTTGTGATGTAATGTGTTTTAGAGCTAACTAAAGTATTATAATATGTATAAACACTTTGGCATGATTAGTAACTTTATCATTCTCACTCTTACCATATCTTCCATCCCATACTCACCTTGGCCCCAATACAAGTGAGGGAAAGTCCATTTGATCTCTTAGAAAGTCTATATTGGGAATATGACTCAATGCATGCTCTTTCCACGTTCATGACATTTCAATTCTTTTCATGAGTTCTATCACTATAAAATGTGCTTCATTGAATATACTCATATGAGATATATTAGATTCCATGAACATAACTTCCAAATCGCATGTGTTTGCTAAAGAGTGATCGCCTAGGTTCTGGGTGAAAAAATCAGACTGAAATCCGGTGAGGATTAGAGTCGAGGCGAATTTTCTCTTGAGCATTCGAGCGTTGTGATTTGTAAACCGAAAACATTCTAAGTATTGGCATACTTGCATTATGTGAAGTATTGTTATTGATTGGTATATTTGAGATACTAGCATTCATGTGTTGTTTTTATGTGGTATGTTTGGATTGCATCTCAGCTTTCTTGCAGAGTAATACGTTTGTGGGTGTTCGTATATGTAAACCCTAAGAAGACAAAACTTCTCCATCTAGGGATCGCCTAGTGGTTGAAAGGCTTATGGAACGTGCTAAGTGTCATCGTGTTTCCTACGAAAGTGGACTAGCCTAGCTTAGTTTTTAATTATGTTCATTTTGTTTGAATGTTTTTCGTTTTAGTTTTTTGCTCGAGGATGAGCAAAACATAGGTTTGGGGGTATTGATCAGAACAATTTATATACCTATTTGAGGTCCCCATTACCTAGCTTTTGTTCTTGTTTTCGAGTATATTTTGGTATTTGATGTGTTTGTAAGCCTTGTGTAGGTACATGTTCCCTGCGGAAGGTATTTGAGCTTAATTGAAGAGTTTTGGAGGTTAAATGGCAGAATTTGGAATAGCTTATGCAGACATCCCAACTTTGGAAGGTCATATCTCTCTCCTCCGATCGAACTACGTCACCCATAAAACCTTTTCGGAAAGCCCCAGAGGCATTCTTTCCAATTCACTTTACAGATCGCGATTCTGAGGTTAGTAGAGAAAGTTATGACCATTTTGTAATGGTGCGTAGAGGTGCGGTACGCAACCGCGTGAGACCAATTGCGTACCGCACTTCGTACCACATTTTTTGGCAGAAGGTTCCAAAAGTGATGTACGATACGCCTGTTGATGCGTACCGTGTGACGTACCGCATATATGGGTGAAATGCAATTTTTGGCTATTTTTTTGAAGGGTATTCTTGTCTTTTCACCCCAATATCTTACCCTAACTTCCAAGCCTATAAATAACCCACTTTCTCTCCTCTTTTTAGACCTCTCTTCCCCTCTTTTCCCCTCCTCACACCTCTTCTCTTCTTCTTCCATTTTCTTTCATCTTTTGCTCCAATGGAGGTCTTTCCTCCATGGGAGCTCCACATCACCATTATACACTTCCTCCATCCATCTTAGAGTAGATTACAAAGGAATTAGGAGCCAAAACCGAGCTTGGAAGGATAGGAGCATCTTTGGAGGACTTGTCTTCAAGGGTTTGCTCTTATTTACTCATTTCTTTGTATTCCTTGTAATCTTTGATGTATTTCACCAATTTACGGATATTGTAAACTTACACTTGTGTAATAAATGTGTTGACTGTACTTAAATTCATTTGAGTCTTGTTTTGCTCTTCGATATATGTGTTTTTATGCTCTTAATATGATATGTATGTGTATGAATTGTTAGAAATCAATATGTGTCCATGATTGGGTTTAGGAGTAGTTGTAATTTAGAGTAAAAATTAGATACCCATGATTGTTGATTGATTGATGGATGACTTGAAATTCCACGTATTGAGTAATTTGAGTAATAGGGATTTTAGCCTCAAAGAGTATAAAAGGTTTCAGTTCAAGCTTTAAGTTGCTAAATTGACCTTGGTTCATATCCTTGTTCTTAATGGGTCTTTGTATTAAGACCAATTATCCATCCACGTGACAGGATTGGGTGATGAATTGATTGTGGGAAAATTCCCTAATCAAGAGGATGGATCTTTAACCTAAATTGAATGTTCTTAATGATATAACAATCACATTGTTGCATGTAGTTGTTAGGTAAACTTGTTTCCCATGTTTAGCCATCCTAGGGAGTTGACTAAACCGAATCTTTGACGTAGAAGTAAAGGCCACCGACATTTCTTTTGTGCTTGAGTAGTTAAATGGATGATTTGAGTGCTTAAAGCCTTTGCTTAATTGATCACTTTGTAATTGATCCATGGTTAGATGCTATGTACCGAGAGGAGACACATTTGACAATGCTTATATAAATATTCACTATGCTTGACTAGAAAGTGCTAGAACTACTAGGCTAGCGTATAGAGTTCGATTTGTATTTCACGTGCTTAATGGGTTCATATATATTGTCCGGATTGCTCGAGAGAGATTTTGGGTATATATGGATACTATCTCTAAGACATCGAGAGAGATTAGAGATTTATTAAGGGGATACAAGCCTATGTATACTTGCACATTTGAGGATTATGTGAGTCTAGAACGTAATTAGGAGAATTGTCACGGTTAAGTCGTTTCCCTAGTGTAACCACATTTCATGCATATCTCCATTCCATCTATCATTGTATATATCATTTATATAAGTTATTTAGTTATATTATTATTCACTTTTCCATACACGCGACACATGAGTCAGCTTGGAGTGTTGTAATAATAGCTATAACTAGAGACGATTTGTGAATCCCACCTCCATGTGGATCGATCCCTTACTTGCCGCTGTGCTAATCTCTGTGACTTTCGCCCTTGTGAGGCCGAACATAAATGTTCATATTTGATGACACTGCAACGACGTGTCCCCATCAAACACCATTAATAAGAAAATATTGAACTCTTAAATGGCCATCATTAGTGAAAGAGTCCAAAGAGGAAACAAATACCTTTTCCTCCAAGATATCCTCCACAACCGATTATTGGGGGTCAACTATAAACATAAAACCCCACCTATCAAGGAAGGAAGAGTCCGAAGAGGAAACATTCATATCTTCTCCGAGATAATAGCTACAAGCCGATGAACTACATTAAAGGAAGTATCGTTTTCGATAAGGAAACAAAGACTAATTGAAGAGCCTCGGACTTGCACGCCAAGGTGGTCATCATGTATAAATATGCCTGTAAAAGGCATATTGTGGCGGCCTCCAATCAATTACAGAAGATACATGCTTCGTTTAGAGATCTCTCGACATTATCAATGTATGTGTTACTTTTACCTAAAATATATCGGTATCAGTCTACATTCGACCACCATTGTAAGCTCTCCGGAGCAACTATGTTATATTACTTCACCATTCTTGTAAGCTCCCCGGAGCATTCTTTGATATATACATAAGGAAGGGTATTCACCCTTCCTCCGGATAATGCCTTGGGGTTTTTCAGCTTGTGATCATTTGTGATGCTTTTTCCCCCTTGGTCAGTCCACCTCCCTCTACAAAAGATTTGTGTTTCTCTTACTTGTGTCCTGTGTAATGCATGTTTATATGAGTGCGAGCTAGATTCCTACCTCGCTGAACCTAGTGCTCTTATCTTCCCATCTACATGCTAAAGTCGCATATCAAGATGAGGAAAAACCACCCGGACCAGCTTGAAGGAAATCGATGGGCTCTCCTGCATCATCTCTGTGGCAGAAATCGAGCTCTCCGACACTGGAGATAGATAAGCCCCCTCCTTACTTGCTATCTAGGTCGGGGAATTACAGGAAGGATTCGAACTCTAGAACCGGGCCCCAAGTACCATGACGGGCTCTGACCCCGACCAAGGACCAGGACCAGGACCAAGATCAACCCCTTCACACCAGCAAGAGAACCTCAAGCTCCCCAGATCTACTTCATAAGCCTGAAGCCCGACGGGCAGGATGGCTTGTCTCCTCGAGCTCCCAAATCTACTACATAAGCATGAAGCTTGATGGGCGGGATGGCTTGTCTCCTACCTCCTGTTTCATCCTCCTTCATATTTATACAAGATCAGGTCAGGTATCAACAATACCAACCCCAACCACCACCTCCGTGGTAAGGGTCTCGAGGGTGTTAATGGGGATTTCTCATCCTAAACAAATTTCCCGTTAACAATATCTGTTAATAGCAAAATTTGGCTAGGGACAAAAGAAGAATTTTCCACTTCCCAGCCTTCTTAGAAGGGTCAAAATTTGGGCTTATATGAATGGGGTATCAAGGTCCCTGAGGTCGAGCTACCACACTATCCTACAGGAGCAAGGAGAGGCCGCCCATACCATCTGAGCATCTCACACGTGTCCAGGCTTACCAAATAAAGCCTGACGAGAACGCGTAAAGCTCTTTATACCAGGATGAAGCCCGAAGCTAGGTCGACGTGAAAGGACCTAGGTCCCCCGATATCAAGGTATCTCGTGACACTCTCCTAGAGCTTGCTACTATCTCTACTTTCACTAGGAGACCTTCAAGGTGCCGAACTTGTCTTGCAAAGGTCCTCCTGCCTCGTCGAGGTATAATCTCAACATGTTTGAGCATAAAAGGAAGAAGCACGTAAAGCCCTATCGTCGCCAAAAGTGCCAAGGTCCACTGTAGATCCTGGCGTGGTTAAATCAAGTAGCAAGAGCAGTACTCGAGCGTACCTCTCCACCCTTCCAGAAGCAAGCAAAGATCGCATGTTTATGGCAAACACCTTACCAAGGCTTGCCAGCCAAGCCCGTTACCCCGCTAGAAAGCCTGCATAATTAGGTCAAGCTCCATGATAAAGCTCGACGTAGCTAAACCTACAAGGTTGGAACCTTATGGGATATTTAGCCTCTAAAATGGTTAGCACAAGCTCCATGGGAAGACCAGCATGATCGATCGAGCTCCGTGACAATCGAGGGGTCCCCGGGAGACCCCGCCAATGAACTGGATTCTATGGTACCTCGCCCTCAAGAAATATCAAATGTCACCTAAGGTAACCTCCATGAAGTACCTTTCAAAAGAGACATGCAGAACTAAAGCTCTTCTCTCGGCAACGTAGGAAGAGATGGTTGACTTTCATGACATTTAAAGTACCATTAATTAGGTCAACCGTATTAGTGGAGGTAGTCAACCCTATTAATGATATGATCAGTGCCATATATAAGAGAATATTCGACTCTTTAATGGCCACCATTAGTGAAAGAATCCAAAGAGGAAACAAATACATTTACCTCTAAGATATCCTCTATTTCGGATTCTTTGGGGTCAACTATAACAGAAAATCCCGCTTATCAAGGAAAGAAGAGTCCGAAGAGGAAACAAACACATCTACTCCGAGATATTAGCCACGATCTGATCAACTACATTAAAGGAAGAATCGTATTCAATAAGGAAACGAAGACTAATTGAAGAATCCTGGACTTGCACGCCAAGGTAGTCACCATGTATAAATATGCCTGTAAAAGGCATAGTGAAGGTGGCCAATCGATGACAGAAGACACATGCTTCGTAAAAAGTCCTCTATAGATCATCATTGTATGTGTACCCCGACCAGAAAAATACCGGAATCGATAAACACTCATTGTTGTAAGCTCCTTGGAGCATATACATTGTACTACTTTAACATCTTTGTAACCTCCTCGGAGCATCGCATGATATATATATACAAGGAAGGGTTTTCCTCCTTCCTCTAGAAACTGCCTAGGGGTTTTTCACCATGTGATCACTCGTGATGCTTTTCCCCCCTTGGTCCGTCCACCTCCATCTACACAATATTTGCCTACTGTATTACGCATGTGTGTATGCGGGTTAGGTGCCGACCCCATTGGTCCTAGCTCTCTAATCTTTCTTACATGAGATCAGGAAACAACAACGAAGACCTAAGGAACCTAATCTAGATTCCTACCCCGCTGGACCTAACGCTCTTATCCTCTCATCTACACGTTTAAGTCGCACACCAAGATGAAGAGAAACCGCCCATACCAGTTCGAAGGGAGTTGAGGAGCTCTCCCGTATCCTATCTATGGAAGAAATCGAGCTCTCCAACACTGAAGCTAGATGATCCCTCCTTCTTACTTGCTATCGATGTCGGGGTATTACAAGAAACAATCGGGCCCCAAAACCAGGCTGACGGGCTCGTACCCCGATCGCGGAACAAGGTCCAGGAACACCCCCTTGGCACCAGCAAAGGAACCTCGAGCTCCCCAGATCTACTTCATAAGCACGAAGCCCGATAGGCGGGATGGTTTGTCTCCTACCAACTGTTTCATCCTCCATCATATTCATACAAGATCAGGTCAGGTATCAACGATACCAACCCCGGCCACCACCTCCGTGGTAGTGGTCTCGAGGGTGTTAACAAGGATTTCTCATCCTAAAAAAATTTCCATTTAACACTTTCTGGCGCCGTCGGTGGGGAACTTCCACATCTCTTTTTGAAAGCCTTCATGTCTCTACATGAATATCATTATACTATCGAGGCAACAGATTCATTATCCATGGAATATCATTTACTACTTACGATGTCCTTTCTCCATACTTGTATGTATCGTATACGCATTGCATGTGGTGCCCATTTTGTCATTTAACGAGTTTTGTTTGCCGTGGAATGAGCATGGTACGTGGGATGCATGGTGGAACCGGCCTACTACACCATCCCAACAAAGCAATGTTGCTCAGTTATTGGTAAAGCCCCTCTACAGTAACTCTGCACCCGGAGGGCTATTCCACAATAGATCTACTCCGGTACTTTTAGAGCACATCTACAGTAGCTCCATGTCTGGAGGGATTTTCCACAACAGACATGCCCCGGTACCGTTATAGCTCCATTGCAACAGATTTGCATGTATCTAGCTCCACTATAGCTAATTTGCTACAGTACCTCTAGAGCTCCTATGCAGTAGAGTTACACATCTCATGTTTCTTTACCGAGGATTTGCTATGTACCGGCATGTATCCTCTACATGAAATCCTTAACACGGCCTCGCACTTGGAGTACTCCTCCACAACTAGACAACTCCAATATATGGAGAGCTTATGTACAGTAGAGTTGCACCTCTTCTGCTCTTTTACAGCAGATTCGCTCCGCCACCAGTGTATCACCTATCCAGCAGATCCCCTAGTCTTCGACCTATTCATATGGATCCTCTCATGCCTCCGGGTTCGCCTTTCATAAGCTTCTGGTTAGCGGTAGCAGGTCATCTCATGAATTCGAGAAGCTAACTCAGCTGTGTAGCCATTAGAGCAGCATCATCAGTAGAGGATTAGTGGCTCCTCACTTCTTATACCGGTCGGTCAACTCCCAAATGAGCAACTAAATTCTCAGTTCTTTTTAGGAGGGTCCTGCGCTTTCTCTCAGTTGCTGGGGACTCTTAGGATCCCAAGTATTCTTCTTGACTAGTACCAGACCGGTGGCTTCGCTTCATGTTTATCTGGCCATTCACCACCCAAGTAAGCCACCGAAGCTCGATCTGATTGAGGAGAGCCCAGAGGTTTCCTACTATTGGCAAGGCCTCATACATGCCTAAGTAAACATCTGGAGTAACAACCTCACTGTAAGGCCAAGTGGCTTCTTACTTCTTATACAAGGCCAATCAACGCCCAAAGTGAGCCACTAAATTCTCGGTTCATTCCAGGAGGGTCCAGAGCTTTCTCTCAGTTGCTGGGGACTTCAAGGACCCCAAGCATGATTCTGGACCAGTACCAGACCGGTGGCTTTGCTCCATGTTTACCGGGCCATTCACCGCCCTAGCAAGCCATTGAACCCCTATCCGATCATGAAGGTCTCAGAAGCTTCCCACATTTGGTAAGGCCACCTACGTGCCTAAGTTAGCTTCTAGAGCAATAACACCGCTACAAGACCGGTGGCTTCACTCTATATGTACAGGGTCATTCATTGCCCTAGCAAGCCACCGAAGCCCGATCTGATTGAGGAGAGCCCAGAGGTTTCCCACTCTTGGTAAGGCGTCCTACATGCCTAAGCTAACCTCTGGAGTAGTAGCCTCACTGTAAGGACAAATGGATCCTCATTTCTTATACAGGGCTGGTCAACACCCAATTGAGCCACTAAGCTCCCGCTTTGTTCCAGCATGGTCCAGAGCCTCATTTCAATTGCAGGGGACTCCAAAGATCCCAAGCATGCTTCTGGAACAGTACTAGACCGATGGCTTTGCTCCATGTGTACCGGGTCATTCACCATAATAGCAAGCCACCTAAGCCCGATCTGATCGTGGACAACCTAGAGGCTTCCCATATTTTACGTGGTCCAGGGCCTTCACTCAGTTGTTGGGGGCTCCTTAAAATCCCAAGTATGCCTCTAGACCAGTAATAGACAAGTAGCCCATCTCCATTCATATAGGGCCATCCAATGCTCAAGTGAGTCACCTATCATCCCGGAAGAGTCCAAAGACTTCTCTCAATCGCGGTTAACTTCTAGAATCCCGAGCATGTCTCCAGACAGTTTCTAGGCCGGTGTCTCCTCTCCACTTGTATGGGGCCATTCATCACCCTAGCGAGCTATCATGGTCCCGATCTACCTCTCTGGTTAGTCTCCTCAACAGTAGCAGCTTCTTCCTCCTTAGTCTCATTGCATGGTTGAAGGACGGGTCATCATCCCTTAACATTGCTACTTCAGAGCCAACTTCCACCACCTTGGTTGGATCAACTTCAATCAGCCTTGACCTTCATCTCCTCAGTTGGATCAATCGATACCTCTCTTACCTCTCTTACCTCTCTTACCTCTCTTACCTCTCCTACCTCTCCTACCTTGGTAACACCAATCTGGACCTCTACTTTGAAAAATTCAGATAGAGAGGTAGGCAGACTTGAAGTCCCTCATGCATCTACAGCAGCAGAGGACTTCAAGGTAGTTCCTACCCCAACACGACTAGATATGAAAGCAGAAATGGGAACCAAGTCCTCCTCATCAACTTTGCATCCATCATCTCAATAAAGTATGGCTTCAGTCATAGTGGACCCAGGTAACTCTCAGTTTTCTCTGTGATCTAATTAAGGCATCCATCCTCCAATGATGATCAAGTCAGAGGGAAGAAGAGCTTGAGCTGTCTAGCAAGCAGCACAGAAGCGTCCTTCAGCAAATGAAGCACCCACCTTGGCTTCCAAGGCAGCCACACTGCCATGCAGAGTTTAAACCACTCCTTCAAGAGTTTACCTCCTCCTTCAGAGCAATCCTCGCATGGCACGACGCTTGGACCCGAGTCTCTCCAGATCATATGCATGTTTAATCCACTCCCGGGTTACCTGCACATTAGCCATGGTTGCCTCAATTCTGGCCATGTCTTTATTCAAAACAACTACGCCCTTCACTACCGTGGTTAGCTCCTCCTCCTTTTGGTTTGACGTCACCTAAGAGAGTAGTTTTCTCCATCCGAAACATCTACTTCTGGATCAACCGGGGCTCACCTTCCATATAAACAACCACCTTAGCTGTGGTCTTTATTTAAAGGAGAAGCTCCCTCTTCGGATTGATCATCTACTGCACCATAGGATTTCAAGCTCGGGTCTACTTCAGTAACCCTAAACTTGTCAGTTACTAAACTTGCCAGTTACGATGGGAACATGCACAACCATCTCAGTAGCTTTCTTCTTAATCCCCTCCTTTTTTCGTTCATCAATGACTCTTAAGTCAAAAGAGGGAAGTAGAGCCAGCTCTACCTGGAAGGTTGTGAAGAAGTAACCATCCTCCTTGGCTTGCACGAGCTCGACCTTAGCAAACACCAGCTTGCACTCGAAGATTATCATATCAATGGCTCCTCTCCATTTATACAGGGTCTTCCAATGCCCTAGTAAGCCATCGAGGTCTCGATCCGTTCGGGGAGCACCTTGAGGTCCTGATTCGTTCATAGTGGGGTCTCGAGCTCCATTACGATTGTTGAAGACTCCATCTACCCCAAGTGGATTTCCAAACCGGTTACATCACTTGGGGACTAGAAGCTTAATATTTTCTCAGTACTCCAGTAAGAGGGGCGATGACCCTAGCGTGAGACAATTTCCTCTAGTTCGTAATAAAAAACGTCTTTTATGGAAAGCCATTCTACTATCTACACTCATAATGTAGATCATCTCAAGAGATTCTACTCGTTAAAAAACTCCTAGAGCGAGACTGGTTATCAATTGATACCATCATGCATTGGTACAACTTTGTATCAGCTCACCATGAGTTTGCATCTCTTTCGACTTCGGTATCCGTAATAGATCTCATGTGATCACCATCACAAAGAAAGCTACACGATACTCCCGATGCCTTAGACCGAATCAAATCCATTCAGGGGATCGCCATTACCAGGAGAGCTACACCGCACTTCTAATGCCCTAGACTGGATTAATCCCTCTAGGAGGATCGCCATAATATTTCGACAGTGACAAGAGACTGGTCGGGGAAGCCCCCTTACTACCTCTAATGCCTCGGCTGGTCACCACCCCCTGCTAAGAAGAGTCTAAGTGTAAGAGCATAGTTGCCATCCAGATTTAGAGACCCGAGATTGATTAGGGAAGCCCCCTCATCACCCATGATGCCTTGGTCTAGTGACCTCCCCTAAGAAGGATCCAAGTGCTAGAGCATAGTTGCCATCTGGATCAAAATACCAGGATATAGCTAGATAACATTCCTAATCAGGCTACGACCCCCAAAAAGGGTCTGAGTGTAAAAGAATAGTTGTTATCCTAATCAAAATACCAGGATATAGCTAGATAGTGCTCTTGATGCTTTGGTCGGGCTACGACCCCTAAGAAGGGTCTGAGTGTAAGAGCATAGTTGCCATCCGGATCAAAATACCAGGATATAGCTAGATAGCGCTCCTGATGCCTTAGTCTGGTGACCTCCCCCAAGAAGGATCCGAGTGTAAGAGCATAGTTGCCATCCGGATCAAAATATCAAGATATAGCTAGATAACGTTCTTGATGCCTTGGTCGGGCTACGACCCTCAAGAAGAGTCTGAGTGTATAAGCATAGTTGTCATCCTGATCAAAATAACAGGATATAGCTAGATAGCGCTCATGATGCCTTGGTCGGGCTACGACCCCCCAAAAGGGTCTGAGTGTAAGAGCATTGTTGCCATCTAGATCTCGATACCAGGATATAGCTAGATAGCGCTCATGATGCCTTGGTCGGGCTAGGACCCCCAAGAAGGATCTGAGTGTCAGAGTATAGTTGCCATCCGGATCAAAATACCAGGATATAACTAGATAGCGCTTCTGATGCCTTGGCCTGTCTACGACCCTCAAGAAGGGTCTGAGTGTAAAAGCATAGTTGCCATCCTAATCAAAATACCAGGATATAGCTAGATAGCGCTCCTGATGCCTTGGTCTTGCTACGACCCAAGAAGGATCTGAGTCTAAGAGCATAGTTACCATCCGGATCAAAATACCAGGATATAGCTAGATAGCGCTCATGATGCCTTAGTCAGGCTACGAACCATAAGAAGGATCTGAGTGTAAGAGCATAGTTGCCATCCGGATCAAAATACCAAGATATAGCTAGATAGCACTCATGATGCCTTGGTCGAGCTACGACCCCTAAGAAGGATCTGAGTGTAAGAGTATAGTTGCCATCAGGATCAAAATACCAGGATATAGCTAGATAGCGCTCATGATGCCTTGGTCAAGCTACGACCCCCAAGAAGAATCTGAGTGTCTGAGCATTGTTGCCATCTAGATCTCAAGACCAGGAAATAGCTAGATAGCGCTCCTGATGCCTTGGTTGGGCTACCTCCGCTATGAAAGATCTGAGCGTAAGAACATAGTTACCTGCTAGACCGCAGATCAGAACAACCAAAAGGTCATCCTGCTGCCTTGGCTGGGCCAACCCCGCTAGGAAGGATCTAGATGGCATAGATGCCTACCAGAATCATTTCACCAGCTCATATAAGTACCGTGATTCCTGGAAAAGGAACTCTAGGTACCCATATTAACCACAGAAGCTTCATCTGACATGATCGAGCAATACGATTTGTGACCTTTCTCACTTACCAAATTTTACACTGACTAGATCGTCGGAAATTCCGTAAGGGGAATATCCCCTTCTGTGGTCGGCCATAGCTCATTTATTTTTCAAGAATGAATAGTACCCCGGTTCTCTAAGCCAATCACTGTGAGTAATTCTAGTTACAAGTTAGAAACGACAAGCAAAATTATTCATGTAGTATAAGATTCAGACTCTAACCCCAAATACTTACCAGTGTTCAAGTCAAAGGGGACTTCTGTTAATAGCAAAATTTTACTAGGGACCAAAGAAGAATTTTCCACTTCCCAGCCTTCCTGTAAGGGTCGAAATTCGGGCTTATATGATGGGGTATCAAGGTCCCCGAGGTCGAGCTACCACACTATCCTACAGGAGCAAGGTGAGGCTGCCCATACCATCTGAGCATCTCGCACGTGTCCAGGCTTACCAAAAAAAGCCTGACGAGACTGCGTCAAGCTCTTTATATCAAGATAAAGCCTGAAGCTAGGTCAACGTGAAAGGACCTGGGTCCCCCGACATCAAGGTATCTCGTGACACTCTCTTAGAGCTTGCTATTATCTCAACTTTAACTAAGAGACCTTCAAGGTGCCAAACTTGTCTTGTAAAGGCCATACTGCCTCGTCGAGGTATAATCTCGACCTGTCCGAGCAAAAAAGGAAGAAGCCCGAAAAGCTCCATCATCACCAAAAGCGCCAAGGTCCACTGTAGATCCTGACGTGGTTAAATCAAGTAGCAAGAGTAGTACTCGAGTGTACCTCTCCACCCTTCCAGAAGCAAGCAAAGATCGTCTATTTATGGCGAACACCTTACCAGGGTTTGCCAGCCAAGCCCGCTACCCCGCTAGGAAGCCTGCATAATTAGGTCAAGCTCCATGATAAAGCTCGACGTAGCTAAACCAAGCTCCCAACTATAAGGTTGGAACCCTATAGGATATTTCGCCCCTAAAATGGTTAGCACAAGCTCCATGGGAAGACCAGCATGATCGATCTAGCTCCGTGACAATCGAGGGGTCTCTGGGGGACCCTGCCAATGTACTAGATCCTAGGGTACCTCGCCCTCTAGGAATATCAAATGTCACCTCAGGTAACCTCCGTGAAGTACCTTTCCAAAGTGACATGCAGAACAAGAGCTCTTCTCTCGGCAACGTAGGAAGAGATGGTTGACTTTCATGACATTTAAAGTACCATTAATTAGGTCAACCGTATTAATGGAGGTAGTCAACCCTATTATTGATATGATCAGCGCCATAAATAAGAGAATATTCAACTCTTTAATGGCCACCATTAGTGAAAGAATCCAAAGAGGAAACAAATACCTTTACCACCAAGATATCCTCCATTTTCAATTTTTTGGGGTCAACTACAATAGAAAATCTCGCCTATAAAGGAAAGACGAGTCCGAAGAGGAAACAAACACATCTCCTCCGAGATATTAGCCACGATCCGATCAACAATATTAAAGGAAGAATCGTATTCAATAAGGAAACAAAGACTAATTGAAGAATCATGGACTTGCACGCCGAGGTAGTCACCATGTATAAATATGCCTGTAAAAGGCATAGTGAAGGTGGCCAATCGATGATAGAAGACACATGCTTCATAAAAAGTTCTCTGTAAATCATCATTGTATTTGTACCCCGACCATAAAAATATCAGAATCGGTAAACACTCATTGTTGTAAGCTCCCCGGAGTATATACATTGTACTACTTTGACATCTTTATAACCTCCTCGGAGCATCGCATGATATATATATACAAGGAAGGGTTTTCCTCCTTCCTCTAGATACTACCTAGGGGTTTTTCAGCATGTGATCACTCGTGATGCTTTTTCCCCCCTTGGTCATCCACCGCCATCTACACAAGATTTGCCTATTGTATTACGCATGTGTGTATGCGGGCTAGGTACCGACCCCATTGGTCCTAGCTCTCTAATCTTTCTTACATGAGATCGGGAAACTACAACGAAGACCTAAGGAACCGAACCTAGATTCCTACTCCGCTGGACCTAACGATCTTATCCTCTCATCTACACATCAAAGTCGCACAACAAGATGAAGAGAAACCGTCCAGACCAGTTCGAAGGGAGTCGAGGAGCTCTCCCGTATTCTCTCTATGGAAGAAATCGAGCTCTCCGACACTAGAGCTAGATGGGCCCCCCTTCTTACTTGCTATCGATGTCAGGGTATTACAGGAAGTAATCGGGCTCCAGAACCAGGCTCTGGGTAATAGGATGGGCTCCGACCTCGACCGTGGAACAAGGTCCAGGAACACCCCCTTCTCACCAGCAAGGGAACCTCGAGCTCCCCAGATCTACTTCATAAGCACGAAGCCCGACGGGCGGGATGGTTTGTCTCCTACCAACTGTTTCATCCTCTTTCATATTCATATAAGATCAGGTTAGGTATCAACGATACCAACCCCCGTGGTAGTGGTCTCGAGGGTGTTAATAGGGATTTCTCATCCTAAACAAATTTCCCGTTAACAATATCAACATCTAGAAAGTTTGAATCAATATCACTAGATAGCCCAAGAAACTTGTTAATGTTTACCGGGTTAACTCTAAACACAACACCCCTAATCTCCATCAAAGCATCCAATAAGGTGGCACACTCTCTATATTCATGATAAAATTCTCTAACAATAGTGTCATTCACTATTCCTAGCATGCTCACCCAAGATTCCCAATTTATATCCTTAATGCATTTAAGAACATAAGAATCTTTACATTTACCTAAGTCAATGCCTCTCTCTTGAAATATCTTTTTAGTTGCAAAGATCCCGAAATCCTTTGATCTTGAAGCTTTGGATCCCTTTGAGGTAGACTTGGCTTTCACAATGGGATTCGATTGATTTCCACTTCCGGTAACTTTAGTTCTTCCCATTTGTTCTTGTGAAATAAGATGCTTTGTACATACAACAAAAGTAAGTGAAAGACAAAACAAACTTATTAGTCACAAATATATAAACACATTGACATATGACTTAAGAATGAATCATCATGCAAGACAAAGATAGTCGGTAATATATTGCAAGTATCATTAAGTCAAAAATATGCCAACATGTAACAAAATGAAGCATGTGAACATATTATAAAAGATAACAATGTCTAGCATACAATGCTCCCCCTTGATAAATACTTTAACTAAAATCAATGATAGCATAGAGTTCACAAAGATATTCACACAATCACACATTCAAGCAATTTGAAGAAATATCAACAAAATAAGCTTCAAATGCTAAGAGAGATACACAAAGATTTTTCAAGTTCTCTCATAATTCTTCAACAATTGCAAAGATATCATCATACTCATAAACAAAGTGTGTGTGTGTGAGATATGCTTCAAATATATATTAAGAAGTAGTTTGATAATCAACATGCAAACAATTTCCAATAACTATTCATCTTAAGCTTTTTCCATAAAAAGTCAAACCGATTATCATCTAGAATTTTTGCTATTAAGAGAATAGATTTCAACATATGAGCGTGTGTGTGCATGTGGCACGTCATCCCATTTTTATTTTTCAGCCCGAGCTCATTTGATTTTCAACTAAACTCATTTTTAAGCCTTCCTCCTTTTCTTTTTAGGCTTTGAATCAAAGATTTTTTTTTTATGAATTCCTTTCAACACTTCTTTGATTTTTCCATTTTTTTTTACATAAACAAAATTCACTTCATGACGGATTTCACTCATCACAATGGTGTAGCTCTTTCCAACATTGGGCAGCTTTCACAACCAATGTGTGTAGCCCTTTTCATGAAGGTGCTCGTTGAGTTCTATGTAATTGTTGAAGCAAAATGGATACTAACCATAGGTCATTTTAACTGTACTTAAGAACAAAAACTTCAAGGTGTATCCAATGTTTACATATTAGTAAACTCAACCTACTAGCAAAACATATAAGAGAAGTAAGGTGCAATTTTTAGAAACAAAAATTTTATGGCTCATAAGCACATGATCTAAGAGCAATAAGTAGAGACTTATTCAAGATCATTACTTCTCTAATGAGTAGCTTTTAAAGAATATGAACCTCATATTTTCAAAAATAATGCCACTCAATATACCATACACAAACAATCATCAAAGTTAAGATCAATGTGAACTATATCACTATTAGATCCTAAAATAGCAAATGTCAATGAGAACCATATGTATGCTATACAAAATTCTCTAAAATGACATGCTATGAGATGTATATCAAAAATTGAGTCAAAAGATGAATATCTAAGAGAACATGCATTAGAGTATAGAGATACCTTTTTGCACATTATATTCACCAAATATCATACTTCCGCCCTTTTTATGAGCACTCTTGCATTGAATGTCCTCATGACACCAAGTTGACGATGTTTCACAACAAGAGTATAAAAAGCATAATATCTCAACTCAATCAATACATATATCAAAAGAACTTCTTTAAAGTTAATCAACAAATTTTGACCATCAATACATGGAGTATTCAAAGCTAGCAAGCAAGAATTCTCAACACAATTGATATATAGCCTCAAAGCTATCTCACATGTGTTTCTTATTTTAGTGATAAGAGCACTCACCCTTGAACCACTTGTTCTTGGGTGTACCTACACAAACATTTCCAATATCATCATTGACAACAATGTTAAATCTAGAGTAAAGTCTTTCAATGACTTGATTAACACACTCTTCCTTAACATTATCAACACAAGCTTTGTCAAGTTGAACAAGAATAGAATTCTTTCTACTCCACAACTTCTTCTCATGCTTAGTAAAATTATCATGTTTCTCAACTTTCAAGGCCTTAGCATGTTCAAGTTGAAGTTTAATCTCCTTATCCCTAGATTCATTTCCTAATTTGCATTTTTCAATATATTTATAACACCTAGGCTTAATGTGACCTATTGTGTTGCAATAATGGCAAATTGGAATAAAAGATGAGATTGTACCTTTTGGAGTTGAACTAGCTTCACTAGGAGTTTGTAAAGATACCTTGTTCGCCAACTTCTTTTTGGCTTTTGATCTTCTCTTCTTGTGTGGTTTCTTATCATTCATGACTTCATCAAAGTGTGTAGGAAATGGTGCTTCCAAGAGCTCATCTTCAACTACCAAGTCGTCTTTACCACTATGAGAGTTAATAAGATTCCTAACATTAGACACACTAACCGAATCATTTACTAAGTCCTTGATAGCCTCTTTAGCTGTGTTTATCTCTTTCATCAATTCTTGTTCTCTCTTCTTCAAAGAAGATATCACATTATCCTTCTCAAGGTTTATCATTTCAAGTTCTCTAAACTTCTTCATAATATCACCTTTCTCACCAAGAAGTCTACGAGTAACAACCACAAACTCATCTAGTTGCTTCTTGATCAAATCATCCTCTTTAACTATTTCTCTTTAGGCATTGTCTCTATCTTCTTCAAGTTTTTCTATCTTTTTCAACAACTCAAGATTAGTAGAAATGGAACTAGAGCTTCCATCATGATTTGCATCAAAGTTCTTGTTCAAAGATATTGTACTACTAACATCTAGTGGAGAATGAGAAGCCGTTAGAGCTACAAAGTTGCTCACCAACTCTTCATCACGTGAAAACTCACTACTAGAGCTCTCATTATCACTAGAATTATCATCACTCCAAGTAGCCGACAACACTTTGCCTTTCTTGTCTTTCTTAGATGGCTTCTTGGTGCATTCACTAGCAAAGTGACCAAAACCTTGACAATTATAGCATTGAACCTCTTTCTTGTTCATGGCTTGAATATTCATCACAATCATTGGAGATGATGTTCTCTTGACTCCTTTTTCCTTAGAAGACTTGCCTTTAGGCTTGGCATTCTTCTTTAAAAACTTCTTGAGCCTTCTAACCAAGAGTGCCATTTCATCATTTTCATCATCACTCTCCTCCTCAATAGCATTGAGAGCGATTCCCTTACTCTTGATCTTTGGCTACAAGTACATCTCATAATTTTGGAGAGACCCAAGCAACTCATCGATGTTCGTACTATCCACATCTTTGCTTTCCTCAATGGCTGTCACCTTTGATTTGAATCTCTTAGGAAGAGACCTAAGAATTTTCCAATTTAAACGCTCTTTTGAGATAGATACTCCAAGTGCTTGACATTGGTTAGCTATATTAAGAAGTCGGAATTGGAAGTCTTCAAACTTTTCTTCCTCACCCATACTTAAACCTTCAAATTGTGCTGCCAACATTTGAAGTCTCGATTTCTTCACTGCTAAGGTTCCTTCATTGGTAACTTGGAGAGTATCCCAAGCTTCCTTTGCAGATTCAAGATTTTGAATGTAGGAGAATTGATGCCCATCAACTCCTCCAAAGATGGCATTCATAGCACGATGGTGCCATTTAACAACCTCAAACTCACTTGTTGTCCATTCACTCATTGGCTTGAGTATCATGGTTTTATCCTCTTGAACCTTGGTAGGAGGACTATAACCTTCTTCAACTACCATCCAAGCCCTTTCATCAATAGAGCGGATGTAGGCTTTCATCCTCAACTTCCAATACCCATAGTTAGTGCCACGAAGTAATTGTGTCCTAGTATTTGAGGCTCCTTCTGCCATTACATCATCTTGTAAACCCATGACTTCAAACGCCATACAAAAACCGTGAAAGTATCACCCCGGACTCATACTAAGTACAATCTAGTGTCCTACTCTCATACCAATTGAAAATACATTCAAGGCTAAATGCTCAAGGCTAACCTAGAGGGGGGGTTAATAGGTTAGACACCTTTTTCGACTCCTTTAGAAACAAACAAAAGTTTGTCCCTCTAGATTGCATGTATCACAATATATATATATTAATTAAAGACAATTAATCAATATATAAACACAAGTAAAGTGTGATACAAACAAATAATTGTAACACATACATAATCTATATTATAGAAAGGAAGTCAACATACATAAAAAGTTCTATCCACAATACAAATATTAAAGAGATAGGGATAAAGAAAAGTTGACACAAGATATAACGTGGTAAACCTCCGAAGAGGAAACATCCACGGGCTAGCAGCCACCGGCAAACAAAATCCACTAGTAGATAAGACAAGTACAATCTCTCAAGTGACCACTTCACCTAGAAACTACCCTCATATCCTACTCTTGAAGTTGTCACCCTATGCTCAACAATCTGAGGCTTCACACCTCTTGTCAAGACTTCCTTGCTCACCTTATCTGGATCCTCATGACCCAATGCAAGACTTCTTGCTCAACTAAGTCCTCACAACTCTAGTCAAGACTTCCTTGCTCACCTATCCGAGTTTTCCCAACTCTAGGCAAGACTTCTTGCTTGACTATCCAAGGCTTCACACCTCTAGCCAAGACTTCCTTGCTCGACAATCTGAGGCTTCACACCTCTTGCCAAGACTTCTTGCTCAACACCATAGGTCACACACCTATTGTCAAGACTTCCTTCTCACAAGGTATCTAGGTGATCATGAATGCAAAACGTAAACAAGCACGCAACATAGAATGTTATGATCAAAACATCCTATGGAAAATACTAGACATGAGCATGAATGCACAAATCACATATAGTCTAGTTAATCATGCATGTGTAATCAATCTAGATTATGTAATATATGATCAACATTAATCACAACCTAGATACATGCATATATTTAAACTTGAATCACAAGATATAATCAATAAATCACAAGATCAAGTGTAAATCACAAAAGCCTAAAACATGCTAAAATCATATGACAAAGTCAAATAGATCTAAGCAAAAGTTCTAGAGCATATTCCTAATCATAGATTCAATAAATCACATGAATAGCTCAAAAGAACATAAGCACATGTATTATGTGAGAAATTCGGCCAAGAGAGCCTAATACATGTGAGGAAATATTTTTCTTAAAATCAATCAATCAAATATCACAAAATAGTCCTAGAATCAAAGCTAGCACAATACAATCCCAAACATGTGATAACATAGGCAAAATCAAAACGTAACTCAACATGAATGATTTCAATTGAAACTCAACCTAGCTTTGAAAGTGTTCAAAACACAAATCAAAACACTCACAATAAACAAATATATGTAGAAGAAGAAAACCCAAGGCAATTGATCAAGTTTTAAAAGAAAACTTTGAGAGAAAATCAATATCTTAGTTGATTTAGGTGCAGTCCCATTTTTGTATGATTAGACACCAAAAAAAGCAGTACAATTAACTCAAACCTTCAGAGAAAAGATGGAGAATGAATAGATGAACACTCTCAACTTTGAATCACTCAAATCAGAGTTCAAATGAAGAAGTTATGGTGTTTGGAAGGTGAGAAAATTTAGAGAGAAAATTCTGCACACTTGATTTGAATTTCTTCTTAGAATGAAATGTGAGAGGGAAAAAGATTATAAAGGAGAGAGACAAGAATGAAAGATGAAAAGACCAAACTACCCTTACGAGCCCAAGAATGCATGCTTCCTGAGATGGCACATCGGCATCTCGGGGCAGCAAGCATTCTGTCCCGAGATGGCCACGCGCCATCTCCGGAAAGATTGCTTGGATGCATATATTTTCCTCTTGCGCTCCCTTCGCGTTCTTAGACCGTTCTCCGGCCTCCGAACTTGGAATTCGAATCCGTTTATGGATTACAAACTGTAAATCTCACACAAACATGGACATATAAGATACTTAACCCAGAAAATAATAATTCCACTCGATATATGAAGACAAAGACAATGTATGAAACATGAGTTGAAAGTGTAGTATCTTTTGACTTTGAACTTGAAATCAATAGTATGAGTAACAGAAATGACCGTAACTCAATCAAGAATGATTTAAGACTAAATCCAAGTTCAATATCCATGTTATACAAATATATACATACATGAACACAATTCACACTAGAATGCAAACTACATAGAGATAGTCTCCAATCATGCATATTTCAAAACATGTTATTTTCATACCAATGCACGAGCATTCATCTTTAAGTGTGTGAATGTGTTATACATGGTGCACAATGATGTAGGAACACATATGAATGAATTGTATGTGTGTGCCTATAATGATGCACAATGATGCACAACGATACAGGGACACAAATGTATGATATGTGTGTGTGTGCTTAAGCCTTGTAAGAGAAAGGTAAGGTCTTAGTATACCTTTGTAGAACCATATTGCATCCTTTCTCTTTGAAGACTTAGAACTTGCTTTGACTTGTTGTTTCTTCTTCCTTGAAGCTTGAATCATCATGAACCTAAACAACTAAGTCATTACAAGTAAACATCATTTTGATATGGAATTCATGCCAACACAAACTAAAACCTAACAATGACTTCAACCCCAACTCTACCTCTGGTGTTCAAGTCAAAGGGGACTTCTGTTAGTAGTAAAATTTGGCTAGGGGTCAAAGAGAAATTTTCCACTCTCCCAAATAGAAGCCCAAATCGACATTCATGAAACCCCGGGTGTACCATAAAACTACCCTGCAGAAGCACAAAAAGATCATTGGGCTTCAAAACCATTAGGGGAGAAGCTGGGCACGACCAGGTCGAGCCCCCACGTGAACACTGGAATCCGGGCTTCTCGAGGCCACCAACCTACCAACCTCGGTTCCTGGGGTCAGGCTCCTCAACCACCCCGTGAAAGTAAGGGAGGGTCACCAAGCTCAAGAAACATTCGAAAAAAGCCCGAAAAGCAAAGCAAGCCCTCTCCGGGCTAAGGCTTTTAGAGGTCAAACTTAATTCATAGCCTGAATGAGAAGCCCACCAGCCTCTCCACGAGCCCGCTGTTCCCTCTACGATACGAGGAGGAAGAAGGCCTCTAAGTGAATCAGATTCATGTTACCTCATAGGAATGCCTACTAGGATGTCCATTCCAAGCTTCCGAGAATGGAACCAAAGCATAGATCTACCTCGCCCTACAAAGACTACAAATGGCTAGCTCAGCGACCTCCATGAAGAATCATGTCGTAAGTACGCACAGGAACATATCTACGTAATAACCAAAATTTACATGCAAGTCAAGAGTTTGATTCCAGAAAGGAAACAAACTTATCTTCGTCAACAATATCATCGCTTCCGTTATTTACTCGGAGTCAACGACTTTCAAGTAGAGGATCCCGCCCAATAAGGGGGGAGTAGGTTCAGAGAATCAAGGCGGGAGATACACCCGTTCAAATTGATTCTGTCATATATAAATATACCTAAAAAGAAAAAAAGAAAGGGGCTACATATAGATGACAGAGTAAAGGGGAGAGAGAAGTACGTTGGGCTTAAATTCTGTGATCAGAACACGGCCGTCGTGACGTCCACTATTCGACAAGTACGAAGCTACCACCTTTCTACGTTCTAGAGAGATAGTGAGCATATGAGAGAAAAATACTGTATACCACGAGTAATCGATACTAAAGTCCCCACTTACTATTGTTATACAAACATTCGTTTTTATCTAAGCAGGTTAGGTATCAAAGGTACCGACCCCGGCCACCACCTCCGTGGTAGTGGTCTCGAGAGCGTTAGTGGGAATTTGTCATCTTGAGTAAATTTCCCGTTAACAATAGTCAAATTAGAAAATCGTTAATATGGTTACAAATATACTATTTGAGTTGGATTAGAAGTCTTGGTGTAGAAAAGAATTCTTTTTGGAAAATGATTCTTGGTCACTAAGTAAATCCACCTAAGGAAATGATTCTTAACAACCAAGTAAATCCTTCTTAGGAAAGGATTTGTGATCCTATATATATATATCTCTAAAAATTTCGGCCAGCCTTAAGAAATTAAAAGAGAGAGATTTTGGCCAGCCCTATATATTTTTAGAGAGAGAATTCGGCCAACCTAGTAATTCTACTTTGAGAGAATTCGGTCACCATAAGAATTTTGGGGAGAAAAAATTGTTTTTGCTCTAGACAAAATTCGATCAAATCTAATAAATAGTGTGAGATTCGGCAAAGAAGAAAATGAGGAACGAACATTTAGTTTTCGATAGTACACTAGTAACCTTTACATTAAAAGGTTTTGTGTACAACATCAAATCAAGGTTCACGCTAGTTTCAATCAAATTGATTGATAATTCACAAGTGACCTAACGTTTTTCGTTTTTCTTCTTGGAGGATTATTATGACTAACAAAGAAAGAGATTTTGTTTGTTTCCATCCTCAGGTATACAATTAGAAAGAGAGGGAGCCCACACTCCTAGGTGATTCACATTCATGATTGTATTGGAAGATCTTACAGATTCAATTCGGCGCTAGTTCAATCGTCACGAGAAAAAGGTACAATACTTTTTTTATACATCAAATAATGTAGGGTTAAGATTCTTGTTATTATAAAGGGAAAATTTTTATTTATACCAAAACCCTAATTCTATAAATTTTCATGCTTCCGTTGCGTGTTTTTCCCCCATAATTGGTATCAGAGCAAGGTTGTACCCTTGATTAATTGATGTATGTGTACGTGAATCTTTTTCTTTTTATTGTATATATGCATGTTTTAGAAAGAGATGGCACTCTGGGTATTCGCATATATATTTACATTGGAATGTTTGGACATATATGTTTTATATGTTGATTGTTATTGCTCAATTTTTGTCCTAGAATTTTAATGTATTTTGTTTTGGGATTGTAACAAGAAGGGTGGTCTATCATCACCATAATTTCCTTCTTGGTAGTTGCTAAGTTTTTTTGTTTTTTGTTGTAATAAATAAAAAACTGCAGTATTTTTTTATTTATAATTCTTCTATAATACATTCAAGTATCGAAGACTCGAAGGTTTGAAGAATTGGAAGCAACCAGAACAAGTTTGGGACCATGCGAGCCATTGCTACAAACGTTCGTGCGAAAAGCACGCGGCCACGATTGTTGTGGCATGGGTTACGCACGGTAGCCCTATGGAAGCCATAGGCTGCGCATGGCAGCCCTTTATGGGGTTGTGGCATGCGCACACCCATGGGTAGGAGCCAAGGGTGTGCATGCCTTTGGGAGGCAGCCGAGGGAGTCCAAACGACGAAGGTCGCGTGAAGACTTGTTCGCCAAGAAAGGAGTTTTTTTGTATTCCAAGACATGTAATTTACTTGCTTTTCTAGGATGGTCCAAAATTGTAGCTATTTATATTTTTGTAAATATTTCAAAGTTTGTCGTTGTTTGACAACATGTCATATAGAATAGGAGTGTCACTCATATATCTCTTTTGGTATGAACATGCATTGAATGATTTAGGTATCTAATTGGAATCTAGATAACTTGGTAAATCATTCTATGGAATTCGATCACACGCCTTAAATAATTGAGTAGGAGAAGGTGTTTTGGAACACCTACAGCCTCCAAGTTTAGTTGAGCTTTATGTTTCGTGTAATAACCCCCCAAGGGGTATTCATGAATGGAATTTAGCAAGATACTTCCTTACAAGGATAGACTAGACAATTGGCCCAAATGATATCTACTCCTAAAGAAGAGATATTTGTGAGGGAACATATTGAAGGTCGATAACTTGGTAAGACACTCAATGTGATTTTATTAATATCCTCCCAAGAGTTCTTGTTAATAAAATTGCAAGGCTAAACTTGAAAACGTTGGTTGTTATGTTAACAATTAGGTGGAACCTAGTCCAACTAGTAAATGGTGCGAACTCCCAAAAGAGGTATGGCATTTATAGGTATTGGATCACCGTTGAATTTTACGATTGAATTATTTTATTTATAATTCAAGATAAATATTTAAAAGTGCTTTATCATGATTATTTACATATATAATTTTTGTTATTGTTATCTTGACCTCATCCCTAATCAACATCCTAAAAGACAATACTTTAACTGGTGATAATTATGTCACATGGATAAGGAAAATTGGGCTTTTATTGCAATTCGAAAAGCATAAGTTCGTTATGTGCACTCCTAAACCACCTACTCCTACTAATGAATATACTTAGGAGCAAAGAGATGAGTATCAGCAGTGGGAGTCTTCAGATGAGATGGCTAAATGTTACATTATGGCCACCATCTCCGACGTGTTACAACAACAACATGAAGGAATGTAGACTGCTGCCAATATAATGATGTCGCTAGAGGAGATGTTTACTATAAGGTCTAGGACGACTAAACGAGAGGTAGTGACATCTTTTATAAATCTTAGGATGAAACTTGGACAGAGTGTGAAAGATCACATGACTAAAGTCATAGCACATCTTAACATTGCTGAACTGAATAGTGTTGAGATAGATGGTGAGACCAAAACTGATAGGATTGTCAACTCACTATCAAATTCCTTTGATCAATTCAAGTTAGAATACACCTTTCATAATAAGGAATACACCTTGCAAGGCCTGATGTAAGATGTTCAAAGCGTCGAGAAAATCCTTGTGAAAGGCAAGGGTTAAGAGATTCATATCGTAGGTAAAGTTGCTACTGTTAAGACCCGTAAGAAGGTCAAGAAACAACAGAAGAAAAAACAACTAGGACCTACCAAGAAGGAGACAAAGAAAGTAACCAAGATCAAAGGGAAGTGTTTCCTTTGTGGTGAAAAGGGATAGTAGAAAAGAAATTGCCCAAAGTCTTAGAAAAGGAAGTATGAAGGTAATATTAATTATCTTGAAAAATGTTTTTTGGCGGATTCTATGGATTCTTGGATCATAGACTCCGAAACCACTAATCATGTTTGTTTTTCCTTACAGGGGGTTCAAGGAAAGGATAAGGCTTAATGAGAACGAATTCAACTTGCGTTTAGGCAATGGATCGTTGCTGTCTGCTAGTTCAGTGGGAGATATTAGAATTAGTTTATATTCTTACAGGCATTTAGATTTAATAGACGTTTATTATGTATATCAATTCAAGAGGATTTAGTTTTAGTTTCTTGTTTAAATAAATTTGGTTATTCGGTTACTTTTAATAAAGCTTTTATTATTAGTAAGAATGACAAAAATATTTGCAAAGGTACATTAGAAAATGGTTTATTCTATTTGCATAGAAATATCTCTCACTTGTTAGACACGGAATCAATGGAACCTAATCATAAAAGAGTAAAATTATCAAAAGATGAAACCTACCTATGGCATTTGCGCCTAGGTCATATTAACCTTAATAGGATTAAAAGATTGGTAAGTGACGGACCTCTGAGTGACTTAAAGGTTGATGATCTACCAACTTGTGAATCTTGTTTGGAAGGTAAAATGACCGAAAGGTCGCACCAAAGGCACAAAAGCCATCGAATGTTTAGGATTGATACACACACACTGATGTGTGTGGACCTATGAGCATTCAAGCTAGAGGTGGATATGAGTACTTCATCACTTTCATGGATAATCACTCAAGATTTGGCTATGTGTATCTCATGAGACATAAGTCGGATGCTTTTGACACGTTCAAAGCATTTGAAGCTGAAGTAGAAAATCAGCTTGAGAAATGCATAAAAATCTTGAGGTCTGATCGTGGTAGAGAATATCTATCTGGTGAGTTCCAACAATATCTTATTGATAATGGGATAATTTCTCAGTTTTCTGCACTAGGTATACCTCAACAAAATGCGATGGCAAAATGGAGAAATAGAACTCTTTTGGACATGATTAGGTCTATGTTGAGTTATTCAACGCTTCCTAATTCTTTTTGGGGATATGCTTTACAAACTGCTATGTACATTCTAAATGATGTACCATCTAAGTCGGTTCCTAAAACACCGAATGAGCTATGGACTAGGTGAAATCCTAGTTTACAACACTTAAGGATATTTGGATGTCCTGCGCATGTGTTAAAAGGATAGACAGAAAGGATGGAGTCCCGTTCAAAAACATGCATATTTGTAGGGTATCCAAAAAGAACAAAAGAATATTATTTCTTTAGTCCTTTAGATCTTAAAGTATTTGTTTCGACAAATAGTAAATTTCAGGAAAAGGACTATATGAATAATTTTGTGCCTAAAAGTAGAATTGTCCTGAATGAGCTTTCAGGAGATACAATTCCACAAGAGGTTTCCAACCAAGCCCAATTGTAAGTTCCGTACCAACACAAGATCAACAATCTACCATACCTCGTTGTAATGGGAGGGTTAGTAGACAACCCGAGAGATACATCGTTTTAGGAGAATATATATAGAATCTTTAGGAAGACAATGATCCCTATACGTACAAGGAAGCAATAGAAGATGATGATTGTCTCCATTAGCAAAAGGCAATGCAATCTGAAATTGAATCTATGTTCAAAACTAAAGTCTAGTCTCTTGTAGACTTGCCTAAAAAGATAAAACCCATCGGGTGCAAGTGGGTATACAAGAGGAAAAGAGGAATGGATGGAAAAGTGGAAACCTTAAAAGCTAGATTGGTAGCTAAAGGTTATACATAGAAGGAAGGTATCGAT
The DNA here is from genome assembly GCA_032871835.1 of Dipteronia dyeriana. Lineage (NCBI taxonomy): Eukaryota > Viridiplantae > Streptophyta > Magnoliopsida > Sapindales > Sapindaceae > Dipteronia > Dipteronia dyeriana. The sequence goes on from CM065297.1 coordinate 84,750,353, forward strand.
TATGAAGAAATCTTCTCTCATATGGCCATGCTTAAATCCATTAGGATACTCTTATCCATTGCGGCATCTCTATACCTAGAGATTTAGTAAATGGACATCAAGACAGATTTCCTTAATGGAAGTCTTGACGAAAACATCTATATGATGCAACCGGAAGAATTCATTGAAAAAGGCCAAGAGGAAAGGGTATGCAAGTTACAATGATCCATATATGGATTGAAGCAAGCATCCATATCCCGGAACATAAGGTTCGATCAAGCCGTGAAAAGTTTTAGATTTATTCAAAACTTTGACGAACCCTGTGTATACAAAAGGATTAAAGGTGACAAGTTGGTTTTCCTAGTTCTTTATGTTGATGATATACTACTCACCGAAAACGACGTAGGTGTATTGACATCAGTAAAAGAATGGTTAGCAAAACAATTTGATATGAAGGACTTAGGAGAAGCAAGTTATATTCTTGGTATCCAAGTCATAAAGGATAGAAAGAATAGAACGATTGCATTATCCCAAGCTTTATACATATATAAAATCTTGTTTAGGTTTTCCATTCAAGATTCCAAGAAAGGTATGTTACCTTTCAGAAACAGAATCAAACTTTCTAAAGAACAAGTTCCTAAGAATGAGCATGAAGAGCAATTCATGAGTAGAGTTCCATAAGCATCGGCAGTTGGAAGTCTCATGTATGCAATGCTCTATACTAGACCAGATATTTGTTTTGCGAGGGCTTAGTTAGCAGTTTTCAATGGAAGCATGGTCTTGATCACTGGACGGCAGTCAAGCATATTTTCAAGTATATTAAGAGAACGAGAGATTATATACTTATATACTCTGGAGGGGATTTAATTACCATTAGGTATATAGATTCTGATTTTCAGTCAGACTCTGACTCCAGGAGATTAACATCAGGATCTGTGTTTACTATTGGAGGAGGGGCAGTCATATGGAGGAGTATCAAGCAATCTTGTATAGATATGGACATCGTGACTCCATTTATGAAATGAGAGTAGAATATCATCATATGGATGTTTTAAGGTATTGGATATTAAATCTTAACGTTAAGTTTTCAATAGTGTCTATTGAAACATGGCTTCTGGACAAGTCAAAATATCAAAGTTCAAAACATGGTCATATAAGTAAATATGGTAACTTGGAGAGCTATAGGCGGTCTATGAGTTCTTGGCGATTACTGATATTCTTCATGAGGATACACTTTCTCCCATAAGATTGTCTAAGGTATGAATGAGGAATATTAACTTATTCTATCGTTATTTAAGAGTTCAATTTTAGTTCTTTAGTGGAATAAACTAAAATTAATAGATCGAACATAAGAAAATCATTTGTTGATTGTGATTGGGTTGTGTCTATTGAAGCTTAAATTTAAATAGCCCGCCAAGATCCTCAATCAACACAAACTTGCATGGATAACTTGATATATTCTACCGGACCAATTTAGGGGTACATCTAGAATTGTATTGAGGCATGTGGAATTTCTTCTTTTTGTAAGAATGGGTCTAATTCACATGTTGATTTTTTATTAAGGTCCAATGGATTTAATAAAATAGAAAAAATAATATAACGGCCCATATATGATGTTGGGCGGCAAAGCTATATAGTTTAGCTTAATTATATTATTTTTATTTTATTTTATTAATTAAATGGGAATTAATTAATTTGGTAATTAATTAATTATTTAATTAAATGTCAAAATCTTTTTCCTAGTAGGAGATGGTCTCCTAATATTATACTATTGTTTGTAGTATAATTAATATTAAAGACTATATTTGATAAGTAGATAAATACAAGAAATTATTTATCCAGTCAATTTAAGAAATCTTTAATATGGTTACAATACACTATTTGAGTTAGATTAGGAGTCTTGGTGTATGAAAGAATTCTTGGTCACCAAGTAAATCCACCTAAGGAAATGATTCTTAACAACCAAGTAAATCCTTCTTAAAAAAGGATTTGTGATCCTATATATATATCTCTCAAAATTTCGGACAGCCCTAAGAAATCGCAAGAGAGAGATTTCGACCAGCCCTATATATTTTTAGAGAGAGAATTCGGCCAACCTAGTAATTCTACTTGGAGTGAATTCAGTCACCATAAGAATTTCAGGGAGAAAATTTTGTTTTTGCTGAAGACAAAATTCGATCAACTCTAAGAAATTGGGTGAGATTCGTCATAGAAGAAAAGGAAGAACGAACATTTAGTTTTTGATAGTACACTAGTGGCCTTTAAATTAAAAGGTTTTGTGTTCAACATCAAATCAAGGTTCACGCGAGTTTTTAATCAAATTGATTGATAATTCACAAGGGACCTAACATTCTTTGTTTTTCTTCTTAGAGGATTATTGTGACTAACAAAGAAAGAGATTTTGTTTGTTTTCATCCTCAGGTATACAATTAGAAAGAGAGGGAGCTCACACTCCCAGGTAATTCAAGTTAGTGATTGGATTAGAAGATCTTGCGGATTCAATCCAGCGCTAATTCAATCATCACGAGAAAAAAGTACGATACTTTTTATATACATCAATTAATCTAGGGTTAAGATTCTTGTTATTATAAAGGGAAAAATTTTATTCATACCGAAAATTTAATTTTAATTTTTTCACGCTTCCGTTGTGCGATTTTCCCTACAGCTTTCCCCTACCAAAGATCGATCAGCCAGTGGACTCCACTATCAGAAAAAAGCACCTAAGCTTTATTGACACGTTCTCGGGGTACAATCAGATCATGATGCATCCTGTCGACCAAGACAAGACCAGTTTCATCATAGGCCAGGGTGTATATTGCTATAAGGTAAGGCGTTTCGGCCTTAAGAACGCAGGTGCCACCTACTAGCGATTGGTCAACAAACTATTCAAGCCAGAAATATGAAAGACAATAGAGGTGTACATAGATGATATGATCACCAAATTTTGGGAAGCAGACGAACACCAAGAACACCTCCGTAAAACTTTCCAGATAGTGAGGGAAAACCAAATGCGGTTGGACCCCACCAAATGCACCTTTGGGGTGACTGCGGGGAAGTTTTTGGGTTTTATGGTGAACGAGAGGGGAATATAGGCAAACTTGAAAAAAATATGAGATATCCTAAACCTGGATTTCCCAACCCCTCTCAAGCAAGTTCAAGAGTTGGCAGGACATATAACAGCGCTTAATCGATTCATTTCGCACTCTACTTATAAATGCCTCCCTTTCTTCAAGGCCATCAAGCAGGGGAGAAACATGAAATGGGACTAAGATAACGAGCGAGCCTCTCAAGACTTATATAATTACCTCTTTAACCCGCCACTACTGGTCAAGCCTTATCTAGGAGAGGAGTTACAGATCTACTTAGCCATGTCAAAAATGATTGTAAGTGGGGCCTTGGTCAATGAGTGCGGGGATGAGATCCAACGACCTATCTACTACGTCAATCATGCACTATCAAAGTTCGAGAGGAACTACCTCCTCTTTAAGAAGCTTGCCCTTGCCCTGGTTACTTCGGTAAGGAAGCTTCGCCCCTATTTTCAAGCCTATACAGTAGCGGTGGTGACAGATCAACCTCTTCGACAATTCTTACAAAGGCCAGATGTATCAGGAAGGCTAGTTTTGTGGGTTTTGGAGCTCACCCAGTTTGATCTAAAATACAAGTCTCGGACAATAATCAAGGCTCAAGCCCTAGCAGACTTTGTGGCCGAATTCTCAGCCCTCTTAAGTGAAGATACCCCGGCGATGTTGAATACAGCTTCTGGAAAGCTTTCGAAGAGCATCGATTGACTAAAAGGCAATAATGCCTAGATCCTCTACAAAGATAGAGCTTCTGGACAAGCAGGGGGAGAAGCTGGCATAGTCTTGACTGACCTAGAAATGATGAAATATTGCCACTACTTTAGATTCTTGTTCAAAACAACCAATAATGAGGCATAGTACGAGGCTTTCCTAGCAGGAATGAAGCTCGCCATCAAGCTTGGGGCTGATTACCTGCACGTGAAGAGTGACTCGTTACTCATTACTCATTGTTAACCAGGTTACAAGGCTTTACCAAGCCAAGGGTGACAACATGGCTGCCTATCTAAAACTTGTCCAACAACTCAGGGAAATATTCAAGAGGTTCAAAATTGAACAGATACCTTGACAACAAAATCATCGAGCAAACGTCTTGGCAAAGATAGTTGCAAATGGGGGTCAAGCCTTACCTAGAAAAATGCCTCTCTAGAGATTTTCCAATCAAGCATAACAATGGGCAAGGAAATCTGCCCCGTTGAACGACTACCATGTTGGATTGACCCAATAACTACATACCACCATGAGGGAAAGCTCCTCGAAAATCTTGAACAAACTCGAAAAATCAAAAGGATCTCAAATCGATATTGCCTGGTGGACGGGTACCTTTATAGGAGAGGAAAATCCCTTCCTTTACTTGATGTCTGCATCCTAACGATGCTAGTTGGGCTTTGAAAGAGGTCCATTCTGGGGACTATGGAAACCATGTTGGTGGAGAAGCTCTGGCTTACCAAGTGCTTATATCCTAAACCCATTTTATCACTAGGACTCTTCCCACATGATAGCATTTTGTCAAGTTTCTTGGTTCCGGATGTCATCTTGGCAACCAATTATTTCGCTTCCTTAAGCTCAATCTTCAAGTTCTCTTCACTCTTCTTAGTGATCACAAGCTCAAATTTCAAGCTCTTTTCAAACTCTTTTCCACTCTTTACTTTCTCACTCAAGTGAGTTATCTTGAAAATCAACTATAGATTCTCCTTTTTCAACTATTGAATCGTTTTCTTCTTCTTCAATCTAGACTTTTCAAAAAACTTCATGAAGTCTACATAGTCTATTTCCTCATCAATTTCAAACCTAGAGTTAAAAGAGGTACTCTCATCACTAGAGTCATCTACTTCTTCCTTATCACTCACAACTTCCTTGCCATTATGAGATGTTATGAAGGCAATGAAGTTTACAACTCTATCTTCATCATCCAAAGAATTTATTCCTCTTCTAAGTCTTTACTATCGCTCCAAGTGGCTGCCATCGTCTTCCTCTTCTTCTTTTTCTTCAAATTTGGTTCCTCTTCTTCTTTTTCTTCAAATTTGCACATTTAGAGCAATGTGACCAAAACCACTGCATTCATATCATTGAATGCCCTTCCATCTTCTTGAAAGGAGTTTTCTTTTTCACTTCTTTTACCTTGGACCCAAATCCTTTCCTCTCAAACTTTATGAATTTCTTGAATCTTTTAATCATGAGGGCCATTTCTTCATCTGAGTCCTCCTCCTCTTCTTCAACCTTGGTGGTCTTCAAGGCAATGCTCTTTTGCTTCTTCGGAGGTGTAGGTGTGGTGTTCTATCTTGACTCATAAGATAAAAGTCTTTCAATGACTTCACTTGGCTTCTTATTCTTGTACTCACTATTCTCTTCAAGTGCACCTTTGATTCGAACCTTGACGGAAGTGACCTCATAATTTTTTGCTTGACTTTCCTATCCGAATAGGGGTCACCAAGTTGATAGCTTAGGTTGACGATATCCATCAACTTCACTTGAAAGTCATTGAAGCATTCATGCTCCTCTATCCTAATCATCTCAAACTGCATTTGAAGGACTTAGAGCTTTGAGTCCTTCACTACCTCGGTTCCCTCATGTGCCGTTTGAAGAATGTCCCAAGCCTCTTTTACAATCCTAGTGTTTTGGACCAACTTGTATGGATTATCGTCCATGGCGCAAAGGATGGAATGTATGACCTTATTGTTCCACTTGGATGCTTCAAACTCTTGAGTACTCCAACTAGACTTGGGCTTAAGAGCTTCTACACCATCGTTAATGGACATTGTTGGAGGAGTATACCCATCTTCAATAGCCATCCATGCACGGTCATCTATTTGGCAATGGTAGGCTTCCATCTTGCCCTTCCAAGCAGCATAATTCACCCCATTAAGCAAAGGGGGTCTTATGCTTGAGGCTCCCTCATGACTATTACCGTTTCCACTCATAGTGTTTGAGGGTAATGAATGTAATGCAAATGCAATGTCACACACACAAAAAAAGAACAATCAAACTAAATGCACCAAGTAAGACACACACACAGCGCAAGGATCACCTAAGTATATCTAGGCACTAGCTCTGATACCAATTGAAATTCCCTAGAAAGTGTGTCTATGACCTAGAGGGGGGTGAATAGTTTTTAATTCGATAGATTACCAATTTTACAAATTAATCAATATTATCAATTCTACCTCATTCTACGAAGTGTTCAAATAAAAGACAACAAACATAAAACAATAACAACACGCAATATATACATGGAAACCCTCCAAATGGGAAAAACCACGGGCTGTTCAGTGCACCACACTCGATCCTTAAAATCCACTATGAGAGAAAGTTTACAACCTAACCCTCCAGTTACTAACCCTTTCACTCTACCCAACGGGCCTTAATAGTGATTTTGGATCACCAACCTTGTGTACTAATCACATAGTTACAAGCTTAATCAACAATGAAGAGATAATGGCAACCTAAGTGAATATGCAAGAATATTCTATATGCAAAAATGCTAGGTCAAGACATTCATGCATATCTAGGATTAATAATGACAATTAAAGCAAATCCTAGATATCAATGTTCTAAATGCAAAAGCAAGAAGAATTAGCTAGAAGGGTAAAATAGTCCTAAATTCTAGCTATCACAAATCAATACTTCTCAACCAACCATCAATACACAAGCATGTCATAAAAGCAATTAAACATACAAGCAAGCATTTAATATGCAATAAGGACTAAAACCCTAGGTATACATGTCTTAGTAATGAAACTATAAAGTCTAAAGCATGTAGAAGATACCTAGTCAAGAATAAGATGATGCTCCATTCTTAGATGACCCTAGAATGAAGCTAGATGATCATGAGATGAAGTTGGGTTGAGTAAAAATGAGTGTTTGGGAGTCCTTCTCTCTCTAGAAAAGCTAGATCACATAAAGATGACTTCATAGACTCTTGAAAACCAAGGACAAGAGAAGAGAACATATATATATGGTACCCTGCACAAAGTGACATCGTTTTGGACGAAAGGCAACCAAATCCTGTCAAGATCGCTGACCGCGGCACAGAGAGCTGTTCATCGCCTAGACAACATCGCTCTATAGTTCGTTATGCATGCAAGTGTATAGATCGCGGTCTGGACAGCATGTAACGCCTGTGAAACTTTGCTTGGGAGACCGCGGTGCATGCAACAAGCACATGTTGCGGTAGCCATAGCGTGCATCCTCTAGTAAACACCGTTTTGCAGACCGCAGCGTAGGCACTGCACAGAGAGCGGTCTGAACCGCGGACCAGAGGAAAAAAATCCTCTTTTTAAGGCACAAAAAATGCATTCAACACTCAAACAAGAATTAAGGCACACAATGCACACAAGAAGGCAAAAAAGCAAGCATGCAAGATAATTAAAAGAAAATGCATGAGTGTGTGTGCACTAATACCTTTTCAATGAAAGTTAAGCGAGTGATTTTACCTTTTATGCTTGAGCTTGGTTACGAACAATGATGCCCTAAACTACCCTTACATATTGATCCCCAAATGTGGTTCTCAATGAAATAAGTCAATCAAACACCGAGGAACTTACAATCGCCATCCTCTTCGTTCCAACAAGCTTCACTCATGAAAAAATTCTTACAACGATGTTCGGGTTTGAATTTCTCGTCACAATTATAGCAAAGACCCTTATTTCTCATTTCTTGTAACTCTGATGCTGACAATTTTTGGACTGAGATCTGGTTCATGTTGATGGTTGAAACTTTATTAGGTTGAAAGTTGACTCTTGATGTTGCTAGAGCCTTTTTCTGAGATAAATTCTTCGTCTCATATAATTTGGCAATCCCAATATCGTCTCACAGTGTTGTAGGTCTCTCTACCTGCACATAAGCTCTAATTGAGTCACTTAATCCACTAACAAATCAACTAACCTGTCGAGTTTGTGGAAGCTGTCCGATTTTCGCAATAAATTTCTCGAACTGAGTTTGGTACTTTTGCACGGTGCCAAGTTGCTGCAATTTGGTCAGCTCATAAAAAAAGTCACAAAATTTATTATGACCAATCCGAGAGAAAAGTCTTTCTTTAAATCCATCCCAAGTAGGAGATAAGACTTCTTGTTTCCATAACTGGTACCATAATTGGGGATCACCATCAAGATGAAAAGAGGCTAATGATACCTTGTCATGCTCAGGAGTCCCTTGGAATTGAAAATTTTGATCTGCACGGTATAACCAACTAGTTGTATCTTCACTCCCATTGTAGCGAGGAAAATCTAGTTTTACAAGTTTTAAGGCATATGAGTTTGATGGACCAATAACTTGAGATCCCTCATTACGATATGGCCATGAATCTGGGGTAGGAGTGGAAGCCAATAAAGGGTCTTCTTTCTCCTTATTTGTCTGACTTGCTAATTGATCCATTCTGGTGGTTAGTTTTCCTTCATCTCGAACATGTGGTTCATAAAATCATATTGGCTAGAAGATAACGTGGAAATTGCTTGCTCAACTTGTTGCATACGTTCCTCCATGCCAGTCTTCTGATACCACTTTGGTACAGATGCACCAGTTCTGTCTTTACCTATTATGGTGATGATAAAGAACAGATAGATGGTTGTTTTGAGGGAAACCCAAGACTCCTAATACACTGTTTGTGTGATGATTTATTTGATGCCTTTGTTATTCAATAACCATCTCTTAAATAGAGAATATTATAACGGCTAATAACAATAAAATAAGAACTAAATATCTGAATCCAGATACTTAGGATTACAATAACAAATAACTAAAAAATTTACTATTGAGTAGCTAACAAATAGAAAGGACTTATTCAAACCTTATCAGTAAACCAAAAAAAGAAAGTGTTGTTGTTAATGTATTAAATAGTCAAAACCAAACAAAATGCTGATCATGATTCATGTCAAAAGCAACACCCAGCCACAATTATGTATTGAAAAGCAATTGAAGATAACTCAATGTAAGATTACAAAAACTACACGCAAATTTAAAACAACAGAGACAGACACGACATGAAGACAAAAGAAGAAGATATTAATGCAAAACATAGCAAACCCAAGAAAATGAGTGAAAGAGAAGTGAAATCTGACAAGTTTTTTCAATTTACCTTTGAAGAGATTCCTGATAGGCTGATAGTGATGAATATCACAGGAGCTGCTCCACATACTCTAGAATTTGATCTTTTTAATTGAAGAAATTGAAGAATTTTCGTTTTTGTTTGTGGGATTTAATTGAAGAAATTTATCCATGGAATTTGATCATTTTAAATTAATTTTGTTTGAAGAGATCTGATCACTTCAAAACTGAAAAAAAAAATGAAATAAAAAAGGTAATGAATTATTTTTATATTAAAATACTAATTTTATGACATTTTTATTTTTTATTTTTGTGTGGAGATTGTTTTATTCCTTTTATTTTATAATTATATATTTATTTTATTTTATGATAAATAAAATATTGACACATTGCATTTTTTATTTAAAGACAAAACTAACCCTGTAAGTGTTAAGTTTGACTAACCGTTGACTAACATCTAACCAAATTGATGTATTTATGAAAATTGAGGGACCAAAGATCATAAAAAAGTAAAAACACTTAAAAATGTGATATTTTCCCAAAATTAGGGACTAAAATGATAATACCTCAATTTAGAAAGGACAAGTGGCTCATGGTGAGCCAGCAGCAAGTGCGCATGGACAGTTGCATTAGCACAACTCATTAATTAAAATATGAGAGTAAGGGGTTGTTTTTTTTTCCATTTAAAACTTAATGGGTCTAAATCATAATTATTAAGTTGTTTTGTTTATTTTTCAAAGTGTTCAAACAACTTTAAAAATACCCAAAAACAACTTAAAATAAAAAGTAAAAAATTATGACTTTTCACTTAATTACAAATCACTGAATTGTATTAAATACAATCCATAATCTTTTCTTCTGATATTATCCCCTATATATAGCATATTTCCAATATTATCGTAAAAATATATGGTATAAAAATATTTATTTTAATATATTAGTTATTTTAAATACCTTTAAAAATAAAAAAGAACCATAATCACTTCTCATATTGATGTTTAATATCACTACTTTATTATGATGTTAGAGGGATGTATTTATATATTATTTTTTTAAAGTGTTTTGTATGAGTTTCCTGCTACCCCTTTTATTTTTTGAAAAAAAAAAACATTTTCATTTCTTAGTAAAAATGAATTGTTTATAATCGAAAAAGAAGATCATGGTTATATGTGTTCATATATAATTATTATGTTTGGATTGTTTTTTTTTCATATTATACATATAATTGCATAACATAGGTATAAATGTAAAATTACTAATTTTCAGACAATTTTTCTTTTAAAAAACAAACATGTTGATAATGCATTCAGATGTGAGGAAAAAAAACAAGTCATTCAAGTTCAAATTTCAGTCATTATTCAATATTAAAAAAAATTCATGATTGTTCAGTTTTCAGACAAAAAAACAAAACCACTAATATAGTAACTATATAATTAGGATAGTTACTAAATATGTCAATTTCCAATAGTTTGATTGTTTTATCAAACAATCCACTTTTTAGAAGAAAATATCTTTAATGAAATGCTTATATATATACTGAGTTTCTCATAAAATTCTAACAATTTTTATGAATTTTGATCTGATTTTTTTTTTATGGAAGATAAGTTCATTGAAATCTATCTATGAGTAAAATTTGAAAATTTTTCAATCACTAGAACTATTTATCCCGATTTTTTTTTAAATATGAAAAAATGAGAAAAATGGATGAAAATAGGAAAATTCAAATAAAATAGTTATATATATATATATGAGTCACTTATAAGGGATCCCTTATTTTAATTTCGGTAAGCAACTTGGTAAAATCACGTCGATTTTTATGAAGTTTAATCTGATTTTTTTGTGGATGATAAGTTCAATGAAATATACCTATAAATAAAATTTGAAAATCTTTCAGGCACTAAAACTATTTATTCCAATTTTTTTAAAGATGAAGACATCAGAAAAATAGTTATAGTGCTTGAACAAATCGTAAATTTTTTTCATAGGTAGATTTCAATGAACTTATCACCGACAAAAGAATCCAGATCAAAATTCATAAAAATTGAAAAATTTCATCAGGGTTCATACCGAAATTAAAATAAGAGATCTCTCATGAGAGACTTACTCATATATATATATATATATATTGTCAAGTCAATTATACTTGACAATATTATAGTACGGTTTCACTAATTTTCGTGTAAAAATATTAACACTAATTCTCGATAACGAGAATTAGTGAAACCACACGATAATACTGTATGGTATATATATAAAGAATTTATGTTTATATAATCTGTACCCCTTTCACGTCTCTTCCTTTCACCTATCCTCTTTCCTTACCCAAACGCATTTCTCTCTCTAAAACTTAATAAGTTCTTTCACTAAAATAAATATTGAAAATTTGAAAAAGATTTGTTGGATATTATTTTGGTTGTTGAAGTAACTTGACTAGTTTGAAAGTGTGGCTATTTTGGATTGAAATGAGATGGGATTAAGGAAATTGGAAAGAAAAAAAAATAGCAGTGAAGGTCAGTCACCTACATTGATGGTGGTTCAAATTGTTTGCACTCAATGCAGAATACTATGCATGCAGAAGTGTTGCCGGATAGTACAAACAAACAACAATATCAATGAAGAAAGAAATAAAGCACAAATCCAAACACACAAACGTAAGATTTTACGTGGAAAATAGAATCAGAAAAAAACCATAGGATGTTAGGACGACAAGAGATCAATATACTATGAAAATAATTATTACAACTTCAATCATGATTCATTCTCTAATACCCTAAACTCAATTACAACCCAATGCCTACTCTCAGAGATCTCTCAGGTGTTTTCCCCACTCAACACACATAATAACCTAGTTATTATGATATATTTATATTAATTACACGGAGTTTAAACCTACAAGGAAATTCATCTCTTATACGTACAAGACTTTCTTATTCCATATAAATACTATTTCCTTTTATGAACAAGTCTTATTGTAAAAAGAAATCATTTTCCATCAAGCACAAAGACCTACTTATTTATGCATAAAAATTTGCTAGAAAAAACCTTTCCTTTTTCCAGTGCAACTTTCCAGACCTGTAAAAAATACATCGTTACTGTGGTCTAGGCCGTAATTTGTAATCCGCACCCTACACCGTAGAAATCCACTGAGGATGACCACTTTGGATACCGTGGTCTGCGTATTTATCTCCCCCGAATGTCTACGCCACGTGTACCCACTGGAATTGTTCACAGTTCGTGCCACTGTCTGTGCACTGTGCCTACGTCACGGTTCACACCGCGGTTCCTTCCAAAATTCAATTCTTCAGTTATTCTTTGGTCTGTCATTTGGTTAAGGCGTACATGTTAAGGAAAATGAAGAATGATTTCCCCACCAGTCACAGCAATGCACGTGTTGTGACGGGAGACAAAGTGAAGGAAAATAACCCCTCATTTATGTCCTATCATTGAGTCGTTTGAATGTTTTTGAAGGGTTAAAATTGAAAGCACAGTTATCAAGATTGGCAGAAGCCTAACAGCTCATTACCGTAACGTTAAATGCAAAGATCATAATAAATCCACTTCGAAGAGTTGCTAACTCACTGAAAGAAATAGCTCTCCAATAGCCCACCTTGTGTATTTAGGTGGTATTGTTTGGGTTAATTTAATTCGGTTGACACATCAACATGAAGCCTAGAATTCAGGGAACCAAGTCTCCACGACATCAGGCCATATCAATTTGATGAAATACGTATAATAACAAGTTGGGAGAGAAGAGCAAGTCGTCCACTAAAGGAACCTGCTCACCGGAGAAACCCTAAACAGACAAATTGACTCGAACTTGCCACCCATACAGTAAATATAAAGCATCATTAACGAAACCGGATTCCATCATATCTTTCACAAAAATAGGTCTCCTATTAGAAAAGACAATCACCTACAATCCAGCAATTGACAAAACCAATAATAAATGCAAATATTCAAAGGAATACTCCCACAAGGAAAGATGATCCTCGCACCATAAATGCATGAAGATTTAATTCACCAAGAATCTCACCAAGATACGATACCCATAGGATCTCACTCATTAATAACCTTTGCTTGCACTCCAAAGGCTAGGGAGACACCCTAACCTCTATATAAGTACATGTTTCAAGCAAAGGTTAATAGGAAAACATAATTAATTCATTTCAATTAAATTGTAATCGTTCTTACATAGTGAAAGATCTCTTTTTTATTGTTACAGTTGTTGGGATTATGCTCGATAGTAAAAGTATAATAATATATTTGATAATCTTTTCATATTAATAAAGTGATTTCTAGTTTAACAAATCTTATAGCATTTATAGTTTAATTATTATAATTGTCAAAAGTAAATAATCATAAAGTCAAAAGACTATGAGAAAAGAAGAATTGTTCATACATCTAGATATGTATGAGATAGACACAATTCTTTAGTTAATCTTGAATAGTATTCATAACTTAAGATAAAGGTTGGGCTTCTTTATCTTGTTAAAGTTGTAGATTCTTTTTCTAGCATTTGAGTGGGATCAAATGTGTTATGATGAGTCTAAAATCATCAAAGTGTGGTATCTTTAGGCAAAAGAATCTAGTGCACTGGGTGTATTGAATTGGATCACAATGAAATACTTTATCTAGAACCGTCAATGGATAAAAGTTTTCATTTGAAGACAATCGGAGAGTCTATCTCAATCCTGAGATAAATGATGGACTTATGGTTGCAAGTGTTATCATTTGAGCTATCAATTAGTACGATTATATAGCATAGTCTATCATCGATAGTTTGGTGGAATTCATTTGTTAATCGATAGAGGACTTCATTTATAGATATGGACATAGTGTCTCCATTTATTAAATGAGAGTTGAATATCATCATATGGATGTTTTGAGGTATTAGATATTAAATCTTGACATTAAGTTTTTAATAGTGACTATTGAAACATGGCTTCTAGACAAGTCAAAATAACCAAGTTCAAAATGTGGTCGTATGAGTAAATATGGTCACTTAGAGAGCTATAGGCGGTCTAGGAGCTCTTGGCGATTATGATATTCTTCACGAGGATACATTTTCTCCAATAAGGTTGTCTAGGGTATGAGTAAGAAATATTAACTTATTTTATCTTTATTTAAGAGTTTAATTTTAGTTCTTTAGTGGAATGAACTAAAATTAATAGATTGGACCTAAGTGAATCATTTGTTGAGTGTGATTGGGTTGTGTCTATTGGAGCTTAAATTTAGATAGCCCGCGAAGATCCCCAATCCACATGAACTTGCATGGATCACTTGATATATTCTACCGGACCAATTTAGGGGTCCATCTAGAATTGTATTAAGGCATGTGCACTTGTTTCTTTTGTAAGAATGGGTCTAGTTAACATGTGGACTTTTTGTTAAGATCCAATGGATTTAATAAAATAGGAAAAATAATATATATTCCTATATAATGGTATTGGGCGGCAAAGCTATATAGTTTAGCTTAATTATATTATTTTTATTTTATTATTTAATTAAATGGAAATTAATTAATTTGGTAATTAATTAATTAAAAGTCAAAATCTTTTTCCTAGTAGGAGATGGTCTCCTAATATTATACTATTGTTGGTAGTATAATTAATATTATACTATTGTTTGCCTTACTTGCATGTGCCCAATACGAGCTGAAACAACAATCGCGTCATTTGGTGTGACCTCCGACTCGTGTGTGTCTGCTTCAGTGAAAGTTATCGGCCCCTATCTTTGTTTTACTTTTCCGATCGGGACCTAGATGATTCACCTTAATACTTCTTTGGCTATTCATGGCTTCCCTAACTTCAGACATCCTTTCTCGGTTACTGCTTCCGGTATTGTGGCCACCAAAAATGGCATTGATTGCCCCACTATCCGAGTCTTTCTTCGAGCTCCTATAACTCTTTTCCCGATCCCCTGCATGGGTATCCTTTTATCGATCCTCCCCTCTTTTAAGGATGATGTCAGTGAGGTGACCTTCCCGAATTAGCTTCTCAATGTAATCCCTGAGTTGGTAACATTTAGAGGTTTCGTGGCCATTTTCTTGATGGAATCAACAACACTTTGTAGTATCTTTTCTGGCGAAATTTGATTGTGTCTGGGGTTTTTTATATAAGTTTTTGTCTTCTATTATATTTAGGATTTCCTTCTGCTTTTTGGCTAACGGGGTATAGTTGGTGTATAGGCCCCTCGGATTCATCCCTACCATATCATCATCTTTTCGCTCGTCTTTTCCTTTTCCTCCGTTGCCTTTCGGGTCATTTTTACCATTATTTTTCGAACCACCTTCTAGGCTCTTTTGACTGCTTGCGAGACGACCCCCATGTATGAACTCTCCCCCGTGGGCAATTTGTTCTTCTTCTACCATAGCGTATCCTCCGACATAATTTACCATGCTCGCATATGTGGTCGGTCCCTATTGCCTTAGGTTCAAGGTTAGGTGATTGTGTTGCCAGCTGTTTATAAATGCTGATACCATTGCATCATCGTTAGGGTCCTGAACTTCCAATACCTCCTACAAAAATCTGGTTAAAAAATCTTTTAGCTTTTCATCTTTTCTTTACCTCAAGGTAAAAAGAGCTGACACCGACATCCTCTGATGGATATTTCCCATAAATTGTCTGGTGAATGCTCCTATCAATCCTTCAAAACTCTGAATGGACCCTAAAGTTAATCCTCCGAACCACCTGGATCCCTGATCTCCCAATGTCTGACGAAACATACAACACATCAGGGCATCATCATAATCGTATTGAGCCATAGTGCTCTGGTATCTTCTAATATGTACTTGTGGATCGGTATTAGCTTTGAATTGCTCCACATGTGGCATCCGGAATTTAGTTGAAAAATGAGCCTGCCTTAGAGTATTAGTAAATGGACTCCCAAAATTCCTGACCATAGGGTTTTCTTGACTTTGCTTTTTCTCCAAGGCTTCTATCCTTCTAAGAAGAACTTCGCGCTCCCCTTCGGGTTCGCCATACCTATCTAACCTTTGATGGATTGTGAGCCCATATGGGTCCTTTCACCTTTGGGAGGCACGTTTGTCTTCACTTAAATCTGATCGAGGCTTCTTTCCCCGTCCATCATACCTATCTTCTTGCTCATAGTATTGTCCTGCATCATCGTACCTCGTGGTATCCTCACGTGAGCTTGACCCCTCACGCTCATCTGTCCTTCTATTTTAATTTGTGTTGTTTCTTCTCTGTGAACACTCTTTTTTGTCCCGCTTTGTTTCTTCTCTGTGAACACTCTTTTTTGTCCCGCTTCTCCGCTCTATCTCTTCTGCATTTTTAGGGTATGCCTGGAGCAGTTGTCACGATCTCAGAGCGTATCTTGGGTCCTTGAGCTACTACGGGTGTAGAGAGCTAGTATGGTGAACTTAGATTTACAGTTGCATTTATGCTAATTCCCTGTCTAGCGGCGTCATCAATGACTCTCCACAGGGATTCTTGAACTTGCCTAAAGGCATCTGGAGATATTTCTACAGTCAAGCCAGTGGTTGGGATGGCGTCTTGTCGGTTTGATGGTGGAGTTCTTGGAGGTGGATCTATTCCCGGTGCATTGGTGTCCACGACGTTTACCTCCTGTGAACTGCCAACGTTGTGTGGGGATGAATCTCTGTCAGTGATGGAAACCATAATTTTTCCTTATATGACTAAATCCCTGGCTAATCAAAATGTCGGAGGTTCAACCCCTCCTTCTAGCGCTAGTTGTTGACGGTGATTTTTGGATCAATCACACGTCGAACATAGTATATATACGGTCACAATTACTAATTATGAACGATTAAAGAATTAAATAGAACACAAAGATTTTATGTGGTAAAACCCCAGGGTGGGGAAACATCCACGGTTGTCGAAAATCGGTGAAAGAATTTCACTATGAATAGTGGATTACACGCTCAATCTCTTAGGATCTCTTTCTCACTTATCCTTCACCTTTTGTGGGTGCCATTAGGGTCTATTTATAAATGTATAGAATCCTAACTTGTGCTATACAAGTAAGTGGAATTGACGTATTTGAGTCATTTTATTCTTCTTTCCTGTTTCATATTATTCACGTATTGGACTTCTTGCCTAACTTGGCATCTGGCATTGATAAGGAAATTTGCTTCCTTATCAATATGTTCTTTGAGATACCTTATTGGAGTAAGACTCATTCTATGTGCATATCCACGTGTCAATTTGGCGACCATCTTATCAAACCGGACCAAACCTGACCAAACCTTGTTCTCCCCGACCATTGACTCAATCCCGACCTGAGGTTTTGTCCCAACCATCCTGATAATCCCAACCGGGGTATTATGAGATCTTCTTTTGTTATTGTTGGTGGGTTCGGGGATGTTGTCTCTTGATGACATGGTATCTTTAACTCCCTTGTTTTTTGGGTAGTTATGCGGACTCACCATTCTTTAGATTTTACCAATAACAAACACATTCATACATTTGATATTGAATGCTCATGCATTGATAAGAAAGTGACATGTTTTGGAAAATGCATGTATTGAGACTATTTCTATGTAGTTTGCATTCTGGTATGCTATGTGTTTGTATGTTTAAATGATTGTATAACATGGAACATAAACTTGAATTTAATTTTATATTGTTCCTTATTGAGTTTCGGTCATTTCGGTTACTCATACGTTTGATTTCAAGTTCCGAGTCAAGAGTTTTGACATTTTCCAGTCATGTTACATACACTATCTTCATCTAAGTATATCGAGTTGAATTTGTAACTTTTGGTCAAAGTTTCATAGTCTTTTATGTTCATGAGAGAGTCTCGGTTCATAATCTTCAAAATTAGATTTGAATTCAGAGATCGGAGGCCGGAGAACGATCGAAGAACGTGAGAAGAACGTGAGAGGAGCGTAAGGGAGTGGTGCGATGGCAAAAGTCATCAAATAGGCACCCACCCGAGATGGCGCGTGGCCATCTCGGCCACAAACCCTTGCTGCCCCGAGATGCCCATGTGCCATCTTGGGGAAGCATTATCAAAGAGGTCATTTTGGTCTTTTCATGCTCTTTTGTTCCCTCTCTTATTTCAATCTAAGGAAGAAGACAATGTAGTGCAGAAATATTTCCAGATTTTTCTCTCAACTTTGAATCACCATATCTCTCTCATTTCTTATCCGATTTGAGTGATTCAAGTTGGATAAGTTTCATATTGAAGTCCTCTATCATCTCCAAGTAACCTTGAAGTCATTTGTTCAAGTTTTCTAGTGGATCACATCATTTTCGTGACTGTACTTGAAATTGATAAGGTATTTGTTTATCTTTTGATTTCTTTGATTCTAATGCTCAAATACCTTGGGCCTTCTTCCTACTTATGTGTATTTGACTTGAAAAAATGTTGATTGGTGATTGATCTTCAATTAAATGCTAGTTGTGCTTAATTTGAAACTTGATTGTGAGTTAGGTTTCAATCAAACCTATGTTTTCACATGATTATGAGTTTTATTGTGCTAGCATCTTATCTAGGACTATTTGTGCTTTCATTGACTTTATTTTCATGATTGATAGTCTTATCATGTTCTAGAACTCATTTGTTGAACAGAACTAGGATTAACACATTTGATTTTATGTTTGCCTATTAGAGTTTAATTGACTATTTTGTAAATGTATGCTCTAAATGATTGCTAGAGATTTGATTGATCATATCTTGTGTTTCTAGAATTTTTTGTTTTAGTTCTAAAGTCTTGAATATGTTTATTTCAAGCTTTATTAACATGAATAAAATCAAGGTTTAAAGTGTGTGTTCGGAAATTTAGCATGCTCTAGATTTTAATTCATGCATAATATCTGAACAATCTTGTTTTGTGAACTTTATTGTCTATGTCTAGATCTTCATGGAGTGTACCTAATCCATACATTTCATATGCTCATGCATCATCTTGTGTGGTGTCATTTTTGGATTATAAACTAGAAAATATACTTTGTGTGCTCATTGATTAATTCTAGTTTCCATAGAATTTGTTGATCATTTTCTATATTGCGTGCTTGTTTGCGTTTTACATTCATGATCACTTAGATGCCTTGTGAAGAGGAAGTCTTGACAATAGGTGTGATGCCTATAATTTGTTAAGCAATTGGAAGTCTGAGCTAGAGTCGGGAGGACTCAGATAGCTAAGCAAGTGGAAGTCTCGACAAGAGGTAGGAGACCTCGGATTGTTGAGCAAGGAAGACTTAGTTAGAGTTGGGAGGACTCGGATAACTAAGCAAGGAAGTCTTACTTTAGGTCGGGAGGATCCAGAAAGGTGAGCAAGGTGGTAACAAGTTCATTGAGTAGGATAGAAGGGTAGTTTCTAGGTGAAGGGGTCACTTGAGAGATTGTACTTGCTTTATCTACTAGTGGATTTGCTTTTACTGGTGGTTGCTAACCCGTGGATGTTTCCTCTTCAGAGGTTTACCACATAAATATCTTGTGTCAACTTTCTCTATCCCTATCCTTCATTTATGTATGTGTAATTGATATTTTGTATATTGTCATATTTGTAATTGACTTCCTTACACAATATTGTTTGTATATGTTTGATAACTTTGTATCTTGTGATATTCCATTCAAGTTGTAAAGTACCACATTGTAATACTCTAAATACGACTTATGAAATTTTGTTCTACATGAATATATTTGTTCATAAGATACATTGATTCTTGTTGTATGTTTTGTAGACTAAGAGTGGTGATTTAATCATACTTGAATATATTGTTTTTCTCATAACAGTCGTGTTGAATGTTAATTTGTATGTTTATTAAGGTTTTGTCACTAGTTTCGAAAGAATTGTTAAAAGTGAGAGACAACCTATTCACCCCCCCCCCCCCCTCCTAGGTTGTTTAGTATAACCTTGTAGGTATTTTCCAATTGGTATCAGAGCTGGTTACTTAAAGTAATTAGTGTGATTCGGGATCTACAAGGTTATTTACTAATCATGGATAACAACCTTTAGTCTACAATTGTTTATTTTTGGTTGTCTTCCTTTGTTGGTTGTGAAAAAGGATCTTCATGTTTTATATTTCATTTGTCTACTAACAATTTTATTGATAAGTTTGAAGAGAATGTTAGTGACAAAAGCAAAGATGAAGAAGCTTTTCCGGAGGATGATCGATCTAGACCTGATTACTTGTCTTTACAACTCACTGAAGAGAATTGCATGTCAAAGACCACCAATTTCTACTTGATGGCAAGAGTTCAAACTCTTGACATGGAAAGAGATGAAGCGTTAAAGGAAGTTGAAGTGTAGAATGAAGTAATCAAATGTCTAGAAAAGAAGATGGTTGAAGAGGCTCTTTTGTTAGATAGTTTAACAAATGATTATGCTAATAATTTGTTTTTATTTCTAGAAGGTAAAATGATCAAAGGCAAGGAAGAGGAGTTGGCAATCATGAAGGTCAAAGAGTTTGGTAATCTTTGTGGAGATTCAAGTGACTTAAGTATCGTAGATGAGCTAGTGGAGTCTTCTACAACTAAATGCAAGTCAATAAGGAACAAAAGGATTTCAAAGGCCAAGTCTTCCAAGGTCAAGTGCAAAATCGAGAAGAGTAAGGAGTCTTCACCATCGGTACACTCTCACCTAAATAGTAACATCTCAAAATTTATTCCGGTTTGCCATTTTTGCTATGTTGCATAATTATGTTAGTCAATGCAAACTAGGAAATGTGATGCATGCTAGTGAGATGAGAAATCTTTTATGAATGTTTCTTGCATGATAACACTTTGAATTTTGTGTGTGATAATGATAATCATGTGAAGAAAATTGTTGAGAAGATATGGGTGAAAATGAGTGTTTCACATGATCATATGCATAGTATTGATAATATCTTTGTTGATGGCAATAATGATGTGTTTGACATGAGTAATATCTTTATAGAAAAGATAGTTAATGATTTATCTTCTAGATATAATTTTTCCATGAGAAATGATCAAGATGTTTTATATGTTTGTGCACCCAAGACCAAATGGGTTAAGGGTGAGTGTTCTTACCTCTAGTGTAAGTAGCACATGTGAGTTAGCTTTAAGGCTAAGTGGCAAGTGTGTTGAGAATTCTAGCTAGCTAGCTTGGAATACTCCACGTCTAGACACGAACTTAGCTATCTCACTTAACTTTGTTATGATAGTCAAAATTTGTTAATTAACTTTTGAGAAGTTCTTTTTATATATGTGATTGATTGAGTTAGAATATTATGCCTTTTATACTCTTGTTGTGAAGCAATGTCAACTTGGTGTCATGAGGACATGCAAGGCAAGAGTGCTCATAAAAATGGCAGAAGTATGATATTTGATGAATAAGATGTGCAAAAGGTATCTCTATACTCTAATACATGTTTTCTTATGAATTCATCTTATGACTCAATCTTTGATATACATCTCATAGCATGTCATTAGAGAATTTTGTATATCATATCTTTGACTCTCATTGACATTTGCTAATTTAGGATCTTATAGTGATATTGTTCACATTGATCTTAACTTTGATGATTGTTTGTGTTTAGGTATTGAGTGGAATTATTTTTGAAAAAATATGAGCTTCATTTTCTTTGAAAGCTACTCTCATGAGAAGTTATAATCTTAAGTAAATCTCTTTGCATTGTTTTTAGATCATGTATTTTAAGCCTTAAAACTTGGTTTTCAAAAGTGCACACTTTGTTTCTCTTATATGTTTAAGTTTGAGCAGTTGAGTTTGAAAATGTGTAGATTATGGATGCATCTAAAAGTTTATTGCTTAGTACATGATAGATGACTTATGGTTAGTATCCATTTTGCTTTGGCATCTACATAGAACTCAACGAGCACCTTCATGAAAAGTGCTACACCATTATGATGAGTGAAAGCCGTCACGAAGAATTTATGTTTATGTACTCATAAAATGAAGAAGTGTTGAAATAGAATCAATAAAAGAAAATCTTTGATTCAAAGCCTAAAAAGAAAAGGTAGAAGGCTGAAAAGGAGTATAGTTGAAAATTGTGATTGCTCGGGTTGAAAAATAGAAATGGGAAAATGAGCCACATGCACACACACTCATATGTTGAAATCTATTCTCTTTAAAGCAAATATTTCTGGATGATAATCGGTTTGACATTGATTGGAAATGCTTTAGATGGATAGGTGTTGATATGGTTCACATGTTGATATCACAATTGCTTCTTGTATATATGCTTGAGGTAAAATTCACACACACACTTTTTCTTATAGAGTATTTCGATATTCTAGCAATTTTTAGAAGAGTTATGAGAGAGATTGAAAATCTTGGTGTATCTCTCATAGTTTGTGGAGCTGATTTTATTGGATTTCTTTAAAATTGCTTGAATGTGTGATTGTGTTGATTTATTGTGAACATTATTCTATCTTTATCTTAGAGCATTTATTAAGGGGGAGCATAGTATGCTAGATTTTGTTCTCTTTTATGAATTGTTCACATGTTTCAAGTTGATATTTGTCGGCATATTCTTTGGTTGATATAATGAATCTTGTAGATGCTATTTCATATTTCTTGATTTGCATGATGATTCTTTGTATTACCATATGCCTTTGAATTGTTGATCACAAATAATGCATGAAACATTTTGTAATAATTGTATAATTGTGTTTGCAATCAACTTCTCTTTGTTTGAGGTTGTATAGTAGTTGAGATTACAATCAATTCCTTCATTCTATAAATTGAAATGAGAATAGTTACAATGAATTCTTCTTTGTTTTAGGGTCGATAGTAATTGTAATTGTAATTGTAATTAATTCAATTGATTATAGTTACAGTGTAATCCTCTTTGTTTGGGGTCTATAGTAATTGTAGTTGTTATCAATCCAATTGGTTATAGTTGCAGAAAATTCCTCCTTGCTTAGGGTGATAGTAATTGTGGTTTTAATCAATTTAATTGATTGTAGTAACAGAAAATTCCCCCTCGCTTAGAATGATAGTAGTTGTGGTTGTAATCAAATCTTTTCTTGTTTGAGGTCTATATGATTTTCGATGATACCAATTCCTTCATATTTGGTGTTGATTTGATTGTTAATGCAATTGTTGAACTTGGTAGAAATGACCTATGTGCTTATGAGTAAAATTTATGCATTTGTGATTCATTATACCTTGATGAGTTTGTTTTGGTGTATAGATTTGAATAACCTTTGCTAGGTTAACATGGAAGAGCAAACTAGAATCAAGGGAGAAGGTATGGGAGCTAGATGCTTGAAATAAACAAATTATTCAAGTAAGGCATCCATCTCCAAACATTATGTGAGATCACAAATTGTTTCACTAATTGATCTCAAGATATCATTTTTTTTTCTTTGGCATCATTTTATGTCAAAAAGGGGGAGAAATATGATATTGTTTTAGCATATCTTCTTTAAATATTTGACAAGTATTGAACTTCTTATGGCATGTAATATTGTGATTTCATTTGGTTAGAATATCTTTGAGATGGCATGTATTATGGGGGAGATACACGATTCAATTGGATTTAAATGGGATATACATGATTCATTTGGATTTAAATGTTTAATTCTTGCCATAATTATATATTGTCATATGTGTCTTTCTCTTGGATATTCTTTGTGCTTTAAGTTGATTTTAGGTGGATACAAGAGAAGATCAAGAGGAAATTCAAGACTTGTTGAAGATTAGTCTTAAGGAACTAACTCATTGTAATGTGAGGGTGTGATTTTGTGACAAATCTTTATGTTGTATGTTTTAGTATTTTGTATAGGTGTTTTGACATAGAATTTGCCAAAGGGGGAGAATGTTAGGTTTTTGAGTTGTGTTGGCATTATTATATATCTAAACAACATTTTCTTTGTATTGTTTAGTTGTCTAGGATTAATCATGATTCAAGCTTCAAAGAAGAAATAACAAATATTCAAGCAAGTTCTAGTTTTGAAAGGGAAAAATGCTTCATGGTTCTACAAAGGTATATTAAGATCTTTCTTTTCTCTTTCAAGGCTTAAGGCACACATACACATATCATACATTTGTGTTCCTACATCGTTGTGCATCAATTGGTATAACACATTCACACACTTGATATTGAATGCTCATGCATTGGTATGAAAGTGACATGTTTTGGAAAATGCATGTATTGAGACTATGTCTTTGTAGTTTGCATTCTTGTGTGCTATATGTTTGTATGTTTAAATGTTTGTAAAACATGGACCTTGAACTTGAATTTGATGTTATATTGTTCCTTATTGAGTTCCAGTCATTTCGGTTACTCATACGTTTGATTTCAAGTTTCGAGTCAAGAGTTTCTACACCTTCCAGTTATGTTACATACATTTTCTTCATCTGAGTATATTGAGTTGAATTTGCAACTTCCGGTCAAAGTTTCATAGTTTTATATGTTCGTGAGAGAGTCTCGGTTTGTAATCTTCAAACGGATTCGAATTCGAATTCGGAGTTCTGAGGCCAGAGAACGGTTGAAGAACGCGAGAAGAGCGTAAGGGAGTGGTACGATGGCAAAAGCCATCAAATAGGCACCCACCTGAGATGGCCTTTTGCTGCCCCGAGATGCCCACGCGCCTGATTGTTGTAAATCGTGTTATAAAAAAAAACAATACTCGCAAGTGCATGAATCGTGAAGATAAGCACAGTGGCAAATAAGGATCGTTCCCACGAGGACTAGAGATTTATCGATTGAAAACTAATTCTAATTAGAGCTAAATTAAAGTAATCAAAATATTGTTGTGTTTGATTTAAAACTAAAACTAAATTAAATTAAAACTACGAAAGCAATTGAAAAGATTGGGTTGTGTTCAAGGGTGAGAAAACACTAGGTAATCAATGATCTCTAATTATGAACACTCCATGCATGGATTAATTTGTGAAAATATTCAATCAATTCAAGGGTTCATTCTTTATCTTTAATATGACTATTACCGTATGATCATGGGATGGGTCAAGTATTCCCAACCACTATTCACCCTTGGTCTATGGTGTGAACAACGATCGAGAACCCGTTAATCGTAAGAATTAAGAACCAAATTCTATATTTTGCTAAGTCTATGCTAAAGATAAAATTCATTCATTCAAAAAAGAATTAATCAATGTTATGTTTGATCTATACTCTAACCCTAATTCTCAGCTAGTCTTAACCCTAAAATAATGCAAAATAATTATCCACCCTTGGTCTATGGTGTGAATAACTATTAAAACTAATGAGAGTCAAGCAATTAAGAATAATGAACAAATCAAGAATTGAGTTGAGGAAATAATATTATTAATCCAAACATGAGCATTCACAAAAGGTTCACATTGATTCCCTAGTTATGGAATTAGTTACACATCAAGAAAATAGAAAGAGAAGAGAAAGAAACAATAAAACCCATTGATGAATTATTCTTCGTCATCAATATTCGATGTGTAAAGATGAATTTAAATAATATGGTGATGAAGTGGTGGGGGACGGCTGGCATTCCTCAAACAATCGATAAATATGTATATATTTTTTTTTTGTCTTTAAAAATAGGGTTTAGAATTCCGAAAACACCAAGGAATACGCACAACCGCTCCCTAGACCGCAGTACAGACAGCTTGCCCAGACCGTGGTGAACGAAGCAGGGTGCTCTCTGTGAAGTTCCACGGTGTAGACCGCTCTGGAGGCACGACCTTGATAACGGTACAGACCGCGGTTATTGAAGATGACACGGCTGTGATTCTCCGCTCTTTAGACTGCGGTGGAGGCATTGCTTGGACAGTGACCTTCGCAACGGTGATTTACAAAATTGCCCTTCTTTGCTTTCAAATCCTCCAAACACTCCATTAAAGTCCAATGTCCTGAAACATGCTTAATCACACAAATTAAATACCTGAAAATGCTCAAGAAACAAACAATTGATAGGTGGAAAGGGGATTAAACATATACAAATAATGACCGATCAAATACCCCTAAACCTATCTTTTGCTATTCCTCGAGCAAAACTAAGAAGATAAAAACTTAAAACTAAACCTAAACCTAAACCTAGAAATAAAATCCTAACTAAATAAGCCACTTTCGTAGGGAACACGATAGCATTGAGCGTATGCTACAAGCCTCATAAGAAAAATACCAATCATCTAAAATGCGGTTGAACTGTGCCCAAATTGAAACAATACATGCAAAAGTCAATAAGTAAATACTAAAGTTAAGTCACAAAAACTTGATGGCATTGCTCAATTTTTTTTTAACGAAAAGCCCATTCTCAAGACATTCAAGTTTCAAAGTCACATTCTCTAAACACCATAGATGTAATTCGCCTTGACTCTAATTCTTACAGGATGTCACTCATTAATTTCACATAGAACCTAGGCAAATACACTCAACAAGCATATGCGATAGAGTTTATGCACAAGAAATTTCAAGATATAATCGCATATGAATATATGATAGAAAGGACGCTTGATTTTATACAAAAGATCTCACGAAAGAATTAAGCACTATGAACAAGATAGACACATTATTCACTTCTACTTTCATAATAAGGATAACCAGTGGATCAGTTAGACTTTAATTAAGGTTGTAATGGGGCCATGGGTGAAGGTCAAGAAAGAAGGGGAAATTAGGGATTCAAAAACCTAGGATCATACCATGAGAATCTTCAATAACTTTACGATTTCGTTCAGGTCTCTTAATCCTTATCACTAATGAGATAATCATATCTTGCCACTGTTCTATTTTTTCAAAAATTCACCATTCTCTTCATGTCAAAACTCCCTTTTTGAGTATATACAACTTTGTGATCTAATTTACTTTAATGTATTCATTAAACTCTACTTTCTAATTCTCATAATTTTTAATTTTTTTTTTCTTTACTTTTTTTTTATGAGAATCAGAAGATTACATGTACATGGGAATCATAATTATCTACTTACTTTTTTGATTGAATGCAGCTATTTTCCTTCATTGGCCTCTGATCGAAACATAAACCACGAGCAAAATGTAAAATCTTCT
This sequence comes from Dipteronia dyeriana, assembly GCA_032871835.1. Taxonomy (NCBI): domain Eukaryota; kingdom Viridiplantae; phylum Streptophyta; class Magnoliopsida; order Sapindales; family Sapindaceae; genus Dipteronia; species Dipteronia dyeriana. The sequence goes on from CM065297.1 coordinate 84,777,366, forward strand.
TCACATTCTAAATGTACGATCCCAACCTAAAAGGTATGGCTAAATTATGGCTTATTAGGTTACAGTTAATGTGGTGAAGAAAGAAAAAGGCTCAATCAGTGTTTGGCTTCAAACCTGGCTATGAAGCACACAACACACAGGTGGGAAATATTTATGGCCTTTTAAGTAGCTCAAGCACACATAGTCTAATCATCACTTCCACCGATTCGACTTACTCGAGATCAAAATAAACATGTGACTTCTTTTAATGATGAAATTTCTATAATGTTCAATGTATACCCTATAGAGATCAAATTTAAATGCTAAGAACCTACTAAGTGTTTAGGAGTAGAAATAAAAGATCCCTCTATAATTATATTTATGTATGCTTTTTGGCTTGGTGAACTCACAAGGGTAGTTTACACTATTAATCATGGTAATTCAACTAAGCTTCCTATCCACTATCACATCAAGAATATGTCATAAAATTTTGAAAAATGCAGTGCACTACTTTAAGTGGAAAGAAGTTAGTGGAAACTCAGTGATTAATGCATATTATCTCTAGGGCATAGATCAGAACATAATATCATGGATCACATCACCCCCAAACCTAAACTCAATATTGCCCCAAATGGTAACAAGCGAGAAAAGAAGGAGCGGAAAAAGAATTAAAAATATATATTGCTAAATTTGAAGTTCAAGTTAAATCCAAAAACATAAAGAAAGTAAATTAAGAGTCAAACAAAATAAATACGACAATTATTCAAAAAAAAATAACTAAAACTAGAAAAATAAAGAAAGAAATATGCATATCCTTTAAAGTCCTCCATCCTCATATGAAATATGTAGAATCTCTGTCCCCTAATCAGAAGCACGGTCATGATGTTACGGCTCCATAGGGTCTCCCAATCCAAAACTAGGTGGATCGTACCAAGAGCTTCATCCTGCCTGAAACTCAAGTAGGGGAACTGGAGGCTGGAAACGCACACCTCCATCATCAGCAATAGAAAATTGGCTAACCATAGTGTGCATCTCAGTGATGCTCTCTTTAACAGTGTCAAAGTGCTTGTTCACCCGCTCCTCCAATCCTCTAAACTGACTATTCATGTGCTCTCGCATTGCCTGATACAAAGAATTGAAATATGTACTTCCTGGTTCAGTGGCCTCTGGCTGAGCAGCTGGTGGAATATCTGTATGATCCTCAGGTATAGGATCAATAACCTTCATCTATAGTTGTGCCTCTCTCTCCTGGCGGTGACATCGTCATTCTCCATACTGTCCTATCGAAGGTATCCCCCGATCGTGACATAGCTTGTTCCACACTGTTAATAATAACATACCGAGTGCATGCTCTTCCAATCCGGCATCCACCTCAATACCCGATGTCCTGCAAAAAGCTGTAATTAAACAGGGGAATACCATAGATGACTCATATTCACAACCACTGTTGTAAATTGCCATAAAAATCGCTCGACCAATATTAATTGGCCTGCCAGTCACCAGTCGATTCAACAAATGGGCGGGCTCAAAGAAAAGCTCGGTGCGGTGTTGTGACGGTCTCAAGGAGTATGAGATGAAGATGTTCTAGAATGCAGCGTCAACTCTCAAATCCCTCTGATATAGGTGAACCATCTGGTTCCATTCTACCCTGTCATCCATCCGAAGTACTTCCGCCAACCTATCCAAGTGCTGATCAATATCATCAATCGTATTTATTCCACTATTACTATTGACTCACACCTCCGGAGTTGCGAAGTACTGGTTAATTGCATCTGGCCAAATTTGGACCTCGACTCCCTGAACCAAAACTGCCCCTCAATTTAGAAATCTTTTCGGGATCATGCTGGCATAAAATTCTACCACAATACTCCTATTTGGTTTTCGTGGCCTCTGAAAAAATCCTACCCATCGACAGGCAGCTACAATCTCTGGCACAAGAGTCTCCCCAAAACTAGGCACCTCAATGCCTTTCTCCACAATCCAAGGTCTCCTTTGAAACTTCGACACTCGATCTCTAAAATCTTTATTCTGAGCTAATTGTGATGAAGCGACCCCTTTTCCTCTGGAAATGTTGCTAACCCTGAGGCCATTTACCCATATTCGTTATGGCCATCTACACACATAACACCAGAAAACAATCCAAGCTGAATAGAATTTATATGAATTTCGACAGCAATTCAGCTTCAATTTCGATCTAAATTTTTAAACATTCATCTTGTTCTCAAATCATACATTCCACAAGCATTCCATATGTTAGGATTATGCTCGATAGCAAGAGTGTAATACTGTAATTAATAATCTTTTCATATGAATAAAGTGATTTCAAGTTTAACAAATCTTATAGCATTTATAGTTTAATTATTATAACTGTCAAAAGTAAATAATAATAAGGTCAAAAGACTATGAGAAAAGAAGAATTGTTCATACATCTCGAAATGTATGAGGTAGACACAATTCTTTAGTTAGTCTTGAATAAAATTCACAACTTAAGATAGAAGGTTGGGCGCATTTATCTTGTCAAAGTTGTAGATTCTTTTGCTAGCATTTCAGTGGGATCAAATGTGTTATGATGAGTTTAAAATCATCAAAGTGTGGTGTCTTTGGGCAAAAGAATCTAGTGCACTGGGTGCATTGAATAGGATCAAAATGAAATACTTTATCTAGAGCCGTCAATGGATAAAAGTTTTCATTTGAAGACAATCGAAGAGTCTATCTCAATCCAGAGATAAATGATGGACTTATGGTTGCAAGTGTTATCATTTGACCTATCAATGAGTATGATTATATAGCATAGTCTATCCTCAATAGTTTTGTGGTATTCATTTGTTAATCGATAGACGACTTCATTTATAGATATTGAAATTGTGGCTCTATTTATTGAATGAGAGTAGAATACCATCATATGGATGTTTTGAGGTATTGGATATTAAATCTTAACGTTAAGTTTTCAATAGTGTCTATTGAAACATGGCTTCTGGACAAGTCAAAATATCCAAGTTCAAAATGTGGTCATATGAGTAAATATGGTCACTTGGAGAGCTATAAGCGGTCTATGAGCTCTTGGCGATTATTGGTATTCTTCACGATGATACACTTTCTCGAATAAGGTTTTCTAGGGTATGAGTGAGTGACATCAACTTATTTTATCTTTAATTAAGAGTTCAATGTTAGTTCTTTAGTGGAATGAACTAAAATTAAGTAGATCGGACCTAAGTGAATCATTTGTTGATTGTGATTGGGTTGTGTCTATTGGAGCTTAAATTTAGATAGCCCACCAAAATCCTCAATCCACACGAACTTGCATGGATCACTTGATATATTCTACCGGACCAATTTAGGGGTCCATCTAGAATTGTATTAAGGCATGAGAACTTGTTTCTTTTTGTAAAAATAGGTCTAGTTCACATGTGGAATTTTTATTAAGGTCCAATGGATTTAATAAAATAAGAAAAATAATATATGGCCCATATATATGGTATAGGCTGCAAGGCTATTGAGAATAGCTTAAATATATTATTTTTATTTTATTATTTAATTAAATAGAAATTAATTAATTTGTTGATTAATTAATTATTTAATTAAAAGTCAAAATCTTTTTTCTAGTTGGAGATGATCTCCTAAAACTATACTATTGTTTGTAGTATAGTTTATGTTAAAGACTATATTTGATAAGTAGATAAATAAAAGGAATTATTTATCTAATCAAATTATGAAGTCTTTAATATGATTACAAACACACTATTGAGTTGGATTAGGAGTCTTGGTGTAGGATAGAATTCCTTTTTGAAAAGGATTCTTAACCACCAAGTAATTCTACCTAAGGAAAGGATTCTTAACAACCAAGTAAACCCTTCTTAGGAAAAGAACTAAGTCTCATAATTATATTAAGTGAAATTTCGACCAGCTATGTATATATATGAGGTGGATAGAATTCCTTTTAAAAAAGGATTCTTAACTACCAAATAAATCCACCTAAGGAAAGGATTCTTGCCAACCAAGTAAATCCTTCTTAGTAGAGGACTTATTACCCTATATATAGGTTTGGAAATTTCGGCCAGCTCTAAGTTTTTTTATGAGAGGAATTTCGGCCATGCTAAGCAATTTTCAAGAAGATAAATTGGCCTAGCAAGAGAGAATTTTGAGGGAGAAAATTTTGTTTTTTACTCTGGACAAAATTCGACCAACTCATAGAGATAGTGTGAATTCGGCCAAGAAGAGAGAAAAAGAAAACGTTTTTGTTTTCGATAGTACACTAGTATCCTTTACATCAAAAGGGTTTTGTGTACAACATTGAATCAAGGTTCACGCGAGTTTCAATCAAATTGATTGATAATTCAAAAGTGACCGGACGTTCTTGGTTTTTCTCTTGGAGGATTATTGTAACTAACAAAGAAGAAGATTTTTTTGTTTCCATCCTCAGGTATACAATTTAAAGATAGGGAGCCCACACTCCTAGGTGATTCACGTTCGTGATTGGATTGGAAGATATTATGGATTCAATTCGACGCTAGTTCAATCGTCACGAAAAAAAAAGGTACGATACTTTTTATATACATCAATTAATCTAGGGTTAAGGTTCTCTTTGCATAAAGGGAAAAAAATTATTTATACGCAAACCCTAATTTCGTTGTTTATCACGCTTCTGTTTCATTTTGAACCCGCTCTTTTCCCTACAATTGGTATCAGAACTTGGTTGTACCCTTGATTAATTTATGTATGTGTTCGTGAATCTTTTTCTTTTTATTGTATATATGCAAGTTTTAGAAAGAGATGGCACTCTAGGTATTCGCATATATATTTACATTGGAATGTATGGATATATATAAATATATATATATATATATATATATATATATATATATATATATATATATATATGTTTTATATGTGGTTTGTTATTGCTCAATTTTGGTCCTAGAACTTCAATGTATTTTGTTTTGGGATTGTAACAAGAAGGGTGGTCTATTATCGCAACAATTTCCTTCTTGGTAGTTGCTAAGTTTTTTTTTATTTTGTTATTGTAATAAAAACAAGCTGCACTATTGTAATTTAAAAAAACTGCAGTATTTTATTATTTAAATTCTTCTGTAATACATTCAAGTTTTGAAGACTCAATGGTTTGAAGAATTAGGAGCAACCGGAAAAAGTGGAACAAGTTTGGGACCGTGCGAGCCATAACAACGAACGTGTGTGCGAAGAGCGTGCAGCCACGTTTGTTGTAGCATGGGCTGCGCACAGCAGCCCTTTGATAGCCATGGGCTGCGCATGACAGCCCTTTATGGGTTTGTGGCATGCGCACGCCCATGGGAGGTAGCCGAGGGAGTCCGAACGACGAAGGTCGCGTGAAGACTTGTTCGCCAAGAAAGGAGTTCTTGTATTCCAAGATATATGTAATTTACTTATTTTTCTAGGATGGACCAAAATTGTAGCTATTTATATTTTTGTAAATATTGCAATGTTTGTCATTGTTTGATAACATGTCATATAGAATAGGAGTGCCACTCATATATCTCTTTTGGTATGAACATGCATAGAATGATTTAGGTATCTAAATTGGCATCTAGATAACTTGGTAAATCATTATTTGGAATTCGATCACACGCCTTAAACAATTGAGTGGGAAAAGGTGTTTTGGAACACCTACGGCCTCCAAGTTTAGTTGAGCTTTATGTTTCGTAAATAACCTCCCAAGAGGTATTCATGAATGGAATTTAGCAAGATACTTCCTTACAATGATAGACTAGACAGTTAGCCCAAACGATATCTACTCCCAAATGAGGGATATTCGTGAGGGATTATATTGAAGGTCGATAACTTGGTAACACACTCAATGTACTTTTATTAATATCCTCCCAAGAGTTCTTGTTAATAAAATTGCAAGGCTAAAATTGAAAATGTTGGTTGTTATGTTAACAATTAGGTGGGACCTAGTCAGTAAATGGTGCGTACTCCCAAAGGAGGCGTGACATTTATGGGTGTTGGATCACCGTTGAATTTTTACGATTGAATTATTTTATTTAATTCAAGATAAATATTCAAAAGTGCTATATCATGATTGTTTACTTATATAATTTTTGTTATTAAAAAGAAATCATGATGTCATCCCTAATCAATATCCTAAAAGATAATACTTTAACTGGTGATAATTATATCACATGGAAAAAGGAATATTGGTTGTTGTTGCAAGCTGAAAAGTATAAGTTCATTCTGTAAATTCCTTAACCACCAAACTAATGAATCTACTCAGGAGCAAAGAGATGAGTATCAGTAGTGGAAATCTTTAGATGAGATGGCTAAATGTACGTTACATTATGGCCATCATCTTCAACGTGTTGCAACAGCAACATGAAGGAATGGAGACTGCTGTCGATATTATGATGTCTCTAGATAGGGATTCATATGGTTGGTAAAGTTGCAACTATTAAGACTAGTTAGAAGATCAAGAAACAACAGAGGAAAAAGCAACTTGGGCTTTCTTATAAGGAGACCAAGAAAGTAACCAAGGTCAAAGGGAAGTGTTTCCTTTGTGGTGAAATGGGACAAAGGAAATAGACTGAATAAGAATGAATTCAACTTACATTTAGGCAATGGAGTGTTGGTGTCTACTAGTGTAGTGGGAGATATTAGAATCAATTTTGATTCTTATAGGCATTTAGATTTAATAAACGTTTATTATGTACCACAATTCAAGAGGAATTTAATTTCGGTCTCTTGTCTAAATAAATTTGTATATTCTATTACTTTTAATAAGAAGGTTTTATTATTAGTAAGAATAACAAAATTAATTGCAAAGGTACATTGGAAAACGGTTTATTCTATTTGAATAGAAATATCTCTCACTTGTTAGACACGGAATCAACGGAACCTAATCATAAAAGAGTAAAATTATCTAAAGATGAAAACCTACCTATGGCATTTGCGCTTAGGTCATATTAACCTTAATAGGATTAAAAGATTGGTCAGTGACAGACCTCTAAGTGACTTAAAGGTTGATGATCTACCAACTTGTGAATCTTGTTTGGAAGGTAAAATGACCAAAAGGTCGTTTACAACCAAAGGCGCAAGAGCCATCGAATGTTTAGGATTAATACACACTGATGTGTGTAGACCTATGAGCATTCAAGCTAGAGGTGGATATGAGTACTTCATTACTTTCACCGATGAACACTCAAGATTTGGCTATGTGTATCTCATGAGACATAAGTCGAAGGCTTTTGATATGTTCAAAGCATTTAAAGCTGAAGTAGAAAATCAGCTTGAGAAACGCATAAAAATCTTGAGGTCCGATCGTGGTGGAGAATATCTATCTGGTGAGTTTCAGCAATATCTTATTGATAATGGAATAATTTCTCAGTTTTCTACACCAGGCACACCTCAACAAAATGGGGTGGCAGAAAGGAGAAATATAACTCTTTTGGATACCGTTAGGTCAATGTTGAGTTATTCAACGCTCCCTAGTTCTTTTTGGGGATATGTTTTACAAACTGCCATGTATATTCTAAATGATGTACCCTCTAAGTCGGCTCATAAAACACCGTATGAGTTGTGAACCGGACGAAAGTCTAGTTTACAACACTTAAGGATATTTGGATGTCCTGCACACATGTTAAAAGGAAAGACAGAAAAGATGGAGTCCCGTTCAGAAACATGCATATTTGTAGGGTATCCAAAAGGAACAAAAGGATATTATTTTTATAGTCCTTTAGATCTTAAAGTATTTGTTTCAACAAATGCCAAATTTCTAGAAGAGGACTATATGAATAATTTTATGCCTAAAAGTAGAATTGTCCTAAATGAGCTTTTAGGAGATACAATTCCACAAGAGGTTTCGCAACCAAGCCCAATTGTAAGTTCCGTACCAACACAAGATCAATAATCTACCATACCTCTTCGTAGTGGGAGAGTTGTTAGACAACCCAAGAGATACATCGGTCTAGGAGAATCTATAGAGAATCTTTCTGACGATGATGATCCCTATACATACAAGGAAGCAATGGAAGATGTTGATTGTCTCCATTGGCAAAAGGCAATGCAATCCGAAATTGAATCTATGTTCAAAAACAAAGTCTGGTCTCTTGTAGACTTGCCTAAAGGGATAAAACCCATCGGGTGCAAGTGGGTATACAAGAGGAAAAGAGGAATGGATGGTAAGGTGGAAACCTTAAAGCTAGATTGGTAGCTAAAGGTTATAAACAAAAGGAAGGTATCGATAATGAAGAAACCTTCTCTCATGTGGCAATACTTAAAGCCATTAGGATACTTTTATCCATTGCGGCATCTCTAGACCTATAGATTTGGCAAATGGACGTCAAGACAGCTTTCCTTAATGGAAGTCTTGACGAAAGCATCTATATGTTGCAACCAGAAGGATTCATTGAAAAGGGCCAAGAGGAAAAGGTATGTAAGTTGCAAAGATTCATATATGGATTGAAGCAAGCATCCAAATCCTGAAACATAAGGTTCGATCAAGCTGTAAAAGGTTTTGGATTTATTCAAAACCTTGATGAACCTTGTGTATACAGAAGGATTAAAGGCGACAAGTTGGTTTTCCTAATTCTTTACGTTGATGATATACTACTCATCGGAAACAATGTAGATGTATTGACATCAATAAAAGAATGGTTAGAAAAATAATTTGATATGAAGGACTTAGGAGAAGCAAGTTATATTCTTGGTATCCAAATCATAAGAGATAGAAAGAATAGAACGATTGCATTATCCCAAGCTTCATACATAGATAAAATCTTGTCTAGGTTTTCCATACAAGATTCCAAGAAAGGTATGTTACCTTTTAGACATGGAATCAAACTTTCTAAGGAACAAGTTCCAAAGAGTGAGCATGAAGAGCAATTCATGAGAAGGATTCCATATGCTTTGGCAGTAGGAAGTCTCATGTATGCAATGCTTTGTACTAAACCAGATATTTGTTTTGTTGTGGGAATAGTTAGCAGGTTTCAATTGAAGCCTGGTCCTGATCACTGGACGGCAGTCAAGCATATTTTCAAGTATCTTAGGAGAACGAGAGATTATATGCTTGTATACTCTTAGGGGATTTAATTCCCATTGGGTATACAGATTTTGATTTTCAGTCAGATTCTGACTCTAGGAGATCAACATCAGGATTTGTGTTTACTATTGGAGGAGGGGCAGTCATATGGAGGAGTATCAAGCAATCTTGTATTGCCGATTCCACCATGGAAGCCGAGTATGTGGATGCGAGGCTGCTAAAAAGGTTGTCTGGTAGATCGACTTGGAAGTGGTTCCTGATGCGAAGAAGCAGATCACTATCTATTGTGACAATAGTGGAGCAGTGGCTAATTTGAGAGAACCAATAAGTCATAAGAGAGGGAAACACATTGAAAGAAAGTATCACCTTCTAAGGGAAAATATGCATAGGGGTGACGTGACGATTACCAAGATCGCGTCAGCAGAAAATCAAGCGGATCCCTTTACAAAGGCTCTTCCTCAAAAGAGTTTTGATGGGCATCTAGAGAACATAGGGATGAGAGATATGACACATTTGCTATAGAACAAGTGGGAGATTGTTAGGATTATGCTCAATAGCAAGAGTGTAATATTGTAATTAACAATCTTTTCATATGAATAAAGTGATTTCTAGTTTAACAAATCTTATAGCATTTATAGTTTAATTATTATAACTGTCAAAAGTAAATAATAATAAGGTCAAAAGACTATGAGAAAAGAAGAATTGTTCATACATCTCGATATGTATGAGGTAGACACAATTCTTTAGTTAGTCTTGAATAAAATTCACAACTTAAGATAGAAGGTTGGGCGCATTTATCTTGTCAAAGTTGTAGATTCTTTTGCTAGCATTTCAGTGGGATCAAATGTGTTATGATGAGTTTAAAATCATCAAAGTGTGGTGTCTTTGGGAAAAAGAATCTAGTGCACTGGGTGCATTGAATAGGATCAAAATGAAATACTTTATCTAGAACCGTCAATGGATAAAAGTTTTCATTTGAAGACAATCGAAGAGTCTATCTCAATCTTGAGATAAATGATGGACTTATGGTTGCAAGTGTTATCATTTGACCTATCAATGAGTATGATTATATAGCATAGTCTATCCTCAATAGTTTGGTGGTATTCATTTGTTAATCGATAGGCGACTTCATTTATAGATATTGACATCGTGGCTCTATTTATTGAATGAGAGTAGAATACCATCATATGGATGTTTTGAGGTATTGGATATTAAATCTTAACGTTAAGTTTTCAATAGTGTCTATTGAAACATGGCTTCTGGACAAGTCAAAATATCCAAGTTCAAAATGTGGTCATATGAGTAAATATGGTCACTTGGAGAGCTATAAGCGGTCTATGAGCTCTTGGCGATTACTGGTATTCTTCACGATGATACACTTTCTCGAATAAGGTTGTCTAGGGTATGAGTGAGTGACATCAACTTATTTTATCTTTAATTAAGAGTTCAATTTTAGTTCTTTAGTGGAATGAACTAAAATTAAGTAGATCGGACCTAAGTGAATCATTTGTTGATTGTGATTGGGTTGTGTCTATTAGAGCTTAAATTTAGATAGCCCGCCAAAATCCTCAATCCACACGAACTTGCATGGATCACTTGATATATTCTACCGGACCAATTTAGGGGTCCATCTAGAATTGTATTAAGGCATGAGAACTTGTTTCTTTTTGTAAGAATAGGTATAGTTCACATGTGGAATTTTTATTAAGGTCCAATGGATTTAATAAAATAAGAAAAATAATATATGGCCCATATATATGGTATAGGCGGCAAGGCTATTGAGAATAGCTTAAATATATTATTTTTATTTTATTATTTAATTAAATAGAAATTAATTAATTTGTTGATTAATTAATTATTTAATTAAAAGTCAAAATCTTTTTTCTAGTAGGAGATGATCTCCTAAAACTATACTATTGTTTGTAGTATAGTTAATGTTAAAGACTATATTTGATTAGTAGATAAATAAAAGGAATTATTTATCTAATCAAATTAGGAAGTCTTTAATATGATTACAAACACACTATTGAGTTGGATTAGGAGTCTTGGTGTAGGATAGAATTCCTTTTTGAAAAGGATTCTTAACCACCAAGTAATTCTACCTAAGGAAAGGATTCTTAACAACTAAGTAAATCATTCTTAGGAAAAGAACTAATTCTCATAACAACCAAGTACGATACTTTTTATATACAAAATTGTTCCCACACTTCATCTGCATAGTTCAAATACGCACACATCAGAAGCATCTGTTCTTTTCATTTAAAACCACAATATACCCCCAAACCTAAATTAAACAATGTACCTAAATTAAGCACAAGATTAAAAATTTGACAATATTTAATTTTGACTATAAAGGTTCTTGTGACACACTAGTTATGACTCGAAAATAAAGAAAAATAAAAAATCAAAACAAAAAATCAAAACAAAATAAAATAAAAGAATTCAACTTGGGTAGCTTGCCTCCCACCAAGTGCTTTATTTAACGTCTAGGCGAGATAGAGTAGAACGCTACGGCTCTATGAGCTTGAGCATTTTAATGGCATGACCATCTATTGGTGTTCCCAAATAAGGTTTCAGTCTATGCCCATTGACTTTAAATAGTCCTCCATTCTTTAGGTTTTTTATTTCTACTACTCCACTCGGAAAAACTTGATTAACACAGAACGACCCCATCCATTTTGATCTCAGAATAGAACTCCTTCTGGCGAATCTTTTTACCATGTAATTTCTTAGTCCTTTCCATGTAAATTTTCGCATTCTCATAAGCATCATTCCGAAGTTATTCAAGCTCACTCATTTGTAAACACTTTTTTTCTCCAGCCTTACATAAATTAGAATTCAATTTCTTTAAGGCCCAATAGGCATTGTGTTCCAATTCCACCGGCAAATGACATGCTTTCCCAAAGATGATCTTATAAGGACTCATTCCAATCGAAGTTTTGTAAGCAGTTCTGTATGCCCACAAGGCATCATTAAGCTTAAGTGACCAATCCTTTCGATTTGGTTGCACGGTTTTTTCTAAGATCTGCTTAATCTGTCTATTACTCACTTCTACTTGTCCTAATGTTTGAGGATGATATGGGATTACCACATTGTGCTTGACACTATATTTCTTCATTAAAGAGGCAAAGACCTTGTTACAAAAGTGGCTTCCACCGTCACTTATTATTGCCCGAAGAGTCCCAAATATGGTGAAGATATTCTCTTTGATAAACCTAACCACCAACTGGCTATCATTTGTCTTAGTTGCAACTGCTTCGATCCATTTCGACACATAATCCACAGCCACCAAGATATAATTACACCCATATGAGGATGGGAAAGGTCTCATAAAATCAATTCCCCATACGTCAAATATCTCCACTACCTGTTGGCTTGACAATGGCATCTCATCCATTTTTCCAATGTTCCCCGTTCTTTGGCACCTGTCACAAGAGATTCAAAAATTATAAGCATCTTTAAATAATGAAGTCCAAAAAATACCTGATTGAAGAACTTTGAGAGCAGTCTTTTTAGCACTAAAGTGCCCTCTACAATGAAGATTGTGGCAAAATTTCAACACATCTTGTTGTTCTTCCTCTAGAACACATCTCTGAATGATTTGATCGGTGCCAAATTTGAAAAAGTATGGTTCGTCCCAGAAATAATGCCTTGTGCTGGAGATGAATCTTTTCTTTGCTTATGGGTTCATATTGGATGGTACGATTCCATTTGCAAGGTAATTCACAATATCTGCATACCATGGATCCTTGCCACCTACTGCCAATAGTTGTTCATCTGGAAAATTCTCATTGATTAGTATGGTCTGAGCTTGTTCTTCTCCTCTTTCATCATCCACCAGTCGTGATAGATGATCCGCCACCACATTTTTGATGCCCTTTTTGTCCCTGATTTCCAAATCAAATTCTTGTAACAAAAGGATCCACCGGAGTAATCTCGGTTTCGCTTCCTTTTTGGTTAGCAAATATTTTAAAGCAGCGTGATCAGAATAAACAATGACCTTAGATCCTATCAAATATAACCGAAACTTCTCTAAGGCACTAACAACAGCAAGCAACATTTTTTCTATGGTGGAATAATTTAATTGGGCATCATTTAAAGTGCTACTAGTATAGTAAATAACATGAGACAATTTATCTACCCGTTGTTCTAAAACAGCGCCTACAGCATTGTCAGATGCATCACACATTAATTCAAAAGGAGGAGACCAATCAGGGGGCATGATTATGGGAGTAGATATCAATTAATTTTTTAGAGTCTCAAAAGCATGCAAACAATCATCATCGAAAACAAATGTAGCATCTTTGGTCAACAAGTTACATAGAGGGCGACTAATTTTTTAAAACTCCTTGATAAAACGCCTATAAAAACCTGCATGACCATAAAAACTTCTCACATCTTTCACAGAAATGGGAGGTGGAAGTTTTGCAATTACTTCAATTTTAGCACGATCTACTTCTATCCCTTTTTCAGAAATAACAGGCCCTAAAACTATTCCAGACTTGACCATAAAATGGCTTTTCTCTCAACTAAGTGTCAAATTAGTCTCCGTGCATCTTTTCAAAATAAGAGTTAAATTATCAAGGCAATGGTCAAAAGAATTACCAAAAACAAAAAAATCATCCATAAATACCTCAATAAATTTCTCTAGCATGTCGAAGAAGATTGACATCATACATCTCTGGAAGGTGGCAGAAGCGTTGCATAACCCAAAAGGCATTCTTCGATATGCAAAAGTGCCGAAGGGCCAAGTGAACGTTGTCTTTTATTGGTCCTCTAGAGCGATGACAATCTGATTGTACCCTAAAAATCCATCCAGGAAGCAATAACAAGCATGTCCCGCCAAAAGCTTAAGCATCTGATCAATGAACGGTAAAGGAAAGTGATCCTTTTTGGTTACCGTGTTGAGCTTACGGTAATATATGCACACTCTCCATCCCGTTGTCTTTCTTGTAGGGATCAACTCATTATTTTCATTAGCTACCACAGTGATTCCCAACTTTTTTGGAACAACATGTATTGGGCTCACCCACTTACTGTCGGATAGGGGGTATATGATACCCACCTTAAAAAGCTTTAGCACCTCTTCTCGAACAACTTCCTTCAAGTTTGGATTTAATCTTCATTGAGCTTCTCTCGAAGGTTTTGCCTCTTCCTCCAACAATATTTTGTGCATGCAAATGGTAGGCTTATTCCCTTAATATCCGCTATAGACCATCCAATGGCGGCTTTATATTCCTTGAGTACCTTTATTAGTTTTTCCTCTTTCTCTTTATCTAAGTCTGAAGCTATAATTACCGCGAGCGTCTCATCCTTTCCTAGGAAGGCATATTTAAGAGTGGAGGGGAGTGGTTTGAGCTCTAATGCAGGGGGAGAGTTTGTAAATGGAATTAGAGACTTGTTGGTCTCATCTTGAATTACCTCATCTAACTCTTCAATTTTTAACTCTTCTTCTAAGTCCTCTCCTTGTTGACTTTCTTCATCATCCTCAAAGGCATCCTTTACCCTATCAAGTAACTCATCTAGGCTTTCATTTTCTAGCTCCTCTTGAATTGCAGAATTAACTACCTCCACCTAGCAACACTCGGCTGAATAGCAATCGTCGACTGCCTCAGGTAGTTTTAATGATTCAAAAACCTTAAATTCTATAGCCTCATCTAACATTGTCATTGTAAGCTTTCCATTCTGTACATCAATGAAGGTTTTTACAGTCTCCATGAAAGGTTTTCCCAGTAGTAGTGGTTTGTTGCCTCTTTCCTTGGCTCCCTCTTCCATGTCAAGCACTACAAAATCTGCAGGAATAATAAGATTCTTTACGTGAACCAACACATCTTCAATATATCCTCTTGGGTATCTAGCTGATCCATCAGCCAACAAAATTGACATGCTTGTCTTCTTTAGATCATTCAACCCCTATTGCTCATAGATGTCATATGGCATCAAATTGATACTGGCTCCAAGATCTAACATTGCTCTTTCCAGGGTAGTACCTCCAATAGTAATGTTGATGTAGAAACTTTCAGGATCTTGGAGTTTTGGTGGCGAAGACTTTTGGAGGACTACATTAGCACTTCTGGTTATCAATTCCTGATGATTTTTTAAAAACCTTGGCTTGTATGTGTGGAGATTTTTGAAAATTTTTGCATAAGCGGGCATCTTCTGGATCATCTCCAATAAAGGCAAATTGACATTAACTTTTGATAGAATATCATATATGTCTTTGTATGACTTCTCTAACTTGCTCTTTTGCAATCTTCCTGGAAATGGAACTGGAGGAATATATGGCTTAGGAAACTTGTGTAGAAGTGGAAATTTGTTGGTTTTTTCTACCACATCTTTTTCTTTTTCTTTTTCTTTTTCTGGTGACATATTTTCTCCTGAAGGACCTGAAACATTGGAAAACTCATTAGAAAGTTCAGCAGGTCTATTATTTACCAATTCCTTACCATTCCGGAGAACTGTCATAGCCTTTGCTTGTTCAGTATGGCTTGGAAATTTTACTGGTTCATTCCTTTGATTAGCTTTAGCTAGTTTCCCAATTTGTGTTTCTATCTTTCTTAATGAAGCATCAAAATTTTGCATTCTCACATCAGTGTCTTGGAATCTTTTATCTTGCTGATTCATCCTCTGGTCCATAGTTTGTATAAATTGCTTCATTGTATCTTCTAATGATAGTTTTGTGGGTTGAGATACATGAATTTGCTGGTTACTAACATTATACTGTCTCTTGCCATAATTGTTGTTATTTCCTCATTGATTCCCGGGCCTTGATTATCTCTCCAAGAGAAGTTTGGATGATTTCTCTACCCTGGAATGTATGTGTTTGAAAAAGAATCATTCCCAGGTCGAGAGTTGGAATTATTCATAGCTTGTACTTTTTCTTCATCATTAGGTCTAGGACCTCTTGCTTGATAAACTTCTGTACCATACTCTGGTTGCTCATATCCCTTGCGTTGTTCTTCTCACATTTGTCCTACCTGATTGACAAGTACTTCTATAGTTTTTTGCATTTGTGACATTTGCATTGAGTTCCCGACATTCGTATCTACTTTATAAACTCCTTTTCTTCTCCTAGAGTTCTTCTCTCGGGAATTTCTAGCAAGTTTTTCGAAGATAGTTTGCAATTCTTCTAGAGTCTTGTCAGTCATGGATCCTCCACATGCATTATTCACAGTGATAGTTGAAACGTCATTTAGTCCATCATAAAACCACTGCCAAAGTTGGTGCATTTGATATCCACGCTGAGGACAATCAAACAGAAGCATCTTGTAACGCTCCCATGAATCATAGAATGACTCTTGGTCCCCTTGAAAGAAATTTGTAATCTTAGACCTGATCTCACTGGTATTCTGAAGAGAATAAAATTGATCAGTAAGTCTATCTACTATCTCTTCCCATGTTGTCAGTGAAGCTGGAGGTAAAGTCAAAAGCCATGTCTTTGCCTTTTCCTTCAGAGCATGGTGAATACACCTCATACGCAGCTGGTTTTGTCACCCTGGTGTTTGGAAAAGCTTGAATTGCTGCATAGAACTCTCTAAGGAATTTAAGCACATCTTCATTCGGAAGTCCATAGAAAGCAGGCAACAGATTGTAATGAAAACTTTTCAGCTTATAATTTCTAGCTGCCTCATCCAGTGCAATGCATAGAGGGTGATTATCAACTATGGGCTTGTTGTAATCCTTCATAGTCTTGATAGGTACAACTGGTAGATCCGGAACCTCTCGGATGTTGTGATTTTCGTTGTCTCCCATTGTTCTTTGTCCAATACGATCAATGTTGTCGTTCAACGGTAGTATTTCTCCTAACAGTGATCTTCGACCTTGCATTCACCGTCGAATCCTAAAACAAAAGGCAGACACACAGTAAACTACAAAAATAAAATAAAATGAAACTAAAAATCTAAAATTAATGACTCTACTACCTAACTACTTAAATCTATAACAAAAACTATAATTAACCAATAAATTCAACTAGTCCCCGACAGCGGCGCCAAAAAACTTGATTGTTGTAAATCGTGTTATAAAAAAAACAATACTTGCAAGTGCATGAATCGTGAAGATAAGCACAGTGGCAAGTAAGGATCGTTCCCACGAGAACTAGAGATTTATCGATTGAAAACTAATTCTAATTAGAGCTAAATTAAAGAAATCAAGAGATTGTTGAGTTTGATTTAAAGCTAAAACTAAATTAAATTAAAACTATGAAAGCAATTGAAAATATTGGGTTGTGGTCAAGGGTGAGAAATCACTAGGTCATCAATGATCCCCAATTATGAACACTCCATGCATGGATTAATTTGTGAAAATATTCAATCAATTCAAGGGTTCATTCTTTATCTTTAATATGACTATTACCGTATGATTGTGGGATGAGTCAAGTATTCCCAATCACTATTTACCCTTGGTCTATGGTGTGAACAACGATCGAGAACCCGTTAAGCATAAGAAATAAGAACCAAATTCTATACTTTGCTTGGTCTATGCTAAAGATAAAATTCATTCATTCAAAAGAGCATTAATCATGGTTAGGTTTGGTCTATACTCTAACCCTAATTCTCAGATAGTCTTAACCCTAAAATAATGCCAAATAATTATCCACCCTTGGTCTATGGTGTGAATAAATATTAAAACTAATGAGAGTCAAGCAATTAAGAATAATGAGCAAATCAAGAATTGAGTTGATGAAATAATATTATTAATCCGAACATGAGCATTCACAAAAGTTTCACATTGATTCCCTAGTTATGGAATTAGTTACATATCATGAAAATAGAAAGAGAGGAGAAAGAAACAATAAAACCCATTGATGAATTCTTCTTCGTCTTCAATCTTCGATGTGCAAAGATGAATGTAAATTGTATGGTGATGGAGTGGTGGGGGACGGCTAGCATTCCTCAAACAATCGATAAATATGTATATATATATATATATATATATATATATATATATATATATTCTTTAAAAATAGGGTTTAGAATTCCCAAAACACCAAGGAATACGCACGATAGCTTCCTAGACCGCGGTATGGACAGCTTGTCCAGACCGCGGTGGATGAAGCGGGGTGCTCTCTGTGAAGTTCCACCGTGTAGACCGCTCTGGAGGCATGACCTTGACAGCGGTACAAACCTCGGTTATTGAAGATGGCACGGCTGTGATTCTCCGCTTTTTAGACCGCGGTGGAGGCATTGCTTGGGCAACGACTTTCGCAACGTTAATTTACAAAATTGACCTTCTTTGCTTTCAAATCCTCAAAACACTCCATTAAAGTCCAATGTCCTAAAACATGCTCAATCACACAAATTAAATACCTAAAAATACTCAAGAAACAAGCAATTGATAGGCTGAAAGGGGATTAAAACATATACAAATAATGACCAATCAGCGCCATCTTGGGGAAGCATTATCAAAGAGGCCATTTTGGTCTTTTCATGCTCTTTTGTTCCCTCTCCTTTATATATCTCTTCCCTCTCTCATTTGAATCTAAGGAAGAAGACAATGTAGTGCATAAATATTTCCAGATTTTTTTCTCAACTTTGAATCACCATGTCTCTCTCATTTCTTATCCTATTTGAGTGATTCAAGTTGGAGAAGTTTCGTATTGAATTCATCTATCATCCCCAAGTAACCTTAAGGTCATTTATTCAAGTTTTCTGGTAGATCACACCATTTTTGTGAATGTACTCGAAATCGACAAGGTATTTATTTATCTTTTGATTTCTTTGATTCTAATGCTCTAATACCTGGGTCTTCTTCCTACTTATGTGTATTTGACTTGAACAAATGTTGATGAGTGATAGATCTTCAATTAAATGCTAGTTGTGCTTAATTTGAAACTTGATTGTGAGTTAGGTTTCAATCAAACCTATGTTTTCACATGATTGTGAGTTTTATTGTGCTAGCATCTTATATAGGACTATTTATGCTTTGATTGACTTTATTTTTATGATTAATAGTCTTATCATGTGCTAGAACTCATTTGTTGAATAGATCTAGGATTAGAACATTTGATTTTATATTTAGAGTCTATTAGAGTTTAATTGACTATTTTGTGAATATATGCTCTAAATGATTGCTAGAGATTAGATTGATCATATCTTGTGTTTCTAGCATTTTTTGTTTTAGTTCTAAAGTCTTGAATATGTGCTTCATGAACATGTTTATTTCAAGCTTTAGTAACATGAATAAAATCTAGGTTTAAAGTGTTTGTTTGGAAATTTGGTATGCTCTAGATTTTTATTCATGCATAAGATTTAGACAATCTTGTTTTGTGAACTTTATTGTCTATGTCTAGATCTTCATGGAGTGTACCTAATCCATACATTTCATATGCTCATACATCATCTTGTGTGGTATCATTTTTTGTTTATAAACTAGAAAATATACTTTGTGTGCTGATTGATTAATTCTAGTTTCCATAGAATTTGTTGATCGCCATTTTCTATGTTGCGTACTTGTTTGCTTTTTGCATTCATGATCACTTAGATGCCTTGTAAAGAGGAAGTCTTCACAATAGGTGTGAGGCCTATGATTTGTTGAGTAATTAGAAGTCTTATCTTGAGTCAGGATGAAAATACAATCACGGTTAAATGCTCAAGGCTAACCTAGAGGGGGGGTGAATAGGTTATACACCTTTTTCGACTCCCTTAGAAACAAACAAAAGTTTGTCCCTCTAGATTGCTTGTATCACAATATATATATATTAATTAAAGACAATTAATCAATATATAAACACAAGTAAAGTGTGATACATACAAATAATTATAACACATACACAATCTACATTATAGAAAGGAAGTCAACATACATAAAAAGTTCTATCAACAATACAAATATTTAAGAGATAGGGATAGAGAAAAGTTGACACAAGATATAACGTGGTAAACCTATGAAGAGGAAACATCCACGGCTAGCAGCCAACTGCAAACAAAATCAACTAGTAGATAAGACAAGTACAATCTCTCAAGTGACCTCTTCACCTAGAAACTACCCTTTTATCATACTCTAGAAGTTGTCGCCCTATGCTCAACAATCTGAGGCTTCAGACCTCTTGTCAAGGCTTCCTTGCTCACCTTATCCGGATCCTCACGACCCAAGGCAAGACTTCTTGCTCAACTAAGTCCTCACGACTCTAGTCAAGACTTCATTACTCACCTATCCGAGTTCTCCCAACTCTAGGCAAGACTTCTTGCTTGACTATCCAAAGCTTCACACCTCTAGCCAAGACTTCCTTGCTCGACAATCCAAGGCTTCACACCTCTTGCTAAGACTTCTTGCTCAACACCATAGGTCTCACACCTATTGTCAAGACTTCCTTCTCACAAGGCATCTAGGTAATCATGAATACAAAATGCAAACAAGCATGCAACATAGAATGCTATGATCCTAGACATGAGCATGAATGCACAAATCACATATAGTCTAGTTAGTCATGCATGACTAATCAAATCTATGTAAGATATGTTCAATATTAATCACATCCTAGATACATGCATATATCTAAACTTGAATCACAAGATATGTTCAACAAATCACAAGATCAAGTTTAAATCACAAAAACCTAAAACATGCTAAAATCATATGACAAAGTCAAATAGATTTAAGCAAAAGTTCTAGAGCATATTCCTAATCATAGATTCAACAAATCACATGAATAGCTCAAAAGAACATAAGCACATGTATTATGTGAGAAATTCAGCCAAGAGAGCCTAATACATGTGAGGAACTATTTTTCACAAAATCAAACAATCAAAGATCATAAAATAGTCCTAGAATCAAAGCTAGCACAATACAATCCCAAACATATGATAATATAGGCAAAATCAAAACCTAACTCAACATGAATGATTTCAATTGAAACTCAACCTAGCTTTGAAAGTGTTCAAAACACAAATCAAAACACTCACAATATACAAATATATGTAGAAGAAGAAAACCCAAGGCAATTGACCAAGTTTTAAAAGAAAACTTTGAGAGAAAATCAATACCTTAGTTGATTTAGGTGCAGTCCCGTTTTTGTATGATTAGACACCAAAAACAGCAGCAAAATTAACTCAAACCTTCAGAGAAAAGATGCAGAATGAGTTTATGAACACTCTCAACTTTGAATCACTCAAATTAGAGTTCAAATGAAGAAGTTATGGTGTTTGGAAGGTGAGAAAATTTAGAGAGAAGATTTTTGCACACTTGATTTGAATTTCTTCTTAGAATGAAATGTGAGAGGGAAAGAGTTTATAAAAGAGTGGGAAACTTGGACTTGTGAAATGACCAAGAGGGGCAAGATGAAGCCAAGCAAGCTTGCTGCCCGAGATGGTGCATGGGCATCTCGGGGAAGCAAGCCTTCTGCCCCGAGATGGCCACGCGCCATCTCGGGAAAGAAGTGTATGCTTGCTTCTTTCTCCTTCGACCTTCCTTCGCGTTCTTCGACCGTTCTCCGGCCTCCAATCTCATAATTCAATTCCGTTTGTGGATTATGAACCATAACTCTCACATGGACATGGAAATATAAGATACTCAACCCAAAAAATAATAATTCGACTCAATATACGAAGACGAAGACAATATATGAAATATGAGTTGAAAGTGTAGTATCTTTTGACATAGAACTTGAAATCAATAGTATGAGTAACCGAAATGACCGGAACTCAATCAAGAATGATTTAAGACTAAATCCAAGTTCAATATCCATGTTATACAAACATATACACACACAAACAAAATTCACACTAGAATGCAAACTACATAGAGATAGTTTCCAATCATGCATATTCCAAAACATGTTATTTCCAAACCAATGCTTGAGCATTCATCTTAAAGTGTGTGAATGTGTTATACATGGTGCACAACGATGCAGGGACACATATGAAAGAATTGTATGTGTGTGCCTTTAATGGTGCACAACGATGCAGGGACATAAATGTATGATATGTGTGTGTGTGCCTTAGCCTTGTAAGAGAAAGATAAGGTCTTAGTATACCATTGTAGAACCATATTGCATCATTTCTCTTTGAAGACTTAGAACTTGCTTTGACTTGTTGTTTCTTCTTCCTTGAAGCTTGAATCATCATGAACCTAAACAACTAAGTTATTACAAGTAAACATCATTTTGATATGGAATTCATGCCAACACAAACTAAAACCTAACAATCTCCCCCTTTGGCAAATTCCATGTCAAAACACCTATACATTTACTACAAATATAAAAAATGAAGATTGGTCACAAAATCACTCCCTCATATTACAATGAGTAAGATTCCTATAACTAATCTTCACCAACTCTTGAAATTCATCTTGATCTTCTCTTGAAGCAACCTACAAATCATCTCAAAGCACAATGCATATATAAGAGAAAAACAACAAATGGCAACATCTAATATAGATAAGAATATACAATTAAGTCCACAAACACATGTATCTCCCCCTCAATACATGACAAATACAAGAATTCTTAACCAAATCTTAAGACTAATTATTACAAGCCATTGAAAGTTCAAAAGTTAAAAAGGAAACTAAGTAACTAGCAACACTTAACAACTCTTTTCTCCCCCTTTTGACATGAAATGATGCCAAAAGGTAAGAAATATACAATGAGACTCAAATACTAGCTACTAGATCCATCAAAGAAAGTTAAGCGTGTAGTTGACCGAACATAATGCTTGAGAGGTGGTCTTGAACTTGATGCAATACACTCCTCCAACTCTTTTATTCTGGCATCTTGTTTTTCAACTATAGCACTAAGCTCATCAACCTTCTTCTTCAAATGTAAAGCCCAATCCAGAAGAATGTTTATGCTAGTCACTTGACAATCAACTTGTGAACAACTAAATAGTCCAAAAGTATCACATGTCTTATCCTTATCCTTATATGACATGTATGACACACGTTTAACATTATACTTTCCTAAGGGTTGTACCAACATATCACCTCCACTACTTTGAACACCTCGAGCTAAACACAAAGAAGTTATAAACCCCGGTAATGCAAGCTTCTTATCTCCTCTAGTTGAGAAAGCCGTATTATCCAAATAAAACATAAGCAAATCCTCAAGGTTTATAGGTTGATTAGTCACCAAGGCATATACTATTTTGATATTGTCTTTATTCAACTCGGTTGAATTCGAAGATCCTATAATATTTGTGCAAATAAAAAGATGTCAAAATGCACTTGCCTTAATTAACTCATGTTGACTAATATATGCTCTACCTTTCCACTCAAAAGAAGCATTGTCACATAGAGTTCTACCCATGATATTAAGATTCTCATTGATATCAACATCTAGAAAGCTTGAATCAATATCACTAGATAGCCCAAGAAACTTGTTAATGTTTACCGGGTTAACTCTAAACACAACACCCCTAATCTCCATCAAAGCATCCAATAAGGTGGCACTCTCTCTATATTCATGATAAAATTCTCTAACCATAGTGTCATTCACTATTCCTAGCATGCTCACCCAAGATTCCCAATTTCTATCCTTAATGCATTTAAGAACATAAGAATCTTTACATTTACCTAAGTCAATGTCTCTCTCTTGAAATATCTTTTTAGTTGCAAAGATCCCTAAATCCTTTGACCTTGAAGCTTTGGATCCCTTTGAGCTAGACTTGGCTTTCACAATGGGATTCGATTGATTTCCACTTCCGGCAACTTTAGTTCTTCCCATTTGTTCATGTGAAATAAGATGCTTTGTACATACAACAAAAGTGAGTGAAAGACAAAACAAACTTATTAGTCACAAATATATAAACACAATGACATATGACTTAATAATGAATCATCATGCAAAACAAAGATAGTGAGTAATAACTTACAAGTATCATTAAGTCAAAAATATGCCAACATGTAATAAAATGAAGCATGTGGACATATCATAAAAGAGAACAATGTCTAGCATACAATGCTTCCCCTTGATAAATGCTATAACTAAAATCAATGATAGCATAGAGTTCACAAAGATATTCACACAATCACACATTCAAGCAATTTGAAGAAATATCAACAAAATAAGCTTCAAATGCTAAGAGAGATACACAATGATTTTTCAAGTTCTCTCATAATTCTTCAACAATTGCAAAAATATCATCGTACTCATAAACAAGGTGTGTGTGAGAGAGATATGCTTCAAATATATATCAAGAAGTAGTTTGATAATCAACATGCAAACAATTTCCAACAACTATTCATCTTAAGCTTTTTCCATAAAAAGTCAAACCGATTATCATCCGGAATTTTTGCTATTAATAGAATATATTTCAACATAAAAGCATGTGTGTGCATGTGGCTCGTCATCCCATTTTTGTTTTTCAACCCGAGCCCATTTGTTTTTCAACTAAACTCCTTTTTAAGCCTTCCTCCTTTTCTTTTTAAGCTTTGAATCAAAGATTTTTCTTTTATTGATTCTTTTTCAACACTTCTTTGATTTTACCATTTTTTTTACATAAACAAAAATTCTCTTCATGACGGCTTTCACTCATCACAATGGTGTAGCTCTTTCCAACATTGGGTAGCTTTCACAACCAATGTGTGTAGCCCTTTTTCATGAAGGTGCTCGTTGAGTTCTATGTAATTGCCGAAGCAAAATGGATACTAACCATAGGTCATTTTAAATGTACTTAAGCTCAAAAACTTCAAGGTGTATCCAAGGTTTACATATTAGTAAATTCAACCTATTAGCAAAACATATAAGAGAAGCATAGTTAAAATTTTAGAAAACCAAGATTTTATGGCTCATAAGCACATGATCTAAGAGCAATAAGTAGAGACTTATTTAAGATCATTACTTCTCTAATGATTAGCTTTCAAATAATATGAAGCTCATATTTTTAAAAGTAATGTCACTCAATATACTATACACAAACAATCATCAAAGTTAAGATCAATGTGAACAATATCTCTATTAGATCCTAAAATAGCAAATGTCAATGAGAACCATATGTATGCTATACAAAATTTCTCTAATATGACACATTATAAGATGTATGTCAAAAATTGATTTAAAAGATAAATATCTAAGAGAATATGCATTTAGAGTATAGAGATACCTTTTTGCACATTATATTCACCAAATATCATACTTCCGCCCTTTTTATGAGCACTTTTGCCTTGAATGTCCTCATGACATCAAGTTGACGATGTTTCACAACAAGAGTATAAAAAGCATAATATCTCAACTCAATCAACACATATAACAAAAGAACTTCTTCAAAGTTAATCAACAGATTTTGACCATCATAACAACAATGATGTCAGATAACCAAGTTCATATCAATACATGGAGTATTCAAAGCTAGCAAGCAAGAATTCTCAACACAATTGATATATAGCCTCAAAGCTATCTCACATGTGCTTCTTATATTAGTGATAATAGCACTCACCCTTGAACCACTTGTTATTGGGTGTACCTACACAAACATTTCCAATATCATCCTTGACAACAATGTTAAATCTAGAGTAAAGTTCTTCAATGACTTGATTAACAAGAATATCATTAACACACTCTTCCTTAACATTTTCAACACAAGTTTTGTCAAGTTGAACAAGATTAGTATTCTTTCTACTCCACAACTTCTTCTCATGCTTAGCAATATTATTATGTTTCTCAACTTTCAAGACCTTAGCATGTTCAAGTTAAAGTTTAATCTCCTTATCCCTAGATTAATTTCCTAATTTTCATTTTTCAATATATTTATAACACCTAGGCTTAATGTGACCTATTGTGTTGCAATAATGGCTAATTGGAAAAAAAGATGAGATTATACTTTTTGGAGTTGAACTAGCTTCACTAGGAGTTTGCAAAGATACCTTGTTCATCAACTTCTTCTTGGCTTTTGATCTTCTCTTCTTGTATTGTTTCTTATCAATCACGACTTCATCAAAGTGTGTAGGAAGTGATGCTTTCAAGAGCTCCTCTTCAACTACCAAGTTTTCTTCACCACTATAAGAGTTCACAAGATTCCTAACACTAGACACACTAACCGAATCATTTACTAAGTCCTTGATAGCCTCTTTAGCCGTGTCTATTTCTTCCATCAATTCTTGTTCTCTCTTCTTCAAATAAGATATCACATTATTCTTCTCAAGGTTTATCATTTCAAGTTCTCTAAACTTATTTATAATATCACTTTTCTCACCAATAATTCTACGAGTAACAACCACAAACTCATCTAGTTGCTTCTTGATCAAATCATCCTTCTCAACTACTTCTCTTTGAGCATTGTCTATAGCTTCTTTAAGTTTTTCTATCTTTTTCAACAACTCAAGATTAGTAGGAATGGAACTAGAACTTCCATGATGATTTGCATCAAAGTTCTTGTTTAAAGATATTGTACTACTAACATCTAGTGGAGAATGAGAAGCCGTTAGAGCTATAAAGTTGCTCACCAACTCTTCATCACTTGAAGACTCACTACTAGAGCTCTCATTATCACTAGAATTATCATCACTCCAAGTAGCCGCCAACACTTTGCCTTTCTTGTCTTTCTTAGATGGCTTTTTGGTGCATTCACTAGCAAAGTGACCAAAACCTTGACAATTATAGCATTGAACCTCTTTCTTATTCATGGCTTGACTATTCTTCACAATCCTTGGAGATGATGTTCTCTTGACTCTTTTTTCCTTAAAAGACTTGCCTTTAGGCTTGGCATTCTTCTTTAGAAACTTCTTGAACCTTCTAACCAAGAGTGCCATCTCTTCATTTTCATCATCACTTTCCTCCACAATAGCATTGAGAGCGATTCCCTTACTCTTGATCTTTGGCTTCAAGCACATCTCATAAGTTTAGAGAGCAAGCAACCCATCGATATTCATACTATCCATATCCTTGCTTTCCTCAATAGCCGTCACCTTTGATTTGAATCTCTTAGGGAGAGACCTAAGGAATTTTCAATTTAAACGCTCTTTTGAGATAGGTACTCCAAGTGCTTGACATTGGTTAGCTATGTTAAGAAGCCGGAATTGGAAGTCTTCGAATTTTTCTTCCTCACCCATACTTAAACCTTCAAATTATGATGCCAACATTTGAAGCCTCGATTTCTTCACCGCTAAGGTTCATTCATTAGTAACTTGAAGAGTATCCCAAGCTTCTTTACGGATTCAAGATTTTGAATATAGAAGAATTGATGCCCATCAACTCCTCCAAAGATGGCATTCATATCACGATGGTGCCATTTAGCAACCTCAAACTCATTTGTTGTCCATTCACTCATTGGCTTGAGTATCATGGTTCCATCCTCTTGAACCTTGGTAGGAGGACTATAACCTTCTTCAACTACCATCTAACCCTTTCATCAATAAAGCGGATGTAGGCTTTCATCCTCAACTTCCAATACCCATAGTTAGTGCCATGAAGTAATGGTGGCCTAGTATTTGAGGCTCATTCCGCCATTACATCATCTTGTAAACCCATGACTTCAAACGCCATACAAAAACCGTGAAAGTATCACCCCGGACTCACACTAAGTGCAATCTAGTGTCCTACTCTGATACCAATTGAAAATACAATCACGGTTAAATGCTCAAGGCTAACTTAGAAGGGGGAGTGAATAAGTTAGACACCTTTTTGACTCCCTTAGAAACAAACAAAAGTTTATCCCTCTAGATTGCTTGTATCACAATATATATATTAATTAAAGACAATTAATCAATATATAAACACAAGTAAAGTGTGATACAGACAAGTAATTGTAACACATACACAATCTACATTATAGAAAGGAAGTCAACATACATAAAAAGTTATATCCACAACATAAATATTTAAGAGATAGGGATAGAGAAAAGTTAACACAAGATATAATGTGGTAAACCTCCGAAGAGGAAACATCCACGGGCTAGCAGCCACCGGCAAACAAAATCCACTAGTAGATAAGACAAGTACAATCTCTCAAATGACCTCTTCATCTAGAAACTACCCTCTTATCCTACTCTAGAAGTTGTCACCCTATGCTCAACAATTCGAGGCTTCACACCTCTTGTCAAGGCCTCATTGCTCACCTTATCCGGATCCTCAAGACCCAAGGCAAGACTTCTTGCTCAACTAAGTCCTCACGACTCTAGTCAAGACTTCCTTGCTCACCTATCCGAGTTCTCCCAACTCTAGGTAAGACTTCTTGCTTAACTATCCAAAGCTTCACACCTCTAGCCAAGACTTCCTTTCTCGACAATCCAAGGCTTCACACCTTTTGCCAAGACTTCTTGCTCAACATCACATGTCTCACACCTATTGTCAATACTTCCTTCTCACAAGGCATCTAGGTGATCATGAATGTAAAACGCAAATAAGCACACAACATAGAATGCTATGATCAACACATCCTATGGAAAATATTAGACATGAGCATGAATGCACAAATCACATATAGTCTAGTTAGTCATGCATGTGTTATCAAATCTAGATCATGTAAGATATGTTCAATATTAATCACATCCTAGATACATGCATATATCTAAACTTGAATCACAAGATATGTTCAACAAATCACAAGATGAAGTTTAAATCACAAAAACTTAAAACATGCTAAAATCATATGACAAAGTCAAATAGATTTAAGCAAAAGTTCTAGAGCATATTCCTAATCATAGATTCAACAAATCACATGAATAGCTCAAAAGAACATAAGCACATGTATTATGTGAGAAATTCGGCCAAGAGAGCCTAATACATGTGAGGAACTATTTTTCACAAAATCAAACAATCAAAGATCATAAAATAGTCCTAGAATCAAAGCTAGCACAATACAATCCCAAACATGTGATAACATAGGCAAAATCAAAACCTAACTCAAAATGAATGATTTCAATTGAAACTCAACCTAGCTTTGAAAGTGTTCAAAACACAAATCAAAACACTCACAATATAAAATGACCAAGTTTTAAAAGAAAACTTTGAGAGAAAATCAATACCTTAGTTGATTTAGGTGCAGTCCCGTTTTTGTATGACTAGACACCAAAAACAGAAGTAAAATAAACTCAAACCTTCAGAGAAAATATGGAGGATGAATTTATGAACACTCTCAACTTAGAATCACTCAAATCGGAGTTCAAATGAAGAAGTTATGGTGTTTGGAAGGTGAGAAAATTTAGAGAGAAAATTTCTGCACACTTGATTTGAATTTCTTCTTAGAATGAAATGTTAGAGGGAAAGAGTTTATAAAGGAGTGGGAAACTTGGACATGTGAAATGACCAAGAGGGGAAAGATGAAGCCAAGAAAGCTTGCTTCCCAAGATGGCACATGGGCATCTCGGGGTAGCAAGCCTTCTGCCCCGAGATGGCCATACGCCATCTCGGGAAAGAAGTGTATGCTTTCTTCTTTCTCCTTCGACCTTCCTTCGCGTTCTTCGACATTCCTTCACGTTCTTCGACCGTTCTCTGGCCTTCAAACTCGGAATTCAAATCCATTTACAAATTATAAACCGTAACTCTCACACGAACATGGAAATATAAGATACTCAACCCATAAAATAATAATTCGACTCAATATACGAAGACGAAGACAATGTATGAACATGAGTTGAAAGTGTAGTATCTTTTGACTTAGAACTTGAAATCAATAGTATAAGTAACCGAAATGACTAGAACTCAATCAAGAATGATTTAAGACTAAATCCAAGTTCAATATCCATGTTATACAAACATATACATACACAAACATAATTCATACTAGAATGCAAACTACATAGAGATATTTTCCAATCATGCATATTCCAAAACATGTTATTTCCAAACCAATGCATTAGCATTCAACTTAAAGTGTGTGAATGTGTTATACATAGTGCACAACGATGCAGCGACACATATGAAAGAATTATATGTGTGTGCCTATAATGGTGCACAGCTATGCAGGGACACCAATGTATGATATGTGTGTTTGTGCCTTAGCCTTGTAAGAGAAAGATAAGGTCTTAGTATACCTTTGTAGAACCATATTGCATCCTTTTTCTTTGAAGACTTAGAACTTGCTTTGACTTGTTGTTTCTTCTTCCTTGAAGCTTGAATCATCATAACCTATACAACTAAGTCATTACAAGTAAACATCATTTTGATATGGAATTCATGCCAACACAAACTAAAACCTAACACAGGAGAACTCGGATAGCTAATCAAGTGGAAGTCTCGACAAGAGATAGGAGACCTCAGATTGTTGAGCAAGGAAGTCTTAGTTAGAGTCGGGAGGACTCAGATAACTAAGCAAGGAAGTATTGCCTAGGGTCGGGAGGATCCGGAAATGTGAACATGGTGGCAAAAAGTTCATTGAGTAGGATAGAATGGTAGTTTCTAGGTGAAGGGGTCACTTGAGAGGTTGTACTTGTTTTATCTACTAGTGGATTTGCTTTTACCGGTGTGGATGTTTTCTCTTCGGAGATTTACCACATAAATATCTTGTGTCATCTTTCTTTACCCCTATCTCTCATTTATATATGTGTAATTGATATTGTGTATATTGTCATATTTATAATTGACTTTCTTACACAATATTGTTTGTATATGTTTGATAACTTTGTATCTTGTGATATTCCATTCAAGTTGTAAAGTACCACATTGTAATACTCTAAGTACTACTTATGAAAGTTTGTTCTACATTAAATATATTTGTTCATAAGATACATTGATTATTGTTGTATATTTTGTAGACTAAGAGTGACGATTTGAGCATACTTGAATATATTGTTTTTTCTCATAACAATCATGTTGAATGTTAATTTGTATGCTTATTAAGGTTTTGTCACTAGTCTCGAAAGAATTGTTAAAAGTGAGAGACAACCTATTCACCCCCCTCTATGTTGTTTAGTATAACCTTGTAGGTATTATACAATTATTCAATATTTATTTAGAACTATTGATAAATGACTTTTTTTATCTATCTGGTTATCCCATATGGCGTCGTTGGTGTATCTTTCTAGGTAGTTTCTTTATCTCATGAAAATGCAAAAAGCAACCAATTATTTCTAAATACTCAACTGAAGCGGAATATTAAGCTATGTCCTTCCACTTGCTCTGAAATTATTTGGCAACGTAACTTCTTTCTGAATTGGGGTTTGCAAAACAAGAACCCCTTAATTTGCATATTGCTAACTCTAATGCTATTTAACTTGCTTCTAATCCCGTCTTTCATGAACAAACCAAACAAATTGAAGTTGATTGTCATTACATTAGAGAAGTTTATAAACAACATTAATTTTTGCTTCCTCGTGTTTCCTCACATCTCTAACTTATTGAATACATCACAAATATGAACACATGTATTGATTTACTAATCAAATTGAAAAAGAATGAAACAATTGATAAGAATACACAAGAGCAAATTTCAAAAGATTAAAATAGTTGGAAACAAGTTTTTGTCATTGTGAAATATCTTGCTAGCATAATTTGGTTTTACATGGAATCAATAGGAAAATTTACCTAGATAATAATAATGGTAACTTTTTGGATTGAATTGAAATGATTGTAAAGTTTGATGTAGTAATGAAAGAGAATATTTACCACTATCTTGGTAATAAACTTCAATTCAAATTGAGTTTATTATAGATTAGACTATAATATCAAAAGTGTAATCATTCAAAAAAATCAAAGAGGCATATTTTTTAGTGATAGCATATTTTTTAGTGATACTTGATTGTACTCCGTACGTAAGTCACCAAGAAATATGATGTGTAAACTTCTCATACAAGAGTACTTTTTAGAGTTTTTAAAAATGGATGATTCATTTGGATTGAGACTTTTTAATGAATTACAAACTGTAGTGAAATCTCTTGATCTTAATATTAATGATGTGAGTGAACAATGTTATGAAAATTGATCTAACATGAAAGAGACACATCACGGTGTATAAAAAAGATTACTTGAAAGAAGCTTTGTTGGAATTACATGAGTAATGATGATGTTAAAAAAAGAGTGAAGCTGAAAAGTTTAGTAAATGAATTTGAAAATTTTGATTTTTTATTAAGCGTGACTATTTGATATGATATTTCCCTTAATGTTAAGATGATTAGCAAAATATTACAATATAAAAATATGTGTATTAATGTTGTCACAAAATAGTTGAAGAGGTTGATTTCTTATTTTTGAAAAATATAGAGGAAATGAATTTACATCTACCATGATTTATACTAAAGTATTTCATTTGATATGGAAATTGAACATATATTTCTTAAAAAAATGTCAAATTAATAGAAATAAACAATTTGACGATAATGCACTTAAGGATATAACACAATCACTTGAAGAATTTTTTAGAGTTAATTATTTTATTATTGTTGTGGATATTGCTATTGCTTCCTTAAAGAGTAGATTTGAGCAACTGTAAACATATGAAAATATTTTTAGGTTCTTCTTTGATTTGAAGAAGTTAATTTCATTAGCTGATAATAAATTGAGATAATGTTGTGTCAACCTTGAAACTGCTCTTAATTATGATATATTTTCTAACATTGATTCAAATGATTTATTTTCTAACTTGAAAGCCTTACAACTGGTGTTATCAATAGAAACATCGACAACCATTGAAATAATTGAGTTTGTAAAAGGTGGAAATGGTGAGATATGTCACCTTTTTTATGGTGTATTATAATTATGTCACCAGTTTAATAACTTCAATTTAAAAGGCACCTATTATGATGAACAACCGAAATTGCCTCTAAAGAGCCAATTCTTTATTCTTTTAAAGGCACCGCAGTAACTCTTCCCTCTCTGTCCAATTTTTTTTCTTCTGAAAATCGATCTACAACTCCTCTCTCTCTCTCTCTCTCTCTCTCTCTCTCTCCAAAAAACTTTTCTCTCTCCAGATTCTACACAAGAAGGTAACAAATATTTCTGATCTTCTTTTTTATTTTTTCATGCATTTATGTGTACTTTAACAATGTATCCATTAGATATGATATGTTGTTCTAGTCTTTTTACGAACATTTAATCTCTAGTTTTTTTGATATGTTTACGAGCTGATGTATATGTGTCTGAGATTTTGTTACATCGGTCCGAGCTTTTTTTGATACGTTTAGGAGTTTTTTCTAATTGGTCCGAGCATTTTTTTTAATTTGTCCGAGTCCGCGTCTTTTTTACATTGGTCCAAGCCTTTTTTTTTATGTGTTCGAACTTTTTTAAACTGTTACAAACAAATTTATAATATTGGGCAAAAAAGCTCGAAACCATTTTAAAAAAACTCGGGCCCTTAAGAAAAAAACTCGATCCCTCATAAAAAAGCTCGATCCCTTATAAAAAAAGCTCGACCATGTACAAAAAAAACTCGATCTCTTTTAAAAAAAGCTCGATCCCATACACTTAAGAATTTTGTTTAATTCTTTATAATTGTAAATCTGGTATTAATTATTATTTTCTTAATAATGGTTTATGATGATGATTTTTATAGGACAATGGATCGTGTGAGAATAGTCATATCTTACAACGGTCGATGAGAGCAATTACCCGACGGAAGTCAAAGGTTTTTAGGTTCTGATAACCAAGGATTGTATGTGTCAAAGAATATGACTTACGATGAACTGGTGTCGATCATGCAAACCGTTGTGACCTATGATGATAACAAATACAATGCTGACCTATAGTCTATATCAATCGTTCATGAGACTACATGTCACACATTTATAAGAAACGATGATGATGTTCAGTTTATGCTAGGGGAGATAAGTTGATCCCTCAAGTATGTGCTAGTCTAATTGAGAGGGTAGTAAGAGATGTGATAGGTGAAGATATCCCTCCTTCTGAAAATACCCAACAATTTCGATCATTTAGTGGAAGTAACCAAGTGTTCACAGAAAGGAGTGAGATCGAAGGTCGGGAAAACATGTGTGGTGTCCCACCGGGAGTTATCAACCATGCTGATATAGCCAGACCACAATTCGACGATGTGTTTGGTTGTCAAAATGAGATGAATGATGGGCAGTACAATAAGCAATACAATGAGATCTACAAATGACTTGAACAATAAGTAGAACACTGAACCGAATCTTGGGCCGATTCATGAGGTGAATAATGAGGTGAATCTTGATCCGGTAGATCATGTAGAGAACATTGAGGAAGAGAAAGAGTCTGTCCAAATGGAAAGACGTGCAAGACGTGTACAAAGATTCAGTTACAATGCACTAGATATGGCTGGGGCTTTTGAGGTCCACCCTAATGTAACTCCATATGATTCTAATAATGCCACAACGTGAGTATTCGTGGAGCAGATTCATACTCTTTTAGTATGGGTGGAAGCAGGAACTTGGTAGAAGAAGAACCTACAAGCATGATTTATAAATGTCAAATTTTTCCCACTAAAAAGGATTTTAAGAGACTAGTTGACCATTTTGCAATGCAGCAGAACTTTGAGTGGAAAGTGAAACGGTCCAATAGGACAACGTTACATCTGGTTTGTTTGATATACAACTTCACGTGGAAATTAAGAGTGGTGAGGAGAGATGAAATGACGTACTTTCAAGTAAGAAGTTTTATCGATGAACACATTTGTCCATTGGAGAAGGTTCACCTTCGCCATCGATAATCTAGCACAATCATAATCGGAGAAGTCGTTGCATCTAGACTACAACAACATGATGGTCATTTCATGCATCCCAAGGATATAATCACGGACATGAAAACAATGTATGGCATCCAAATCCTGTACAGTAAGGCACATCTAGCCCTGCATTATGCATTATCACTCACCTATGGAACGCATGAAGAAAGCTTCCAGATACTGCCATCTTTCGAGTACGTGTTGGAACAACAATATCCTAGCACAATCACTGACTTACAGTGCGATGAAAATGGTAAATTTCTCTATTTTTCCATGTCATTGGGTGCCTCACTTAGAGGATTTTGGAGGTGTACGCGTCTAGTTATTGCAGTTGATGGTACCCATTTAAATGGAATAATTAGGGGTACAATGTTTGTTGCAACTGCACAAGATATGAACGAAAAGGTGTATCCAATTGCTTTTAGGTACGACGATTCAGAAAACAACTTATCATGAGAGTGGTTTTTGAATTTCTTGAAAGGTGCCTTTGGTCATATAGATGATTTGGATTTCATTTTCGATC
Organism: Dipteronia dyeriana; assembly: GCA_032871835.1. Lineage (NCBI taxonomy): Eukaryota > Viridiplantae > Streptophyta > Magnoliopsida > Sapindales > Sapindaceae > Dipteronia > Dipteronia dyeriana. The sequence goes on from CM065297.1 coordinate 84,812,377, forward strand.
GACATACAAGCATTGAAGTAGGGATTTCTAAAGTGTTCTCTCATACCACCCATACCATATGTTAGTGACACTTTTCTAAAAATATTAAGAAGCGATTTCATAAAAAGGATGTTATCATAATAATGGACAAAACAACCATGGCATACACTGAGTTGAAATATAACCGGACATGGAAGAGTTACGAAACTTGCACCAGAATGCATTCGGTTATATTAATGATACCGGTCCACACAAGTGGTCTCGTGTACACTCCTCCGACAAAAGGTACAGGGTGATGACACCAAATGCTGCAGAATGCATAAAATCATGCCTAAAATTTATACGGTAACAACTTATGTTTACTCTGGCAGAGTTCATTAGGAATATGCTACAATGGTGGTTTCACGATCGCTATCGAGCTGCACATTCAATGCATCATTAGTTGATCGATGCAACACATCTTGTGATCCTAAAACGTATTGAGAAGTGCGGTCATATGATTGTCAATCCAGTGGACTGGAACAAATTCTCGGTGAAAAGGTCTGGAAAACAGGGGACCGTTGACTTAGCCCGAAAGACCTGCACATGCAACAAATTCCAAATTGACCATTTTCCATATTCGCACGCACTCACTATCGTAAGGTACATTATAAGTTTTCATGTACGGTTAATATTACTGGAACGTGAATTTCAATGTTTTCATTGTTTCTGCAGGGAGAGAAATTTAGATTTCACATCCGTGTTCGGACTACTACAGGTGACCGACTCTTATTGACACGTACTTGATTCCTATTATACCGGTTGGACATCCTTCTACATTGGTAGTGCAATCTGACATCGCTGAGCGGGTGATTTTAAATCCAATCTCCAGGAGACAAGCAGGACGCTCGAGGGCGAGTCGACATGTCTCGTCTTCAGAGAGGACAACTATATAACTGTGTAGAAAATGTGGACAATCAGGGCATAATACATGGAGGTGTTCTAACCCACCTTTGATTAATAAAGGTCTGAGCAGAGTTGCTCATCAGGAATACCGTCGTAAGTGTAACATCTGTCATTCAGTGGGACACAACAAATAGAAGTGATCTGACAGGAACTCTACTGTGGAATGAATGGAGGCTTTTCCAGTTTGGAATTGTATGACTTGTTCACTAATTTAAAATGTAATTAAACGGAAGTTTCCATTTACAGTTTTAATATTGTTAAAAGTTTGCAATGTGTGTTCTACTTGTGATTCCAGACACTTGAAACACAAACAAAAAACCAAAAATTTATTTTCATTCAATTGTTTTTGTACAAAAAAATGATACATAATAAAAATAAAATACAACAAAAATCTAGGTTGGCCGAAAGTTACAAAAAATCTCCACAATCAACTTTTCCTGAATGATCCTCATATCGTCATCCGACCAATCGAAATCATTCGTATACTCGATCAATCTTAACTTATAGGGACCACAATTACCCCTGCAGTTGGACACATTAACACGCGTTACAGTAGGTTTTTAACAAAACAATCTTTTAGTTAACGAAATAGAAAGTCTAACACTCGGTTATATTGGGGGGACTTGATACGAACACTATACTGACAAAGAATGGCCTATTCTGCCTGGGGAACTTCTCACGGCCAGTTGATCGCTTAGTGTGAAACCCTGTTTGATGCAACATCGAGGGTAAAAACCAGTAAAAAAGGGCTACCATCTGCTTTCTAATAAGCACTGCGACTTCCTATCTTCAGAGGTCCAGTATGTGAATCTTTTCGATGGTGAGGTCGACAGTCACCAAGAGCCAATGTTAGCACCTAATATTGCAAGGTATCAGGACTTGTAAATGTACCAAGAAGGTGTCAGAATATACAAAGACATTTTTATTTTAAAAATGCACACAACGTAACATTTACCAGGTCAACCTCGTGCCATGGACGGGTTCTAATAAGGGAACCACCACGCACCATCGTAAGGTCCTCAACGGACCACAAGAACTTCAGTACATTCCACCGCGTCGTGGTGATGTCCTCGTAAGCATCGTGAGGTATCATTCTCCCTTACTGATGTTCCATGAATGATTGTACAAACAATGATGGACAGAAAGTTAATAAAGTTTTACAAACTAAAATACCAACATGCGTAAACAATACGTATTAAATACTTACATAGAACTGTGTGTGATCCTCTAACTGTACATAGTGGGGAATGCTCACCGACGCTTTAGAAGAATATGGAGGTACACGTCCATATGCTGAAAATATATAGTTATAAATTGTTAGCAGTGAAGAATTACTTAAAGAAACTTAAAAAATAAATTCACCTAATGCAAGTACCGTGTCCTCCAAGTCCATGAAGTTGGACTCGATTTGGTGGAACGATAATGCATCAAATGGCTCAAGCACGTCCAAATCACGTCTGCATAATTGTTGCATTAGCTATATAATTACTTAATTTAACAGAAAAAGACTGGTAAATATATAGACAAAGTTTTACTTACAGTTCCCCTATCGAGTTCCTCTTATAGGCTTTGTAAGCCCTAATCTAATCGGTGTCCACCTATCCGTGGGGGTCAAAAACGTGGTCCGCTGTCTGGGCAGTACCCTCGCCCTCTTCGGCTGGCATGGATTTGTGTAAGGGCTTAGCAAATATCAACCGTGCTTGAGTAAGCACCTCCTGGGCGAAACTCCATCCTTTAGGGTGTGTTGCGATGAGGAACTCTATCCCCGTAGATCGGGATGGGTGGGACCTGACCGATATACGGGGTGGAGGGGACTGCTTGGGCTTGATCGATGGGGGAAGTGGGGGGGAGCTCTGGCTCTTGGTAGATCTGATTGGGGGAGGGGGCGCTGGGGGTCGGTCTACCCTAACAGAATTCCTGGGAGGTCCGACAGAACTGTTATATATGTAGATGGCCATGTTTCACCGGCACGAAGCTGAGCCTCACTCTTCAGACCTCCCCTTCGGTATGCGGTAGGTCGCTACGTTCACCCATCCTATATTCCCCACCCCCTCCCCGTATACCTACCAATTCTATATGCAGGACTAAAGTATGGATCAGTAGATGGTGGACCATCCCAGTGCCTATACATCCTTGACCCCTAAAACCCCCCGATCAATGCCAACAACTCCCGATATTGTTGTTGTCGATTCTCATCACTCTTCCAGATCATTTTCAGTAACTCTCGGTGCTGTTGCTGTCGATCCTCCTCATTCTTCCAGAGGGCTTCACGTAACTTGTTCAACAGATGTTCTTATGGGGGCTGAAATCAAGTCTATATTGTTAGTATATGTTAACAACCTCTTTTGGCTAGGGTTCAATGAAGAATTTTCCACTTCCCAGCCTTCATGCAAGGGTCCAAATTCAAGCTTATGCAACGGGGTATCATGGTCCCCGAGGTTAAGCTACCAAGCGATCCTACAGAAGCAAGGCGATGTCGTCTATACCATTTGAGCATCTCACACGCATCCAGGCTCACCAAATAAATTCCGACGTGATCGTATCAAGCTCATTATACTAGGATAGAAGCCTGAAGCTTGGTCGATGTGAAAAGACCTAGGTTCTTCAACGTCAAGGTATCTCGTGACACTTTCCTAGAGCTTGTTACTACCTCTACTTTCACCAAGAGACCTTCAGGGTGCCAAACTTGTCTTCCAAAGGCCATCACGCCTCGTCGAGGTATAATCTCAACATGTCTGAGCAAAAAAGGAAGCAGCCTGCAAAACCCCATTATCACTAAAAAGCACAAACACAAGTAAGGCAAGATCCACTGTAGATCCCGGCATGGTTAAATCAAGTCTCCAATAGCAAGAGCAGTCCTTGAACGTACCTCGACACTAGCATCACCTCAGTTAATCTCCATAAAGTACCTCGCCAAAGTAACATACAAAACGAAAATTCTCCTCCAAACAGTGTAGGAAGATATGGTTGACTTTCATGACATTTACGATGCCATTAATGAGGTCAACTGTATTAATGGAGGTAGTAAACCCTATTTAATGAGGTCAACCGTATTAATGGAGGCAGTCAACCCTATTTAATGAGGTCAACCGTATTAATAGAGGTAGTTAACCCTATTAATGAGGTCAACTATATTAATAGAGGTAATCAACCCTATTGATGACATGATTAACGTTATTAATAAGAGAATATTCAACTCTTTAATGGCCACCATTAGTAAAATAGTCCAAAGAGGAAACAAATACATTTGCCTCCAAGATATCCTCCACAACTAATTATTGAGGGTCAACTACAACAGAAAATCCTGCCTATCAATGAAGGAAGAGTCCGAAGAGGAAACAAACACATCTTCTCTAAGATATTAGCTACAAGCCAATCAACTACATTAAAAGAAGAATCGTATTTAATATGAAAAAAAAAAGATCAATTCAAGAGTCCTAGACTTGCACGCTAAGGTAGTCACCAAGTATAAATACACTTGTAAAAGGACATTAAAAGGGACTCGAGATTCGACATTCGAGGCATAATTCAACACCTGACTGCATATGGGATCTCTAATCCTAAAATAGACCATCCCGAGGCAAGTCTATACACTTTGTATAAGTTCTCTCTACATGATTGCTACATGTATTACCTCTCCCAAAAATATATCGGGATTGGTTAACATTATATTACCATTGTAAGCTCTATGTTGTATTATTTCACCAATCTTGTAAGCTCTTCAGAGCATTCTTTGATATATACATAAGGAACGGTATTCCCCATTCCTCTAGATACTGTCTTAGGGTTTTTCAGCATATGATCATTCGTAATGCTTTTTCCCCCTTGGTCAGTCCACCCCCCCTACAAAAGACTTGTGTTTTTCCTATTATTTACTGTATTATGCATGTGTGTATGCGGGCTAGGTACCGACCCCATTGATCCTAACTCTCTAATCCTTCTTATATGAGATCAGGAAACTACAACAAAGATCTAGGAAACCGGATCTAGCTTCTACCCCGCTGGACCTAGCATCCTTGTTCTTTTTATCTACATGCCAAGTCGCTTGTCGAGAGAGGGAGAAACCACCCTGACCTGTTTGAAGGAAGTCAATGAGCTCTCCTGCGATTTCTCTATGGAAACGGGTAAGGATCCGGTACAGAAGCCAGGCAAGCCCCTTTTCTTAATCACCGTATAGGTCAGGGAACTACAGAAAGAAATCAGGGACTAGAACCGGGCTCATGATCTAGATTCGGGCTCCGAATCTAGAACCAGGCTCCGGGTACCATGACTGGCTCTGACCCCGACCGAGGACTATGACCAGGGAATAAGGACCAAGATCAACCCATTCACACTAGCAACGGAACCTCGAGCTCCCCGTAACTCTTTCTTAAGCATGAAGCCCGACGGGTGGGATGCCTCATCTCCTACCTCCTGCATCATCCTCTTTAGCCGTTTCATTCTCTATATTCATATGAGATCACCAAGGTACGAGGTACCTACCTTAACCGCGACCTTCGAGGTAGCGGTCCTGAGGGTGTTAGTTATAATTCCTCACCGTGAGCAAATTTTTGGTTAACAGTATTAAAACAATCAACATGTCACGTTAATAAAAAACAAAACTATCATCGGAACTTACCTCTCTATCACGTCCAACGCCGGCAAAGGAATCCCCTCTAGATGTAGCAGGTCCGGGGTGGTAAATTGAACCCACATATGCCTCACTCGCCGAGGCTCCGAGTCATATCCCTCACTTTCACTAGGCCTGAAACCCTTACCCTACATGTTAGAACCCTCTGTCTCACTAGGTCTCCCATCCCACCCTCCGAATCGAAACACTCTGTCCCACAGCTCCCGCCAGTGGTAGTCTGATCAGGGACTGAAGGTATAAGGTGAAACCTATCATCCTCTACATACAACCCCCAATCCCCCCATTAGCCTCGTAAAGTACGGTGCCTCTATCTCAGCTGCTGTGAACACCATTCTCGTCCTCGTAAACATCTGAAAGCTTAGTTAGAATAATGTAATTGTATACTTAGTAACGAATATAAACATAAAAAAATTAAATAAATACCCGAGCATTGAAAATCTTGGCTAGCTTCTTCCTGTTAGATTGTTTGCTCAACTCCCACTTCAAAATAAAGAGAGATAGGTCCGTAACAATATAGGTGCAGAGTTGGATGCTCTGATCGGGGATCACATTGAAAGGAAATACATGTATCAAACATACGTACGATAAGAATCCATAAAATTTAGGACACGATAAATAAAGTACAAGTTGTAATTCAAAGTTCTTACCAACAGGGCATGAGATAGACAGTAAATATTGTAGGTCTCCACCGTATGTAATCAATGCCCTTTGCATGTCGGCGTCTCTCAAACCCCTTAGGTCGCCCGTCAAGCGCTTGCTTGAATGAACAAATGGAATTCCTATACATGTGGGCACCCCACGGGAACGTATCGAGAGCATCGAGGTTCCCCACCAGCTGAAACTGCCAAATTGGAATCTTGAATCTCTTGTCCAACCCCATTAGTATCCAACTCAGTATATAGATGAAGTAGTGCTTCACAACATCGTAAGCCGCCTGAAACTCTCCGAGGGTGAGAACAACCCTTAAATCCTCAAATGATACCTCATCGATACCACCAAAGTATCGTTGACGTAGGTCATTTTCCAATGCTTCATACCGGGTCGTGTCCGGTACGATTCCAAAATGTAATCTGGTGATCAGACAAAATTCCACATTTGAAAACCTCATTGAATGGTTCCCAAACAAGAACCTTTTCTCATATGTTGGACCTTCATGATGTAACTCCCGTAAAAACAACCAATGGATAATACCACCGGAAAACTTCATCCGTCGATCCATTGTCACGAAATGCTAAAATATGACGCCATTAACCGAGCCGATCTTCAACAATAAAATCTTTAAGGACCTAGTTTAGTGCATCATTTATACGGCCAAGGGTGTCAAAATGGTTGTGGCTAGTTATTTTGCCCTCTATAAGGACCTTGATTTTATGTTTGGCTTATTACATGACAAACCATACCACATTGGGGATGAATGTGTAATGGGTAGCTTAGGTTCTCATTGGCAAGCTTCCAAGCATCTCCATGACTTCAAGAGAAAAATGTATATTCACTTGACTTTGCCTCTTGAAGAGTTTAGGTGCACACACACACCTCATGCTTGCTTTTTTGATCTTGCATTTGTGTTGATATTGTTTATATGTGTGCATCTCGTCACAATCACACTTGCACTTCATGTATAGATTTAAGTGTGGTATTGTGTTATGTTCGTGCTTGCATGATTGTGTGCTTGTGTTAGCATGTAGAGTGACCATATGAGAAGGTCTTATTCTTCTCTTGGTTTGGTTATATGGAGTAAGGTGTCTAGTTTCAAAAGAGTTGATTTCAATGATTTAAATGTTTTTCAAAACTAACCTTTGTATGGTCATGTGACCATATATTTTTATAAAATTATTCAAAATGAGTTTTGAAAATTTCTATACAAACAAGACACCCATACCTTTCCAACGGTATATTATTTGTAATATTTCATGATCGTTTGGATTGGTTTTGAAATCTCCAAAGTGACCATAAAACAGGGCACCTCCGTTGTTATCAGTTTCTGACCTTTGGTCACTACAATGACCATACCTTTTTCTACAGATGTCCAAATCTTGTTCTGTAAATTTTCATAGAAATTAGACTTCCATATCTTTCCAACTGTATATTATAAGAAAGGTTTGGATGTCGTTTGGTCATATTTTGGGTTGTTTGAAGCTTGAGCTGTTGTGTTGTCAGATGTGTACCACGGTCTAGACCTCTTTTGGTGCATATGCCTAGCCAGCGACCTAGGCAGTTGTAATGTCCAATCGTGCTCTGCTGCCTAGACACTTTCCTGGCCAGCGGTATGCCTAGTGGTCATAACGAGATTTCGTTTCTCAAGTTCAAAACGACGTCGTTTTGTCTAGGGCTTTTATATATATATTCTCTTCTTCTTCCTTGCCTCTTAAGAGCTCAAAGAACACATTTTTAGAGTGAGATTCAAGATTTAAGTTTGACTCTCCAAACCCCAAACTCATCTTCATCTTGCATTTAAGCATGGGTTTTCATTGAGTGGTAAGTAGAACCACCATTGTTGTTCATTTATTGTTCTAGCTTACAAAGACATGTCATTTATTGCTTACATTAGAATTTCTTCATATTAATTGTATATTTATTGAAGTTAAGACATGTTTGGGGTTTGAATTGTGATAGCTAGCATATAGGTCATATTTGCCTCTATCTAATTAAGTCATATTAATTGTATTTTGATGACTACATTAATGACCATGCCATGCTTAATGACAACATATGTTGAAGTAGCTTTGTTTGATAACTAGATTGTAATAATTCATATTCATATCTAATTAAGTCTTTATGTATTGTATTTAGACATTATTGCTTAAGCCTCATTAATTGCATTTATTGATTGCAAAATTGCTCTTGATTGTTTATTGTGGACAACATGTGTTGGTTGGACGTTTACTGACAATTAGGTTGTTAGATTTTATCTACACATCTAATTAAATCCTTTGTATGGGCATGTAGGCATTGTTTGATAACTAGGATGTTTAATTTCATTATCTACGTCTCGTTAAGCATTTTGTGTTTGGTCTTACACAAAATTGCATTTGAGCATAGTGTCATATATACACTTAGATCATATACTCTTCATTGAGTCAAAGTCTTGTGGCTTCGGTGTGAAGTTGCACAAGCAAGAGAAGCCTTGTAACCAAGGGTGGGTTGGCAAGCAATTGGCCGGGTATCCACTGTAAAAGGCCCGAGGGGTAGAGTAAGAGGTGCTCATGCCAAGAGTAGTGGATCATAGGATATCACTAAGGACTGAACCAAGAGTGTGGTAGTGGCCATAGCCTGAGGTTTTCGAGAGTGAGAGTCCGAGTATCACTTGAGGGTGTAACGTTTTACTCATATAGTGGATTTCTATGATCGAGTGTGGCACACTTAACATCCCATGGTTTTACCCAGTTGGAGGGTTTCACCCTCGTATCAGTCTCCTTTTGGAGTTTTAAGAAAATCCTTCAACTTATTCCTCATCTACAATGTCACAGAAACAATACATAAGTAAAGTGAAAAAGGCTCTGAAACAACATTAAAAGTCTCAGGGGAACCAAGAAAAAGCTCGGGCCTTTACAAAAAAAAGCTCGAGCCTTCTATAAAAAAGCTCGAAGTGTCAACAAAAAATTCCAAAAAAAAAATGCTCGATCTTGTTTAAAAATGTACGTAGCCTTGAAAAAAAAGCTCGGAGCCTTGATAAAAAAGCTCGGAGCCTTGTAAAATAAGCTCGGATCCTTGAAAAATAAGCTTGCAGCTTTGAAAAAAAGCTCGAATCTTTACAAAAAAACTCAATCCTTTTAAATAAAAGCTCGAACCCTTACAAAACAGCTCGGACCTTCGAAAATAAACTCAGAGCTTTTTAAAAGCTCGATCATGTTAAAAAAAACTCGATTTAACTAAACCTTTTTTTTTTAAAAGCTCGGTCCTCTTTCAAAAAAAACTCGATTCAACAGCAAAAAAACTTGGAACTCATTAAAAAAGTCCCGATTACCCATATTTTCTTCTTCCTTAACAAATATTCAGGCTCATTTCAAACCCTAACCTAAACCACAATGATTTTCAGATCCCCAATTCAACCCTGATCTCCAATTTCAATCAACACAACACAGATCTAACATGCAATGCAAGTTCTCAACGACGAAACCAATAACAAAAACAAATTGAACTTACCTCTATCGATCGACAATTTCTAGTGAAGTCTCGAAAATCCAATGCTCTCCAAATTTCGGTCACCTTGTCGTCGATTACGCTGCCTTCTATTAACTTCCCGTCGGTTTCTTTCTCCCTCTTGCTTTTCTCTCTCTATTTGAAAATGACAACTTACTTTTGGGGGTATTTTCATCTGGTCACCTAAATTGATGCCAACATACATTAATAAAGTGGTGATATTTGTACAACAGCGCCCCTTCCCCCCAATAAATAGCGCCATGAATTTTTCGAGCCCTTATAAAAGCTTTGAACTGTTATCTAAATATTTCAGTTGCTAATAGAATAATGTTGACTATACTTGTAACGGTGGCATCTACAAAAAGAGTTGTTTCAAAATAAAAAATGTTAAAATCTTATTTGTGGTCAACTATGTCACAAGAAAGGTTAAATGGATTGACAATCTTATGTAATTAAAATGATATGTTGAAAAATATTGAATTTGAAAATATTGTTGATGAATGTAGTTCTCAAAATGCCAAAAAAAATGACATTTCCAATAATGTTTTGAAACTTGTTATTTTGTTTTGTAGGAAAACATTCTTGATAACTTGATATTTTTTTAGAATAATTAAAAGAGAGATGCTGCCAATATAATTTTGGAAGTTTGCAAATGATTTTAGCTTTTGGAGGCGATCTTTTATAATTTTGTAAGCGACCAACGATAATGAATTATTTAAATCTTGTATGTCCTGGCGAGTTTTGCTTATGAGTTATGAGGAATTTGTTTGTTTATATATTGAATGTATTTGTCCTATGATGTTATTTTATTTTTAATAAAATTATAATTTTCAAGTAAAATATATGAAAAACAAGTTTTTTTAATAAAACTGTGAATTTGAATAAATTAAGGGGTCTCTTTCATATTTTTCTCCTCAAAGCTTTAAAAAGTCAGGACAAACCCTAAGTTGGTGAATGAGGGAAGAGAGAGAGAGAGAGAGAGAGAGAGTTGAGATGAAAAGATAGGGTTGCCTTGTGTATGGTTTTACTATTGTGGTTGGTCGAACGACAGTTGATATAGATCGTATCGGATTCGGGTTAGGCCCTAGAACTAGCATGTAGAATCAGATGTGTAAGACCTATAAAAAAGATGAAAACAAAAGAAAATAACACAGAAAACAGATTAAAAGAAATAGGGAGTTAGAGTTCGTGTGTTAGCCTTAGGTAAGCTTGGACTGAGCTTCAATGGAGTTTAATGATCGAATTAAAGTTTATTATGCAAATTGCGGTGACCAAAGTTTCTATTTAAGCATAATTTTGACTAGCAATAGCGTGGTAATGTAGAGAAACAAAATCAGAATCTCCCCTCTGTCAATGAAGGGTTCTATTTATAGGTCCCCAAACTCTTTGAACGTTGGAAGATGGTTCCAAAATATCCCTAAAATTCCGATCAGATTTCATCGGATCACGTAATCGTTTACTAATTCAACCTTACAAACACGTTATCAGTTTAGTAGTGGAGTTAAAATGAATAAGTGACCAAGTCAAATAATAGAAGTGGTAAGGCTATTCGGATCGACCCGGATCCTTGGGCTTAGACCAAATTTCATACAATTACTGATGAGCTTATATTTTGGGCCTTGAAGCTATTTTTGGCTACTGCAGTTTGTCCCCCACACTCTAAAGAGGTAATCTCCGATTTAAAGAGTGTAAATTTTTAGTCGAGTCGAGAAGTGTTCCTATAACGTGTCGAGTTGACCGACCGTTCGATAACTTGTCGAATCGAACGTCCGGTTATGCTTGGTATAGCGATTAATAAATGCGGTTGCAACAAGGTGTCGACCACTTTGCAAGATCAGAGACCCAATCAAAGGGACTTTAAATGTATCATCTTCTAGGGTTGACATGGCCATTTGCGTTAGCGCGGTTTCTAATTTTAGGCACATTTGTCAAGGAAGTTAAATTTCAAACTAACTCTAGTTTGATTACCTTGGTTGGTTGATACCCACAGAGGTTGTGACACGTGCTACTCGAGTTAAAATGTGGTTTTGCACACAAGAAAATTCTACAAGACATTTTCTGCTTCATCTCTACAACTTCCAAAATATCAAAAACAACACCTTTTTCTAAACCTTTCATGAAGGAATTTCTCATATATCTGCAATTTCTTCAAATCTTCCCACTGTAATCTTCAAGGTAAGCAATGATTTCTTTTCTTCCTTACTTAATAAAGATTTAACTTATCTGTATCTAGGAAATTAGTGAAGTAGTATTTAGGATTGATTTCCAGAAATGCTATTTGATTCCCGTGTTTACTCTTCGTTGTTCTTCGTGTAACATTACAAACTTTAACTATAAAAATAGTTTATCAATGGATTAGATCCATTAAGAGCTTTAGGTAGATTTGAGTTGTTTTTGATGTCGTTGTAGATTCTTAAATTTAGGAACCGATCGACTCAAGATCATGGTAGATCAATTACCCGAATGTTCAAACTTAATAACAATAGATCTTTCTAGATCAATTTGTTTAAAACCTAAGGATCTGATATTTAGACCTTAGGTTTCAATTTCAGATTCGGTTTCTGCTTGACTCTTGTATTTTTGCATTTGTTAGCATTTGAAAGCATCATGTCGAACGAGAGTAAGACTTTAAGCCCAATGATTAGTTGGACCCTAGTGATTCAAGAGCTGAAGTCGAAGGCGGTGTTAAAGTCGATTCCAAGAATGTCGATCGACAAGTTACATTAGTCGATCCCACAATAATAATAGATGGGGCGGAGGAATTAGAAACTTAGATTATTAGCGTCATCGACCAAGAGGTCAATCATCCGGAGTATATAGAGAGAGAATAACTACATGCTCTGGTAAACCATTAGGTATATTAGCTGATGAGAACCCTTGGAGCATATATTTGGATGACACCATGGATACTTTAAGGACACTGTATGGTATCCCTGACCATGTTGATCTTCGTTCTGCTAAGGAGCATGAGCGGGTCGACTGTGACATTCTAGGATTGATGTGTTTTTACGAGTACACTTTTCACCAAAGGTTCCGGTTTTCTGTCCCTTCATTAGCTCATTGTCTGCTAGTCTATTATAATATTACTCCTGGTTAGTTAAGGCCGAATAGTTGGAGGAAATTGATTAGTCTCACTGTTTTGAGTGAAACACATAAGTTCAAGTTTGGTTTAGGTTCGCTTCTGCATAATTACTATTTGAAGGAACATATCAGCAAGAAGGTTCGATTTTCGTTGATTTTACAGTCTAACGCGATGCAACTCATCACAAACCTTACAACAAATGACCGTATATGGAAAAATACCTCTTTTTTTTGCTAAGGGTCCTTTGATCAATAGTCCCTTTAGGAATGAGAAGTATGTCTATCCCAAAGTTTGGAATAGATATAGTGAGTTTCTTTATTGTTGATCCATTGAAGTAGTCTTAATTTTTTCAAGTCTTTGACTTTAGTTGTTTTTATCCTTGTAGAAATATCAGATGGAGTCGATAAGCCTAAGTGCAATGACACGGTCGATCATATGAATAAAGTCTTGTCAATTAAAAAAAAAAAGGGTTGAAAAGTGTTAATGCATGAAGGTAACCTTAGGCCTAGCACCGTTTCGCTTCATTCTACATGGAATGTGCTAAGAACCCATTATCCTTATTTAAAAGACATAGTGTCGTACGCATGGGTTAAGAGAGGGTTTGAGATACTTTGTGGTACATAATTTTCAACCCCTATTACTACTGCTGGGCATCGTTTCACAGTGAAGTCGATGGAGAACATGAAGTTCAACTTGTCGGATTCAAATGAGGCGATGAAAAAAAGACGAGTAAGAGAACAAGGGCTGCGGACATTGAAATAAAGAAAATTACAGAAAAGGTAAAATCAACAAATGTGTCGACTGTTCCCGTTATCAAACAATCAATAGAGTCATCACTTGAGATGGATCCTCCACGAGGACTAAAGAAGAAGAAGACCACTGAAAGATGAGATAAGGGCAAGGCGATCGTAGGTGGTTCGTGAGAAATGGGTGTCGAACATCAGAGACCAAAGTTGACATTGGTCTCTTTCCCTAGAAATGTCTCATCTCTCAAAGAACATTTCACCTTTTTGAATAAGTCTGATGACCTTCTCTTCACGAACAATAAAGAAATAATGAAACAGAAAAATGTGGACGAGGTGGTCGAGGCTGACATTCTTTCTACTTTTTAGGTAGATGTCATATGGTTGTTTTGTATTTTATACATTTTTGTTAACTGATGTATGTTGTTTACAGGCTCTGCAATATTTTTTTTTGAAGCACAAGTTTAAGGCTTGTCGAGAAAAGTGCATGAGGCTTCAGAAGACGAATGACACTTTGGGGCAAGAGCGATGTGAAATCGATCGAGCTAAGAAGGAGGTTGAGAAGAAAATGCACTTGCAGTAGGAGGAATTGGTTAAGCTGAGAGATGCCAATGTTGAAAAGGATCAACGCTTGGAGAATCTCTAAAGAGATCTTAAAAAGAAGGCTCAACATATAGTCGGTCTCAACAATCAATTGATGGACATCTCTGTTGAAGCGATGTGAAAAGCTAGAGTCAACGTCTTCAAGGAGTACCTCTCAGAGGAACATTCAAAATGGGACCCCCAAGCTGAGATCGATGAATAGAAGAGGCAGAACACCTAGATGTTGAGACTGATGGCGCTGCTGATGGAGGTGAAGCCATCAACAAAGACACTTATGCAAATTCAACGTAAAATCTTCCATGATCTTTCTTGAATATTTAATTATGTTTTTGTAAATTGATACTTTTAATCTATGTATTAGCGATCTACACGACCATTTCTTATCTTTGATTTCGCTTTTGTTATGATTGTAACTGAATTTTATAAATGTCAATATGGCCCTTTCAGTTGGCAAAATAGTGTATATGCTTAAGTCAAGATCAGCAAGAATTACTTAACTAATCAATCGCCTGTGTAGTAGGATTCGATTCGCCCTTTACAATCATGTATACTAAAACTTCATTCGACACGACTATTATCTTAACAAATCACGTACATGCGTAAATTGTAGTTGATAAGGTGTTGAAATTGAATCGTTGTCATGTGTAATTTCGGTCCATGATCTTAACATCAAATTCTTAATCACTTGTATGCGTAATTTTTGGTTGACAAGACCTTGACATTGAAATAACAATCGTTTATATTCATAATTTTTTAGTCGACACAACCTTGACATTGAATCTACAATCGCTTTCGTGCATAATTTTTGGTCGACACAACCTTTACATTGATATAACAATCGCTTACATTCATAATTTTTTGGTCGACACGACCTTGACATTGAATTTGCATTTGCTTTTGTGCGTAATTTTTGGTCGACAAGACCTCTACATTGATGATTCGCATACATGCGTTTAGTAGGCTTGGGTTTGTCTACGACCTTTACATTGATGATTCGCGTACATGTATTTAATAGGCTAGGGTTTGTTCCCAGTGGTACTCCCCTAACTATCAGTGATCAGAGTCGAGGGTGATCAATGGGAGTTGTATTGACGTTCCATTTGTAATCGTGAGGTCGTTACAGGTTCCTTGGAGTCTTGGCTTGAACCCTCTTATAGATTATAGATCCTACAATGGTCAATTTTTTACTTGTCGAGGTCGACAGCGATTTGTTGTAAGTGGATCATGTTGGGAGATTTTTGTTTTTGAGCTCAGTTTTGCACTTAGTTGTAACTTAGGTGTTATCATTGCTCTTTGTCGATCGATTCGTTAGTATTAGAAACGTAAAAAAAATGATGCAAATACAAGTAGGAGAAAATTTAAGAGTCTAGAAATGATACTGTTGCAGATAAAGTGTGCTCCAGCTGTTGTGTATCTCTTGACCATCAAGGCCTCGTAATTTGTACACCCCTCGTTCTTTAACATCTGTAATCTGATAAGGGCCTTCCCATGTCGAGCCCAATTTTCCTTCTTCTTGTACTCTCATTTTTTTGGAGACTCATTGTAAGACCCAATCATTGACTTTGGAATTCTGATCTTGACATTCCTGTTATAATATCGAGCGACATGTTGTTGATAAACTTGTATTTTCAATGTTGCTCGCTCTTGTCGTTCTTCTAGGTGATCTAATTCGAATGATAGTACTTAATTATTCTGCTTTTCGTTAGAGTGCTAACTTCGAGCTGTTGTTAGTCAATCTCTATTGGTATTACTGCTTTTACACCGTAAAAGGCAAAAATGGCATTGCTCCCATCGACCGACGAGGTGTAGTTCTGTAAAACCAGAGTACCTTAGGGAATTTGTCGGCCCATTCACCCTCTCTGCTTCGAGCCTTTTTTACAATGTATTTATTATTGTTTTGTTTGTCGACTCTGCTTGTCCATTTGCTTGGTGATATTGAGGTGTTGAAAAACTCAGTTTGATGCCATATTTGTCACCGAAGTTTTTGAAGTTGAATAAAATGAACTATGAACAGTTGTCGATCGCTCTCTAGGGTATTCCAAACCTACAAATGATGTTTTTCTAGATAAAATTTCGTACCTCTATGTCTCTTATATGTTGAATAGCTCCGGCTTCGACCCATTTGGTGAAGTAGGCAGTTAATCCCTATATATAGACGACTCCTACTGGTGCTGCTGAGAGTTTACCTATAATGTCCATACCCCATTTCATAAACTGCCAAAGAGCTGAAATAGAGTTTAACATACCTGGGGGAAGATGAGACACTTGTCATAGTTTTCACATGTTTCTGTGAGTCGGACTGTATCGTCGGCCAGTAATATCCGGCTGCGATTACTCAGTTCGACATGCTTCTTATACCCGAATGGTTTCTACATTCCTTATAATGTAGGCTTTTATAGACGTTATACGCTTCTCTAGGCATAACACACCTCAATTATGGACCTATAAAAGTTTTCTTACAAAGCTTACCGTACAAAATGCAGAATCTCGCTGATTTGGTCTTTATTTTTCTTACTTCAGCTTTGTCGTCTATAAAATATCTGCTTCTTGGTAGTTCTTGATTAGATCGATCCAACTCAAACCATTGTCGATCGACGTTATATTATCTTCATTTATTGTGGGTTGCAGTAGATGCATAATGGGGATAGACTTGAGACCGTTAGTCTGAGATGTTGATCCTAGGCTGGCTAAAGCATCCGCCATGAAATTTTCTGATATTGGTATCTGCACAAGTGAAAGATTGTCGAATGCGAAATCCAACAGCTTCACTTTGTCTATGTATGATGCCGTTCTTTTATCTTTAGCCTCGTATGTTCCGTTTGAAGGGAAAATAAAACACACGCAGCGGATGAGTGAGAAAATTTAATATAATTATAAAATTAGGGTTTGAGTATAAATAAAAATTTCTCCTTTTAATAACAAGAACCTTAACCCTAGATTAATTGATGTATATAAAAAGTATCGTACCTTTTTTTTCGTGACGATTGAACTAGCATCGAATTGAATCTGCAAGATCTTCCAATCCAATCACGAAAGCGAATCACCAAGGAGTGTGGGCTCCCTTTCTTTGAATTGTTTACTTGAGGATGGAAACAAACAAAATCTTCTTCTTTGTTAGTCACAATAATCCTCTAAGAGAAAAACCAAGAACGTCCGATCACTTTTGAATTATCAACCAAATTAATTGAAACTCCCGTGAACCTTGATTCGATGTTGTGCACAAAACCCTTTTGATGCAAAGGATACTAGTGTACTATCGAAAACAAAAACGTTCCCTCTTTTCTCTATGCTTGGCTGAATTCTTCACACAATGAGTTGGACGAAGCTTTTTTTTATATATATATAAAAATAAAAAACAAATAAAAAACAACTTCTCACCCCAAAAATTCATTCTTGGTCGAATTTAATAGGTATTATATATAGGAGACTAAATCCTCTCCTAAGAAGGATTTACTTGGTAGTTAAGAATCCTATCCGTAGGTGGATTTACTTGGTGGTTAAGAATCATTTTCCAAAAAGAATTCTTTCCTACACCAAGACTACTAATCCAACTCAATAGTGTATTTGTACAATATTAAAGACTTCCTAATTTGATTTTATTTATCTACTTATCAAATATAGTCTTTAATATTAATTATACTACCAACAATAGTATAATTTTGGGAGACCATCTCCTACTACGAAAAAGATTTTGACTTTTAATTAAATAATTAATTAATCAACAAATTAATTAATTTCCATTTAATTAAATAATAAAATAAAAATAATATAATTAAGCTATTCTAAATAGTCTTGTTGCCCATACCATATATATGGCCCATATATTATTTTTCTTATTTTATTAAATCCACTATACCTTAATAAAAAGTCCACATGTGAACTAGACATATTCTTACAAAAAGAAACAAGTTCACATGCCTTAATACAATTCTAGATGGACCCCTAAATTGGTCCTGTAGAATATATCAAGTGATTCATGCAAGTTCGTGTGGATTGAGGATCTTTGCGGGCTATCTAAATTTAAGCTCCAATAGACACAACCCAATCAAAATCAACAAATGATTCACTTAGGTCAGATCTATTAATTTTAGTTCATTCCACTAAAGAACAAAAATTGAACTCTTAAATAAAGATAGAATAAGTTGATGTTACTCATTTATACCCTAGACAACCTTAATGGAGAAAGTGTATCCTCATGAAGAATATCAGTAATCGCCAAGAGCTCATAGACCACCTATAACTCTCCAAGTTACCATATTTACTCATATGACCACATTTTGAACTTGAATATTTTCACTTGTCCATAAGCCATGTTTCAATAGACACTATTGAAAACTTAACATTAAGATTTAATATCCAATACCTCAAAACATCCATATGGTGATATTCTACTCTCATTTAATAAATGGAGCCATGGTGTCCATATCTATAAATGAAGTCCTCTATCGATTAACAAATGAATACAACCAAACTATCGAGGATGGACTATGCTATATAATCGTACTCATTGATAGCTCAAATGATAACACTTGCAACCATTAGTCCATCATTTATCTCAGGATTAAGATAGACTCTTCGATTGTCTTCAATGAAAACTTTTATCCATTGACGGTTCTAGATAAAGTATTTCATTGTGATCATATTCAATGCACTCAGTGCACTAGATTCTTTTGCCCAAAAACACCACACTTTAATGATTTTAGACTCAGCATAACACATTTGATCCCACTCAAATGCTAGCAAAAGAATCTACAACTTTGACAAGATAAAGGCGCCCAACGTTTTTTCTTAGGTTGTGAATATTATTCAAGACTAACTAAAGAATTGTGTCTACCTCATACATATCTAGATATATGAACAATTATTCTTTTTCACATAGTCTTTTGACCTTATGATTATTTACTTTTGACAATTATAATAATTAAATTATAAATGTTATAAGATTTGTTAAACTAGAAATCACTTTATTAATATGAAAATATTGTCAAATACATTATTATACTCTTACTATCGAGCATAATCCTAACACCGTTCATCTGTCCTATTTTTTTTTAAAACTTAGGCTTTTAGCTAGGTCGAGTCCAGCGATCATTGCTTCATATTCTGCATCGTTGTTTATCGCATGGAAATTGTAGTGGATCGACTGCTCTAGATTTTCTCCTTGTGGGGATGTTAACAGGAGTCCGAGTCTACTCCCTTTTTTGTTACTTGACCCGTCAACTGACAACGTCCATTTATCGTTTGCCGTGTTTTCCGTGAGTGACATCAATTCCCGTTTAGCCTGTAAATGCTCGTAAGTGGTATAATTAGCTATGAAGTCAGTGAATACCTGTGATTTCATGGTTGTTCACGGATGGAAGGAGATGTTGTGTTCACTGATCTCG
Organism: Dipteronia dyeriana; assembly: GCA_032871835.1. Taxonomy (NCBI): domain Eukaryota; kingdom Viridiplantae; phylum Streptophyta; class Magnoliopsida; order Sapindales; family Sapindaceae; genus Dipteronia; species Dipteronia dyeriana. Next base: position 84,831,883 of record CM065297.1, read on the forward strand.
ATCGCTCATTTTGTGAGTCAGCCTGAAAGTTCAGGTTTATGCAATATATTTTTTAATGGAAATGATGTAAGTACCTTGATTGGGTGGCATTGGAAGTAGGGTATCAGCTTGCGTGCAGCCATGACCAATGCAAGTGCAGCCATGACCAATGCAAGTGCTAAATTTTCAAGCTTACTATACCTTGTTTCTATGTCGAGTAAGGATTTACTTACGTAATACACCTAGTGTTATGAATCCTTTTCTTCTTTGACCAATACAACACTTACCACATTGTTAGACACTATCAGGTATAGATATAGTACTTCACCAACCTTTGGCTTCAACAGTAAAGGAGATGACATCATGTATTGTTTCAAATCTTGTAACGCCTTCTCACATTCTGGGGGTCCATTCGAACTCACTTTAGTGATTCTAACTCTTTGATCGATCAGATTTGGTCTGGGTTGGCTTCGATCCCTCTATAGGTTACTAAGTAACCAAGGAATTTACTTGATGACAATCCAAAAGAACACTTAGTATGGTTTAGTTTCATACCGTATTTGTTGAGTATGTTGAACGACTATCTCAAATGCTCTATGTGTTGATGTGTGGTGAGTGACTTGACCAGCATATCGTCGATATAGACCTCTATAGTTGATCTAATCATGTCAGCGAACATTCTATTGACCAGCCGTTGGTAGGTCGCATCTGTATTTTTCAATCCAAAAGGCATTACTTTGTAACAGAAGATACCTCGTTCGATGATGAAGGCCTTTTATTCTTAGTCGTTTGGATGCATCAGGATCTGATTGTATCCAGAGAAAGTATCCATATAATTTAGTAGTTCGTGTCCTAAGGTAGCATCGACAAGCATGTTGATATTTGGGAGTGGGAACAGATCCTTTGGGTAGACTTTGTTTAGGTCTGTGAAGTCTATGCAGACACTCCACTTCCTATTCTTCTTCTTCATAATCACGACATTGGCTAGCCAGTCAGAATATTTTACTTCTCTCACTGATCTGATGTCTATTAGTTTTTGCACTTCTTTATTGATTATCTTGTTTCTTTCTGGTGCGAATTTCCTCCTTTTTTGCTTTACTGGTTGGTACTCTAGATTAACCTGCAATTGATGGATAATTACTTGTGGGTCGATTCCGACCATATCTGAATACGACTAAGCAAAATTGTTGCATCATTGATTCATGAATTCGATCAACCGATTCCGGATGTCATCTGGTAGCTTGGATCCGATAGTCTCTTTATTTTCTGGATTTTCTAGGTCGATCGACACTTCATCTAGTTCATCAATTTTTGGCTTCTTTACGGTCGACTCAGATGCTGCTTGCTATAATTGCTATAACTGTTCCTTCTTCTTCTTCATCGCATTTTGGAAGCATTCTCTGTTGGCCCTCTATTTACCTTGGATTTCTTGTACTCCCTACTTGGTAGGGAACTTGATCATTTGGTGATAGGTTAATGGTATAACCTTCATCTCATGTATCCACGGTCTACCAATGATGGCATTGTACGGGGATTGGCAGATGAGAACCAAGATATTTATGTATAGATTCACTCATTCAGCGTATACTAGTTGTACGATCTCGCCTAACGTACTCTTCTGTTAGCCACTGAATCCTATGAGCATAGTCGTTCGTCGACTGATCTTGGATTCATCTACATGCATATCTTGAAGTGCGTTGTTAAATAAGATGTTACAGGAACTACCATTATCTATTAAATATGTTTAGTTAAACAATTTGATATAAATAATGAAATAACAAAAGCATCATGATCAGGAGGAAACAAATCATATTTGTTGGTCGACTTGAAGGTAACCGTTTCGTCTACTGTCGATGGATGTTCTCTATTGGGCCGAATTTCCGCGTTCGACACTTGTCGAGTGTGTCTCTTTGCAGCGGAGTAGCTTACACCACTAACTTCGTTCAAGCTGCAATGGGCCCTACGGCGGGCGCCAAACTGTGGTTGGTCGAACGACAGTTGATGTGGATCGTATCGGATTCGGGTTAGGCCATAACAACTTGGACTAGCCTGTCGAATTAAATGTGTAAGACCTACAAAAAAGATGAAAAAAAAGAAGAAAATAATGCAGAAAACAGATTAGAAGAAATATGGAGTTGGAGTTGGAGTGTTAGCCTTAGGTAAGCTTGGGTTGAGCTTCGATGGAGTTTAATGATCAGACTAAATTTTAATAGGCGAATTCCAATGATCGAAGTTTCTATTTTAGCAGAATTTCGACTAGCAATAACGTGGTAATGTAGAGAAAAAATTAGAATCCCCCTTCTGTCAATGAAAGGCTCTATTTATAGGTCCTCAAACTCCTTGAACGTTGTGAAAGTTCCCTAAAAAATGTGTGTGTCTATAACCTAGAAGGGGGTGAATATGTTTTAATCGAATTAATTACCGATTTTTCAATTAATAAATATTAACACAAATTACCCCAAATAAACAAGCATTCAATAAAATCAATTATGCTTTAAACACTAACAACACAGTATTTACGTGGAAACCCTCCAAATGGGAAAAACCACGGGCATATATATGCACTACACTTGATCCTCAAATCCACTATTGAATCAAAGTTTACAACCTAGGTTGACCTCCCATCACACCCTCCAGTTACTAACCCTTTCACTCTACCCAACGGACATTAATAGTCATTCTTGATCTATTTGCTTGTGCGCTAACCACTTAGTCACAAGACTTAACCTCAATGAAGAGTCAAAACAACCTAAATGAATATGATAAAATATTCAAACATGCAAGTAATGCTAGGCAATAATAAATGCTTATCTAGGAAATTAAGAATGTCACTAAGTACAATTCCTAGATATCAATGTCTAGATGAATGTTCATAAAGACTTAAATAGATATAGTTATGCAACATTATATCCTAGTTATCAAACAAAGGGTCAATCAACACAACTTGTCATTAAGCATAGCAAGGACTATAATGCAATTAATGAGTCATAAACAATATCTAAATGCAAGGCATAAAGATTTAGCTAAAAGGGCAAAATGGTCACAAATCCTAGCTATCACAAAATATAAATCTCAACCAACAATCAACAATCCAAGCATGTTATAAATGCAATTAACCTCAATGACATACACTTAATCAACAATAATTGCTAAACCTAGGCATACATGTCATAAGAATGGAACAAGAGATTTTAGGGTATGTAGAGATTACCTAGTCAAAGACAAACAAGAAAATCCATGCTTGGAAGATGCAAGAAGATGCTAGATGCTCAAGGAATGAAGGTTGGTTGAGTCAAGAAGTGTTCTTGGGAGCTCTCTCTTGGAGTCAATTTCTCTCTCAAAGAAAGACTTGAACAATAAAAATGGCTTCTTGGACTCCCCAAGGCCAAAAAGAAGAGAAGAGAACATATATATAATGTGCTATGCACGAAACGGCATCGTTTTGGACAAAGGGCAACTAAATCCCGTCATGACCGTTATGCGTGCTGCGGCTTAGGCAAGTGTCCAGACCGCGGTAGAACGAGCGGTGCATCGCCTGGGAATCTCCGCTGTCTGGACAGCGGTGCAGGCAGTGTCCAGACCGCTGTAGACCGAGTGGTGCATCGCCTTGGAAAATCAGCTTGAGAGACCGATGTGCATGCAACAAGTACAGGTCGCGGTAGCAACAGCGTGCAACGCATAGAGAACACCGTTGTGTATACCGCGGCGGAGGCAATGCACAGAGAGTGGTCCCAGCCGCGGTTAAGAGAAAAATCCTTTTCTAAGGGTAAACAAAATGCATTAAACACCCAAGCAAGAGTTATGGCAACGAGGCACACAATTTAGGCAATTAAGCATTCATGCAAGATTATCAAAAACATGCATGAGAGTGTGTGTGTGTGCACTAAAACTCTTCAAACAAGGTTAAGCAAGTGATTTACCTTTTGAAGCTTGAGTTAGGTCTTGAGCAATGATGGCATAAACTACCCTTACACATAAATCCCCAAATGTGGTTGTCAACGAAATGAGCCAATCAAAAACTGAAGAAATCACAATCTTCCCATTTGGCTATTTCGTGACAAAACCACCACTCATAATTCATCCTCACCAACAAACAAACTAAATGACAAGGGTCAACAAACACATTCTACATTACAAAGAGAAACCTAAGTCTAGATCTTCAAATCTTCTTTCTCTTATAGAATGATCATCCCTACAAAACAAAGTAACTACACTTTCCAAGACAAGTGTATGTGAGGTGATCAAAGCAATAAAAACAAGAGCAATTTGCATACAACAATAACAAGCATCATGCAATAACAATGCAACTGCAAATGCTCCCCCTAAAAAAGGTTAACTCCCCTCATATGCAACTCTCAACTCCCCTTAAATCCACATTACTCCCCCTAAATCCACATTACTCCCCCTTTTTGTCATGAGATAGACAAAGGAGTACCCCCTTAAGAAGGCATGTGCAATGAGAGCTTATGGCACAAGACATTTGCATAATCATATAAACAAATTTATGCAACTCAATTAAAAAGGGAGAATCAAGGAGTTTTATTGCAAAAAAATGTGTGAACAAGTGCTTTGTATACAAGACAAGTTGTATTCAAGATCAAAACATGGTATTTGGCAAAGCAAAAATAACAAGGGTTTCCAAGAGAATTCAAATCAATTTCACCCTTTGTCATGGAAAAAAAAAGCAAGATATAGATTGTAAAATAAATTCATTTTAAGAACAACTATATCAAACTTTACAAGCAAAACAATACATAAGCGACTATTGTGCCCGTTTTGATTTTTTCGGGTGAAATGCCCGCATGATAGTAGCCTTGTTCGACAAGTAAAAAGAGAGAGAGACTTTTGGATTGTAAAATTCTTGAATTTGATACAAGATCCTTATTGATTGAAGTCTCATAATTGCTTTCACACACAAATTTTTACATTCATTTTAGAGCATTCAAAAAATCTCATCATGCATATCAATTTAAAGCATGTCATAGAAATAATCAACATGTCATGGAGATCAATTCTAGGTCATTCAAAATGTACTTCCCAATCAATTCTCCTAATCCAAAAATGCATGTTTGGTCATAAATAAGACATAGATTGCATGTTAAGCAAAGTTGCACACTTATTAAAAAAATATGTACAACCAATCATCTCAAGTAATTAATAAAGGAGTATAAATATTATCCTGAGCACAATGCAATGCCAATTTGCTCTCTTTGCTTGAGCTCCCCATATGGGGTCAATCAAAACAAGTCAATAGGGGATATGAGTCCCTATAGACTTACCAAGTCCATTGGACCTAGTTGAGTCCCTATAGTGTTTGGGTTAAATGAATGAGATGCAAATGTAATGCACCACACAATATGCAAACAACAAAAATGCACAAGCAAGACACACACAGAGCACGAATCACCTAAGCATATCTAGGCACTGGCTTTGATACCAATTGAAAGTTCCCTAAACAATGTGTGTGTCTATAACCTAGAGCAGGGGGTGAATATGTTTTAATCGAATCAATTACTGATATTTCGATTAATCAATATTAACACAAATTACCCCAAATAAACAAGCATTCAATAAAATCAATTATGCTTAAAACACTAACAACACAATATTTACGTGGAAACCCTCCAAATGGGAAAAACCAATGGCTGATATGTGCGCCACACTCAATCCTCAAATTCACTATTGAATCAAAGTTTACAACCTAGGTTGACCTCCCTTCACACCCTCCAGTTACTAACCATTTCACTCTACCCAACGGGCCTTAATAATGATTCTTGATCTATTTGATTGTGCACTAACCACTTAGTCACAAGACTTAACCTCAATGAAGAGTCAAGACAACCTAAGTGAATATGATAAAATATTCAAATATGCAAGTAATGATATGCAACACTAAATACTTATCTAGGAATTAAGAATGTCACTAAGTACAATTCCTAGATATCAATGTCTAAATGAATGATTATAAAGACTTAAATAGATATAGTTATGCAACATTATATCCTAGTTATCAAACAAATGGTCAATCAACACAACTTGTTATTAAGCATGGCAAGGACTATAATGCAATCAATGAGTCCTAAACAATATCTAAATGCAAGGCATAAAGATTTAGCTAGAAGGGCAAAATGGTCACAAATTCTAGCTATCACAAAATATAAATCTCAACCAATAATCAACAATACAAGCATGTTATAAATGCAATTAACCTCAATGACATACACTTAATCAACAATAATTGCTAAACCTAGGCATACATATCATAAGAATGGAACAAGAGATTCTAGGGCAAGTAGAGATTACCTAGTCAAAGACAAACAAGAAAATCCATGCTTGGAAGATGCAAGAAGATGCTAGATGCTCAAGGATTGAAGGTTGGTTGAGTCAATAAGTGTTTTTGGGAGCTCTCTCTCTCTCTCTCTCTCTCTCTCTCTCTTGGAGTCAATTTCTCTCTCAAAGAGAGGCTTGAACAATAAATATGGCTTCTTAGACTCCCCAAGGCCAAAGAGAAGAGAAGAGAACATATATATAATGTGCCCTACACGAAACGACATCGTTTTGAACAAAGGGCAACTAAATCCTGTCATGACAGTTGTGTATGCAGCGGCCTAGATAAGTGTTCAGACCGCGGTAGAGCGAGCTGTGCATCGCCTGGGAATCTTCGCTGTCTGGATCGCGGTGCAGGCAGTGTCCAGACCGAGGTAGAACGAGCGGTGCATTGTCTGGGAACCTCCGCTTGTGAAACCGTTGTGCATGCAACAAGCACAGGTCGCGGTAGCAGCAGCGTGCAATGCATGGAGAACACCGTTGTGCATACCGCGGCGGAGGCAATGCACATGGAGCGGTCCCAACCGTGGTTAAGAGGAAAATCCTATTCTAAGGGCAAACAAAATGCATCAAACACACAAGCAAGAGTTATGGCAACAAGACACACAATTTAGGCAATTAAGCATTCATGCAAGATGATTAAAAACATGCATGAGAGTTTGTGTGTGCACTAAAACTCTTCAAACAAGGTTAAACAAGTGATTTACCTTTTGAAGCTTGAGCTAGGTCATGAGCAATGATGGCCTAAACTACCCTTACACGATAATCCCCAAATGTGGTTGTCAACAAAATGAGCCAATCAAAAACTGAAGAACTTACACGTTGGAAAATGGTTCCAATTCAAACTTACGAACACGTTATCAATTTCAGTAGTGGAGTTGAAGTGAATAAGTGACCAAGTCAAATAATAACCATGGTTAGGCTATTCAGATTAACTCGGATCCTTAGGCTTGGGCCAAATTTCACACAATTATTGATGGACTTATGTTTTGGGTCTTGAAGCCATTTTTGGTTTCTACAATTGTTATTGTTATTTTTTAAATTTATATCTCAGTTTCACCGTTTCAGTTCAGTTTTGGAGTTGGATCTAGGGGTGACCACAGTTCGGTTCAGTTTCGGTTTCGGTTAGAAACAGGTGCTTACGGTTTGGTTTAGGGGAGTAACCGTAACTGAAACCACCACCGCCCAAACTGTTTTTGAACGATTTTGAAACCGCTGGTTAGGTGGTTTCGGTTACGAAACCGTCCTGTTCTGGTTCAGTTTCGGTTTTGAGCGGTTTTTTTTGTATAAAATGAAACATTGAAACTAAAAACATTTTAAACTAAACTTAATTAAATTTGATGTGGAATTTTTTTTGTGAAAAAGTAATAATTTGAAAGATTCGTGGAAAAAATATTGAATTATTGAAGTATTTGGCAATTAACAATCAATTTTGAAAATAAAATAAATTGACATTGATTAATAAATAAAAAGTTATAAACCAAAAGAAATTGACATTAATAAATAAAATTTACAATTTCACATTTTCACTATTGCAGCTAAATTTACAATTGACATTAATGAAGTTTACGGTATTCATTATACAATCTAACAAAGTTTAAATTTAGAAAAGAAAAAAAATATTGATCTTGCACTTAGTTTTTACCACAATTAAATTGCCTACGTATCATCCACCAATGTAAAGGAATCAAATGTGACGTAGTTCTTTTACCTTTAATTAGATGGTCTGTGACTCTGTGTTAGAGGTTGGAGGTTGGAAGTTGGAACGGAATTTAGTCGCTGCCTTCCGTTCCCGTGGTTTGGACATCTTCCACGAAATCATTCACTATCTCTGGCTCGAGTTCTTGTTGTCTGAATTTTGCCTTCGTCCAATCATCAACACACGCTTGGACTTCAAGTGATTGTGGACACAGAACCGACCGTCTTGGGTCCAAAATATTTCCACCTGCACTAATCTCTTGTTCCACAGAAATAGTAGAAGTCGGTGTTCCAAGAATTTGTTTGCCAATAATAGCTAAAATTGGATACATCTTTCCATGATCCTTCTACCAAACCAAGATATCAAAATTTTTATCTTCTACAATCTCATAAGGGGTTATCAAATACCGGTCAAGCTCAGAAATTGAGCTACATGAGGATGAAGAAGAAGATGTTCGTAATTTTTTAGCTCTTTCGAAAAACAATCAATCCTCTAAACCCTTTAATTTAAATTTTGAGGAAGTAGCAGTACCATCAGATGTGGGTTAGGGTTGTGAAACTGAAATATTCAAAGACGGATCATATATTCTAAGATATTCAGCATATAATTCATATAGCATTGGCTTAACAGAATTACAATAACTAAGAACATCGACTTCTATTCCTAAATGTGTGTAGTAATGAGTTGAATAATCTTGCAAAGATTCTAATTTAAAGCGTGGATCAAAACATGATACAAGCAAGTAAATATTTGGAATCTTCCCATAATACTGTATCCATTTTGTTTTCATTGCAGCAACACATGGACTCAATTGAACATAAAATTCACACTCACTGAATGAACTGACAACATTAACACTTTGAATAAGAAATAAATGAGTAGTGGGATAATAAATACCGGATAGAGCTTTGGTAGTATCATTAAAAACACTTAACAATTCAATAATTTTTATACATGCTTCTCAATCGTTCGATTGAAGAGAAATTGAAGGAACATTATAATTAATAAAAGAAACTAATAATTCATTATATTCAATACTTTCATTAAGCAACTTATAAGCAAAATTTCAACGAGTACTAATATCTTTAGAAAATTTAATGGGACGCCTATCATTTTGAACGCAATATTTTAACCATGGTTTCTAGATTTTGTCATGATACCATATGTAGTTAATAATATCTCTAATTGGTCTAATATGGACATAAAGAATTTATAATCCAGCTTGAACACACAAATTTAAAATATGGCATGCACATCTTTGATGAATTAATTTATCCCAAAAATATGGATTGCACAATTCCTGTAGCATAGGAATAGATGCGGTATTGTTTGCAACATTGTCAAAACCAATTGTAAAAATTTTGTTATGGATATGAAACTCTTCAAAAATAATTTTAAGGACTCGAAAAATATTTTGAGCTGTATGTGATTCATCGAAAACACGAAATGCAATAATTCTTTTTTGCATTTCCAATCATTATCAATATAATGACATGTCACACCCATGTAATGGTGGGTGAGAAAATTGTCGGTCCATATGTCTGTACATACAGAAACACGACCTTGAAATTGAGAAAAAGATAATTTCAATTTGTGTTTTTGTTTTTTGTAAAGGGAATACAGTGCACGTGTAAGAGTGGCTCAAGGAACACGTTGCATTGCAGGATTTAATAGAGTTTGGCAATAATTAACAAAACCTACTTTCTAACAAAAACTAAAACGTAAATGTTCTACTGCAACCATTTCTGCTATTTCTTCCTTTTTTTTCAGACGTATAATGAAATAATTGATTAGTAAGGCTTCAGTACCTTGACATTTGAGTTTGGTTACTAGAAGACCTCACTGATTCGACCGAGTGACTTTTCCTAAGATGAGACCAATAGGTGCCATATCCAAAGGATTTAGGTGTCATATATGTTTTGGAGGAATAGTTGCACGTGATTTTGATCGTTCCATCAGCTAACCATATTTTCTTCAAATGCAATTTGAAGAGATCAGACTTCGTCGGCTTTTCTTCTAATCATGCATCAAATTCATCTGAAGGGGGTGGTGGCATGGTAGAGTGGGTAAAAATATTTTCATTACTGAATGAGGTATTGGGATTTGGGTCAGAAATTATTATAGGGGGATTAGGATTACAAGGGAGATATACAAATTGAGATTGAAGAAACTCGTGGTAAAGTCGGTCATCAGAACTGACATCAATATCTTTATATTCTAAAAAATCTTGCATTGGACCATTTCCTCTGTCTATATTTGTTGGACTTGAACCTTCTCCCCTATTTGCCATTAAAAAATAAATTACAAATATTAATAGTAAAAAAAATGATTTTAAGAAAATAATAGAGGATGATTGTAAGAAAAATGATTAAAAAAAATAAGAAATATATATGCACTAATTTATATAAGAGATGATAATAAAATAAAATTGCCAAGGGAATTGACTATTAAAAATTTGAGATTAAGAAAGATTGTATTGGTGTGAAGAAAAATGAAGAGTGATGAGGAGTATTTATAGAATTATAGTTAGGGGTATAAATGTAATTATAGGGTTTTTTGAGAAGTTGCCGTTAAGAGACCAATGCTTCAACGACCACTTTTTTTTTCAAAGAGGCTGCCATGTGGCAGCTTTTTATTGATGGTTAATTTTTTTTATAACATTTTAACTGGACCACTGAGAGCTTGCCACGTGTCTGCAATGGTAACATGACCATCAATCAAAAATTTGGTTGTATTATTTTTTAAAAAAAAAAAAAAAATTGTCCAGTGAAATTATGCCACATGTCATCAATGTTAATTAAGGGAGTAACGGTCACTTTTTTTCCAAAGAGGTTTCCATATGGCAGCCTCTGATTGGTTTGAAAAAAATTAACAGTCAATTAAAACCGATGGTTTAACCCCCGATTTTTCCCGGTTTTTGAAGACATAACTGTAACTGAACCGTTTCTAACTGGTTTCCAAACCAACGGTTTCGATTACGATTTCAGAAATCCGGTTTCAATTTTTAACTGCCGGTTTAACCAAACAGTGACCACCTCAAATTGGACCATCCAACTTGAAATTGAACTAAATACTTTTGATTTGTTTTTTTTTTTTATATATTTGGAACGAAAGTGAACCGACCTTTTAATACAAACTAAACTGAAAATGAGCTTGTTTGGGATAGCTTTTGAAAGGCTTGGAAGCTTTTTTGAGACCCAAAAGTAGCTTTTGTAGCTGTTTGGATGAAATCTGAGAAGAGCTTTTTGACTTTGGAAGCTCTTTTACAAGAAGCACCATCATAAGTGTTTCTATTGGAAGGGCTTCTAGGAAGCCAAATGAACAATTAAAATGAAAGTTTTGTATTGCAAATTGTACCCTTATTGGTATAAATAACAAACAAATAATTCCATTTGTATCCCAAATCAAATTACAATTGAAACGGTGAAACCTCACCATCTCTCTCTCATCTCTCTCGTCCAATCTCATCTCTCACTCAGTAAATCAAACCCAAAAACCAGACATCAATCTCTTAAACACCATCATCAATAGACCCTCGCCACTACAAAACCCTAAAAATCGAGCTTCCCTCGCTGGCGGGATTAAGTAGGAGCTACATCTGAATCACGACGACGGCTTGATTCCATCTATTCGAAGCTGATGTGAATTGCGATGGTGGAAGATCGATTCCGTCTGAATCGCGGTGACGGATCGATTCAGATGGGTTCGTCTCGAAGAGAGAAAGTGTGTGTATGTGTATGTTTGGGTTTCGTTTGTGGTGGTTTGATTTTGGTAATGAGAAGGTTTTCTAGGTTTTATTTTGGTTGTGGAAGGGCTTTTTAGGTTTGAATGGGCGGGGGAGATGGGTTCGACGGCGAACTTGAGTTTGACAGTGTTGGGTTCTGTGATAGCTGTTTGGTGGTGGTATTGTGCTTTTGGTGGCGGTTTGGAGGTGGCGGCTCAACGTTAGTTCTAGGTTGTGAGGATTTGGTGTTAGGTTCTAGGTTTCTGGAAATGGATTTGGTTGAATATGGGTCTGTATAAATATGATAAATCTATTTTTTTTATTAATCCATTTTCTTTTTAATTTTCTTATAATATGTTGAATCTGGATTTATAAAAATCTGGGTCGTATGAATATGTTAAATTCCTAAAAAAAACAATTAAAAACAAATGAGGATGAAGAATTTTTGTGTTTTGTTTTCCGGCGTGCCTGGTTTCTGGATTGAGAGTGACCCTAAACTGATTGCTAATCCACAAATGGTGAAATTGCATTTGCTTGATACGAAGCTAAGTCAGGAAGGATAATTCTTATTCAGTGAAAATTGAAAAGGTTTAATTGCTTATGTTGAATTTGTGTATCACGGGTTTGTACAGATATACAAGGTTCATATTAGTGTTATATTATCCTAAAAAATATTTTTTTTATGATTTTTTTTATACATATTTTTTTTTACTCCAAGTGTGGGCAATGTTGTATAAACTTTAATACAAATATTAATATATTCCAATCAAATAATTTATTTTTTTGAAGAGTAAAAACGTCATATCATAATTAGAAGGGATTTTAAATGTTTCAACCAAACAGTCTCAAAAGCTCTTCCTGATATAAAAGCTCATTTAGAAGATACCATCCAAATAGTAATTGAAAAGCTCAGGCTTTTACTTTTCTTCTTGTACTGCTAAAAGTTAAAGGTAAAAGTTTTTTCAGAAGGATCCTATGTAATTTCGAGTCAATTCATTTAGTTTCTGATTTTTTTTAGCCACCTACAGATAAAACTCTATATTTTTATCTAGTACAAGTTTTGATCATCCAGAGCAAAACTTGCATATATTTTTTTTACATATCTTAACGTAAAGGTTTATTTTAAAACTTTAAATGTCTCTTAGGAGACATCCAAAAAAATTGGAATGATACAGATAAGATTAGCATAGCCACTCGTAAGGATGATAGGCAAAAAAAATAAAAAAATAAAAAATTTGAAACCTTAATCAGTGTTGCAGAAGTCGGCGACTAGGGCCGACTAGTCGCCGATTAGTCGCTCGGCGGTGCTCTGCCGTCGCGATTCGAAGCTAGTCGGAGTATTAGGCGTTTTCAGTCAAAGTCCATCAAAATCGGACCAAGTCGGACGAAATCGGACCAAGTCGGAGACGAATCGGAACAAGTCGGACGAAATTGGACCACTCTCTTCTTCTCTCGCTGACCGGTGACCACTGTTTCACTTTGCTGCTGCTTGTCGCCGATCGTCGTCGTCGCCAGTTGCTGATCATTGTTCGTCGTCGCCCGTCATCGATCGTCCCTATCCTTCACTTCGCCAGTCGCCGATCATCCTTCACTTCGCCACTTTGATTCTTCGTCTGCTTCAGTTCTTAGAACTGGTTTCAGAAAGATGAAAGATGTGTGGTGTGGTGTGAGTCAATGAGTTGGTAAAGTTGTGTGGTGTTGCTGACTTACACCATACACCTGTGTTAGTGTGTTAATATTAGTGTGTAATACACTAATACTGTAATGTTATACATTACAATTGTTTTTTTTTTTAATTATGCTTTGATTAATAGTTTATACTTTATAATTTATATACAACTATACACGTGTTAGGGTGTAATGTGTTATAACTTTTCAACAGATGAAAATATATGAATTAGAATAACATTTACTCGATTACAATTTAATATAAAAAATTATATAATGAAAATATATTTTCGATCAGTCTCCGATTTACCGTCAACCGATCGACAACCAATTTTCAACCATCCGTCTAGTTCCCGATTAATCCCTCTAGACGCTAGACGATGGATCACTGCTCCACTAGCGCCTAGCAAGTTTTACTACACCAACCTTAATTCGACAAATTTCATATGTCACCTCTACAGAAGTTTTGTCGATCATCGGAGGAGAAGTTGGGTTGGTCTTGTACTCTTATTTGAGTTGTGCGGCTTCTGACAGGCCCCACCGGATCTTAATTCCACGTAAGCCCACCATCTTTTCATAAAATGACATCGAAGTCCTGATATACCATTGGTCCACTACTAAGTACTAACCAAACAAAACTCGGGCAATCTCCATCTTTCAAACCCCCAACAAAAACCCTAAATTTGAAAAAAAAAAATCCTGAAGCTCTAGGGGTCAATTAAAATTTCGTTGCAAGTCAACAGTCGAAGAGATCGTAATCGGGGGTTGTTGATTAGTTAATTGAGACAATGGAATTCGACGAGTACGAGTATTTGGAGAAGACGGTGGAGGAGGAGCAGCAGCAGAAGCAAGAGGAGGACGACTCGGCTTCGAAGAAGAGAGCGAAGCGAGAAGGAGGAGGGGAGAAGAGCGAGAGGAGTTACAGGAAGCGAGAGGACGACGATGTCGGGGATGAGGAGGAGGGGCGGTCGAGGAGCGGGAAGAGGTCGAGGCGGGACGATGAGGAGGAGACCGGCGGTAGGAAGGATAGAGAACGGCACCGTAGAGATGGAGATCGGGACCGGGATCGGGAGAGGGATCCAGAGAGGGAGAGGTATCGAGAGAGGAGTAAAGAGAAGGATAGGAGAGAGAAAGAGGAGAGAGAGAAGGATAGAGAGAAAGAGAGAGAGAGGAGGGAGCGGAGAGATAAGGAGAAGGAGAACGATAAGGAAAAGGTAAAGGAGAGGGAGAGAGAGAGGAGCAGCAGTCGGTCTCGGAGAAGCAGCAGCAGGTCTAGGAGAGACGGGGAGCGTGAAAGGGATCGTGAGAGGGAGAAGGAGAAAGAAAAGGAGAAGGAGAGAGAGAGAGAGCTTAGGGAGAGAGAGCGTGATCTTGAAATGCGAGAGAGCAGGTGATATTCGCAATTCATTCTATTTGTATGTCTGATAATGGGATTTACTTTACACTATATGTAATTGAATAGAATTCTGAATGCTTGTATCAATATAGTTTTAACAGTTGCACAAGCAGGTTTGACTTTGCTCTTTTTGTTTTATAAAAATTGCAATGTTGATATGTTGGAGCTTGAACTTTTGAATGCTGATATTGTTTGTAGAACAGATATATCATTGCCCAAGTCTTCTTTTGTGACATTTGTTTTTATATTTATAATTGTATATATTGATGTCATGTTGAAAAGAACTTTTGGCAATAAATTCAGTTCTAATTTTTTGTAAGATAATTATGGGTAGCTGGAGTAATTTATTGTGTGAAAGCCATTTTGTATCTGAATAAGAATGGTTTTTGTAATTGGATGCTGTGAGGTGTTTGATGTGATAGCCTCAAGATGCTTAAAAAGTTTGGTCTTTGCTATTCCATAATAATATACTCTACCTGTTGATTTAGATGTTATAAGAAGGTGGTGTTAATGTTATTCATCTTGTTAGACATCATTATGTGCTCAGATGGGAATTTCCGACTATTAGCAGCAATGTTTTATATATATGTTTACCACAATATTGTTTCTGTTTGATATTCTAACATCACGGAATAAATGGTTTTAGTCAGCTTATCATGGTCATTAGTTGGTGTTTCCATTCTGTTTCTCTTGAATTTTTGTTTTCTAAAAAAAAATATGAAAAAAAAGAAGAAAATAATTATGGTTACTAATTGGATGTCTTATGGCTTGCAGGAGATATAAAGAAAAGAAAGAAGTGGTGGAACCTGAAGCTGATCCAGAGAGGGACCAGAGAACTGTTTTTGCTTACCAGGTTGACAGCTTTGGCACTCTTTTATCTTTAAAGGATTATGAAACTCAAATGTATTTTTCTTTTTCGTTTTCGCTTTTTGCACTGATTACCTTGTTATGTATTTCTGATAACAGATGCCTCTAAAAGCGACCGAGAGAGATGTTTATGAATTCTTCTCAAAAGCAGGCAAGGTTGGTAGCATTTTAATCAATCATTCGATGCAGAATATATTTTATTTTTTTGATTTCCTTTTTGTTTTACAGGAAACAAGCAAAATTCTATTTGTTGATTTCTTTCCACTCATCTAAGAATAAATGGACTTTTGTTGCACTAGACTGCTTAAAACAATGTAAATGCATCTGCTTGATGTTGCCGTTAGTATATATGCTCCTCTGCCTTCAGTTATGACTAGTATTATGACTTGTGTCTCAATATTCTGTATCTAGATTCTAGGTTGGTGAGTTAGATTGTACATTAGCATTAGGTAATGATTAAATGAGTGCTTCGTAAGTGTTTAAATGTGCAGTTGGGATTCGAATACTTTTGGATATTAGACCTTTCATTGTGAGTCTTATTGTTCCATGTTTGACCTTACACCATCTTGATATTATTTTCAGGTTAGGGATGTCCGACTGATCATGGACAGGAATTCAAGACGGTCAAAGGGAGTTGGGTATGTGCCTTTATGTTAAAAAATAGTACACTCATGTGCATATGCTCTTGTAAAGTAGCTATTAGTGTATTTTCTATCTAGTATCAAGTTTAACTGTATTTTTAAATTCACTAGCAATGCGATAATGATGAGGGATGATGGGAATACCTTGCACTCATGTTTAATCAATTCATGCTGCGTATTGAAGGTAGATGACATAAACCTAAATTTTTATGTTATTTTCCCATTTTTCTTCTACAATAAATATTATAAAGGCAACAATCTATCAATATGGGAACCTTATTCGGATTCTTCATTTTATAGTGCTCATTATCCGGATCAGAAGTCACACACTGACTCAGTGTAGTTCAGTGATGGCGTTTTTTCTTGTTCCAGGGGATCAGACCTTCGTGGTTCTTGACCCCACATGGTTCTGGACTTCTGGTATCTTATAGTTTTTAGGGCTTAATTTAATATTGAGTTCCCTGTCAGTGATGGTTTAAACTTTAAGTTAGTACCTTCCTCATTTATTTTTCTGTTTGGGATTCTGTACAGACACGCACTCGGATGTCAAAGTGAACAAGGAGACTACTGCTGTTATTGCCTTTCTTTTTCCCTCTCGTACCAAGTCCTCCTGTGTCTAACGTTTGTTATAGTCTGTGTTTTTAAATATGATGAGCTATCACGTTCTATTATATGAGACATCAGATTCACCAAAAGATACTCAGCTTGAGCTCTCTGGATGAGAGTTTTTGTTCGCCCTTAATCTCTTTGTTATATGCTTTGTAAGTTTTGGTTGCAATTTGTTTAGTGCCATGCTTTCTGACAATGCTAACGTTATGGCCCTGGTGAACTGCAGGTATATTGAATTTTATGACGTGATGTCTGTACCAATGGCGATAGCTCTATCTGGCCAACTACTTTTGGGACAACCTGTAATGGTTAAGCCTTCAGAAGCTGAAAAGAATCTTGTTCAATCTAATACATCTGCTGGTGGTGCCGCAACTGGACCCTATGGAGCAATTGATAGAAAACTTTATGTGGGAAATTTACACTTTAACATGACTGAGATTCAGCTCAGACAGGTAATTTGAGGTATTTAGATTTGTTTCAGTATTAAGTCAAACACATGGGTTGATTTTTATTTCTCATTTTAGTTTAGTTTTTGAGTGATGCATAAGCTGTCATCTGTGGAGGATATGTAAAAAGGAAAAAGGAAAAAGGAAAAAAATTCAAAGGCACACCAATTCATTATCCACAAATGTGGAAGCTTGGGATGTAAAGCTTGTTATTATTTTTGTTTTGTTTGAAGCAAAGCCTATAATTTTAAATCCGAAAGTTAACCTTATCTAGTACTGGATGAGAAATTCCTCTGGCTGCAAATTACAATTTCAGAAATCCTGAAACATTTCCAGTCATGGATTTTTCTTTTACTCAAAGCAGTGATTTTAAATTTAATGATTTGGTGATCAAAATTTATCTAAAAGAAAAAAGTTTGCTCCATCATATTTTTTTCCAACTTTTGTTCCTATTAGCTCACGGGGAAGGTGATTTGTTTTTCTCTGTTATTCTGATTCAGACTGAAGCAGATCACCTGATGCCAGCCAAGAAACTAACTTTGTTTGTACTAGTGTTTTTATTTATTTATTTAAGATAGTGGAACTCAAATATAGACTAAACTTCCTTAACTCTGATATTTGAGGGATTCGATCTCAAGATCTTTTATACAACTATAATTGGGATGAGAGTAATTCTCTTTATTTTGTGGAAAAGGATCTTGTCCGTTTGAGCTTGTGAAATTGTAAGTGTATGTTTGACACCAAGTCATTTTGAGGTCTACTGAAGCCAGTGTATAACAATATATAGATTTCTGTGAATGTTTAGTAGTTTGTTCAAGAGCGGCCTTATTTGGTAGTTTTTATTATTTTTTATTTTTTATTTTTTATTATTGACACTCTTCTTCAAAACCTTTCCTTTTCTTTCATGGTGGTTGCTTAGCTTTTCGAACCATTTGGTCCTGTGGAGCTTGTGCAACTTCCCCTTGACATTGAGACAGGGCAGTGTAAAGGTTTTGGGTTTGTTCAGGTTTGTGACACCTTTTATTTGACTGTAGAATTTTGTTTCTAATTGAGTATTGGTGTCTGTATATTATGTAATTATGCATTTTGTATGTTATTTTTATGATATTTCTTTCTTTTTCAGTTTGCTCAGCTTGAACATGCAAAGGTAGCACAAAGTGCTTTGAATGGAAAATTGGAGATTGCTGGCCGGACTATTAAGGTATGCTTAAGACTTTTTGATGCCGGAAATATAAATATGATAAGTTGTAGCATGATGTGATTATAGTCATTCACTAATTCGTTTATTTTTTTAGCTGTGTTCTTACTTGTGTGACAGTTTGTGTCAACCTTTACATAGAGGTCCTGTCAACTTCTCATCTAATTGTTTATGCACACATGCAGGTCTCATCTGTTACTGATCATGTAGGAGCACAAGATACTGGAGCAAAATCTGCAGACTTTGATGATGATGATGGTGGTGGATTGGTTAGTCATGTTATTATTACGTATTGAATGTGTAGTTATGCTCCGATGATATTTGGTCACTTTGACTATTTCCTTGGACTTTGGTGTAGAACATGAATAAGTGTTGTTATTTTTAAATATTAGTACTTGAAACTGAATGGCATGCCTCATGTCAACGCTCAGGCATATATGGAATGATTTTAACAGTATGTAGATGCCATGCAGAACAATAAGAAGCTGTTGCTGCAGCTTTTCGTAATTTGAAGACTTTTGGGATTTGAAGCCTTTTTAGTGCTAGTTTTCTCAAGCATCTTGTTAAGACCTGTGCTATGGTTAGGTTTTCAGTGCAAAATCGAATGCGAATGACATTTATATTTTAGAAATCAAATTACATGTAGGAATTGTAATTTTAGAGCATAAGTTTCAATGAAATTCTCATCGGTTTAAGAAATTTGCCTCTTGGGTTTTGGGTACTTGAGCTTAATGATAAAAGGACAGTGGTTATTTAGCATTAGATAGAGGGATAAGGGTGGAAATTTATCTATTTTTTGTGTTCTTGAGAAGCTTTGTAAAGCAAGCTTTCACACGTTCGTAGAATTGCCTTGGGATGGAGCCTGTGAAAAGCTTATCTTGGAACATGAGACTATTGTTTATTTATATATATATATATATATATATATATATATATAGGAATGTGAAGTCCTCTTCAGTCTCCATCATCTACATGCCAAACAGCTCCTTAAATGTTCATATGTTCAATTGCCTTCTGTATAGCATTTGTAGAATGGAGGATGCACTCTTAGTGATTGTTTTGTTGAGCTTTCTACCGTTTAAAAGTTCTACAAACGTCTATTTGAGTTTTTTAGAGTTGTTTGGTTGGACTTTTGAGATTGTCTATTTTAAATTGAGTAGAGACTAGTAAAGTTTAAACCTCTACTAAGCAAAAGCTCATGGAAGGTGCTTCTTCAAATAGATTTTTTTTTTTATATAAAAAGTGTACTAACCAAACAACAATATATATTTTTTTAAAACTCTTTCTAATAGATCTCTTACCAATAAGAGGTTCTTAAAAAGTCCAACCAAACAAGCTCTTATTATTACTATATTTTTAAAGAAGGGTGTGCATGTTGTTTTGCATGCATGATTGCACTGTCATTTGGTTGCTGCGTGAATTTTGAAAGATTTGTTTATCCTGGCTGATATATAATATCTTTCCATGCAGGCTTTAAATGCTCAATCAAGAGCATTGCTCATGCAGAAACTGGATCGTACTGGCATAGCCACAAGGTTTGTTTTCGGTGCTGACTTTTTCTTTTAAAAATTTAATGGCCGTGTCATTAGCTTACTTAAACTATTTTTGCAGTATTGCGGGCTCTCTTGGAGTAACGATGGTTAATGGGTCAGCTGCAAATCAACAAGCCATCAACATGCCTATCATCGGCCAACCTGCAGTTGCAGCTCCAGCTATTCCAGCTCCAGTTATTCCTTCTCCAGCCACTGAATTCATTGGATATCCAAGCGAGTGTTTATTGCTGAAGAATATGTTTGATCCTGCTACAGAGGTCTGTGATCTTCTTGCATTGTTTAGTGCTCTTTTTTAATTAGGAAAGCATCATTCTCACACACCCCCCCACCCCAACCTTTGTTCTGTTGTTAAGACGAGGACAGGGTTTGCAGTCTCCCCCCTAAAATGGAAAGAATGTATTTTATGCCTTTATGTTACCATTGCTCTATATAATTACCATAGAAAACAAAAAAATTTAAAAAAACATAATTAAAAAATGATCTCCATCGTCCATCTTTGAGATGGATGGTGAAGATATCTCTTTTTATTTTTTTATTTAATTTTAAAAACAAATTTAAAAACAATTTAAAAAACTCAATTAAAAACAAGATGTATCTCCACCGTCCACCATGTGGAGATTTTTTATTTATTTTTTATTTTTATTGAAATTTAAAAATAGAAATTAAAAATAAACAAATTAAAAAATTAAAAAATAAAAATAAAAAAAAGATCTGGATAGTGGATCTCCAGATCTTATTCATCTTCACCAAGCACCTCCACCTCCACATGAACCCAGAACAATACCACTACCACTAGAGATGCACATTTTGGGAATGGGGATGGGTATAAGTCCCCCCATCCCCATCCCCATCCCTATCTCCATTTCCCATACCCTTCTCTCATTTTCCCATTTGGATGGGATGGTGAATTTTGGGGGAGGGATATCCATCCCCAACCCCAGTTCCCCATATACCCTGTTTTTCGCCGTTTTTTCCCGTTTTCCCGTTTTTCTCGGTTCCCCATTTTCTCATTTAACAAAAAATTACAAATTAAACTAAAAAAAACGAACATCCTATTACAAATCCAAAATAAAATCCATTAATGCAGTAAAAAGAGTAAATATGTATATATATTTAGGGTTTCAAAAAATAAAAAAAAAGATATTAAAAATATATATTATAATTATATTTACATATGTTTGGGGGAAATGGGAAATGAGGATGGGGAGCGGTCCCACCTTCTCTATCCCCATCCCCATTTCCATTTCAATTTGGGGATGATTTTCATCCCCATCCCTCCATTTCCCTATATTTCCCTAAAAAAAATCCCCAAATAAGGATAGAGACGCGGGGAATTGAGGCCCCGGGGAAAAATGTACATCTCTAACCACCACAACTATCTAAACAAAGAACATCACCACCATTTGAACAAAGAACACCACCACTTGAAATCCAAAAAACCACACAACACTACCAAACCATAAATCATCCACCATCGCCCACAATCATCCACCGTCACCACAAAACATGAAATCGAACCACCCATCACCACCCCTATAATCTAGCTAGCCACTACTACATCCACACAACAACCCACCCAAAATCCATATTCAAAATCAAATCAATCCAATTTGAAACCAAATCGAAATCGATCCAATTTGAAACCGATTCACCAGAAAATCCATATTTGAAACCAAATCGATCTAGAAAACCAAATCTGGATTGTAAAAATAAAAATAAAAAGAAAAAAGCACCAATTCACCATTTATCAGCCACCAAACCCAAAAATCATCACCCAACCGATCCAACCACCATACCACAACCCAGTCAACCGGTCATCACCCAACCACCAAAACCCATAACAAATCGCCCGAATCACCATCACCCAAAAAACAAATTCAAAAATATACCCAAACCTAGATTTGAACAAGTATGTGCAAGAACAGGTTTGGACCACCACCAAACCCAAACCCAGATTCAATTCAGAAACCTAAGAAACAAACCCTAGAAACAAACCAAACCAAACCTGTTCTGAGCCACCAGATATAGAATCGAACCCAGTTCTGGGTTCGAACCAACACACCAACCCAACCCCACACCCAAACAACCACCACCGAATCCACCTTCTAATCGAACCCAGAAAACACCCACACCCAAGCCCAATCTACGATGAAAAATAAGAAGAAAAGGAAGAGAGAGAAAGAAGATTTTTGTTTAGGTGAAGAGCGACAATAGTGGTTGTTTTGGTGGTGGTGACGAGAATCAGAAATTGAAGAAGAAGAACAAGGGTTGGTTATGGTGGTGGTGGTGATTTGGTGGAGTTGAATTTGGTGGTGGTGGTGGTTCGGTGGAGAAGATGTTGATCACGATGAGAGAAACAAAAATAGTTGTATAGTGAGAGTGTTTTTAATTTTTAACTTTTTTTAATTTTATGCTTTGACAATAATAACCCTTCAATTTTAACAGTTAATGTTATTTTGGATGGTAAATGTGACAGAAGGGGTTCATTTTCCATTTTTTCCATTTTAGGGGGATAATATATCCAATCCCTGTCCTCGTCTTAACAATAGGGTAAAGGTCCAGGGGCAAAATGATACTTTCCCTTTTTAATAATGTATTTATTTCATTTTTATACTGCAGACGGACCCAGATTTTGATATGGAAATACAAGGGGATGTAGAAGAAGAATGTTCCAAATATGGCCGGGTGAAACATATTCATGTAGACAAGTAAGTGTATGATAGATATTCCAATGTTGTTTTAATATAATTTTTCGGTGCACACATATATTGGATTATAGATTAAAGTTGATGAGGTCATACACAGGGATATCTTGAAAATATTGGTAAAGCCGCCGCCCCCCCCCACCCCCCCCCCCCCCCCCCCCCGACGAATACACACCCACACCCTTGTATGGCCATTTTTATGGTTATGTGTATTTACGATTATATATCTTGGGTTCCAAATTATATATCATGAATTAGTATTAATGTTTTCCTCTGCTCTGCAGAAACAGTGGAGGTTTTGTATATTTACGATTTGAATCAATGGAAGCAGCAGCTGGTGCTCAACGGGCAATGCATATGAGATGGTTTGCACGCAGATTGATATCGGCCATTTTTATGGTAATGATCTTTCCTCTTGCCCAGGTTTTTACTGTCTTGTTTTCTTCCTGATTTTAACATGTACTTTGATAATTACTTTACATAATGTGATAGCATTTGGGCCATAAACTTCTGACAGGATGCTGTCTTTAAATTTCTGAACTCATATCTTACAACCAGTGATACTATGTATCCCAAATTCCCAAATTTATAATCCAGTTGAGGTTTCAATTTAATTACACCGACACGTGGATAGTATGAGACAATGTCATAATTAATGTGTATCGTCATGTCATTGCAATACCATTGTGACTTCAGTTGGGATATGAAAGTTGAGACACGTAAGGTTACTTTTGTCTTTTGGAACAAAAAGGTTTCGTACTGTGACTTGTTTGGGAAATTAACCTTTTCCAGGCTGGCTGGTAACAAGTCTGCTTTTCTGCAACTATGAATATTTCTGTGTTTGAATAACCAAAACTCATTTTGTGCTTGGCAGCAAATATTTCCCCTTTTAAGTGAACAATATGTTTTGCCCGGGGTGGCGGCATCTTAGATGGCAAAATGGCAGCATATTCTATTTGATTGGTCCTGTTTTGTATTTACTTTGCAGCAGCCGTACCATTCAATTTCTCACATATAATTTCATACCCTTTTGCAGAAACCGCTGGATTATGAAACCAAATTCAAAAGCTGAACTTTTGAACAGGTGCACGTTGGGAGATCATTGAGATATATATATATATATATATATATATATATATATATATAGTGCTGATAGGTCTTGATATGTACTGTTGGAGGGTAGGGATGTTCGTTCTCCTTTTGTCAATTCTAGGTTTGAAATTAGAATCAGTACATTTTACTTTGAAAGAAAATGCAATTCATAACAGTATTTTTGTCAAAACCCCCCCCGGTGGGTTGTTTGTAATCAATCCGCAGTTCACTGTATTAATCGTTGAATATTTAAGATGTTTTCCAACAACATTAGTGATTTGATGTTGATTTAACAGGTGTAATGTTGCGTCGGTTCAAAGCTCCTCCGTAAATTTCTATATGGAGGCAGCTCATATGATTTTAGTCTTCAGTTTGGGATGATCCTAAAGCATGTGGCTTTTAAAAGAAGTGTAATGAACAGCAACGAAAAAAATTGTAACTCTAATTTTTTTTAAAGACTTTTCATGAAACTGCTTACTGCTATATCAATCATTTCTTCGAACAAAAATTATGTCATGAATAATGAATTGTTTTAAGATTTAACCTAAATAAAATGATTATGTTAGATTGAAATCATTGCACAAGCCGGATTCTGCAAATATACGGAGTTTGTATAACTTCGAGTTTATTTTTTGTTGGGTTCCAATTATATATGAATTTATTAGAAATGAGAAAATTGGAACCCAACAAAAAATAAACTTAAAATTACATCTTCAAATATAATTCAAATACCTCTTACAATGTTCCAATTACATCTTACAATGTTCCAATTACATCTTCAAATAATTCAAATACCTTTTAAGTTATAATTCAAATAACTTAAAATGTTCCAATTACATCTTCAAATATAAGTCAAATATCTCTTATGCTTTAACATAAAATTAAACTTAAAATAAGTTCAAATGTTTAATTTAAATAACACAAACAAGCTAATTTAGATAAAGAAGATACCACCAACAGAATAGAGAAATTTGTATTTTCTAAATCTGTGTGAAATAATGATAAACTAGAGAAAAATATTCCACCAAATGTCGGTTAAAAGGCTATTTTTTCCTCAAAGAAGAAGAAAAAAACCTTTAGCAGGAAAATGAGAAACCATGTTTAATCACAATGACATAACTTGTTTGCACTGCAGCAAACCCAAAGAAACTCAGAAATTATACATCAAAATATTCCAATTTACAGCAGAAATATTCACAAACAAATGATGAAAAAAAAAAGAGAATGCGCTTGAAAAGGGTTAAAAAAAAAGAATTGAAGGAAACCTGAGAGTTGCAGAAATCAATCACAGAAGAGACAAGCTTTTTTATTTTTATTTGTTTTGTTTCTTTAGTGCTGGTGACTTCCACACAATCCAGTAATTTGCATAGATACATACCTAAACAAACATGTTGTGTGATTAAGCAAAGCATTGAAAAGTACTTGTATACTAAAATGCTTGTTTACTTGTTATTATTGTCATAATCAGGTCCTTCTTTTTCTTTTTCTTTTGAAATGACAATATTTATTAAAAGAAAAGAAATGAAACAAATAAAAAGACAACACAAAGGGCGAACTAGCACCCAAACTAAAATCAGGGTAGGATAAAACAAGCACCATTGAAACATCCAAAGCATCACCACTTGACATCAGAAACAAAACAGCAAAATGGCCACCAAAAACCAGCAAAACGACCACCAAAAACATCCAAAGCATCACCACTTGCCAATAACCAGCAAAACGACCACCAAAAACACCCAGACACACAGCCCAGAAAAACAAAACAGAGGAAGAAAAACAGAGAGCCAAAGCTAGACAAAAACAACACCCTCCTCCCAATCAAACGAGTTAGACAACACTCCAATCCACAACACTCCAATATAATTCTATATATTAACAATTAGAAATTGTTTTAGTTCAATATACGTCGCAGAGCAAATCAATAATCAAGACAAAAAAAATTATATATTAGTTCAAATAGAAATTCTATATATTAATTCAGAGAAATTATAAAAAACACAGATCTAGAGACAAATCAATAATCAAGACAAAAAAAATTAACAAAAAAATAAATACACGTCGTAGAGCATCTAAATAACAAAAATAGGTAGTAATAAATTATTAATAATAATTAAAAATCTCACCACTCACCAGTCACCAGTTGAGACTTGAGCGAGATACACAGGGAAGAAGAAGATTTCAGTTGTGGTTTTGGAAAAAGCAAGCTGATGAAGAGAGATGGTAGCTGGATGACAACGCCTTAGAAGAGAAGCACCGCTGTGGAGAGCAAAGATCGGCACCAGCGTGGAACGATTTCAAAGAGAAGAAGCGAGGGCTGCGGTCGTGACTTGTGGTGATCGAAGTAGAGAAGAAGACTCAAGACTGATTCTGTGGGAGTGTGGGACTATGAGAGTTAGAGTTGAAAACTGAAAAGAAATGTTGAAAATCTGAAATGGTATTGTGTGCAACAGCAATACTGGTAATCTGCGATGGATTTTCAATTTATACATAACAAAATCGGGTCGGGTTTCGGGTTAACTACACAAACCGACCCAACTCAAAAACATTTCGGGTTATCAATTTATGACCCGAAATGACTTAGTTTATAGAGTGAACCCGACCCGACCCGACCCGAAATTTTCGTGTCGTGTCGGGTCGGGTCGGGTCGAAAGTGCCCACCCCTAGTGAGGTGTAGCTAAAATGTGTATTAGTTAAAGATGGGCTTGATTTGGAGAGGGCCGAGCCCATGGGCATGGATGGAGGCTCGAGGAGAGAGCTGTGTAATCGGCGAAAAGACCGGGACCACAGAGCCCTACTTTCTCTCTCAAGTGGTTTTGGCTCGCTCTCATCTCTTACTCTTGTCAGTTGGTTCCTTTTTTGTTGTGAAAAGAAAATATTTTTTTTCAGTATAAAAGGCATTGAAACTGCAACACACGAGGCTTTCGGGGATTAATTTCTTAATTTGCAGAGAAGACAAGGTCCATTTTATCTTCCCCAACCCCAACTCAGAACAAGTCTCAGAGCTCTCTTGAGTGGTTCCCCAATAAGCCTCTCTCTTTTTTCTTTTCATCTTATTATATTTTACAACTCCCTCCCTTTCAGGTACCCACCACCACAAACCCTAACTCCTATCACCTCTCTTTCTCTCTTTTTTCTCTGGCTGTTTATATTCAATGTTTTCTTCTTTGCTTTTTGTATGTTATTTATTTTGATTTTGAATAATTAGGTTTCTGTGGATTTTGCAGAGATGGACAGGTACCAGAGGGTTGAGAAGCCAAAGCCAGAGACGCCCATAAACGAGAATGAGATTCGCATAACGACTCAAGGAAGGATGAGAAATTACATTACCTATGCCACCACTCTCTTCCAGGTATACATACTCTCTCTCTCTCTCTCTCTCTCTCTCTGTAAACTCATTGAATTCATTTTTCTAAACCTTCTATGGACTGGTAATGACTTGAAATGTAATCTGATGAAGCCAGTATTGAAGTAATGGGTTGCTTCTAAATAACATATTAGTCCAGATAATGCTCCCCAGATTTGAATTTGATGTAGGACTTAAACCGCAATCAGCAATTTATTTTTTCTTGGGATATGTATTACAGTTATAATTTTTCAGCAAATTTTTGTGGGGTTTCAAACTAATATGTTTTACAGGATAAAGGATCTAATGAAATTGTTCTTAAAGCAATGGGCAGAGCTATCAATAAGACTGTAATGATTGCTGAGCTAATTAAGGTCGGGTATCAATTATCTCTCTCTCTCCCCCCTTGTCCTCCTTCACCCCTCTACCCACCACCATTTTTTTTTCCTTTCAGAGAAGGATTGTTGGTCTCCATCAAAATACTTCAATTGGATCAACAGATATAACCGACACGTGGGAGCCACTAGAAGAAGGCCTTCTTCCGTATGCCATTTTTATACTCTTCTCTAATAGTTTGTGAAAATACCTTATCTTTATTCTGTAGATAGTGGAATAATTCATTAATTTCCTGTTTTTGTTGCAGTCTTGAGACTACTCGCCATGTTTCGATGATCACAATCACACTGTCAATGAAGGAATTGAATACATCCTCAACAGGGTAATGAAGGTGGCATTTGGTATCCGATCTGGATACAGTTCATTGTTTTTGGAAAACGGACACAAAAGAAATTATTAATATTAATTTTTTTTTTGGAGTATGGTGCTTTTAGATGAGTTTCCAGATACAATATGGAAAAAGAGCCCAAATTTGAAAACAAAGGAACCCGTTCTTACTGGGATTGCATTCATATACTCATGAAAATCTGTTTCAGACACTAATATTAAACACACTTTTAAAATGTTTTAAGCTCAAAAATAAATTTCAGATATATTGCTAAATTGTTTTCAGATATTAATAATATTGAGAATATAACTAGACTCTTAGATAGCTTCCCAGTTTTTTTTAGAAAACTTGTTTTCAGATCATGAACCAAACAGGCCAGAACATTTTGGAATTGGAATTTTGTTCTAGATTATGATAAAATTATTCATTTTCAGAGAAACATGTTTGAATGTGGTGTAAGAATGTTACCATGTATGTGTCTTATGCCATTAATACATATTGTGTAGGCTCATTATCATTTTGATTCCTCTTAGCTACTGAATTGTTTGTTTGTATTTCATATGTCCTATATTTGTACTTTACTTCGATTCCTCTTAGCAAGTTACTCTCATGTGCTATGAATAATTTTGGAACTTCTCTGCATTTCTCATCATATTGATATGTGCATTCAGATGTGAATGGTAATTAGAAGATGGATCGAGAATGGTTTTTAGTTATCTAAACTCTTGAGGACATATTCTCCCCTGTGATTTCAGATGCTTGAGGAGTTAACTGTGAACAAATCTTAACTTGCAAGATACAAAATTGTTGCAAAGATGCATATGTTCCTTTTATTTTTCTCCAAAGGAAAAAAAACTGAAATAGTTAAACTAAATTGGGAAGTTTCTCATTTCTTTTTAAATCGACTTATAAATTACATTGAGTTAGTGTGTGGAACATGAGTTTGAACTTTGAAGAGTCCATTTTGACTTGTATTGGATGAAAAATTAATTAAAATTTGCATTAAATATGTACTTTTTTTTGTCTCTTCTTTGATTTTGTACGGAAATCTTTGCAGCTTTGGTTCAAAGAAAAAACATTCAATTTTCGGGTCCATAAGTACACAATACTTTTGAGCTGCTTAAATTTTTTGTTTTGGACTTGATCTTGATTCTTCGAATGCTTAATTTAATTGCTAGGACCATATATAATTTTCTTCTAATTCCTGCAATGCAGATACCAACCTCCTCTCCCTGCTGATCAAGTGAAACCGTGGAATGAATATGACGATGAAAGAGGTGATAAATCATCTTTTGTCTGTATTTATTGAAGTCTTCACTGCTAGTAAAATAATGAGCTGATTTATATTCTTTAATGCTATTTAATTCAGAGGGTTCGCCAAGGGTGCGAGGTAGGGGACGTGGTGGTCGTGGAAGGGGTGGTAGGGGTAGAGGTATTACCAACTTCTTTTACTTCTTTTATATAGTTCATTTACGTAAATTAGTTTCATGAGATGTAATCTAAAGTTGATATATATTTACTTTCTTGGCAAATTTGATAATGCATGTTCTTTATAAAATAGAATCACTATTGCTAAAGCAAAACAGGATTTTGGGACCAAAGAGTTTGACTGACTTTTTCCTTTTTATTTCACAAAATTTCTAGCATTCGTTTTTTATTTCCGATTTCGAGTATTAGAGACTTGACAGAAAAAATATTAAACACCAGCTATTTATACAAATATTGTGAAGCTCTGCTGATTATTTGAACATGCGTTTACATACCAAGTTCTATACCTTTTGACTGCTGTCATTAATTGCTAGATGGATTTTAATTTGCTCTTGTTAATGTGTTCCAGCAATTTACAATGGGGGAGGAGATTATAATGTTGATGGATGGGATGGTGGACGTGGCTCTGGTGGTAGAGGTCAAGGGCGTGCAAGAGGTCGCTCATTCCGCGGTCGAGGATGGGGTTATGGTGGTCAATCAGGTGGATATTATGACTATGGCGATGAAGCACCACCTGCCCAATTTCGTGGTAAGTTTGTTGAGCAATGCACAAATTGCCTTGTCATTAACAAAGTTAATGTGATACAAGCTGATTAGAGGATATATATTATTAAGACAATCACGTTGCTTAATTTTTTTAAATAAATATTACTGTAACATGATAGTAATTCTTACTATAAGTAATGGGTTCCTAAGCCGACCAGATTATGAGCAGAGGTATCGCTCTGTGTGTGTTATAAGATAATTTATTTCTAGCTCATATGTGATTATGCCTGTTAAGCATATTCTTTTAGCTCGTAATAGTTCTTTTGCTAAAGAGATACAGTGCTTATGGAGCAATGAAATTGTATTAGGTGTGATCTTTGTTCAGACTATACTTTTTCGCTTTACATAACCAAACAATCTTTCTTTTGGCTTGTTGGGTTGTCAAGGTTGGTTTAGGTTTATAATATTAAATGTCACTTTGAGGTTTTGCAGGACGTGGTCATGGCAGGGGAAGGGGCCGCGGTGGTGGTGGGCGTGGTCGTAATTCCACGCCGGATGATGGCCTGGTACAAGCAGCAGCTGCATGAGAAGTGGATTGCTGTTTAAGCTATAATATATGGTGTGGGGTTGAAGTTGAAGAATGAAGTTGTGGATGCCTGGTTGAAGTTGAAGAATGAAGTTGTGGATGCCTGCTCTGCTTATGTTTTACATGAAGTTTGGTGATAATTTATGGGCATTGTCTTTCTTTTTCCAAGTTGTGAAGTGTTGCAGCCATGGTTTTTGCTTGCAGTTTTGTTGCTAAAGTATAGATGGTGATGTAGGAAAAATATTTCTTAGTTATTTCTGACAAAGTTCTTTTTACTTAACAAGGCAGAAGTTTGTACAATTTTTTGTTCATAGGAATAATAGTTTTATTCATAATATAAAATATGTTTTTAGGTGGAATAGAGACGGGAAAGGAAATCTGAATTATCTTGTTTGTTTGCTCTATTAAGTCATGGTATCCGGATTCCATGGAATCCAGATTCTTTGAAAATGGCCGGCAAAGGATTCGTACCCCTCGAGTCGGAAACTGTATTCTTTTGCAAAGGTCCAGAAAAAGATTCCTACCTATTTGAGGTTGGAATCCAGATTCCTTTTCAAAATTGAAATAGATATTTTATCCCCAAAATCTCTTAAATATTGGAATAAATTAATTAAAAATAAAATCATTAAAGGTCTTTGCAGGAGCCCTCCCTGATGGGGATGGGGATGAGGATGGGCAATCAATATACATCTCAATATTTCCAGTTATCATCCCAATCTGCAAGTGTATGAGGTTATCGCCGCCTCTCTGTTATCAGTTATCACTTACCAGCAAGTGGAGCCTCCTTCGCTGGAGGAGACGAATGACTCTTAGCAAGGATTTGCTCTCCTCCATTGTGAAGAGAGGAAGCATTTTTCGGTTGCCAATTTTATTTTTATTTTTTCATATTTAAAACTTATGCAATTAAATATATTAATTTTTAAAAATACAAATCATTTTAAATTTCATTTATCTTAAAAATATTTTAATAATAAAACCTTTTTTTTTAATTGAATTTCTCTTTTGTTAAATATATATAAAAAAAATCAAATTTAAGAGAGGGAGGTTTTGTCCGCATATAAATCATTCCTTGAAGAATTTCTAGATTTAACAAATAAAGGAATTCAACAAGGAAATGATCCCGTTCAATGAAGAAAAATTGGCTAATTAATGCTAAATATGATTACTATTTGATCGATTTGAAATTCGGATTAATTGAATTTAAATAATTCCATGTACTTCATTCTTATAAATTTGGTTATTTCGTCCATTCGTGATATATTAAAAAAGTAATGATATATATTAGTATGTTTGACGTTTTCGGTTTAATACTGTTTTAGGTATGATGGATTTAATGATTTTTTTATCTACTTTTTTAACTGTTTAGGCTTTTTAGATCATAATTTAATATTCACTATTATAAGGGTGTGTTAATATACGTCCTGAAAACATATATTAACAATTATAAATTTATTATTATAAAAAACTCAATAAATACATGGATTGAAACAAGACAATCAATACAGTGATTATGAATTTATTAAATTTTTTATTATAATAAATTTATATTTGTTAGGACACGTATTAACTCTATCCTATTATAAAATGTTTATCTACATCATGTTGCTAGAACGGTGAGACGCAAACATCGGTGATGGCTTGACAAAGTGTGTTCAACGAGACTATGAGAGGGAGATTTTAGTTGTGACGTGAGTTTGTGAGAGTCAGAGAGATCATAAAGAATAGCAGTTGAGTAGCGTGTATATGTTGATTGTAGCTTCTGGTCAAATTAGTATTATTCCATTTATATTGTTATTAACTTAAATCAATATAAATCTAATATTTAATACAATAATATATTAATATGTATAATTACTTAAAATAAACCTTATGTAGAACCTTTATAAATTAATACTTGATAAATTAATAATATCTTCAAAATAATAAATTTTATCGATCCCGATCTAGATCAATGAGATAATTTTTTTGTTATTGATAAAATTAGATTGATCTAAAGGTAAAAAAACACCACAAACGATTATATGTTGAAAAACCTCTAGACAGTATCCATATATATATAAATAATAAAAAAAAATAATAACAATCAAATAAATACAAAAACCATGGAAAAAACAACCCCAAACAAAAAGTGGTATGTATGCATACCAAAAAGAAACAAAAAAAATTATGAAAACCGAAAGACTCCCGACCTATACGGACCAATAAGATAAATTAATAACCTCTTTAAATTATAAGATGATACCAGTGTTCTAGTAAGCATTAGGTGCTAGTCAGGCAGAGACCAGCGCCTAGCGTCTAGGCCGATCAGTCGGCGATTAATTGGAGATTAATCGGAAAACACAATTATAAACAAATTCCAATTATCAAATCCAAAGAAAATTCTTTCCAAATCCATAAATACCAAATTACCGGTCAAAATCCAATCATAACCAATCCAAATCCTCAAACACCCATCCAAATGCAATCACAAAACATTCCAAATCCAAACATAAAGACAATCAAATCAAAATGACAAATTCCAAGTTCTAGATTATAAAAAGAAAATCCCAACTGGTTCTAGATAGATTATCACTCGTGAATTTTGATGGATTGCAATAGTGGCCCAAATGGCCCAATACTGGTGATGACCCAATTTGACCAAATTTGACACATCTGTCCTAATTTTAAGAGCTATAATATGATGTCGTTTTGGAGGAATAAAATCATCCTCAAAACGTGGCCCTTTTGAGTTCCAACACCTCCTATATAATTATCGCTTCTCTTCAGACCACAAACCTAGCAGCTATATCATTTCAATAATTCTTCTCTCTTCATATCTCTCCGGTCTCCCTAAAACGACACCCCATTTCCTTACTATTTCCTCAGCTAACCTCAAATCTCCATTGAAACGACACCTAATTCCTTTCTCTTTCTTCACCAAACAGCAACCTTGTATTAATAAAAATTTCTAAATCTTCCCATAAACTAAAATCCCTAAATCAATTTCTCTAAATCTTAAGGGTGCATTTGGTACGGAGATGAGACATGACAAGATGGGACTGAACTGGACATGACATGTCTGGACATGTTGTTCTATGTTATGTTTGGAAGGTCTAGACAAAACTATAAACTGTACTGTTATGTGTTTGGTATGATTGAGACACGACAGAATAAGAGATTCAAATGATCAAAGTACTCCTCTTATATATATAACAACATAGACTATAATATTATATATATTAATATATAATAATATTGTAATAATATATATATATATATTATATTTAGATTAATATAATTTCATATATATAAATCATATATATTGTGTTGTAATATATATATATATATATATATATATATTTAGTAATATAATATAATATAATATGTTATTATATAATATATAATATTATATATGTAATTATAATATATAATTTATTGGACATTATTGTACTTGTTTAAAAAGTTAAAGGGTAAAGTGGTTTTTTTGACACTTGTCCCATGTCATGGGACAAGTTGTCTTAGGGTCTTAGTTGAGACAATTTTTTGTGATTTTTGTCCCACCTTGTCCCTTCCTGTTCCATGCTAAGGACGCATCAAACGTGGGACAAGAACAAACTGTCCCACGTTGTCCTGTCCTGTCCCGTGTACCAAACGCACCATAAACGACCAAATTGCTTGAAATCCCTAAATTCTTCTCTTCGTCTAACCAAAAACCGAAATTTTCGTCTTGTTTGACATCCCTAACGTCCAAATTGCCAAAAATCCCTAAACCTTTATTTATTTATTTTTATTTTTTAAAAATAGGCTAGGTCAACGACTTTGACCCCACCTAGCTGACTTGCCGATTAGTCATCGACTTGCCTGATTAGTCAGACCATGGAATTTGGCCTTTTTGACTCAGTAACCCACTGACTAGCTGAATTGAACCAATTAATTGGCCTAGGCGACCGATTCCTAGAACATCGGATAATACACTTTTAAAAAAACCTCTTATATAAATATGTAGTCTCATTCGTTTTATAAATTAATAATTTACTAAAAATTATATATAGATAGACTATTATTAGACTTTCTTGAAGTATGGAAGAATCTATTCTTACTTGTTTTTTTAATAAAAATTTAAATTTTGAATATTTAGTTGTTTAAATGTATACTTTGAATCTTATGGTCAGTTTGATATTACTGTAACTTTGTAATAATCACTATTAGCTGTGCTGAAGGAATAATCAATTGTGAAATTAATCAGTAGATGTTTGGTTAATTGTATTTTTAAAACTACTGTATAACTCAAAAGCAGTATGCATATGTTTGGTAATTTTATTACAAAAGTGCTGATATTAGTTACAATGATTAAAATGTACATAGTTTAGGACTGACTCTATATCATTTTTTTTTTCATTAATTACATATATTAAATCAATAGTTAAGTAGAATATTTAAATTGGAAAAAAAATTCAATAAGAACAATAAAAATATTTTTAAAAGATCTTATAAATCAAATCAATATTTAAATAGAATAATTAATTTTGAGATGAAATGAGGTATATAAATGATTTTAACTTGATTTTATAAGGATAATAAAGATATTTTAAAGGTGTATTAAATGCTAAAATAAATTATTCTATAATCACTTTTAAAAAGTAACCCATCACATACTTCTCAAAATCACTATCAAAACTTGTCAGATTATCAATTAATCACTTTTGGAAGCTTTACCAAACATCATTTTATGTCAAAATTGTAAAATAATATGATTTTAACTTTTCAAAAACAATACCAAACTGACCCTTAATTGATTAATTGAATTAAATGTGTGTATGAAATTAGTAATAGTCAAATATACATTTAAGAATAAAAATGATCTAAAGTGTGTCTAAACAACCCGAGTGAATGATTTGTTAATCGATTATATTACCAATTTTTTTAGGTTCATCAATATTAAACACAAAAACCCTAACACAAACAATAAAAACCAATGAAATAATGTGAAAAATAAATAACACTTGATTTTTACATGAGAAACCTGCTATTTAGGAAAAAAAACCAACGGGACTAGTTTCACTAGCCAATTAGGCATAGAAATCCACTATATGATAGTTTAATTACATTCTAAGTTGGCAACTTTGTCACTTTGCTCAAGGATTGTAACTTAAACCTATCTATCCGCATGCCTTTTATAGTGACTCTTGAATTGTTTGCCAACCAACACCTTTGCATGCAAGACTTCTCCTTGCTTGTGCAATTACCATATGTAACCATAAGACTTGGACTTAATGAAGATAATTAATGTCTAAGTGAACATGTATGAATGCTCAATGCAAATATGTGCTAGGCAAACACACAAAATGTTTAACTAGATGTAGAAGATGCAAATCTAACAACCTAGCTATTATTTAATCCCAATCAATATCACAACATCACAACTTCACAAGATATGTTATGTTAAGTCTTTACAAAAACTATGCAATATGAAACAAAGTCGTACTTTGAGCGTCGGGGCCAAAACGAGCCAGTTTCATTTCGTGACATAACCACTTCTCACAATAAAAATGAAAAGAAGCTATTGTCAACAATTGATCTTACTACACTATAAAGAGATACCTAAAGATCTAAATCTTCAATGACTTCAATCTCTTGTAATAAAACGCATATGTGAGACATAAAACAAGCAACTTTCCAAGACAACACATACATATGAGATGATAAAATTCAATCAAAAGCAATACAAAATATAAATACTCCCCTTAAATGGGTTACTCCTCCTCACACAATGATAGAAGAATTTATTTACTCCCCATAATTCTCAGACTACTTCCTCTTTTTGTTTTGAGATAGAAAAAAGAGCTCCCCAATTTCGGGTTGCCTCGACAAAGAAAGCTACTTACAAGGTAAGATGCATAATCATATAGCCAAACCTTATGCAACTCAAGTCATTGAGAGAGATTCAATGAGATTTTATTAAAAAAAAAATGTGTATGGAAATGTTGCTCGGCATGTAATACAAGTACTATCAAGCTCATGTACGGGAATCAATCAAAGCAATAATCAAAAGAATTTCCAAGTGAATTCAAACCAATTTAAACATTTTTTTCATGATTAGAAGATATATATCCAAGCATTTGTGTGCAAAGTGATCTAATCACATCAAATATAGACATCAACTTTATTCATTCCAAGACACATCATTAGTCATCAAAATTTACGGTCTTATTAGCAATGCACCACAAGACATCATCAACAACAATTTTCCAACTGATTCTATTTTTCTCTTTTATAAACCTAGAATGCATGTATTTCTGTTTTTCATGCAAAAGTACCTCTCTTGATGACTTACACTTGGTTTCACATGGGTAGCCTTTTCTTACATTGGATGGCTACACACCAAGTATAAGTAGCCATTTTCAAGAGAGACTTAAGAATGTATATCATAAGAATCATGAACATGAAGAAAAATTTGAGGTCAATCAAATGTACTATCAAAGAGAATATTCCTCAAAAAGATAGGCATACTTGAGCAATTATGAGACAATTGTGCACGGTATCATAAAAAAAAATATTGAATCGTTATTCAATGTTATGCAACTCAAACAATCACAAACGAGTATAAAATTAATCAACTTTTTGCATCTAAGAATCATGGGAGCTTGCTCTCTTTGCTTAAGCTCCCCTTATGGGGTCAATCCTACTGTATCAGGGCAAGTGACAAGTTCCTACAGACCTACTAAGTCCTTTAGACCAAGTTGCATCTAAGGGTGTCATATGAGCACAATAACACGAGTGTTCCTCTATCCTAGTAAACTTAGGTACGTACCCCATTTTCATTTCTAATGGACAATGTCTTCATGTTTTTAGGTTCCCTAGGATCATGCAAATTAGCCCTACGCTTCAACAATTTCTCTTTCATGCTCTATATCCTACACTTCTTAATATATTTTAAGCAATTTGGTCTTATGCCACCGATCATACAACAAAAAATGACATATAGGCACATGAAAATGCACAAAGTGTGTCTAATACAACCTAGATGAGGATGGGGATGGGGAGTGAAGGGGGGGGGGGGGGGGTGAAGTGAATGAGTTGTTAATCGATTACTTACCAAATTTTTTGATTAGTCAATATTTATCACAATTAACCCAAACAAACCAACAACAAAAAGTCAAATGTAAAGTGCAGAATTAAATGGACACTTGATTTTGCATGGGAAACCTTCAATAAGGAAAAACCCACGGGACTAGCCTCGCTAGCCATTTAGTCATAGGACTTCACTACTTGAATAATTGTTTACAACCTAAGTTGACCACCACGTCACACTTCAAGATTCATAACACAATTTGTTCTACCTGTAAGCCATTAATAGTATGCCATGACAAATGCTTACCAATTAACCCTTGGTTGTAAGACTTCACTTGCTTATGCAACTACCATATGTAGCCACATGACTTTGACTCTTTGAAGATAATTAAAGTCTAAGTAAATATGTGACAATATCCATATTGCAACAATGTGTAAGACCACACATAAAATGCTTAACTATGAATTTAAATAAACAATCAATAAATCCTAGTTATCAATATCTAAATATAAAAACATAATGATCTAACTAGATGATTTGAATTGTATACAATCCTAACTATCAAACAGTGCCCACATGACCATACATTTGGATTCAATTAGATGTGTAGAGAAATCTAACACCCTAATTGTCAATCAGACAACCATAAATATTCAATAACACGATAGTTTGGTTGTATTTATTTATGAATCGATAGAGGACTTCATTTATAGATATGGACATCGTGGATCCATTTATTAAATGAGAGTAGAATATCATCAAATGGATTTTTTGAGGTATTGGATATTAAATCTTAACGTAAGTTTTCAATAACGTCTATCGAAATATGGCTTCTGGACAAGTCAAAATATCCAAATTCAAAATGTGGTCATACGAGTAAATATGTTAACTTGGAGATCTATAGGCGGTCTATGAGCTCTTGGCGATTACTGCTATTCTTTATGATGATACACTATCTCCACTAAAATTGTCTAGTGTATGAATGAGCAATATTAACTTATTCTATATTTATTTAAGAGTTCAATTTTAGTTCTTTAGTGGGATGAACTAAAATTAATAGATCAAACCTAAGTGAATCGTTTGTTGACTGTGATTAAGTTATGTCTATTGGAGCTTAAATTTAGATAGCCCGCCAATATCCCCAATTCACATGAACTTGTATGGATCACTTGATATATTCTACCAGACCAATTAATGGGTCCATTTAGAATTGTATTAAGGCATGTGGACTTGTTTCTTTTAGTAAGAATGAGTCTAGTTCATATGTGGACTTTTTATTAAGGTCCAATGGATTTAATAAAATAGAAAAAATAATATATTGACCCATGTGTGGACTTGGGCGGCAAGGCTATATATAATAGCTTATTATATTGTTTTTTATTTTATCGTTTAATTAAATAGAAATTAATTAATTTGTGAATTAAGTAATTATTTAATAAAAAGTCAAAATCTTTTTCCTAGTTGGAGAAGGTCTCTTAGAGTCATATTATTGTTGGTAATATGATAAGTATCAAATACTATATTTGATAATTAGATAAATAAAAGGAATTTATTTATCTAATCAAATTAGGAAGTATTTAATTTCTATTAAAACTCTAATTGACAATTGGTCAAATTAGGAAGTTTTATTATAGACACAATTAAATTATATTCAATAATTTGTTTTTGAATAAATACACTATTTGAGTTGGATTAGGAGTTTTGGTGTGGAAAAGTAATCTTTTTTGAAAAGGATATTTTGTCACCAAGTAAATTCACCTAGGGATAGGATTCTTGCCCATCAAGTAAATCATCTTTAGGAAAAGATTTGGTCTCCTAAAATAAAAGGATGTAGAATTCGGCCATTATATATCTCAAAGAGAATTCGGCCAAGGCAAAAAAAAAAAAATTGGTTAGAGAAAATTCAGCCAACCCATTATTTTCTACGAATAAATTTGGCCATGCTCTAGATAAATTCTTCCAACTCTAAAGATAGGAGTGTGAAAATTCGGCAAAGAAGAAAAGGAAAAAAGAACTTTTTGTTTTCGATAGTGCACTAGTAGCCTTTACATTAAAAGGTTTTGTGTATAACATCGAATCAAGGTTCACGCGAATTTCAATCAAATTGATTGATAATTCACAAGTGATCTAACATTCTTTGTTTTTTTTCATGGAGGATTATTGTGACTAACAAAAGAAAGAGCTTTTGTCCCATCCCAGGTATACAATTTAAAGAAAGGGAGAGAGGCCACACTTCTAGGTGATTCACATTCATGACTGGATTAGAAGATCTTGCAAATTCAATTCGACGCTATTTCAATTGTCACGAAAAAGTACGATACTTTAATTATATCTCAATTAATCTAGCTTTAATGTTCTTTCTTTTAAAGGGAAATTTTTTAAAATATGCCAAACCCTAATTTTACGCTTCTGCCGCATTTTGAATCGATTTTTCTTTACAAAATCATCGTACCTTTTTCTCGTGAGTCTTGAAGTTGCACCGATTTGAATCCGTAAGATCTTCCAATCCAATCACAAACGTGAATCACCTAGGAGTGTGAGCTAACTTTCTTTGATTTGTATACTTGAGGACAGAAACAAACAAAATCTTTTTCTTTGGTTCGTCACAATAATCCTCCAAGAGAAAACCCAAGAACATTTGTTCACTGATGAATTATCAATCTATTTCATTGAAACTCGTGTGAACCGGATTCGATTTTTGTACACAAAATCCTTTTGATGTAAAGGATACTAGTGCACTTGTACGGAAAAATCGATTCAAAACATGACAGAAGCGTAAAATTAAGGTTTAGTATATTTTAAAAATGTTCCCTTTAAAAGAAAGAACCTTAACCCTAGATTAATTGACATATAATTAAAGTTTCGTACCTTTTTCTCGTGATGATTGAACTAGCGTCAAATTGAATCCACAATATATTCCAATCAAATCACGAACGTGAATCACCTAGGAGTGTGGGCTTTTTTTCTTTAAATTGTATACCTGAGGATGGAAACAAACAAAATCTCTTTCTTTTGTTAGTCACAATAATCCTTCAAGAAGAAAAACAAAGAAGGTTAGATCACTTGTGAAATATCAATCATTTTGATTGAAACTCTCATGAACCTTGATTCGATGTTATATACAAAACCTTTTAATGTAAAGACTACTAGTGCACTATCGTAAACAAAACGTTCTTTCTCCCTTTTCTTCTTTCTCGAATTTTCACACACCTATCTTTAGAGTTGGAAGAATTTATCTAGAGCAGGAACCAGATTATCTACACTCAAAATTCTCTCTTGGCCGAATTTCTCCGTAGAAAATAATGCATTGGCCGAATTTTCTCTAACCAAAAATTGCCTTAGCCGAATTTTTTCTAGCAAAAACAATACTTGGCAGAATTCAACTATATTAATATATATAGTGGCCGAATTCTACCTTATTTTAATTTAGGACACCAAATCCTCTCCTAAAGAGGATTTACTTGGTGGGTAAGAATCCTATCTCTAGGTGGATTTACTTGGTGACAAAGAATCCTTTTTAAAAAAAAAGATTTCTTTTCCACACCAAGACTTCTAATCCAACTCAAATAGTGTATTTATTCAATAACTAATTATTGAATATAATTAAATTGTGACTATATTAAAACTTCATAATTTAACCAATTGTCCACTAGAGTTTTAATAAAAATCAAATACTTCCTGATTAACTAGATAAAAAAATTCCTATTAATTATCTACTTATCAAATATAGTATTTGATACTTGTCATATTACCAACAATAATATGACTCTAGGAGACCATCTCATACTAGGAAAAAGATTTTAACTTTTAATTAAACAATTAACTAATTAATAAATTAATTAGTTAATTTTCATTTAATTAAATAATAAAATAAAAAACACTATATAAGGCTATTATATAGACCCTTACCGCCCAATCTATATAAATATTGGCTAAATAATGTTTTTTCTATTTTATTAAATCCATTGGATTTCAATAAAAGGTCCAATGTGAACTAGACCCATTCTTACTATAAGAAACAAATCCACATGTCCTAATACAATTCTAAATGGACCCATAAATCGGTCCGATAGAATATATCAAGTGATCCATGCACGTTCGTGTGAATTGGGGATCTTGGCGGGCTATCTAAATTTAAGCTCCAATAGACATAACCTAATCACAATTAACAAATGATTCACTTAGGTCCGATATATTAATTTTAGTTCATTCCACTAAAGAACTAAAATTGAACTCTTGAATAAAGGTAGAATAAGTTAATATTGCTCATTCATACCATAGAAAATCTTAATGGAGATAGTGTATCCTCGTGAAGAATATCAGTAATCACCAAGAGCTCATAGACTGCCTATAGCTCTCCAAGTTACCATATTTACTCATACGACCACATTTTAAACTTGGATAGTTTGACTTGTCCAGAAGCCATATTTCAATAGACACTGTTAAAAACTTAACGTTAAGATTTAACATCCATTACCTCAAAACATCCATATGATGATATTCTACTCATATTTAATAAATGGAGCCACGATGTCCATATTTATAAATGAAGTCCTCTATCGATTTGCAAATGAATATCACCAAACTATTGAGGATAGACTATGCTATATAATTGTACTCATTGATAGCTCAAATGATAACACTTGCAACCATAAGTCGATCATTTCTCTCAGGATTGAGATAGATTTTCCGATAGTCTTCAAGTGAAAACTTTTATTTGTTGACGGTTTTGGATAAAGTATTTCACTGTGATCCTATTCAATGCACCTAGTGCACTTGATTCTTTTGCCCAAAGGCACCACACTTTAATGATTTTAGACTCATCATAACACATTTGATCGAACTCAAATGCTAGAAAAAGAATCTACAACTTTGACAAGATAAATGTCAACCTTTATCTTAAGTTTTGAATATTATTCAAGACTAACTAAAGAATTGTGTCTACCTCGTACATATCCAGATGTACGAGCAATTCTTCTTTTCTCATAGTCTTTTGACCTTATGATCAATTACTTTTGACATTTATAATAATTAAACTATAAATGTTATTATTGGGATCATGCTCGATAAAAAGAGTATAATAATGTATTTAACAATCATTTCATATTAATAAAGTGATTTTTAGTTTAACAAATCTTATAGCATTTACAACCTACTTATTATAATTGTCAAACGTAAATAATCGTAAGGTCAAAAGACTATGAGAAAAGAATAATTGTTCATACATCTAGATATGTATGAGGTAGACACAATTCTTTAGTTAGTTTTGAATAATATTCACAACTTAAGATAAAGGTTGGGCGCCTTTATCTTGTCAAAGTTGTAGATTCTTTTGCTAGCATTTGAGTGGGATCAAATGTGTTATGATGAGTCTAAATCATCAAAGTGTGGTGTGTTTGGGCAAAAAAATCCAGTGCACTGGGTGCATTGAATAGGATC
Source organism: Dipteronia dyeriana (assembly GCA_032871835.1). Lineage (NCBI taxonomy): Eukaryota > Viridiplantae > Streptophyta > Magnoliopsida > Sapindales > Sapindaceae > Dipteronia > Dipteronia dyeriana. The sequence continues at coordinate 84,874,904 of CM065297.1, forward strand.
ACAGTCAAATACTTTATCTAGAACCGTCAATGGATAAAAGTTTTCATTTGAATAACATCGAAGAGTCTATCTCAATCCTGAGATAAGTGATGGACTTATGGTTGCAAGTGTTATCATTTGAGCTATCAATGAGTACGATTATATAGCATAGTCTATCCTCGATAGTTTGGTGGTATTTATTTATTAATCGATAGAGGACTTCATTTATAAATATGAACATCGTGGCTCCATTTATGAAATGAGAGTATAATATCATCTTATGGATGTTTTGAGGTATTGGATATTAAATCTTAACGTTAAGTTTTCAATAGTGTCTATTGAAACATGGCTTATGGACAAGTGAAAATATCTAAGTTCAAAATGTGGTCATATGAGTAAATATGGTAACTTGGAGATCTATAGGCGGTCTATGAGCTCTTGGCGATTACTGGTATTCTTCACGAGGATACACTTTCTCCGTTAAGATTGTCTATGATATGAGTGACGAATATTAACTTATTCTATCTTTATTTAAGTGTACAATTTTACTTCTTTAGTGGAATGAACTAAAATTAATAGATCAGACATAAGTGAATCATTTGTTGATTGTGATTGGGTTGTGTCTATTGGTACTTAAATTTAGATAGCCTGCCAAGATCCCTAATCCACACGAACTTGCATGGATCACTTGATATATTCTACCGGACCAATTTAGGGGTCCATCTGGATATGTATTAAGACATGTGGACTTGTTTCTTTTTATAAGAATGAGTCTAGTTTACACGTGGACTTTTTATAAAAGTCTAATGGATTTAATAAAATAAGAAAAATAATATATATGCCTATATATTGTCATGGGCGGCAAGGCTAATGTATAAAAGCCTAAATATATTATTTTTATTTTATTATTTAATTAAATAGAAATTAATTAATTTGTTGATTAATTAATTATTTAATTAGAAGTCAAAATCTTTTTCCTAATAGTAGAAGGTCTCCTAATATTATACTATTGTTGGTAGTATAATTAATATTAAAGATTATATTTTGATAAGTAGATAAATAAAAGAAATTATTTATCTAGTCAAATTAGGAAATCTTTAATACAGTCACAAATACACTATTTAAGTTGGATTAAGACTCTTGGTGTAGGAAATAATTCTTTTCGAAAAAGAATTTTTGGTCACCAAGTAAATCCACCTAAGGTTAGGATTCTTGCCCATCAAGTAAATCTTTCTTAGGAAATGATTAAGTCTTCTAAATTAAATATAAGTTGAATTCGGCCAAATCTATATATTTTAGGGCTAGGAATTCGGCCATATATATATATATATATGGCTTACATAATTTCGGCCAAGCTAAGAATTGTTTTTGAGAGAATTCGGCTACCGAAGAATTTTGAGAGAGATTTTTTTTTTTTTTTGCTCTAGAACAAAATTCGATCAACTTATAGAAATAGTGTGAGATTCAACAAAGAAGAAAAGGAAGAAAGGACATTTAGTTTTCGATAGTACACTAGTAGCCTTTACATTAAAAGGTTTTGTGTACAACATCGAATCAAGATTCACGCGAATTTCTATCAAATTGATTGGTAATTCACAAGTGACATAACATTCTTTGTTTTCTTCTTGGAGGATTATTGTGACTAACAAAGAAAGACATTTTGTTTGTTTCCATCCTCAGGTATACAATTTAAAGAAAGGGAGCCCACACTCCTAGGTGATTCACGTTCGTGATTGGATTGAAAAATCTTACGGATTCAATTCGATGCTAGTTTAATTGTCACGAGAAAAAGGTACGATATTATTTTATATACATCAATTAATCTGTGGTTAAGGTTCTTGTTATTAAAAGGGAAAATTTTTATTCATACCAAACCATAGTTTCAATTTTATTTGAACTTTCACGCTTCCGTTGCATGATTTTCCCTACAATTGGTATCAGAGCCAGATTGTACCCTTGATTAATTGATGTATGTGTACGTGAATGTGAATCTTTTTCATTTTATTTTATATATGCATGTTTTAGAAAGAGATAAAACTCTAGGTATTCGCATATATATTTACATTGGAATGTATAGATATATATATATATATATATAAATATAAATATATATATATATATATATATATATATATATATATATGTTTTATATGTGGTTTGTTATTGCTCAATTTTGGTCCTAGAATTTCAATGTTTTTTTGTTTTGGGATTGTAACAAGAAGGGTGTCCTATCATCGCTATAATTTCCTTCTTGATAGTTGCTAAGTTTTTTTATTTTGTTGTTGTAATAAAAAAAAATTGCACTATATTGTAATAATTTTTTTTTAAAAAAAATTGCAGTATTTTTTATTTATTTATAATTCTTCTGAAATACATTCAAGTATCGAAGACTCGAAGGTTTGAAGAATTGTGAGCAACCGGAACAAGTTTGGGACCGTATGAGCCATAGCAACAAAAGTGCGTGCGAAGAGCACGCGGCCACGTTTGTTGTGGCATGGGCTGCACACTGCAGCCCTATTAAATCCATGGGCTGCGCATGGTAGCCCTTTATGGGGTTGTGGTATGCGCACGCCCATAGAAGGGAGCCAAGGGTGTGCATGCCCATGGGAGGCAGCCGAGGGAGTCCAAACCACGAAGGTCGCGTGAAGACTTGTTCGCCAAGAAAAGAGTTTTTTTTTTTTTTTTTTTTTTGTATTCCAAGACATGTAATTTACTTGCTTTTCTAGGATGGACCAAAATTGTAGCTATTTATATTTTTGTAAATATTGCAATATTTGTCACTGTTTGATAACATGTCACATAGAATAGGACTGCCACTCATATATCTCTTTTGGTATGAACATGCATTGAATGATTTAGGTATCTAATTGGCATCTAGATAACTTGGTAAGTCATTCAATGTAATTCGATAACACGCCTTAAACAATTGAGTGGGAGAAGGTGTTTTGGAACACCTACGGCCTCCAAGTTTAGTTGAGCTTTATGTTTCGTGTAATAATCTCCCAAGAGGTATTCATGAATGGAATTTAGCAAGATACTTCCTTACAAGGATAGACTAAACAATTAGCCCAAACAATATCTACTCCCAAAGGAGGGAAATTCGTGAGGGATTATATTGAAGGTTGATAACTTGGTAACACACTCAATGTAATTTTATTAATATCCTCCCAAGAAATCTTGTTAATAAAATTGCAAGGCTAAAATTGAAAATGTTGGTTGTTATGTTAACAATTAGGTGGGACATAGTTCAACTAGTAAATGGTGCGAACTCCCAAAGGAGGCGTGACATTTATAGGTGTTGGATCACCGTTGAATTTTATGATTGAATTATTTTATTTATAATTCAAGATAAATATTCAAAAGTACTATATTATGATTATTTACTTATATATTTTTTGTTATTAAAAAGAAATCATGACCCCATCCCTAATCAACATCCTAAAAGATAATACTTTAACTAATGATAATTATGTCACATGGAAAAGGAATATTGGGTTGTTGTTGCAAGCTAAAAAGTATAAGTTCATTCTATATACTCCTAAACCACCTACTCCTAATAAAAAATCTACTCAAGAGCAAAGAGATGAGTATCAACAGTGGGAGTCTTCACATGAGATGGCTAAATGTTACATTATGGCCACCATCTCCAACGTGTTGCAACAGCAACATGAAGGAATGGAGACTGCTGCCGATATAATGATTTCTCTAGAGGAGATATTTGCTATGAGGTATTTGACGACTAAGAGAGAGGCATTGACTGCTTTCATGAATCTTAGGATGAAACCTAGACATGCTATGAAAGATCACATGATGAAAGTCATAGCACATCTCAACATTGCTGAATTGAATGGTAATGAGATAGATGGTGAGTCAAAAATTGATATGATTGTCAACTCACTATTAGATACCTTTGATCAGTTCAAGTTGGACTACACCTTGAACAATAAAGAATACATCTTGCAAGGCCCGATGCGAGATGATCAAAGTATCGAGAAAATCCTTGTGTAAGGTAAAGGTTAAGAGATTCATACGGTTAGCAAAGCTGCTTCTGTTAAGACCCGTTGGAAGGTCAAGAAACAACAGAAGAAAAAGCAATTTAGGCCTAACCAGAAGGGGTTACCGGGAAAGGAAAAGACTGAATGGGAATGCATTCATCTTGCATTTAGGCAATGGAGCGTTGGTGTCTACTAGTGTAGTGGGTGATATTAGAATCAATTTAGATTCTTATAGGCATTTAGATTTAATAGACATTTATTATGTACCTCAATTCAAGAGGAATTTAATTTCAGTTTCTTGTTTAAATAAATTTGGTTATTCGGTTACTTTTAATAAAGCCTTTATTATTAGTACGAATGACAAAGTTATTTGCAAAGGTACATTGGAAAATGGTTTATTTTATTTGCATAGAAATATTTCTCACTTGTTAGACACAGATTCAACGGAATCTAATCATAAAATAGTAAAATTATCAAAAGATGAAACCTACCTATGTCATTTATGCCTAGGTCATATTAACCTTAATAGGATTAAAAGATTGGTTAGTGACATACCACTAGGTGACTTAAAGGTTGATGATCTACCAACTTGTGAATTTTGTTTGGAAGGTAAAATGACCAAAAGGTCGTTTATGACTAAAGGCACAAGAGCCATTGAATGTTTATGATTGATACACACTGATGTGTGTGGATCTATGAGCATTCAAACTAGAGGTGGATATGAGTACTTCATCACTTTCATGGATGATCACTCAAGATTTGGCTATGTGTATCTCATGAGACATAAGTCGGATGCTTTTGACATGTTCAAAGCATTTAAAGCTGAAGTAGAAACTCAACTTGAGAAACAAATAAAAATCTTGAGGTCTGATCGTGGTGGAGAATATCTATCTGGTGAGTTTCAGCAATATCTTATTGATAATGGGATAATTTCTCAGTTTTCTACACCAGGTACGCCTCAACAAAATGGGGTGGCAGAAAAGAGAAATAGAACTCTTTTGGACATGGTTAGGTCTATGTTGAGTTATTCAACGCTTCCTAATTCTTTTTGGGGATACGCTTTACAAACTACTATGTACATTTTAAATGATGTACCATCTAAGTCGGTTCCTATAACACTGCATGAGTTATGGACCGGGCGAAAGCCTAGTTTACAACACTTAAGGATATTTGTATGTCTTGCCCATGTGTTAAAAGGAAAGACAGAAAAGATGGAGTCCCGTTCAGAAACATGCATATTTATAGGGTATCCAAAAGGACCAAAAGGATATTACTTCTATAGTTCTTCAGATCTTAAAGTATTTGTTTTGACAATGCTAAATATCTGGAAGAGGACTATATGAATAATATTATGCCTAAAAGTAGAATTGTCCTGAATGAGCTTTCAGGAGATATAATTTCATAAGAGGTTTCATAACCAAGCCCAATTGTAAGTTCCGTACCAACACAAGATCAACAATCTACCATACCTTGTCGTAGTGGGAGGTTAGTAGACAACTCGAGAGATACATCGGTCTAGGAGAATCTGTAGAGAATCTTCCGGACGATAATGATCCCTATACATATAAAGAAGCAATGAAAGATGTTGATTGTCGCAATTGGCAAAAGGCAATGCAATCTAAAATTGAATCTATGTTCAAAAACAAAGTCTGGTCTCTTGTAGACTTGCCAAAAGGGATAACACCCATCGGGTGCAAGTGGGTATACAAGAGGAAAAGAGGAATGGATGGAAATGTGGAAACCTTTAAACCTAGATTGGTAGCTAAAGGTTATACACAGAAGGAAGGTATCGATTATGAATAAACATTCTCTCCTATGGCTATGCTTAAATCCATTAGGATACTCTTATCCATGGCGGCATCTTTAGACCTAGAGATTTGGCAAATGGACGTCAAGATAGCTTTCCTTAATGGAAGTCTTGACGAAAGCATCTATATGATGCAACCGAAAGATTTATTGAAAAAGGCCAAGAGGAAAGGGTATGGAAGTTGTAAAGATCCATATATGGATTGAAGCAAGCATCCAGATCCTAGAACATAAGGTTCGATCAAGCCGTAAAAAGTTTTGGATTTATTCAAAACCTTGATGAACCATGTGTATACAAAAGGATTAAAGGTGACAAGTTGGTTTTCCTAGTTCTTTATGTTGATGATATACTACTCATCGAAAACAATGTAGGTGTATTGACATCAGTAAAAGAATGGTTAGCTAAACAATTTGATATGAAGGACTTAGGAGAAGCAAGTTATATTCTTGTTATCCAAGTCATAAGGGATAGAAAGAATAGAACGATTGCATTATCCCAAGCTTCATATATAGATAAAAACTTGTCTAGGTTTTCCATGCAAGATTCCTAGAAAGGTATGTTATATTTCAGAAATGGAATCAAACTTTCAAAAGAACAAGTTCCTAAGAATGAGCATAAAGAGCAATTCATGAGTAGGGTTCCATATGCATCGGCAGTTGGAAGTATCATGTATGCAATGCTCTGTACTAGACCAGGTATTTGTTTTGTTGTGGGCATAGTTAGTAGGTTTTAATCGAAGTCTGGTCTTGATCACTGGATGGCAGTCAAGCATATTTTCAAGTATCTTAGGAGAATAAGAGATTATATGCTTGTATACTCTGGAGGGGATTTAATTACCAGTGGGTATATAGATTCTAATTTTCAGTCAGATTCTGACTCCAAGAGATCAACATCAGGATCAGTGTTTACTATGGAGGAGGAGTAGTCATATGGAGGAGGAGGAGTCATATGGAGGAGTATCAAGCAATTTTGTATTGTCGATTCCACCATGGAAGATGAGTATGTTGCCACATGCGAGGCTGCTAAAGAGGCTGTATGGCTCTGCCAATTCTTGATTGACTTGGAAGTGGTTCCTATTGCGAATAAGCATATCACTTTCTATTATGACAATAATGGAGCAGTGGCTTATTCGAGAGAACCAAGAAGTCATAAGAGAGGGAAACACATTGAAAGAAAGTATCACCTTCTGAGGGAAATTGTGCATGGGGGTGACATGCCGATTACCTAGATCGCGTCAGTAGATAATCTAGCAGATCCCTTTACAAAGGCTCTTCCACAAAATTGTTTTGATGGAAATTTAGATAAAATGGGGATGAGAGATATGACACAATTGCTATAGAGCAAGTGGGAGATTATTGGGATTATGCTCGATAGCAAGAGTATAATAATGTATTTGACAATATTTTCATATTAATAAAGTGATTTCTAGTTTAACAAATCTTATAGCATTTATAGTTTAATTATTATAATTGTCAAAAGTAAATAATCATAAGGTCAAAAGACTATGAGAAAAGTAGAATTGTTCATACATCTAGATATGAATAAGGTAGACACCATTCTTTAGTAGTCTTGAATAATATTCACAACTTAAGATAAAGGTTGGACGTCTTTAACTTGTCAAAGTTGTAGATTCTTTTGCTAGCATTTGAGTAGGGTCAAATGTGTTATGATGAGTCTAAAATCATCAAAGTCTGGTGTCTTTGGACAAAAGAATATAGTGCACTGGGTGCATTGAATTTTATCATAGTGAAATACTTTATCTAGAACAGTCAATGGATAAAAGTTTTCACATGAAAACAATCGGAGAGTCTATCTCAATCCTGAGATAAATGATGGACTTATGGTTGCAAGTGTTATCATTTGGGCTATCAATGAGTACGATCATATAGCATAGTCTATCCTCGATAGTTAGGTGGTATTCATTTGTTAATCGATAGAGGACTTCATTTATAGATATGGACATCGTGGCTCCATTTATGAAATGAGAGTAGAATATCATCATATGGATGTTTTGAGGTATTGGATATTAAATCTTAACATTAAGTTTTCAGTAGTGTCTATTGAAACATGGCTTCTGGACAAGTCAAAATATCCAAGTTCAAAATATCCAAGTTCAAAATGTGGTCATATGAGTAAATATGGTAACTTGGAGAGCTATAGGCGGTCTATGAGCTCTTGACGATTACTGGTATTCTTCACGAGGATACACTTTCTCCATTAAGATTATCTAGGGTATGAATGAGGAATATTAACTTATTATATCTTTATTTAATTGTACAATTTTAGTTCTTTAGTGGAATGAACTAAAATTAATAGATCGGACCTAAGTGAATCATTTGTTGATTGTGATTGGGTTGTGTCTATTGGAACTTAAATTTAGATAGCCTACCAAGATCCCCAATCCACACAAACTTGCATGGATCACTTGATATATTCTACTGGACCAATTTAAGGGTCCATCTAGAATTGTATTAAGGCATGTGAACTTGTTTCTTTTTATAAGAATGAGTCTAGTTCACATGTCAAACTTTTTATAATAGTACAATGGATTTAATAAAATAAGAAAAATAATATATATGCCTATATTGCTATGGGCGGCAAGGCTAATGTATTAAAACCTAAATATATTATTTTTATTTTATTATTTAATTAAATGGAAATTAATTAATTTGTTGATTAATATACTTATCAAAGATAGTATTTGATATTTGTCATACTACAGACAATAGTATGACACTAGGAGACATTCTCTTACTAGGAAAAATATTTTGACTTTTAATAAAATAAATAATTTATTAAATTTAATTACATAATAAAATAAAAACAATATAATAGGCTATTATATTTAGCCTTACCGCCCATGTCTATACATAGGCATATATATTGTTTTTCCTTTTTTATTAAATCCGTTGGACCCCAATAAAAGGTCCACATGTGAACTAGACTCATTCTTACTAAAAGAAACAAGTCCACATGCTTTAATAAAATTTTAGATGGTGGGTCCAGTAGAATATATCAAGTGATCCATGTAAGTTTGTATGAATTGGGGATCATGGTGGGTTATCTAAATTTACACTCGAATAGACATAACCTAATCACTATCAACAAATGATTCACTTAGGTCCGATCTATTAATTTTAGTTCATTCCACTAAAGAACTAAAATTGAACTCTTAAATAAAGATAGAATAAGTTAATATTCCTCATTCGTACCCTAGACACTCTTAATGGAGATAGTGTATCCTCGTGAAAAATACCTGTAATCGCCAAAAGCTTATAGACCGCCTATAGCTCTTCTGGTTACAATATTTACTCATATGACCACATTTTGAACTTGGATATTTTGACTTGTCCATAAGCCATATTTTAATAGACACTTTTGAAAACTTAACGTTAAGATTTAATATCCAATACTTCAAAAATATCCATATGATGATATTCTACTCACATTTAATAAATGGAGCCACAATGTCTATATCTTTAAAGGAAGTCCGCTATCGATTAACAAATGAATACCACCAAACTATCGAGGATAGACTATGCTATATAATCGTACTCATTGATAGTTCAAATGATAACACTTGCAACCGTAAGTCCATCATTAATCTCAGGATTGAGATAGACTCTCTGATTGTCTTCAAGTGAAAACTTTTATCCATTGATGATACTAGATAAAGTATTTTACTGTGATCTTATTCAATACACCTAGTGCACTAGATTCTTTTACTCAAAGACACCACACTTTGATGATTTTAGACTCATCATAACACATTTGATCCCACTCAAATGCTAGCAAAAGAATTTATAACTTTAACAAGGTAAAAGGGCCTAACCTTTATCTTAAGTTGTGAATATTGTTCAAGACTAACTAAATAATTGTGTCTACCTCATACATATTTAGATATACAAATAATTCTTCTTTTCTCATAGTCTTTTGACCTTTTGATAATTTACTTTTGACAATTATAATAATTAAACTATAAATGCCATAAGATTTGCTAAACTAGAAATCACTTTATTAATATGAAAAGATTATAAAAATACTTTATTACACTCTTGCTATTGAGCATAATCCTAACACAAACATGCACACATCGAAAGCATCTAATCCAAACATCAAACTAAAATTTTTGCACCCCTTAAACCTGAATTCAACATTGTCTCTTAATAAAATTCTGAATTAAATAAGACAACACCCAATCCCAGCTACAGGGGCTCAACACAATTTTTTTTAAAAGATTCAAATTAACAAAAGAAAAGAAAAATTATGTACTTGGGTGGGTTACCTCCCACCAATCACTTGATTTAACATCTAGGTGAGACGTTGTGAGAGCACTATGACTCTTTAAGCACAAGGTCATTCAACTGAGTGATCTCTCCAACTAGTAATACCACCATTCTTGTCATGGAGTTTAGGAAATCCATTCATACTATGAGTTTTGTTTCCATCTATGATAGTTCCTCTTACTTGGTCCAGTTTGTCTTTTCGGACCCAAACCTGCTGAATTCTCCTTAGCTTTATTTTAGGCATGATTTTTTTCTTTTTTGCAAACTTCAATAAACTCAACACAATGGGCTTTTCTATGACCCCTAGTATTGCAAAAATGACATTTGTAAGGAAAATAAGATGAACTTCCTTTGGTCTTGTTAACTCTTGCCTTTGTATGTTGAAAATCTCTCTTGATGATGTTGAGTTCTAAGGTTTCTTCATCTATGCCTTGGTCAAGGTCTTGATTGTGCATTCAGCTTTTTCAAGGTCTACTAAGCAATCTCATTCCTTGACATTCTCTACCTTTAAAGCAATCTCTTTTCTGCTCGATTCCTCCTTGATGGCATCTATTTTCTTATCTTTCAACTCTATTTCCCACTGCAATTTCCTCTTCCTTTGGGCAACGTCTTTCTCTTGCTTTTCTACTAACCTTGCCAACTTTTTTGCTTCTTGATTGCCTCATTCCTTTCCTTCCTAAGGGCTTCCACTTCTTTTATCAAGTTGACATTTTCACTCCTAAGCTTATTGATTCCTGAGGGTGCATATTTCTCACGAGTTTTTTCTACGTGAACATCTTTTTCACCTCCTTCAAAAAGTGTTAGGATTTCATCTAAATACTCATTTGCATTCCTTGACTAGTTTTCTGATTGAAGTGTATCCAAGATAAAGCAATTAATTGAGTTCGAGTCTTGCAAGTTTGACTTAAAGACCTTAAACTCTACCGTTTCGTTCAAGACTGGAAAATTTCCCATCATGTACATCAATGATTATTGTTGCTGTCTTCATGAATGGTTTACCTAAAAGGAGAGGTCTCATATTCGTTTCTCTACTCATATCATCCATGTCGAAAACCATAAAATCTACTGGGATGATCAACTTATCAACTTGAACCCGTTCTCCATAATTACTCTCAAACACCTCACTGAACCATCAACTAAAATTAGTGTCATCATTATTGGTTTAAGCTTATTCAATCCTAGTTGCTTGTAAATGGAGATGGGTATCAAGTTGATGCTAGCATCTAAATCTAGCATCACCTTCCCGAGCTTGGTACCTCCAACTGTGATATTTATGCAAAAACTGCCAGGAACCTTAAGCTTAGGTGGAAGCTCATTCTATAACACTACACTAGCACTACATGCTATGTGTTCTTAATGATTCGGTCCGAACTTCTACCTATTGGTGTGAAGACTCTTGAAGAATTTCACATACACAGACATTTTCTCTATCATCTTGTGCAAAGGTAGGTTCATATGTACTTTTGAAAGAACATCAAAAATCTCCTTGAATGCCTTGTTCATTATATCTCTTTTTATCCTTCTTAGAAATGGAACTGGTGGAATGTATAGGTCTAGTGACTTGTGTAAAACTGAGGTCTTCTTGGGTGTTGATTCAACCACTATTTCCTCTTCCTCGACTTTAGTCTCCCCCCTCTCACATCTTCTAACTCCTTAGCTTTCTTTTTCTTAGGCTCACCAACATCTGTATTATTCAACACTTGCCAACTTCTTAAAACTGTCATTGTTTTAGCTTGTTCCGATTGGCTTCTGAACCATAAAAGCTACCTATCCCTACTTTGTTTCCAACTTCTTTATTGATGCCACTGAATTGGTAAACCTCTGCCCACTTACCTGTATGAAGCTATTCAAATTCTGATATGTGAGCTGCGTACTCTGAGCAAGGTTAGTCATAATTTCTTCTAAAGACAGCTTTTTAGGCTGGTATGATAGACCTTTTCTGTTTGTAGAACTATTCCATTGCTAAGGCTGACGACTGGACCCTTGGCCTTGATAATTACCCCAACTGTTACCTCCTTAGTTAGTTCCATAAGCATTCGGATGTCTATTCAAGGCATTGTTTGAATCTATCCAGTAGAAATTTGTGTGGTTATGCCATTCAGAGTTACAGGAATTTAAGTATGGGTCATTTCTCCTTCTTTGGTAATTAAAAGCTTGAACCTCTTATGTTTCAATTGGTATCCCATCTCTATTGTAACGATCTCCATTATGCACCAAGTTTAGCGCTCCTTATTGTTGACCTATGTTTCTTTTTGCTAAAGTTTACACTTGTTTAGTGAGGGTTGCCATCTGAATTGCCATCTCTATACACTAATTAACCTCATACTTCCCTCCCCTTCTTGCAGTTGAACTTCTATGCTGAGAATTGAGAGCCAGTGTCTCACAAATTTCAAAAATTTCAAGTGCATTGTTCTTTGTAAGGACTCCTCCACAAGCATTATTTACAATTGCCTGTGTGAACGGTGTCAACTCATCATAAAAAGTTCAGACCTTGTACTCTTTAGTCATCATGTGCCAAGGACATTTCTCGAAAAAAATACTTGTACCATTCCCATGCCTTGTGAAAAGGTTCTCCTTCTACCTCTATGAAATTGGTGTAAGGACCTCGATTTTATGATTGGCTTATTTCATGACAAACCACACCACATTGGGGATGATTATGTAATGGGTAGCTTAGGTCCTCGTTGGCAAGCTTCCAAGTGTCTCCATGACTTCAAGAGCAAAAGTTATATTCACTTTTCGTTGCCTCCTAAAGAGTTTAGGTGCACATACACACACACACACACACACACACACACACACACACACACACACACACTCTTCATGCATGATTTGTTTCATCTTGTATTTGTGTTGTCTATTGCTTATATGTGTGCTTCATTTACCAATTGCACACACTCTTACATGCATTTGTATCAACATGCATTTGTATCCTATTGCTTATGTGTGCATCCTATTTCACAATCTGACTTGCACTTCATTTTTAGTCTTAAGTGTGGTTGTTGTGTGTTTAATTCGTTTTCCGTTGTTTGTGTTGGAAACCCAATCACTGGTAATGCAACGGAAATAGGTTTCAATTTTTTTTTACACAAATCATAATTGATCTGGAATCAGTGAACTTGGGATCGTAATTATTTTCAGAACTCATACATATCAATTATTACAATAATAAATAAATATGTATACATGGAAATTGTAATCAATTTAAATAGTAGAAGAAAATCTTAGAACCATACCAACGTTTGGAGGCTCATTCACTTTTCGATATGCTCCTGGTCTGTACCACAGGATCTTCCACGCTATCTTCCGGGATGGGTAACTGCGTATGGGCGCATCACGATACTCAAGAACTTGAATGGAGGTAGAAGAAACTTAAGAAAATAACACTTGTTTTCTATGTATGGAATAGATCAAAGACAAAAAAAAATTTATTCTTATTTTTTTCTCTTTGTGGCCACAGACCACACTTTCTTTTTCTTCTATGTTTTTGTTTTTGACTCATGCACAACACTTGCACATCAAGCCAAAGAGACCAATTCTCTTTTTGTCTCTTATGTTAATTGATAACTTGTTTTGGTTTTCAAAGAATATATATCAGATATATAGTTTCTCTTTTAAAAACCTCACGGTATCTTTTTATTTAAAACAAAATATTTATTTTATTTTTATTAAAGATATCATCTGATTTGAGTTTAAACTATTTAAACTAAAAAATTAAATATTTAATTTTATAAAATAAAATAATAATATTATCTTATTTTATTCAAAAAACAAATATCAACAAACACTCTCCATTTAGTGATTAATAACATAATAAAAAAATCTTATTATTTAATTTATTTCATCACTATTATTCATTAATCAAATAGTCTCATTATTCAATTAATTCCTGAATAAATACGTGTCACTTTCGTGACACAATTAATTGGACGATTCAATTAAATAACTGTGATCTTTGTTACCTAAATCGATCGGGCTAGTAAGGGGACCTAATGGACCCACAATATTTTAGGCCAATAATCCTCAAAAACATTAATTAAACTCTTCAATTAATATTCCTTGATTATTCACTTCGGTGTTATTCCACCAAAAACCCGAAGTTGCACTCCCTCAATCACATACGTTTTTTCATAGATCGATACAACTCGGTGTCCATCGATATATTTATTACACATGATGTAATCCTCCACAGTAGTTCCTAATTATAGCTGGGTCATAATATCCGTTATACTCCTCTAATTACATATATCCTTTAAACACTGTTGATTCTCTAATGAATAATAAATCATATTTCCCCACGAAATTAGGAGAGTTTTCATATTATCCAAGCCCCGAATCAACCCTTAAAAGAACTACCATTTACTTCTCACAAGAAGGAGTGGATTCAACTATGTGTACAAACCTTCCCAGCGGCATGATAAATCACAATCCCAACATACAGAGTATATTGATCAAGAACTGCATCCAACCTCACCCATGGTATATCAAATATCACGATCTAACTTGAAGGAGTTGATAAGACACTCAAGATTAAGATCACCCATATATAGCCATCATTAGTTGATATATATGAATCTTTTCGGTAAGCGGATCTTGGTGATAGATTCATATAGATCATGACTCAATCCTATATGTTCACATCATACAAGGTGCCTCCATTCCCATATCTCATATGAATAATGAGGATAGAATCACAGTACATTATGGAATGGACCGCAGCTATAGATTAACCACAAATAAAGTTCCCAGTTTTATTTGCTATCTATGGACTTTTTAGATTTCACGTCTCTTATTGTCTCCATCCGTATATGACACTCATGTACACAGTTCGAAATTACATCCGGCAATGAAGGATGTTTATATGCACAAGTTATAAAATAAACAATACAACAAGAATGAATTGAACTCTTCTTTTTATTTATTTCATAAATCCATTTACAAATTACATCTTTCAGGCATAAACCCTAACAATCTCCCACTTGCACTAAAACATGTGAGACATGTTTCGAAACCCTAGACCATCTAGGTGACCCAAAAACACTTTAGCCAGTAAGGTTTTTGTAAATGGATCAATATGGTTGTCTTGTGAGGCTATCTTGGTGATGATCACATCTCTTCTCTACACTATATCTCTGAAGAGATGTTACTTCCTCTCTATATGCTTCCCTCTCTTGTGGCTTCTTGGTTCTTTGGAATTAGCCACATAACCACTGTTATCACAATAAAGTGTGATGGACTTATCTAGATATGGAACAACTTTCAGATCACTCAGGAACTTACAGAGCCAAACAACCTCTTTAACAGCTTCACAAGCTGCTACATATTCAGCTTCCATAGTGGAGTCAGCAATACAAGATTGCTTGATACTTCTCCACACAATGGATCCACCACCCAGGGTGAATACTGATCCAAATGTGGATTTTCTAGAATCCCTATCTGACTGAAAATCAAAATTCGTGTATCCTAACGGGATCAAATCCTGTCCGAAATACATTAGCATATAGAGTCTCATTCTCTAAAGATACTTGAGAGTAGTCTTGACAACAACCCAATGATCTAATCTTGGATTGGACTGGTATATGCTGACTACTCCCAATGTATAGCAGATGTCTGGTCTCGTGCATAACATATCATACATGAGACTACATACTGCTGATGCTTAGGGAGCACGTCTCATATCGTTCAACTTCTTGAGGTGCCTTATGACACAGTTCCTTAGACAAGTGAACTCCATGCTTATAAGGTAAATTACCTTTTTTGGAGTTCTGCATCGAAAATCATATAAGAATCTTATCGATATATGATGCCTGAGACAGTGCTATGAGTTTGTGCTTACAATCCCTTATAAGTTGGATCCCTAGAACATAACTCACCTCTCCCAAATCTTTCAATCGGAATTGGCTAGCTAGCTAGCCTTTTACATCAGATACCACTCTTACATCATTCCCAATGAGTAGGTATAGGACCAAGAAAATAACCTTTTTGTCAATGATGCACTTATAGACACAAGGCTCATCGACGTTCTGCTCGAAGCCATAGGTTCTGATCACATCATCAAACCTAATGTTCCAAGATCTAGATGCTTACTTAATTCCATAAATGAACCTTTACAACTTGTAAACCTTTTGCTCTTGATCTGGAGACACGAATCCCTCTGGTTGAATCATATAGACGTTCTCGTCAAGATTTCCATTCAAGAATGCAGTCTTGAAGTCCATTTTCCAAATTTTATAATTGAAATAGGCATCAATGGATAAGAGAATTTGAATAGGCTTAAACATTACTACTGGTGAGAATGTCTCTTCATAATCGACCCTCTCTTTCTGGGTATAACCCTTGGCCACAAGCCTTGCCTTGAAAGTCTCTACCTTCCTATATACTCCTCTCTTTATTTTGTAGATCCACTTACACCCTATGAGTTTTATCCTATCTGGTAAGTCTACAAGATCCCAGACTGAGTTAGAGTACATGGACTCTATCTCGGGATTCATGGCTAAGCCATTCCTCATTATCAGGATCTTCCATTGTATTTTTAAATGTCAATGGATCATCCACACTATCAGTAGAGACAACATCTTGTCTCTTATCTATACCTAAATAACGTTCAGGCTATCTCACAACCCTCTCACTACATCTAGGTAGAGTATATCCTGGTCAGGAACCGTCTGACTCTCAAATGTTTATGGATCAACAACTCTTACTAATGAAGCACTAGTCTCACCAGGGTCCAACTCATTCAATATAATCTTAGAACATGGTTTATGGTCACTAATATAACTGTACTCAAGAAACGTTGCATTTGTCGATACAAATACTTTGTTATCTTCGGGACTATAGAAGTGTCCACCTCTGGTCTCCTTAGAGTATCCTATAAACAGGCAGACCACAGACTTGAAGTCTAGCTTTCTACTTCTTTTCTTCAGCACGTGTGCTAGATATCCCCATATGCGAAAATGTCATAAACTAGCTTTACAACCATTCCACCACTCTAGGGGAGTCTTAGGAACAAATTTGGATGGCACTACATTCAAAATGTATGCCGCTATTTGTAACGCATATCCCTAGAAGGAATTTGTTAATGATGAGAAACTAATCACAAATCTCACCATTTCCATTAGGGTTCTATTTCTCCTTTCCGCTGCACCATTTTACTGAGGTGTACAGGGATCTGTGAGTTGGGAAACTATCCCATGCTCGATCATGAAGTCTTCAAACTTTTGGTCAAGGTACTTACCTCTACGATCTGATCATAGTGGCTTGATAGTCCTAACTAATTGATTCTCAACTTCAGCTCAGAATTCTTTAAACTTTTCAAATGTTTATGGCTTTCCTTGCATCAGGTAGACATATCCGTATCTTGAGTAGTCATCTATAAAGGTGACATAAAACTCATAGCCGCCCCTAGCTCTAACATTCATCGGTCCGCAGACATCGGTATGTATGAGTTCTAGTTGCTCTATATCTCTAAGCCCTTTTCTGGCAAAAGGTCTCTTAGTCATCTTACCTTCTAAACAGGATTCACATATAGGTAAAGTGCCAACCTTTAACTCACTTAAAGGTCCGTATTTTACTAATCTGTCTATCCAGTTAAGGTTGATATGACCAAGCCTTAGATGCCAGAGATACGTGTCATTATCTGGAGAAATATTGTGTCGTTTAGTTTTTGGTTTTTCAACCTTAAACATTTCGGTGTTAAGCAGTGTAGTATGTATTAACGGTCTTAAAACATACAAATTGTTTTCATTAATTCCTGTACAAATATTCAGACCATTCTTTCCAATAGTAACATAATAATTATTAAAAGAAATAGAATACAATTGTTCTAACAATTTAGAAACAAATCAAATTCTGTGTAAATCCAGAAATATAAAAAACATTGTTCAATAATAAAAAAACTATTATTATTATAAAATTATAATCTTATTTCTTCCACTGCTTTGGCCAATACAACATCCCCCGACCCCACACGTATTGAGAAGGCTTCCTCCTCTAGCTCTGTCCAAGATTAAGTCCACTACAAAGAAGAACAAACATGGTTAGTGGCCCGCAAATCAACTATCCAGGGTGAAGAATCATCTTCCACTAAACAAGATTCAAGAACAAGTAAATCATATTTACCTTTCGTTTTCTTCTTCTTAGCTGCCTCTTCCAGATATTGAGGATAATTCCTCTTCCAGTGCCCAACCTTGTCACAATGGAAACATTTTCCCTTACCTTGGTTGGTGGAGGTGCCCTTCTTTTTGCTTTGGGCTTTCTTGGGTTTGGGCTTACCCTTCGCCTTCCCAGCATACCTCTTCCTCATTTTATTATTAGAGAGGGAAGATGGTTTGGCAATATTTGCCTCATCGGTTTACCCTTGTTAGCCTTAGTCAAGGACTCAAAGGTAGCAAGCTCATTGAGCAATCATGTAAGACTGAACCTTAACTTGTGCATCCCGTAGTTGCTCTTAGACTGATCGAAACTCTTTGAAAGAGTCATCAGTATGATGCTCACTTGACTTGGTTCATCAATAGCCTCACCATTGACTTTTGCCGTGTTGAAGTGAGAGATCATGCTTAGGACATGTTCCCGAATTAACGTACCTTCTTTCATGTGAGCAAGCATAGCGGAATGAACAACTTCGTATCATTTTTGCTCAGAGGGCTGCCCGAACACAACTTGCAATGACTCCATGATTTTAAATGCTAAAGTCATTGCTTTGTGCTTTATGACAAGCACGTCTGTTATAGAAGCCAACAAATATGTTCGGGTCTTCTCATCAGATGAGACCCATCGTTGGTATGCCTCACGAACAATTCGTGTGGCATTGACATCAGGTGCTGGAGGACATTCCTTCATAAGCACAAACTTGAGGTCTTTGGTGATCAATATTGCATTAATGTTTAGTTTTTACTTATTATAGTTTTCACCGGTTAATTTATCGTTTGCGAGAATTTGAAGTAATGCAGAAGACATAATTACTGAAATAAAATAAAACATTCATTCAATCATTTATTTAAAACAAGTGCGAATGCTTTGACATAAATTTAAACATGATGCATGAACATGTTTAACAAACTAGAACTACCCTAAAACTAGATTCTATACCGCTACAATCCAACATACCATAAAAAAATACTGCCTTAGGGTCGGTCAAGTCTTTGCATGTTGGACTGAGACATTCAATCAAATGATATTCTAGAATAACTCTTATTCCATATCATTCAACCGTCGTTTATTTAGTTAGGTTTTTAATTAACAAAACTTAATCTAAACCTTCGTGAGTGTAACCCACCATTTCATATCTTACGAGCTTAACTCGAGAATTATCGCCTTAGGGTCGGTCAATCAAGAAATACCCTCAGAAATCCTATCTATTAGGAACTCAACCTTGATATTGACCTTTGTGGAAACCCTCCATAGGGAGGACGAAAGCAAAACCGTCACGAGGCCCCACTCGGATCTCACGGTGTTGAACTAATGATGGAGACTGTGAGATATATATGTCGTATATCCCTCTCCCACTCACTATTTTATAAGTAAGTTTTTCTATTATCTGTTAATGCACCTAGACTCTACAAGATCAAACGGCTAACTTTAATCAAGTTATCTAGCGCATTAACTAATTCATTATTAGAAACAAGTTCTAATTAACTAAAATTATTTATGATTTTTAACTATTAAAAATCTAATCTATTAGTGAATAATCTAAGCCTTTGTAAACTATTTACTAAGGTCAGATTATTATGTTAGTGTTTATCAAGTTTTAACTATTAAAACTCTAACACTTTATTCAGTTCATTTATTATTAGGGAGTTAATCATATTAATCCTAATGACAATAAATGACCCTATTAATCTAACTTATTAAATTCTTTAATAACTAAATTAATATTAATGAGAATTACCAAGTTTTCTAACCATTAAAAAACTAATCTCATTATTCATAGTCATTTATGTATATTGCCCATTTTAATCATATTAAAAAATACATAAAATATTAGGCTATGATTTATGTATGACATATCAAATATATTTGTGTAGGCACATTTAATCTATATGACATACGATTGCATGACAATGCTTTTATTATCACATAATATAAAGCATACAAGAATTGACCGAGTACTGTGGATTATTTAACCGAATAAAAATAAAAATCTAAAATTACAAAATTACCCCCCAAGGCATTCATTGGTCTTCTTGTAACTTCAGAAATATTCCAGTCTCTTTAAGTCACTCCGATTTATCTCATTAACCTTTCTTCGTGATTTTTCAAGTCTTTTATATAGGTTACATTTTTTTACAATAAAATAACAGTGAAAAAAAAAAAAAAAAATTATACAACCCATAAACCCTAAATCCATAGTACCATAAAAAATTACGCTCAACAATGTTTAAATAAAACAATTTAATTATAAACATTCATACATACAAGAGCATTGAAAACAATATCCTGTTTGGAAAAAAAAATAGGCTCTTATACCAATTGTTGGAAACCCGTACACTGGTAATGCACCGGAAATAGGTTTTAAAAGTTTTAACACGGATCATAATTGATCTGGAACCAATGAACTTGAGATCGTAATTATTTTAGAACTCATACATATTAATTATTACAATAATAAATAAATATGTATACATGGAAATTGTAATCAACGTTTGGAGGCTCCTTCACTTTTCGATATGCTCATGGTTTGTACTAAATGATCTTTCTCGCTATCCCCCGGGACTAGTAACTACGTGTGGGTGCGTCACGGTACTCAGGAACTTGAATGGAGGTAGAAGAAACTTAAGAAAACAACACTTGCTTTCTATGTATGGAATGGATCAAAGACCTACATTGATCGGGCTAGCAAGGGGACCTAACAGACCAACAATATTTTGAGCTTTAATAATCCTTGGAATCATTACTTAAACTCTTTAATTAATATTCCTTGATTATTAACTCTGGTGTTATTCCACTAAAAACCCGAAGCTGCACTCTCTCAACTGTAGACGCTTTTAAACAGACCGATACAACTTGGTTTCCATTGATATAGCTATTACACATGGTGTGATCCTCCACAATAGTTCATAATTAGAGCTAGGTTATAATGTCCATTATACCCCACTACTTACATATATGCTTTAAGTACCATTGATTCTATAATGAACAATAAATCCTATTTCCTCACGGAATTAGGAGAGCGCTCATATTGTCCAAGCCCCGAATTAACCCTTAAGGGAACTACCATCTACTTCTCACAAGAATGAGTGGATTCAACTATTGTGTACAAACCTTCTCAGCCACAAGCCAAACCATAATCCTAACATATAGAGTATGTTGATTTGGAACTACATCCGACCTCACCCATGGTATATCAAAGACCACGATCTAACTTGAAGGAGTTGAAAAGACACTTAGGATTAAGATCACCCACATATAACCATCATTAGTTGATACATAAGAATCTCGTCAGTAAACAGATCACTTTGATAGATTCGTATAGATCATGACCCAATCTTATATGATCACATCATACAAGGTGCCTCCATTCCATATCTGATATGAATGATTTAGGATAAAATCACAGTACATTACGAAATGGACCGCATCTATAGATTAACCACAAATAAAGTACCCAACTTTATTTGCTATCTACGGACTCTTTAGATTGCACGTCTCTTACTGTATCCATCCGTATATGACACACATATACACAGTTTGAGATTGCATCCGGTAATCTAGGATGTTAATATGCACAAGTTATAAAATAAACAACACAACAAGAATGAATTGAACTTTTCTTTTTATTAATTTCATAAATCCATTTACAAATTACATCTTTAGAGCATAAGCCATAACAGTTTGATCGAAAACGTCCGTGCCTACAAGTTAGTGTTCTTTTCTAAGCGTGAAAAGAGACATTTTGAGTCTCTAGTGCATGGGTAATCTACCCATGCAATGGCCTAGGAGAGTTTTTCAAAGTCCCGGTGCACGGGTTCTACCTGTGCATTGCATTGCATTGTTGTGGGCGATGATGCTTGTGGTGTGCGAATAAGTGCACTGGTGTGCGTGGTTCTTCCTACCCTGCACACTGTACAAATTTAAGGGAAATTGTGTCTTTTCACATAGCTCATGAAACCACAATATATATACCTTGTTATCTCTTCTTTTTTACTGACTCCTCTAAATTTAAAGAAACCTTAAAGAGAGATAAAGAGAGTCTTGAGAGAGAAAACTATGATAAGCTCATTTTATGCTTTACATCCCCCATCATTTTGAATATTTTTGAGCTTATTTTCTTTGCAAATTCCATCTTTTAATGTTCTAATTAGCTTATATAGACCCTTTCCATTCTAGGGACATCATTGTGTGGGTTCGGGAGATTTTCAGGGCTAAAACAAAGATTCCAGCTAGTGGAGGAGTGTGCCACACGGTACACGTACCGTTATAGAAGAAAACACGTATCGCACGTGTGTACCACATGAGTCATCAGAGGATCCATGCATCTTGTCACACGGTACGCATACCGTAACAAAAGGAATCGTGTACCACAACATGTGAACCGCTTAATAAATGTTGATCAAGTATGGAAGCTCTTTAGGCCGTCATGAGGTACATGACTCAGGTTGCATGTCTACGCATACAACATCAGAAGAAATGATGAACCATGAACCCAACCACAGATCTTCACAACAGGTCCAAGAAAGCAGTTACACGGTACGTGATGTCAAGGTGTATCGCGTAAGTCTGTAGTCGCCCATCACTTTATTTTGTGAACCAAGGTTGTGAAAGCTCCTAGGTCCTCCTCTCTTATCCCTGATAGGGTATAGTGATGGGACATCTCTGTTCAACCAATGGAGTGCTTTTGGGCCCCTTCTCCATAAGTGGATATGTAGTTTAGAAGTGATAAAAGGTGATATAGAGTAGAGAGAAAGAGGATATGAAAACTAGTTCACACCAGACTTCTTATTCTTCTCCAACGTTCCATGAAGCTTGCTCTGAAGATTTGGACAAAATCTTTGAAGGATTGGAGCATGAAGGAAGTGTTTCGGTAGCTTAAAGGAAGCCATTAAAGCCCAATCTTTACAAGAAAGAGTTCTTCAACATAGTTTATCTCTTAAACTCCCTCTCTCTTAGTTTCTTTGTGTTTTCATGGTATGTAGTTATTTCAACTCATGTATGGCATATTTGTGTAGTATGAGCTAAATATAGTGGTGTTAGAACAAGATGATGCTAAACCCTTGATTTATTTATAAATGATTCTTCGATCTCTTTATTAGTGTTTGTGGAGTTATATGGATGTTTTGAATGCTTAAGGCCTTTATTTCTTGATCACTTTGTAATTGATCTATGGTTGAATGCTATGTATTAAGAGGAGATGTATTTGACAATGCTTAGTTAAACATTCACTATGCTTGACTAGATAGTGCTAGAACCAATAAGCTAGCGTATAAGGTTCGATTTAGTATTCCAAAGTGCTTAACAGATTCATGTATATGTCCGGAATGCTTGAGAGAGATTTCTGGTATATACAGATGCAATCTCTAAGACGTCGAGAGAGATTAGAGATTAGTTTAGAGGATACGAACTTATAGACACAACCCAATCACAATCAACAAATGATTCACTTAGGTCCAATCTATTAAGAACTAAAATTGAACTCTTAAATAAAGATAGAATAAGTTAAAATTTCTTACTCATACCCTAGAAAACCTTATTGGAGAAAGTGTATCCTCGTGAAAAATATCAGTAATCACCAAGAGCTCTTAGACCACCTACAGCTCTCCTAGTTACCATATCTACTCATATGACTACATTTTGAACTTGGATATTTTGACTTGTCCAGAAGCCATGTTTCAATAGACACTATTGAAAACTTAACGTTAAGATTTAATATCCAATACCTCAAAACATCCATATGATGATATTCTACCCTTATTTAATAAATGAAGCCACGATGTCCATATCTATAAATGAAGTCCTCTATCGATTAAGAAATGAATACCACCAAACTATCGAGGATAGACTATGTTACATAATCGTACTCATTGATAGCTCAAATGATAACACTTGCAACCATAAGTCCATCATTTATCTCAGGATTAAGATAGACTATCCAATTATCTTCAAGTGAAAACTTTTATCCATTGACAGTTCTAGATAAAGTATTTCACTGTGATCCAATTCAATGCACCCAGTGCACTATATTATTTTGCCCAAAGACACCACACTTTGATGATTTTAGACTCATCATAACACATTTGATCCCACTCAAATGCTAGCAAAAGAATCTGCAACTTTAACAAGATAAAGACGCCCGACCTTTACCTTAAGTTGTGAATATTATTCAAGACTAACTAAAGAATTGTGTCTACCTCATACATATATAGATGTATGAACAGTTCTTCTTTTCTCATAGTCTTTTGACCTTATGATTATTTACTTTTGACAATTATAATAATTAAACTATAAATGCTAAAAGATTTTTTAAACTAGAAATCACTTTATTAATATAAAATGATTGTCAAATACATTATTATACTCTTGCTATCGAGCATATTCCCAACAATTTCCCACATGCTCTATTGCAAATGTGTCATATCTCTCATCCCTATGTTTTCAAGATGCCCATCAAAACTCTTATGTGGAAGAGCCTTTGCAAAAGGATTCGCTAGATTATCTGCTGATGCGATCTTAGTAATCGTCACATCACCCCTATGCACAATTTCCCTCAGAAGGTGATACTTTCTATCAATGTGTTTCCCCCTCTTATGACTTCTTGGTTCTCTAGAATTAGCCACTGCTCCACTATTATCACAATAGATAGTGATCTGTTTATTTGCATCAGGAACCAGTTCCAAGTCAATCAAGAATTGGTGAAGCCAGACAGCCTCTTTAGCAGCCTCAAATGAGGCAACATACTCGGCTTCCATGGTGGAATCAGTAATACAAGATTGTTTGATACTCTTCCATATGACTGCGCCTCCTCCAATAGTAAACACAGATCCTGATGTTGATCTCCTAGAGTCAAAATCTGACTAAAAATTAGAATCTGTATACCCAACGGGAATTAAATCCCCTCGAGATTATACAAGCATATAATCTCTCATTCTCCTAAGATACTTGAAAATATGCTTGACAACCATCCAGTGATCAAGACTAGGTTTCGATTGAAACCTGCTAACTATACCCACAACAAAATAAATATCTGGTATAGTACAGAGCATTACATACATGAGACTTCCAACTGCTAATGCATATGGAACCCTACTCATAAATTGCTTTTCATGCTCATTCTTAGGAACTTGTTCCTTAGAAAGTTTGATTCCATGTCTGAAAGGTAACATACCTTTCTTGGAATCATGCATGGAAAACCTAGACAAGTTTTTATCTATGTATGAAGCTTGGGATAATGCAATCGTTCTATTCTTTCTATCCCTTATGACTTGGATACCAAGGATATAACTTGCTTCTCCTATGTCCTTCATATCGAATTGTTTTGCTAACCATTCTTTTATTGATGTTAATACACCTACATCGTTTTTGATGAGTAGTATATCATCAACATAAATAACTAGGAAAACCAACTTGTCGCCTTTAATCCTTTTGAATAAATCCAAAACTTTTCACGGCTTGATCGAACCTTATGTTCCATGATCTGGATGCTTGCTTCAATCCATATATGGATCTTCGCAACTTGCATACCCTTTCCTCTTGGCCTTTTTCAATAAATCCTTTTGGTTGCATCATATAGATGCTTTTGTTAAGATTTCCATTAAGAAAAGCTGTCTTGACGTCCATTTGCCAAATCTCTAGGTCTAGAGATGTCGTAATGGATAAGAATATCCTAATGGATTTAAACATAGCCACAGGAGAGAAGGTTTCTTCATAATCAATACCTTCCTTCTGTGTATAACCTTTAGCTACCAATCTAGCTTTAAAGGTTTCCACCTTTCCATCCATTCCTCTTTTCTTCTTGTATACTCATTTGCACCCAATAGGTTTTACCCATTTAGGCAACTCTACAGGAGACCAGACTTTGTTTTTGAACATACATTCAATTTCGGATTGCATTACCTTTTGTCAATGGCGACAATCAACATCTTCCATTGCTTCCTTGTATGTACAGGGATCATCATCGTCCGGGAGATTCTCTACAGATTCTCCTAGACCGGTGTATCTTTCGGGTTGTTTACTAACCCTCCTACTACGACGATGTATGGTAGATTGTTGATCTTGTGTTGGTATGGAACTTACAATTGAGCTTGGTTTTGAAACTTCTTATGGAATTGTTTCACCTGAATACTCATTCAGAACTATTCTACTCTTAGGCACAAAATTATTCATATAGTCCTCTTCCAGAAATTTAGCATTTGTTGAAACAAATCTTTAAGATATGAATGACTATAAAAATAATATCATTTTGTTCCTTTTAGTCCTTTTGGATACCCTACAAATATGCATGTTTCTGAACAGGACTCCATCTTTTCTGTCTTTTCTTTTAACACGTGCGCAGGACATCCAAATATCCTAAAGTGTTGTAAACTAGGCTTTCTCCCGGTCCATAACTTATACGGTGTTTTAGGAACCGACTTTGAAGGTACATCGTTTAGAATGTACATTGCGGTTTTTAAAGCATATCCCCAAAAAGAATTAGGGAGTATTGAATAACTCAACATAGACCTAACCATGTCCAAAAGAGTTCTGTTGAGGTGTGCCTGGTGCAAAAAACTAAGAAATTATCCCATTATCAATAAGATATTGCTAAAACTCACCAGATAGATATTCTCCACCACGATCAGACCTCAACATTTTTATGCGCTTCTCAAGCTAATTGTTAACTTCAGATTTAAATGCTTTGAACATGTCAAAAGCATCCAACTTATGTCCCATGAGATACACATAGCAAAATCTTGAGTGATCATCCGTGAAAGTAATGAAGTACTCATATCCACCTCTAGCTTGAATTCTCATAGGTCCACACACATCAGTGTGTATCAATCCTAAACATTCGATGGCTTTTGTGCCTTTGGTCGTAAACAACCTTTTGGTCATTTTACCTTCCAGATAAGATTCACAAGTTCGTAGATCATCGACCTTTAAGTCATTTAGAGGTCCGTCACTTACCAATCTTTTAATCCTATTAAGGTTAATATGACCTAGGCGCAAATGCCATAGGTAGGTTTCATTTTTTGATAATTTTACTCTTTTATGATTAGGTTTCATTGATTCCGTGTCTAACAAGTGAGAGATATTTCCATGCAAATAGAATAAACCGTTTTCCAATGTACCTTTACAAATAATTTTGTCATTCTTAATAATAATAAAAGCTTTATTAAAAGTAACCGAATAGCCAAATTTGTTTAAACAAGAAACTGAAATTAAGTTCCTCTTGAATTGAGGTACATAATAAACGTCTATTAAATCTAAATGCCTCTAAGAATCTAAACTAATTCTAATATCTCCCACTGAACTAGCAGACACTAACGCTCCATTGCCTAAACGTAAGTTGAATTCATTCTCATTAAGCCTTCTCCTTTCCTTGAACCCCTGTAAGGAAAAACAAACATGATTAGTGGCTCTGGAGTCTATGATCCAAGAATCCATAGAATCCGCCAAAAAACATGTTTCAAGATAATTAATATTACCTTCTTCCTTCTTGTCCTAAGACTTTGGCCAATTTCTTTTCCAATGTCCCTTTTCACCACAAAGGAAACACTTCTATTTGATCTTGGTTACTTTCTTTGTCTCCTTCTTAGTAGGTTCTAGTTGCTTTTTCTTTTGTTGTTTCTTGACCAATCTTACGGGTCTTAACAGTAGCAACTTTATCTACGGTATGAATCTTTTGACCATTTCCTTTCACAAGGATTTTTTCGGCGCTTTGAACATCTTGCATCAGGCCTTGCAAGGTGTATTCCTTATTATTCAAGGTGTAGTCCAACTTGAATTGATCAAAGGAATCCGACAGTGAGTTGACAATTATGTCAATTTTTGTCTCGCCAACTATCTCAGCACAATTCAGTTCAGTAATGTTGAGTTATGCTAAGACTTTCATCATGTGATCTTTCACAGTTTTTCCAAGTTTTATCTTAAGATTCATGAAAGCAGTCACCGCCTCTCTCTTAGTCGTCCTCGACCTCATAGCAAACATCTTCTCTAGAGACATCATTATATCGGCAGCAGTCTCCATTCCTTCATGTTGCTGTAGTAACACGTCGGAGATGGTAGCCATAATGTAACATTTAGCCATGTCATCTAAAGACTCCCATAGCTGATACTCATCTTTTTGCTCTTGAGTAGATTCATTAGTAGGAGTAGGTGGTTTATGAGTACACAGAACGAATTTATGCTTTTTAGATTGCAACAAAAGCCCAATTTTCCTTTTCCATATGACATAATTATCACCAGTTAAAGTATTGTCTTTTAGGATGTTGATTAGGGATGAGGTCATGATTTCTGAACAATAACAAAAATTATATAAGTAAATAATCATGATAAAATACTTTCGAATATTTATCTTGAATTAAATGAAATAATTCAATCGTAAAAATTCAACGGTGATCCAACACCCATAAATGTCACGCCTCCTTTGGGAGTTCGCAACATTTACTAGTTGAACTAGGTCCCACCTAATTGTTAACATAACAACCAATGTTTTCAATTTTAGCCCCGTGATTTTATTAACAAGAACTCTTGGGAGGATATTAATAAACTCACATTGAGTGTGTTACCAAGTTATCAACCTTCAATATAATCCTTCACGAATATCCCTCCTTTGGGAGTAGATATCGTTTGGGCTAATTGTCTAGTCTATCCTTGTAAGGAAGTATCTTGCTAAATTCCATTCATGAATACCTCTAGGAAGGTTATTACACGAAACATAAAGCTCAACTAAACTTGGAGGCCGTAGGTGTTCCAAAACACCTTCTCTCACTCAATTGTTTAAGGCGTGTCATCGAATTCCATAGAATGATTTACCAAGTTATCTAGATGCCTGTTAGAAACCTAAGTCATTCAATGCATGTTCATACCAAAAGAGATATATGAGTGGCACTCCTATTCTATATGACATGTTATCAAACAATGACAAACATTGCAATATTTACAAAAAATATAAATAGCTACAATTTTGGTTCATCCTAGAAAAGCAAGTAAATTACATATCTTAGAATACAAAAAACTTCTTTCTTGGCGAACAAGTCTTCACACGACCTTCATTGTTTGGACTCGCTCGGCTGCCTCCCATGGGCGTGCGCACCCTTGGCTCCTTCCCATGGGCGTGCGCATGCCACAACCCCATAAAGGGCTGCCATGTGCAGCCCATGGCTTCTATAGGGCTGTCGTGCGCAGCCCATGTCACAACAAACGTGGCCGCGTGCTCTTCGCACGCATGGTCCCAAACTTGTTCCAGTTGCTTCTAATTCTTCAAACCTTAGAGTCTTTCGATACTTGAATGTATTACAGAAGAATTTTAAATAAAAAAATACTGCATTTTTTTTTATTACAATATAGTGCAGTTTTTTTTATTACAACAACAAAATAAAAAAAACTTAGCAACTATCAAGAAGGAAATTATGGTGATGATAGACCGCCTTTCTTGTTACAATCCCAAAACAAAATACAATGAAATTCTAGGACCAAAATTTAGCAATAACAATCCACATATAAAACATATATATATATATATAAATATATATATATATATATATATATATATATATATATATATCCATACATGCCAATGTAAATATATATGTGAATACCTAAAGTGCCATCTCTTTGTAAAACATGCATATATACAATAAAAATAAAAAGATTCACGAACACATACATCAATTAATCAAGGGTACAACCAAGCTCTGATACCAGTTGTAGGGAAAATCGTGCGCAACGGAAGCGTGAAAAATCAGAGCTAGGGTTTGGTATAAATAAAAATTTTCCCTTTTAATAACAAGAACCTTAACCCTAGATTAATTGATGTTTATAAAAGTATTGTACCTTTTTCTCGTGATGCTTGAACTAGCGCCGAATTGAATCCGCAAGATCTTCTAATCTAATGATAAACGTGAATCACCTAGGAGTGTGGGCTCTCTCTCTTTTAATTGTATATCCGAGGAGGAAAACAAACAAATCTTTATATTTGTTAGTCACAATAATCCTCCAAGAAGTAAACAAAGAACGTTAGGTCACTTGTGAATTATCAATCAATTTGATTGAAACCCGCGTGAACCTTGATTCGATGTTGTACACAAAACCTTTTAATGTAAAGGTTACTAGTGTACTATCGAAAACTAAACGTTCTTTCTTCCTTTTCTTCTATGCCGAATCTCACACTATTTCTTAGAGTTGATTGAATTTTGTCTAGAGCAAAAATAAAATTTTCACCCAAAATTCTTATGGTGGCTGAATTCTCTCCAAGTGGAATTACTTAGGATGACCAAAATCTTCTCTTAAATATACTAGGGTTGGCCGAAATTCTCTCTTAGAAAATCATATGGTTGGCCGAAATTTAAGAGATATAATAGGATCACAAATCCTTTCCTAAGAAGGATTTACTTAGTGGTTAATAATCTACTTGGTGGTTAAGAATCTTATCCTTAGGTGGGTTTACTTGGTGGTTAAGAATCATTTTCCAAAAGGAATTATTTCCTACAGCAAGACTCCTAGTCCAACTCAATAGTGTATTTGTAACCATATTAACGACTTCCTAATTTGATTAGATAAATAATTCCTTTTATTTATCTACTTATCAAATATATTCTTTAATATTAATTATACTACCAACAATAGTATAATATTAGAAGACCTTCTCCTACTAGAAAAAATATTTTGACTTTTAATCAAATAATTAATTAATTACCAAATTAATTAATTTTCATTTAATTAAATAATAAAATAAAATAATATAATTAAGCTAAACTATATAGCTTTGCCGCCCAATAATATGGGCCATTATATTATTTTTTCATTTTTATTAAATCCATTGGACCTTAATAAAAAGTCCACACGTGAACTAGACCCATTCTTACAAAAAGAAACAAGTCCACATGTCTCAATACAATTCTAGATGGAGCCCTAAATTGGTCCGGTAGAATATATCAAGTGATCCATGCAAGTTCGTGTAGATTGAGGATCTTGGTGGACTATCTAAATTTAAGCTCCAATAGACACAACCCAATCACAATCAACAAATGATTCACTTAGGTCCGATCTATTAATTTTAGTTCATTCCACTAAAGAACTAAAACTAAACTCTTAAATAAAGATATAATAAGTTAATATTTCTTACTCATACCCTAGACAACCTTATTGGAGAAAGTGTATCCTCGCAAAGAATATCAGTAATCGCTAAGAGCTCATAGACCGCCTATAGCTCTCCATGTTACCATATTTACTCATATGACTACATTTTGAACTTGGATATTTTGGCTTGTCCAGAAGCCATGTTTCAATAGACACGATTGAAAACATAACGTTAAGATTTAATATGCAATACCTCAAAACATCCATATGATGATATTTTACTCTCATTTAATAAATGGAGCCACGATGTCCATATCTATAACTGAAGTCCTCTATCGATGAACAAATGAATACCAGCAAACTATCGAGGATAGACTATGCTATATAATCGTACTCATTGATAGCTCAAATGATAACACTTGCAACCGTAAGTCCATCATTAATCTCAGGATTGAGATAGACTCTCCGATTGTCTTCAAGTGAAAACTTTTATCCATTGACAGTTCTAGATAAAGTATTTCACTGTGATCGAATTCAATGCACCCAGTGCACTAGATTCTTTTGCCCAAAGACACCACACTTTGATGATTTAAGACTCATCGTAACACATTTGATCCCACTAAAATACTAGCAAAAGAATCTGCAACTTTAACAAGATAAAGACTCCCAACCTTTACCTAAAGTTGTGAATATTATTCAAGACTAACTAAAGAATTGTGTCTACCTCATACTGACGTGTGTAAATCATGTTATAAAAAAAATACTCGCAATTGCACGAATTGTGAAGATATCGTACAGCGGCAAGTAAGGATCGTTCCCACGAGGAAAAGTTTTTTATTTGGTTTGATCTAATTCTAATTAAAGCTAAACTAAAAACAACCAGAAATTGATGGTGAATTGATTTAAACTAAAAACTTAAATGAAATTAATCTAATGAATGCAATTGAAGAGATTTGGTTGTGATCAAAGGTGAAAAAGCACTAGGTCATCAATGCTTCTCTACTATGTTTACTCAATGTTTTGAATTGACTGTGAAAGATATTAATCAAATTAAGGGTTCGTTCTTATCTTAAGTATGATTATTACCTTATGATCCTGGGATGAATCAAGTGTTCTCAATTACAATTTACCCATAGATCAATGGCGCAAACTACAATCGAGAACCCATTAAGTGCTAGAACAATGAACTAAAACCTACTTGCATAGATCAATGCTAAGATCAGTTTTATCCATTCAATTTAATATTAATTAAGATTACGTATAGATCAATACTCCAACATTAATCATTAAATTATAAAATCCCTAAATTCATGCCAACGTATGATCATGCATTAACAAGAAATAAGAATTAAGACATAGGATGAATTGAATGAATCAAAACTTAATTTAATTAAATATAGTCAATTATAACAAAGAGCATTCATAGAGGTTCACATTGATTCCCTAGTATGGAATTAGTTACACATGGCGAAAATAGAAAGAGAAGAGAAAGAAACAATAAAGCCCATTGATGAATTCTTTTTCGTCTTCAATCTTCGATGTATAAAGATGAATGTTGATGTGTTGTGATGGATTAGTAGTGGACGGCCTCTTTTCAGCAATCGAAAAACATCTATATATATATAGATTCTCTTTTTAAAATAGGGTTCAGAATTCCCAAGACTCCAAGGATTCGCACGACCGCTCCCTAAGCCGCGGCACAGACAACTTGCCCAGACCGTGGTGCCTCAAGCAGTGTGCTCTCTGTGAAGTTACGCGGAGACCGCTCTGAAGGCAAGACCTTGACAGCGGTACGGACCGAGGTTGTTAAACATGATACGGCTGTGATTCTCCGCTCTTTAGACCGCAGTGAAGGCACTGCTTGGGCAACGACCTTCACAGCGGTAATGGACAAAATTGCTCCTTTTTGCTTTAAATCTTCCAAACACAACATTAAAATCCAATGTCCTGAAACATGCTCAATCACACAAATTAAATACCTAAAAATGCTCAAGAAACAAGCAATTTATAGGCTGAAAGGGGATAAAAAAAATATACAAATAATGATCGATCAAATACCCCCAAACCTATCTTTTGCTAGTCCTCGAGCAAAATAAAAAATAAATAAATAAAAAAACTAAACCTAAACCTAAAATATAAAAATCCTGACTAAATAAGCCATTTTCGTAGGGAACACGATATCATTGAGCGTATGCTACAAGCCTTATAGGAAAAATACCAATCGTTTAAAATGCATTTGAACTGTGCCCAAATCAAAACAATACATGCAAAAGTCAATAAGTAAAGACTAAAGTTAAGTCACAAAAATTTGATGGCATTGCTCAATTTGTTTTAATGAAAAGCCCATTCTCAAGACGTTCAAGTTTCAAAGTCACATTCTCTAAACACCATAGATGTAATTCACCTTGACTCTAATTCTCACAGGATATCACTCATTAATTTCACACAGAACCTATGCAAATACACTCAACAAATATATGCGAATGGAGTTTATGCATAAGAAATTTCAAGATATAATCGCATATGAATAAATGATAGAAAGAACGCTTGATTTCATACAAAAGATCTCATGAAAGAATTGAGCATTATGAACAAGATAGACATATTACTCACTTCTACTTTCATAGTAAGGATAACCAGTGGATCAGTTAGACTTTAATTAAGGTTGTAATGGGGCCATGGGTGAAGGTCAAGAACGAATGGGAAAATAGGGATTCAAAAACCTAGGATCACACCATGAGAGTCTTCAATAACTTTACGGCTTCGTATAGAATTCTTAATCCTCATCACAAATGAAATATTCATTTCTTATTAATGTCCTATTTTTCAAAAGTTCACCATTCTAATTTACTCATATGTACTCATAAAACTCTACTTTCTGATTCTCATACTTTTATTATTATTATTATTATTATTTTATTTTATTTTATTATTATTATTATTATTATTATTATTATTATTATTATTTTAATGAGAATCAGAGGATTACATGTACATGGAAATCATAATTATCAACTTACTTTTTGGATTGAATGCAACTTTTTTCCTTCATTGGCCTCTGATCGAAATATACATAAATCATGTGCAAAAATATACATCTTCTTCACATTCTCAGTGTATGATCCCAAGCTATAAGGTATGACTGAATTATGGCTTATTGGGTTACAGTTAATGTGGTGAAGAAAGAAAAAAGGCTTAATCATTGTTTGGCTTCAAAATTAGCTATGGCGCACACAACATACGGGTAGGAAATATTTATGGCCTTTTAAGTAGTTTTAAGCACACATAGTCTAATTATCACTTCCAATGATTCGACTTACTCGAGATCAAAATAAACATGTGACTTCTTTTTAATGATGAAAGTTCTATAATGCTCAATATATACCCCATAGAGATCAAATCTAAATGCTAAGAACCTACTGAGTGTTTAAGAGTAGAAACAAAAGAACCCTCTATAATTATATTTATGTATGCTTTTTGGCTTGGTGAACTCACAAGGGTAGTCTCCACTTTTAATCATGGCAATTCAACTAAGCTTCCTATCCACTATCATATCAAGAGTATGTCATAAATTTTGAAAAATGCAATGCATTACTCTAAGTGGCAAGAAGTTAGTGTAAACTCAGTGATTAATGCATATTATCTCAAGAGCACAGATCAAAACATAATATCATGGATCACATCACCCCCAAATCTAAACTCAACACTGCCCACAATGGTGACAAGCGAGAAAAGAAAGCAGCGGAAAAAAAATTAAAGAAAAATATTGATAAATATTGCTAAATTCTAAATATTCGAAAAGAAAATTAAAACAAGAAAAAGAAAGAAAGAAATATGCATATCTTTTAAAGCCTTCTGTCCTCGTCTGAAATATGAAGGATTTCTGTCCCGTGATCAGAATCACGGTCATGATGCTGCCGCTCCATAGGGTCTCCCAATCTAAAACTAGGTGGATCGTACCAAGAGCTGCCTCCTGCCTGAAACTCAGGTGGGGGAACTGGAGACTGGAAATGCACACCTCCATCGTCAGCCATAGAAAACTGGCTAACCATAGTGCGTAGCTCTGTGATGCTCTCTTCAACAGTGTCAAAACGCATGTTCATCCACTCCTACAATCCTCTAAACTGATCGTCCATGTGCTCTCGCATTGCCTGAAACAAAGAATCAAAATATGCATTTCTTGGTTGAGTAGCCTCTGGCTTAGCAACTGGCGGAACATTTGTATGATCCTGAGGTATAGGATCGACAACCTCCATCTGTAGCTGTGTCCTCTCTCTCCTAGCGGCGACGACGTTGTTCTCCATATTGTCCTATCGTAGGTACCCCCCGATCGTGACAGAGCTTGTTCCATACTATTAGTAATAACATACTAGGTGCATGCTCCTCCAGTCTGGCATCCACCTCAATACCTGCTGTTCTGCAAAAAGATGTAATTAAACAGGGGAATACCATAGATGACCCATCTTCACAACCACCGTTGTATATTGCCCTAAAAATTACTCGACCAATATTAATTGGCCTGCCAGTCACCAGTCGATGCAACAAACAGGGGGGCTCAAAGAAAAGCTCGGTGAGATGCTGTGTAGGTCTCAAGGAGTATGAGATGAAGATGTTCCAGAATGCAGCGTGCACTCTCAAGTCCCTCTGATATAGGCGAACTATCTGATTCCATTCAGCCCTACCATCTATTCTAAGTACTTCTGCCAACCTACTTGAGTACTGATCAATTTCATCAATCGTATCTATCCCAATATTACTGTTGACTCGTACCTCCAGAGTTGCGAAATAATGATTAATTGCATCTGGCGATATGTGGACCTCGACTCCTTGGACCAGTACAGCTCCTCCATTTAGAAATCTTTCTGGGATCATACTGGCATAGAATTCAGCCACGATACTCCTATTTGGTTTTAGGGGCCTCTGAACAAATCCGGCCCATCGATGGGTAGCTATAATATTTGGCACAGGGGTTTTCCCAAAACTGGGCACCTCAATGCCCTTCTCCACAATCCAAGGTCTTCTTTGAAACTTAGACACTCTATTTCTAAAATTTTTATTCTGAACTATTTGTGAAGAAGCGACCCTTTTTCCTCTGGAATTGCTGCTAACCCGAGGACTTTTACCCAAATTTGTTCTAGCCATCTGCACACATAACACAAGCAAACAATCCAAATTAAACAGAATTTACCTGAATTTTGGCAGCAATTCAGCTTAAATTTCGACCCAAATTTTCAAACAATCACTTTGTTTTTAAATCATACATTCCACAAGCATTCCATAAACAAGAGAAATTGATTGAAACACAAAGGAAACATATTAAACACAACTTTAGACAAAAATCAAAATTTTCTTAAAATAAATCAAAATTCGAAATTCCAAACATAACCAAATAGAGATTTTGTCCACTAAACTTAATCATGTAATAATTATCGATATAATCAAAGCCCATTAGCCAAGAATGCATAAAATTGATGTAAAAACACTTAAATATCACAAATCATTCTTGAGAACACATACCATCAACTTAGATCAAATTATGCCCAAAACTAAAATAAATACTTGAGAAAATCAAAAGAGAGACATACCTTTAATCTTTGAAGAAGATGAGTGAAGATTGGAAGGAAGATTAGTGAAGAAAAATTCAAAACGAAACAAGAAGAGAAGTGGAGGGAGAGAAGACGTATGCTCAGTGGAGAAGAAATAAGGGGAAGAAGAAAATCAGCCCAGACAGCTGACTTATATAGGTGTACCAATTTATGCCCTACCGCGGTCTGGGCACATACCTGAATGGCAGTCTCGGCCGCGGTCATGAGCTATTTTGCTTACCTGAGGCAATGAAACGCATCGTTTAACTTAATGTACCACGGTGTAAACCGCTGTATATGCATTGCATCTCAAGCGGTCTGTACCACGGTGTTTCACAGAGGATCATCATTTTGCATGCCACGGTTTAGACATCACGTCTATGGAGCGGTTTATGCTGTGAAAAATTCCAGTGTGTACCTGCTTGCTGGGCCGCTGTGGAGGCATGTGCCTCAGGAACGGTCTGCATTGCAAAGTTTGGCAGAGGGTACACGCTTTGCTTACCGCAGTATAGACATGTGTCTAGAGAGCGGTCTTGACAGCGGTGCTTGAACAAAAATGTTTCCAAAGCTTCCTCTGCACAGTTAAATATGCATAAATTAGAAGCACATGTTCTTTGTCATTCAAAACCATAAGATACCCCTAAACCTAAATTAAACAATGTCCTTAAATTAAGCACAAGATTAAAAATTGGACAATATTTAATTCTGGCTATAAAGGTTCTTGTAATACACTAATTATGACTCGAAAATAAAGAAAAATCAAAATAAAAATAAAAACAAAAAAAAATTGTACCTGGGTGGGTTGCCTCCCACCAAACGCTTTATTTAACGTCTAGGCAATATGGAGTAGAGTGCTACAGCTCTATGAGCTTGATCGATCCAATTTTCCTTGATTCAGAGATGCACAAATATGGTTTCAGCCTTTATCCATTTACCTTGAATCTGCCACCATTCTGAAGATTCTCAATTTCTATTGCTCCGCGAGGAAAAACTTCTATAACCTTAAATGGTCCTAACAACTTTGATTTTAGTTTTCCTGGAAATACCCTTAAACGCGATTGATACAATAGGACTAGCATTCCCGGCTGAAATTCTTTCCGGAGAATCTTCTGGTCATGTAATTTCTTAGTCCTTTCCTTGTATATTTTTGCATTCTCATAGGCGTCATTCCGAAGTTCTTCAAGCTCACTTATTTGTAAACGCCTTTCTTCTCCAGCCTTACATATATCAAAATTCAATTTCTTCAAGGCCCAATAGGCATTGTGCTCCAATTCCATGGTAAATGACATGCTTTCCCAAAGACGATCCTATAAGGACTCATTCCAATCAGAGTTTTATAAGCAGTTTTGTATGCCCACAGTGCATCATTAAGCTTAAGTGACCAATCCTTTCGATTTGGTTGCACAGTCTTTTCTAAGATCTGCTTAATTTGTCTATTACTTACTTCCACTTGCCCTGATGTTTGAGGATGATATGGGGTAGTCACCTTGTGTTTGACACTATATTTCTTCATTAAAGAGGCAAAGACCTTGTTACAAAAATGGCTTCCACCATCACTTATTATTTCCCGAGGGGTCCCAAATCTGGTGAAAATATTCTCCTTGATAAACCTAACCACCACCTGGCTATCATTTGTCATAGTGGCAACTGCTTCGACCCATTTTGACACATAATCCATAGCCACCAAGATATAATTGTACCCATATGAGGATGGGAAAGGTCCCATAAAATCAATTCCCCATACGTCGAATATCTCCACTACCTGTTGGCTTGATAATGGCATCTCATCCCTTTTTCCAATGTTCCCCGTTCTCTGGCACCTGTCACAAGAGATACAAAAACTATAAGCATCTTTAAATAATGAAGTCCAGAAAAAACCTGACTGAAGAACTTTAAGAGCAGTCTTTTTAGCACTAAAGTGCCCTCCACAATGTAGATTGTGGCAAAATTTTAACACATCCTGTTGTTCTTCTTCTGGAACACATCTCCGAATGATTTGATCGGTGCCAAATTTGAACAAGTATGGTTCATCCCAGAAATAATGCCTTGTGTTAGAGATGAATCTTTTCTTTGCTTGTGGGTTCATATTGGATGGTACGATTCCATTTGCAAGATAATTCACAATATCTGCATACCAAGGATCCCTACCACCTACTGCCAATAGTTTTTCATCTGGAAAATTCTCATTGATTGGTATGGTCTGAGCTTGTTCTTCTCCTCCTTCATCGTCCACCAGTCGAGATAGATGATCCGCCACCACATTTTCGCTGCCTTTTTATCCCTGATTTCCAAATCAAATTCTTGTAACAAAAGGATCCACCAGAGTAATCTCGGTTTTGCTTTCCTTTTAGTTAGCAAATATTTTAAAGCAGCATGATCAGAATAAACAATGACCTTAGATCCTATCAAATATGACCGAAACTTCTCTAAGACACTAACAACAACAAGCAATTCTTTTTCTATGGTGGAATAATTCAATTGGGCATCATTTAAAGTGCGACTAGTGTAGTAAATAACATGAGGCAATTTATCTACCCGCTGTCCTAAAACAGCGCCTACAGTATAGTCAGATGCATCACACATTAATTCAAAAGGAAGAGACCAATCGGGGGGAATGATTATGGGAGTAGATGTCAATTTATTTTTCAGAGTCTCAAAAGCATGCAAACAATCATCATCGAAAACAAATGTAGCATCTTTGGTCAACAAGTTACATAGGGGACGACTAATTTTTGAAAAATCCTTGATAAATTGCCTATAAAGACCTGCATGACCAAGAAAACTTCTCACACCTTTCACAGAAATGGGAGGTGGAAGTTTTGCTATTACTTTAATTTTAGCACGATCTACTTCTATCCCTTTTTCAGAAATAACATGCCCTAAAACTATTCCAGACTTGACCATAAAATGGCTTTTCTCCTAACTAAGTGTCAAATTAGTCTCCGTGCATCTTTTTAAAACAAGAATTAAATTATCAATGAAATGGTCAAAAGAATTACCAAAAACAGAAAAATCATCCATAAATACCTCAATAATTTTTTCTAGCATGTCGAAGAAGATTTACATCATACTTCTCTCGAAGGTGGCAGGAGCGTTGCACAACCCAAAAGGCATTCTTCGATATGCAAAAGTGCCAAAGGGGCAAGTGAACTTCTTGGTCCTCTGGAGCGATGGCAATCTGATTGTACCCTGAAAATCCATCCAGGAAGCAATAATAAGCATGTCCCGCCAAACGCTCGAGCATCTGATCGATGAATGGCAAAGGAAAGTGCTCCTTTTTGGTTACCGTGTTATACTTGTTGTAATCTATGAACACTCTCTATCCCATTGTCTTTCTTGTAGGGATCAACTCATTATTTTCCTTGGCGACCATAGTGATTCCTGACTTTTTTGGAATAACATGTATTGGGCTCACCCACTTACTGTTGGATATTGGATATATGATATCCACCTTAAGAAGCTTAAGGACCTCTTCTCGAACAACTTCCTTCAAGTTTGGATTTAGCCTTTGTTGAGCTTCTCTCGAAGGTTTTGCCTCTTCCTCCAACATTTTCTTGTGCATGCAAATGGTAGGGTTTATTCCCTTAATATCCGCTATAGACCATCAAATGGCGGCTTTATATTCCTTGAGCACTTTTATTAGTTTTTCCTCTTTCTCTTCATCTAAGTCTGAAGCTATAATTACCGGGAGCATCTCATCTTCTACTAGGAAGGCATATTTGAGAGCGGAAGGGAGTGGTTTGAGCTCTAATGTAGGCGAAGAGTTTGTAGATGGAATTAGAGACTTGTTGGTCTCATCTTGAATTACCTCATCTAACTCTTCAATTTTTAACTCCTCTTCTAAGTCCTCTTCTTGTTGAATTTCTTCATCATCCTCAAAGACATCCTTCACCCAATCAAGTAACTCATCTAGGCTTTCATTTGCTAGTTCCTATTGGATTGCAGAATTAATTACCTCCACCGAGCAACAATCGGCTGAATAGCAATCATCGGCTGCCTCAAGTAGTTTTAATGATTCAAAAACTTTGAATTCCACAGTCTCATCTAATACTGTCATTGTAAGCTTTCCATTCTGTACGTCAATGAAGGTTTTTGCAGTTGCCATGAAAGGTCTTCCCAGTAGTATTGGTTTTCTGCCTCTTTCCTTGGCTCATTCTTCCATGTCAAGTACTACAAAATCTGCAGGAATAATAAGATTATTTACCTGAACCAATACATCTTCAATATATCCTCTTGGGTATCTAGCTGAGCCATCGGCCAACAAAAGTGACATGCTTGTCTTCTTTAGATCATTCAACCCCAATTGCTCATAGATGTCATATGGCATCAAATTGATGCTGGCTTCAAGATCTAACATTGCTCTTTCCAGGGTAGTACCTCCAATAGTAATGTTGATGCAGAAACTTCCAGGATTTTGGAGTTTAGGTGGCAAAGACTTTTGAAGGACTACATTGGCACTTCCGGTTATCAACTCCTGATGATTTTTGAAAAATCTTGGCTTGTAAGTGTGGAGATTTTTGAAAATTTTTGCATAAGCGGGCATCTTCTGGATCATCTCCAATAAAGGCAAATTGACATTAACTTTTGATAGAATGTCATATATGTCTTTATATGATTTCTCTAACTTTCTCTTTTGCAATCTTCCTGGGAATGGAACTAGAGGAATATATGGATTAGGAGACTTGTGTAGAAGTGGTAGTTTGTTGGATTTTTCCACTACTTCATCTTTCTCTTTTTCTGATGACATATTTTCTCCTGAAGGACCTGAAACATTAGAAAATTCATTAGAAAGTTCAGCAGGTCCATATTTACCAGTTCCTTACAATTCCGGAGAACCGTCATAGCCTTTGCTTGTTCAGTATGGCTTGGAAATTTTCCTGGTTCACTTATTTGATTAGCTTCAGCTAGTTGCTCGATTTGTGTTTCTATCTTTCTTAATGAAGCATCAAAATTCTGCATTCTCATATCAGAGTCTTGGAATCTTTTGTCCATATTTTGTATAAATTGCTTCATTGTATCTTCTAATGATAGATTTGTGGGCTGAGATACAGGAATCTGCTGGGTACCAGCATTATACTGTCTTTGGCCATAATTGTTGTTATTTCCCCACTGATTCCCGGTACCTTGATTATCTCTCCATTCAGAGTCTTGGAATCTTTTGTCCATATTTTGTATAAATTGCTTCATTGTATCTTCTAATGATAGATTTGTGGGCTGAGATACAAGAATCTGCTGGGTACCGGCATTATACTGTCTTTGGCCATAATTGTTGTTATTTCCCCACTGATTCCCGGTACCTTAATTATCTCTCCATGAGAAGTTTGGATGATTTCTCCATCTTGGATTGTATGTGTTTGAGAAAGCATTATTCCTAGGTCGAGAGTTGAAATTTTTCATAGCTTGTACTTCTTCCTCGTCATTAGGTCCAGGACCTCTTGCTTGATACACTTCCGCACCATACCCTGGTTGTTCATTTCCCTTGCGTTGTTCTTCTCTCATTTGTCCCACCTGATTGACAAGTACTTCCATAGTTTTTTGCATTTGTGACATTTGCATTGAGTTCCCGGCACTAGTATCTACCTCATAGACTCTCTTCCTTCTCCTAGAGTTCTTCTCGTGGGAATTTCTAGCAAGTTTTTCGAAGATAATTTGCAACTCTTCTGGAGTCTTATCAGTCATGGATCCTCCACATGCATTATTCACTGAGTCAGTTGAGACGTCATTCAGTTCATCATAAAACCACAGCCAGAGTTGGTGCATTTGATATCCATGCTGCGGACAATCAAATAGAAGCATCTTGTAACGTTCCCATGCATCATAGAATGACTCTTGGTCCCCTTGAAAGAAATTTGTAATCTTGGACCTGATCTCACTGGTTTTCTGAGGAGAATAAAATTGATCAATAATTCTATCTACTACCTCTTCCCATGTTGTCAGTGAAGCTGGAGGCAAATTCAAAATCCATGTCTTCGCCTTTTCCTTGAGAGCATGTGGAATACACCTCATACGCAGCTGGATTTCTGTCACCCTGGTGTTTGGAAAAT
The DNA here is from genome assembly GCA_032871835.1 of Dipteronia dyeriana. NCBI lineage: Eukaryota > Viridiplantae > Streptophyta > Magnoliopsida > Sapindales > Sapindaceae > Dipteronia > Dipteronia dyeriana. The sequence continues at coordinate 84,917,810 of CM065297.1, forward strand.
CTTGAATTACTGCATAGAACTCTCTAAGGAATTTAAACACATCTTCATTCGGAAGTCCATAGAAAGCAGGCAGGAGATTGTAATGGAAACTTTTTAGCTCATAGTTTCTAGCTGCCTCATCCAATGCAATGCAAAGAGGGTGATTATCAACTATAGGCCTGCTATAATCCTTCATGGTCTTGGTAGGTACAACTGGTAGATCCGGAACCTCTTGAATATTGCGATTTCCGTCGTCTCCCATTGTTCTTTGTCCAATACGATCAATGTTGTCGTTCAATGGTAGTACTTCTCCTTGCAGTGATCTTCTACCTTGCATTCACCGTTGACACCTGAAACAAAAGGTAGACACACAGTAAACTACGAAAATAAAATAAAATAAAATAAAATAAAATAAAAAACTAAAAATCTGAAATTAATGACTCTACTACCTAACAAATTAAATCTATTACTAAAACTAAAACTAGAATTAACCAATAAATTCAACTAATCCCCGGCAGCGACACCAAAAACTTCATATGTGTAAATCATGTTATAAAAACAATACTCACAAGTGCACGAATCATGAAGATATCGTACAACGACATGTAAGGATCGTTCCCACGAGGAAAAGTGATTTATTTGGTTAGATCTAATTCTAATTAAAGTTAAACTAAAAACAACCAGAAATTGATGGTGAATTGATTTAAACTAAAAACTTAAATTAAATTAATCTAATGAAAGCAATTGAAGAGATTTGGTTGTGATCAAAGGTGAGAAAGCACTAGGTCATCAATGCTCCCCTTATATGTTTACTTAATGTTTCGAATTGACTGTTAAACATATTAATCAAGTTAAGGCTTCGTTCTTATCTTAAGTATGATTATTACCATATGATTCTGGGATGAATCAAGTGTTCTCAATTACATTTTACCCATAGATCAATGGCGTAAACTACAATCGAGAACCCATTAAGTCCTAGAACAATGAACCAAAACCTACTTGTATAGATCAATGCTAAGATCAGTTTTATCCATTCAATTTAATATTAATTAAGATTACATATAGATCAATACTCCAACCTTAATCATTAAATTATAAAATCCCTAAATTCATGCCAACGTATGATCATGCATTAACAAGAAATAAGAATTAAGACATAGGATGAATTGAATGAATCAAAACTTAATTTAATTAAATATAGTCAATTCTAACAAAGAGCATTCATAGAGGTTCACATTGATTCCCTAGTATGGAATTAGTTACACATGGCGAAAATAGAAAGAGAAGAGAAAGAAACAATAAAGCCTATTGATGAATTCTTCTTCGTCTTCAATCTTCGATGTATAAAGATGAATGTTGATGTGTTGTGATGGATTGGTAGTGGACGGCCTCTTTTCAGCGATCAAAAAACATATATATATATATATAGATTCTCTTTTTAAAATAGGGTTCAGAATTCCCAAGACGCCAAGGATTCGTACGACCGCTCCCTAAGCCGCAGCACAGACAACTTGCCCAGACCGCGGTGCATCAAGCCGTGTGCTCTCTGTGAAGTTGCGCGGTGTAGAACGCTCTGGAGGCACGACCTTGACAGCGGTACATACCACGGTTGTTGAACATGATACGGCTGTGATTCTCCGCTCTTTAGACCGCTGTGAAGGCACTGCTTGGGCAGCGACCTTCACAGTCGTAATGGACAAAATTGCTCATTTTTGCTTTAAATCTTCCAAACACAACATTAAAATCTAATGTCCTGAAACATGCTCAATCATACAAATTAAATACCTTAAAATGCTCAAGAAACAAGCAATTGATAGGCTGAAAGGGGATTAAAAGCATATACAAATAATGATCGATCACATACATATCTAGATGTATGAACAATTCTTCTTTTCTCATAGTCTTTTGACCTTATGATTATTTACTTTTGACAATGATAATATTTAAACTATAAATGCTATAAGATTTGTTAAATTAGAAATCACTTTATTAATATGAAAATATTGTAAAAAACATTATTATACTCTTGCTATCGAGCATAATCCCAACACCTTAACCTCAACTTACAAGAATTATTTACTCCCCCGTAGGATAAGAATTCTCCCCCTTAATACAAGAATCTCAATAATCAACAAAGAGGTACATTCTCCCATATGAGACACATTTCTCCCACACATGGTGAGATATACATTTCTCCCTCTTTTTGTCAAGGAATAGTCAAATAAACAAACAAGGGATAATCAAGGGAATAGAGTCAAATATATGAGATAAGTAACATGCATTCTCAATGTTCAATTATGTCATGTTTTTATCAAAATAAAATCATGTAAACTTATCATAAAAGAGATCAAAGTCTAGCATACTATGCTCCCCCTTGATAAGTGTTCTATCTAAGATTAAGATAGGATATTGTTCACAATGATATCCACACAATCACACAATCAAGCAATTTTAAAGAAATCCAACAAAAATAAGCTCCATAAACTATGAGAGATACACCAAGATTTTCAATCTCTCTCTTAGTTCTTCTAAAATTGCTAGCTTATCAAATTCATTTGAAAGCAAATTAAGTATGTGTGTGGATTTGCTCCAAACATATACAAAGGAGTAATTTGATCATCAACATGCATACCATATCAACATCTATTCATCTTAAGCTTTTTCATAAAAGGTCAAACCGATTATCATTCGGAATTTTGCTTTTAAAAGAATAAAATTCAACATATGAGCGAGTGTGTGCATGTGGCTCGTCATCCCATTTCTGTTTTTCAACCCGAGCACTTTTTGATTTTCCACTAAACTCCTTTAGGCATTTCTCCATTTCTTTTTAGGCTTTGAATCAAAGATTTTTTATTAATTCTTTTCAACACTTCTTTGATTTTTTTAAAACATTAAAATATACAATTCATGACGGCTTTCACTCATTACAATGGTTAGCCCTTTCCTACATTGGGTGTTTCACAACCAAAGTGTGTAGCCCTTTTTCATGAAGGTGCTTGTTGAGTTCTATGCAGTTGCCGAAGCAAAATGGATTCTAACCATAGGTCATCTTAAATGTACTAGTCAATAGACTTCAAGTTGCATCCATAATTCTCATATCTTCAAACTCAACTTACTCAAACTAAACATATGAGAGAAGCAAAGTGTGCACTTTAGAAAACCACTTTTTTTAAAGCTTAAAAGCACATGATCTAAAAGCAATACAAAGAGACTTACTTAAGATTTTTACTTCTCAATAGAGTAGCTTTCATTGAATATGAAGCTCATATTTTTCAAAAGTATGTCACTCATCAATTAAAAAAGCATTTCACACATCATATATAAGATCATTGTTAACAAATCACTAAATGATCTTTAAGAGCAAATGTCACCAAGAACCATATGAAAACTATACTAGTTCTCTAATATGACATGCTACATGATGTAATGCACATATAGAGTTGAAAATATGAAACAAAAAAGGAAGCTTTAGAGTAGAGATATACCTTAGAATGTTTTTTCATCAATGTAAAGCCTTCACCCTTTTTATGAGGTCTCTTGGCTTGTTTGTCCTCATGACAACAAGTTGTTGGTGTGTCTTCCCAAAAGAATAAAGACTAAACATCTCAACTCAAATAAACAAATAAAACGACTTTCTCCAAAAGTCTTGATAAATTACACCTAATAGATTTCAAAAATAGACTTCTCTAAAGTCAATTAACAAATTTTAACCATCATAGTGAAAGTATGAGAATATTACATTCGTGTATTGACTAGAGACACCAAGCTTGAACACTAGATCTAGCTTATTACAAAATAGCTTAGTCAAGCATCAAAATTAGAACTCTTATCAAACAAGAACAAAAAAAAAATCTCATATGTTCTACTCATTCAAGTTTGATAGCACTCACCTTTGACCATATTGGTCTTAGGTGAACCAACACAAATAACATCATGATCATTATACATGACAATATGAAATCTAGAAGATAACTCATCAACTATCTTCTTCATAAAAATATCACTCATATCAAACTTATCATTATTGCCAAGCACAAATATTTCATCAAGCCTCTTCAAATGATCATGGTTAACACTCTTCTTTACCAACCTTTTCTCAACATTTTTCTTAACATGATTATTGTTAACATGCACATCATTCTTTTCAACCCAAATCTTCTTAGAAGATTTTTTCACATGAATATGATCAATATGCACATTTCTCAAAGCATCAAAGCTATTATCATGTTTAAAATCTTTCAAAGAATACGTATCCATTACAAAAGCACACATATTAATCCCTAGTTTGCATTGCCTAATATATTCATAACATCTAGGTATAATGTGGCCAACCATATTACAATAATGACAAATTGGAATAAACTTAGAAAAATTACCTTTTGAGTGTGCATGCTTTGGTTGAGAAGTTTCATAGCTCTTCTTGTCTTTGTCTTTGTCTTTGGTTTTGGAAAAATTGTAGTTGAGCCTTTTCTAATCCAAATTTTCTTAACACCATGCTTCTTATTACTACTAACAACATGCTTCAACTTATCTTTGGCTTACTATCATGCAAATCAACTTTATTAGTCACATTTTCAAACAAGTTAAACGAAGCATTATCAACCTTTTTATGTATAGTAGTACGAGGCACAACATGTGTTTTCACAAGCAAGTCATCGACAATATTTTTCTCAACATGCTATTCCAAGGTCTTCCTAGGTTTAGTTCTAGATCCATTCATGGATGATTGCCTAGGACAATTCATCAAAGACATATCATACAAATCATTATCATATTTGAATTTACGAATATATTCATAGCATCTAGGTCTTATATGTTCTACCATGTTACAAAAATGCCAAATAGGTACAAATTTGAGAGGGTTACCTTTAGCTTGAGCATTTGAAGTAGTATACCTACTCACATTGTGACCGAGCTATTTTTAGTTGTTATAAAACACTCTTCAAGCAAATATTTATAAAACCTCAACAATGCCTAAAAATGTTTACAAAACAAGTACAATGGCAAGTCGGGTATTGTCCACAGGGAAAGGGGAATCAGATGGATAAAACTAGTTAACTAATGTGAAACTAAAGCTATGCATGAAAATGTAAAGATAAACGGTATGGTTTTGAAAAGTTAAAAACTAAATGTGTAAACTAGGATTAGACAAGTCAATCTAAAATGCAATTAGTGTTAATATGCAATGGGTGTTTAAAATGATGGTTAAGACTAGGGAGTTGATGGATCACACTAGCAAACAATGGGTGTATTGGTAATCAACATGAATGAACATTGACCTAATGTAACCAATCTAGAAGGTATAGTATTGGCTACCCACAAGTGATTGTTCACGAATGCACATCTACCAAAATAAGGGACTAATAACTTAATAAACTCACCAACCTAGAGGGTACAGAGTTGGTGCTTAATCTCTCACAAGCAAACAATCTAGAGGGTATAGTATTGGTCACCCATTTGAAATTAGTTAGAGTTTGAGATTAAAATATCCAGATTTCACTCGAGGAGGGTAATCTTGTTTAATCCTTCCATTTAAATGAGCTTAAGAGAATCGAATAGAGGGTATACCCAATTCTCTACTCAAATAATTTCTCAAACAATTTGCAAAGAAAGGAGGGTACAATCTAAGACAAACTATTCTTGAGATCGACTAAAACAATGAATGAAACATATTCAATAGATTTAATAAAGTAAATAAAATTCAATACAGTCCAATGTTCACAAATGAATCACATCAATCCTCTAGTGGGATGATTAGTTACTCATGACAAATACATATAAATAACTAGGAGAATATAGATAGATAAGACACATGAAGAGAAACTCCTCATTTCTTGAAGCTTTGATCCAATCTCCAAGTGTCCTGAGTAGACGACGATGGAGGATGGTTAGTTTGGTAGGGAATGATTCCTAAACCTAGGTTAGTGGTTAGAGATGAGAGAAAGTGTTTAGGAGAGAGAAGAAATGATTCTTAGATTCTGAATTTTTCCTATAGATGATACGAACAAGATATATTTATAGGGATTCCAAAAGAGGGCTGAAAATGCTGATGTGGCAGTCCTGACGTGCAAAATGAGCAGGTAGTGACCCGCAAAGTGACTCGCGTAATTCCCTGTTGCTCGATTCTCAACTCTTGGTTTTTTGCAAATGCACGGACAAATGCACGGTTGTGCACAAGTCGAGACCCGCATTGACCTGATGTCTTCTTTCACTTCAATGTGCGTGGGTTGGTTAGGTGCGCTCAACCAGCACATCTAACCTTTACACTTCATCAGATTTTTGGCCTTTTTCCACACAAAAATGCATCTTTTATCCAATAATCCGGAATGTACCTAATCACCTGAAAACACAAATAAAGAGCCATAAGGGATGCAAAAACACCTGAAAATGAGAAAAAGGTTAAGGACATGAGGGCCAAAATATATAACAATTTTGGCACGATCAGATACCCCCAAACCAAACCTTTGCTCGGACTCGAGCAAACTTAAAACAAAAAAAAAGAATCAAACAAAAATGTCTCGACCTATGACTTAAAATCAAATGATTCAATAAGTCGTATGTCCAACTAATGATGAGATGTAAGGATGTGTGATAGAGAGGAGTAAACATATGTAAGGAAATCTAAAACAACTCAAAGGCACTTGAGGGAAATTCGTGCTACCACGAATCCCAGGCCTAAGAACGTTTTCATATCGGGAGCTACTCACTCCCACACCTTGAGCATAATTTGTTTTGACTCTAAACCTCACCCGGTTTCGCTCTTCTTTTTCTACTTAGAGTCCTAAGTTCACGCTCATTCAAGGTATGTAATGATGAAGTTTATGCATAGAAATCTAATGCATTGCATACAATATATATTCAAAAACCGATAATGTCTGTGAACTAGGCTAAGAATGATTCACTATGCCATGAATGTTGAAGATCATGCTTCAACAAACATTCCTAATCAATACATATCATAGATTAGATAGGACTTTCCCTTTGGTTGTAATAGGGCCATGGGGTTAGATGTGGTGAGCAAAGAAATGGGAAAATTTGAGTTCAAAGATCACCAATCACGCTTACATATACTCACACACCCCATACAAATCTCTAATAGACATTTACATACTTTAGCAAATAGGCATTTACAAATATACACATATTGTGATTCAATATTGTACTCTACATTGTGAGTACTTAACATTACTTTCAAAGCTCTTTTCTTTTCCTCTTTGCCTTTCTCTTTCTTTTTGATTTTCTTTTCATTTCTTTTCTTTTTTCACACTTGCACATTACATATTGACAATTTAAGCCCATAAGTGCAAATTTGGCACTTTTACAAATTGAGCCATTTCACACACAATTCATTGTTGCCTATATACATGCTATCATTACTTAAGAGCTCACACCTTTTAAATACTTCGCATAGCACATACACACCCCATATGATTGGCAATAAAGGTAGGCTTGTGCTTGGCTATGGCTATATGGTTATATTTTGGTTCCAAATGAAAGGTAAGTGTTTGTCCACAAATTTGGCTTTGATGCACACATAAGGGATTAAGGAATGTGTTTAGGCCTTTTATGTAGTTAATTACACACATTGCCTAAAATCATTTCCATAATTACTCTATCAAGGGAATGAATGCATCCATCAAGCAATCCATACTATATATGCAATGTGTGTCCTATGGCATGTGACACTTATGACGAGAAGAATGTTTAAAGAATAGAACAAAATGTACACTCTATTATGTTTTTATAGGCATGTGTTTGTGAACTCACGGGTGTCTCCACTATTAGAACAAGGTACAAGAGCACCGATTCCCCTCAAATCAAGAACACAAAAGATGGGACTAGCCCATGACAATGCAAATATACCCTAAGAGTGACAAAGATTGTTACACAAGCTCACAATGCATGTATAGACTCGCCAAAAGCACATGCTCAAAACATCACACCCAAGTTAGTTAAAGCTCAAAATTTTGGCCAATGCGACAAAATTGAAAATTTTGGACAAAAAATGACAAATAAAAGACTTAAGACGCAAAAAAAAAAAGACAAATAAAAGACTCAAGACGACTCAACAAGACGTCTACACCCTTAAACCAAAACCCAACATTGTCCTCAATGTTGAAGACTAGAGAGTCCGGCCTAGCGGAGCACACCTAACATGACTCAAAACAAAAAGACTCAAAATGACTCATACATAAAATAAGGCAATTCGATACAATATTGACCTTTAAGCAGAAACCAACATCAAGCAATTTCATTCAACATTGATGGCATGGGGACGAAATAACCCCCAAACCAATTTTTCACTATATGCTCAATCCTATACAAGTGTATGAATATGTACAACCCCCAAACCAAATGGGGCAATATATGAAAATTAAGCACCCGTACACTCACATATATATCAACAAGAGCCTTTGGCTCATCATTCCATCAAAATTGATAAATCAATAAATTCCTCAATCAACTCAAAAGTGTAATCAATATGCGTCAATATTTTATCCACACAACGAAAGATAAATCAATCAAATCAAACAAAATTATTGTCATCTAAATAGTCTTCCACATACTTATCCCAACATTATTTCATGAAAGCTAGTAAAATTAAAAGACAAAAATAATGTAGAAATTTTAAAATTGAGTTTAAGAAAGTAAAACTGAAGTGTGTTGCCTCATTGCAAGCTTTTCCTATTTAGGCAAGGCTCTCGCCCTTTTTATGAGTACTCTTGGCCTGCTTGTCCCTCTCGGACGCACAAGTTGTTGTTTCCTACCAAGAGACAAAGAACCTCACTTGAAGCACCAACTGTAAAAATCCACTTCCTCAAGAAGCTATAGAAAATCTACACACTCATAAAGATCATTAGAAAGTTCAGGCAAATAAGATTCACACAATATAAGTAGTTGCCAACCCAAACTTGCAGCACCACTTTTTATTGAAAACAAACAAACAAAACAAATCAAAGCATAAAAATAAGATGCACATTATTAGTATTCCACCTTATGTACTTGTGCTAAGGGTGTCATCAACTAAAGGAGGCTTCACTAAGTTTGAAAATTGATTTTTTTAACAACCCAAACAAGTTGAGTTGATTTCCCATTTTTCTTTGCATTTAATCTAACTTGGTCAACCAAGTCTTTCCTTACCCAAATTTTCTTGATCCTAAGTGGTCTCTTCCTATTCCTAGGCTTCTCAACCCATATCTTCCTAACATCCTTATAATTCTCTCTATGTTGACAATTTCCACGTGTGACTAGTCTTGAATATTGATGGCCTAGTGGTCTAATGTGACCAATCTCATGGCAATGGTGACACATGGTGATAGGGTTAGGAATGATACCTTTTTGGTGGGTCTTTGTTGGAGGCAGGATTAGAGGATGCTTCCTTTTCTATTTAGCCTTCCTCCTCCTTGCTTTGCTAGGATTTGGCTTGTTGACCTTGGCACTTGGATTTTCTTGACTCATAGCAACCTTTTCATCATTTGGAAGTCAAACCACCTCCTTTATTGCCTCAATTTCTTGCTTAGCTTGTGAAAGTTCCGTAAGGTGGTCAAGTTCCATCTTCTTCAACATCTGTCTCTTGTTTTAATTTCTGCTTGCATTAACCGCACCCTCTTGGCGAAGTCCACCTTGATCTCCTCTAACTCTTTTAAGGGTGCACTACTTCCAGCTTCAAGGCTCTTCAATTGCATTTCTACCTCCTTGTTCTTGTTATCAATGTTTTCAATCATCTTTCGGAGGGTACCATTCTCCACCTTGACCGATTCAATTTCAATTGTGAGCTTTTCGTTTCTTTGTTCAAGCTCATCAACTTTTACCCTTTCCGAGGCTTCCTTGCCATCAAATTCCTTCTTCATGAGCTGAAACTTCTTATCAAATTCTACTTTCATCTCTTCTTTCTCTTGGGAAGATTTTATCAATTTCTCTTGAAGTGAATAGACTCTCTCTCCTAATCTCTTGGATTGCTCTTGTTTTCTTTGGTGCTCTTTATCCATATTTGCCTCCTTCTCAAATGCTTGTATAAGAGAATGTACACTGCTTCTTATCTTCCCTCGCTCGGAATCATCTAATGCACTATAACTCTTTTGATCAATTTCTTCTCTTTTATGTACCTCCCTAGCTATCAGACTCATCTGAGCTTCGAGCCTACGCAAGGAAGCATTAATCTCATGTGTTCTTTATTTGCTCTTCTAGATGTCCATGTCCAACTTTTCACCTTTTGCCTGATGGGAGTGTAGGAAATCATCTGTCATCTGTTGAGTTGATTGCATGACACTCCTCATTTCTTTTTCAAATGATGTGCTCATTGGTTGGTAAGATGAGAGAGACAACTCATAACTATTGATTGCTAAAGCTTCGTGAGGAATCTTTGTGAGACCTTCAATTTTGGTTATATGGATCATTAAATACCTCTTGCCTAAGCCCCGTGTTCTACCTAAAGTAATCCATAGAACTTGAAACAAAAGAAACAAAAACTACCAAAGAAGTAAAAAGAAATAAAAGAAAACTGAAAACAAATAAGAATCCTAACTAGACAAATAGATAACTAAGATTAGCCACCTAATTAACACCTTTACTAGGCAGCGACGCCATTTTGATCGAGCTATTTTTATTCGTTATAAAACGCTCGTCAAACAAATATTTATAAAACCTCAACATTGCCAAAAAATGTTTACAAAACAAGTACAATGGCAAGTCAAGTATCGTCCACAGGGAAAGGGAAATCAGATGGCTAAAACTAGTTAACTAATGTGAAACAAAAGCTATGCATGAAAATGTAAAGATAAATGGTATGGTTTTGAAAAGTTAACAACTAAATGTGCAAACTAGGATTAGACAAGTCAATCTAAAATGCAATTAGTGTTAATATGCAATGGGTGTTAAAAATGATGGTAAAGACTAGGAAGTTGATGGATCACAGTAGCAAACAATGGGTGTATTAGTAATCAACATGAATGAACATTAATCTAATGTAACCAATCTGTTGGGATTATGCTCGATAGCAAGAGTATAATAATGTATTTGACAATCTTTTCATATTAATAAAGTGATTTCTAGTTTAACAAATCTTACAGCATTTATAGTTTAATTATTATAATTGTCAAAAGTAAATAATCATAAGGTTAAAAGACTATGAGAAAAGAAGAATTGTTAATACATCTTGATATATATGAGGTAGACACAATTCTTTAGTAAGTCTTGAATAAAATTCACAACTTAAGATAAAGGTTGGGCGCCTTTATCTTGTTAAAGTGGTAGATTCTTTTGCTAGCATTTGAATGGGATCAAATGTGTTATGATGAGTCTAAAATCATCAAAGTGTCGTGTCTTTGGGCAAAAGAATCTAGTTCACTGGGTGTATTGAATTGGATCACAATGAAATACTTTATCTAGAACCGTCAATAGATAAAAGTTTTCATTTAAAGACAATCGGAGAGTCTATATCAATCCTGAGATAAATGATGGACTTATGGTTGCAAGTGTTATTATTTGAGCTATCAATGAGTACGATTATATAGTATAGTCTATCCTCGATAGTTTGGTGGTATTCATTTGTTAATCGATAGATGAATAGATATGGACATCTTGGCTCCATTTATTAAATGAGAGTAGAATATCATCATATGGATGCTTTGAGGTATTGAATATTAAATCTTAACGTTAAGTTTTCAATGGTTTCTATTATTGAAACATGACTTCTGGACAAGTCAAAATATCCAAGTTCAAAATGTGGTCATATGAGTAAATATGGTAACTTAGAGAGCTATAGGCGATCTATGAGCTCTTGATGATTACTAATATTCTTCACGAGGATACACTTTCTCCAATAAGGTTGTCTAGGGTATGAATGAGTAACATTAACTTATTCTATCTTTATTTAAGAGTTCAATTTTTGTTCTTTAGTGGAATGAAATAAAATTAATAGATCGGACCTAAGTGAATCATTTGTTGATTGTGATTGGGTTGTGTCTACTGGAGCTTAAATTTAGATAGCCCGCCAAGATCCCCAATCCACACGAACTTGTATGAATCACTTGATATATTCTACCGAACCAATTTAGGGGTCCATCTAGAATTGTATTGAGGCATGTGGACTTGTTTCTTTTTGTAAGAATGAGTCTAGTTCACATGTGGACTTTTTATTAAGGTCCAATGGATTTAATAAAATAAGAAAAATAATACATATACCTATATATTGTTATAGGCAACAAAGCTAATGTATAAAAGCCTAAATATATTATTTTAATTTTATTATTTAATTAAATGGAAGTTAATTAATTTGTTGATTAATTAATTATTTAATAAAAATGTAAAATCTTTTTCCTAGTAGGAGATTGTCTCCTAAAATTATGCTATTGTTGGTAGTATAATTAATATTAAAGACTATATTTGATAAGTAGATAAATAAAATGAATTATTTATCTAATCAAATTAGGAAGTCTTTAATATGGTTACAAATACACTATTGAGTTGGATTAGGAGTCTTGGTGTAGGAAATAATTATTTTTGGAAAGAGATTCTTGGTCACCAAGTAAATCTACCTAAGGGTAGAATTCTTCTTTGAAAAGGATTCTTAACCACCAAGTAAACCCACCTAAAGAAAGGGTTCTTAACAACCAAGTAAACCCTTATTAGAAGAAGATTTATGATCCTATATATACCACCTCATAGAATTCGGCTAGCCCTACGATTTTATGAGTAAAATTTTGGCAAAGCATGGTGATTTTCTAAGAGAGAATTAGACCAAGCAAGAGAGAGTTTTGAGGGAGAAAAATTTATGTTTTTTCTTTAGACAAAATTCAGTCAACTCATAAATAAAGGGTGTAGAATTCGGCCAAAGAGAAGAGAAAAAAAAGGAACATTTTTGTTTTTGATAGCACACTAGTATCCTTTACATCAAAAGGGTTTTGTGTACAAAATAAAATCGGGTTAAGTAGATTGATAATTCACAAGTGACCGGACGTTCTTGGATCGTTCTCTTGAAGGATAATTGTAACTAACAAAGAAAAAGATTTTGTTTGTTTCCATCCTCAGGTATACGATTTAAAGAAAGGGAGCCCACACTCCTAGGTGATTCACGTTCATTATTGGATTGGAAGATCTTGCAGATTCAATTCGACACTTGTTCAATCGTCACGAGAAAAAGGTACGACAATTTTTATATACATCAATTAATATAGGGTTAATGTTCTTGTTATTAAAAGGGAAGTTTTTTTATACCGAAACCCTAATTTATAAATTTTTCACGCCTCCATTGCGTGTATTTTCCTTACACAATCTAGAGGGTATAACATTGGTTGTATATCCCTTATGAGTTTCCAATCTACAGGGTATAGTATTGGCTACCCACAAGTGATCTTTCACGAATGCACATCTACCAAAATAAGGGACTAATCTTTTAATAAACTCACCAGCCTGGAGGGTACAAAGTTGGTGCCTAATCTCTCACAAGCAACCAACCTAGAGGGTATAGTATTGGTCATCCATTTGAATTTAGTTAGAGATTGAGATTAAAATGTTCGGATTTCACTCGAAGAGGGTACACTTATTCAATCCTTCCATTCAAATGAGTTTAAGAGAATCGAATAGTGGGTATACCCAATTCTCTACTCAATTAATTTCTCAAACAATTTGCAATGAAAAGAGGGTACAATCTAAGACAAACTATTCTTGAAATTGACTAAAACAATGAATGAAACATATTCAATAGATTTAATAAAGTAAATAAAATTCAATACAGCCCAAGGTTCACAAATGAATCACATCAATCCCATAGTGGGGTAATTAGCTATTCATGACAAATATATATAAATAACTAGGAGAATAGAGATAGAGAAGACCCATTAAGAGAAACTCCTCCTTTCTTGAAGCTTTGATCCAATCTCCAAGTGTCCTTGAGTAGATGATGATGGAGGATGGTTAGATTTTGTGGGGAATGATTCCTAAACCTAGGTTAGTGGTTAGAGATGAGAGAAAGTGTTTGGGAGAGAAAAGAAATGATTCTTAGATTCTGAATATTTCCTTTAGATGATAAGAACAAGATATATTTATATGGATTCCAAAAGAGGACTGAAAATGCTGATGTGGCAGTCCTGACGTGCAAAATACACGGGTTGTGCGCGGGTAGTGACCCGTACAATTCCCTATTGCTCGATTCTTAACTCTTGGTTTTTGGCAAATGCACGGACAAATGTGCGGTTGTGCGCGAGTCTAGATCTGCGCATTGACCTGATGTCTTTTTTCAATTCAATGTGCACGGGTAGTGACCTGCACTCGACCAGCACACCTGACTTTTACACTTCATTATATTTTTGACCTTTTTCCGTACAAAACCGCATCTTTTATCCAATAATCCTGAATATACCTAATCACCTGAAAACACAAATAAATAGCCATAAGGGATGCAAAAACATCTGAAAATGAGACAAAGGTTAAGGAAATGAGGGCCAAAATATATAATAGTTTTGGCACGATCACATTGTTACCTCTTTGATGTCCATTCCTTGATGCTTTGTCTTTTGCATGACAAATTGATGGTTGTTGTCTTTGATCTTTTTGATATTTTCCTTTGTTGCTCCTTATAGATGTTGAGGCACCCCGATTGCATCCATGGCTTCACCGTTAGAGAAAGTACCTACATTCACTTTACCACTTGTTTGAGTAGAATTGTTAGATGAAGGTGTAACCTTTTCATTCACATAACCTAATCCTTTTTTGTCACTAGGATGCTTACCAATCTTGATAAGAGTTTCTACTTCACCTGCACTAGATGACATCTTACCTATCATATTGTTAGCCTCATCAACCTTATCTCTAAGCATCTTCTCTTGACACTCATGCTTATTAATTTTGACTCTAAGCACATGCACATTTTCAAGTCTTTTAGCACGATCAAGAGAATCACCTCTTTGCTCAACTTCTTGTTTCAAAATTCCTTGTCTTTCATTACTATCTTTCAATTTATTCTCTAGACTAAGGATTTTGTCTTTAAGCTCTTTATTCTCTATTTGCTTACTCTCTCATTCCTTGATAAACAACCTCATAGTAAAGTCTTCTTTTAAATCATCTAGCTATTGAGCACTTTCCTCTATCTTTGAAAAATACTTTTCAGTGGTCTTTTTATGGTCTTTAATGACTTCACTTTACTTGTTTTTCTTCTCTAAAGACATATTCTTCTCATTTTCAAAAGCTTTGATTATCACCACTAAATTGGCATCGATCGACTTCAATTTATTGTTCTCATCATTCTTCTTGACATTTTCACTTGTTGGTTGAAGGATTTTGTCATTGAAATTCGTTTCATCATGATTTGAGGAGAATTCACTATCTTCACTACTATCCTCAAATCTTCCTTCATATATAGCTACATAAGCAACACAATTGCTAATATATTCATGAATATCCGAGGACTCCTTTTCCTCTTCCACATCACTCATGGATCTAATGTAGGCTTTCATCATACTTTTCCAAAAGGAGCAGTTACCACTATTCAAGAGTAGAAGCCTAGCAATAGAAAAACCTTCCGGCATAGAATCAACCATAGCACAATAAACAACAAACACCATAACGAAGATCTATCTAAGTACTTATAGACACCCGCTCTGATACCAATTGTAAATTCACTAAACCAATTATAGTGTAAAATATATCTATAGGGGGGGGGGGTGAATAAGTATATGCTCAAATTTTAATATTCTTTCAAATCACAAGCAATCTTATACAACACTTAATATAATTTCCAAAATGATATATGACAAAGCAAATGTTCAAGCAACACAAATCAACTACTTGAAGAAATTAAAGATGCTAAAAATTAACACAAGATATTTACGTGGTAAAACCTCCAAAGAGGAAACATCCACGGGTTGAATCCACAACCACCGACAAAAGCATATCCACTATTTCAAATAAGAGTTACACACTCAAGCAATCAACACATGCTCTCCAAGCTATCACTCTTACTCTACCATTAAACCTAGTGATCTACTATGTCGACTTCTTATCCAAGACCTCCTGTCTCTAGGAAGATTCCATACTCACTTATCTGGATCCACCTGACCCAAGGCAAGACTTTTTTCTCAACCATCCGAGTCCTCTCGACTCTAGTTGAGACTCCTTACTTAGTTATCTGGATCTCCCTGATTCTAACTTAGACTTTCTTGCTTGACTATCCGGATCACCCCGATCCTAGCCAAGTTTTCTTGCTCAAGTCAAAGCTTCACTCTCTTCAATAAAAGACTTCAACTTTTTACAAGGCAATGATCTAAGTGGATGGAAATGATGCGAACACAAACAAATAGAGCAAGTAGATCAAACACACTCTATGAACATGCAACTAGATAACTAGATAATGCTTTCAAAGTTCAATCATAAATATATCTAGAAAACCTAAACGTGCTATAAACTAAGAACTAGTCAAGAAAAATAGAGATACCAATTGTAAATGACCTAGTTCTTAGAAAATGAAATCAAGTCTAGAAATAAACAATCAAGCACAAGAACAAAAGATTTCTAGAGTCAATTTATGATTATCAAGTTTAACACAAATCATTCAATTTAAACCAAATCTAGCTAAACTTGAAAATCAATAGAACAAACCATAACGTGTAATCAAAATCATCATAGTCATGCTTATTAATCATATCATATCTATCAATAAGAAGATCAAAGAAGAAAACTAAGAAGAAAATGATATTACCAAACAAAGATGATATCTCGAACTGAAAATCCAAACACTTTGAATAATTAAGACATCCTTTGGTTCTGGAAATGCTTGGGATTTTTAGATCTCTTCAAGACACTCGATTTCGGTTTTTGAATCAAGTAAATCCGAGTTGTATTGAGAGAGATATCACCAAAACAATAAATGAAAAGTTACATCTAAAATATGTAGGTCAAAAATGAATATATAAAAATATTGAAGGGACCTCACAAAATAAGCCGCGCCAACAACATCACATCACGCGTGTTTTTAAAATTTTCAAAGTAAATTATCACATGAGCTGTGCTCGCTCAAGTGACATTAAGACGCTCAATGAACAACGACGTTTTGAGGCAAAAGGCACAACAAAATATGTTTCAAGTGGATACGTCACACTCTATAAAAAGCTGATGAATTAAAATCTATTCCACGCAATGAGCTCTCGCTAGAATCATGTAACATGCTAATCATATTCCAGGTTATGTCCACACGTGCAGCAAAAGAAGCAACACATGCAAGGTTTCACATGTAATTAAAACATCCAATAAAAACCCATTCAATTTACAAAATTAAATCAGCCGAGAAGTGGCCTTCGGCATCTCGTGGCCAGAGAGTAATTTTGGGCGAGATTGTCTCGCGCCTACGCGCCACCCTCTCTATGTGGTGTGGCTTTCATGCCATGCTATGCCAAGCCATCATCCATTCCATGTATTTTTTGGTCCAGTTTTGTCCTCGGAATTCGGAATTTGATTCCGTCTTCGGAATACGAATCCAAACTCAATTACTGGTATGAAAAATTATATAACTTTTTACTTGGAACTTGAAATCAAATATATGAGTAACCGAAATAACCGGATCACAATTACGAACAATTTAAGACTAAAATCAAGTTCAAGATCTATTTTATACAAACATATAAACATACAAACACATTTCACACAAGAATATAAACTACATAGACATAGTTTCATTACATGTATTTTCCAAAACATGTCACTTTCATACCAATGCATGAGCATTCAAAGTTAAATGTGTGAATCTGTTATACCAATTGATGCACAACGATGCAGGGACACAAATGTATGATATGTGTGTGCGTCTATGCCTTGTAAGAGGAGGAAGAATCTTGATACCTTAGCATCCAAGTAAGCACATATCCTCTTGAAGACGAACTTTGCATGCGAAGTCACTATCCTTCTTTGAAGCCCGATCTAATCACGAGCCACCTAAGCAACTAAGTAATACAAACAAAGAGTATTTTGTTATAGAATCAAGCTAACACAAATCTAAAACCTAACAACTTGCATCTCTAACATCATTCAAAGCATGGGTCTTTATTAACTGGTAAGTAGAACTGGCATTCATGTTCATTTATTGTTCTAGCTTATCAAGACATGTCATTTATTGCTTAGGTTAGCAATTTTTCCTATTTATTTTATATCTTTTGAAGTTATGACATGTTTGGGTTTTTTTTTATTGTGATAGCTAGCATTTAGATCATACTTGCCATCTAGCTAATCGTTATGCATTATATTTATACATTATCGTCTATGCCTCATTGATTGCAAAATTACTGCCTTGATTATATGTTATGACAACTTGTGTTGGTTGGACTTTTATTAAGAATTAGGTTGTTGGATCTTATCCTTACATCCAATTGACGTTGGGGCTTATGCTCTAAAACCTGTAATTTGTAAATGGAATGTTAAAATAAATAAATGAATAGTTTAATTCATTCTTCTTGTGTCATATTGTTAGTAGCCATTTTTAGCAAGGGGTCAAATGGAAATTTTTCACCTAGTTAGCACCAGGTAGAAAGCATCTCCATGCATTGGATAAGTACCAGACATAATGGTTTACCTCGAAGTACTAGGTCTAACAAAACCTGGGAACCTCGACATCATTGTAGGAGCAAGACGAAGCTCTTACACCTTCACGGACCATTGGTACCCAAGTACCTTGACACTGTTATGTTATCCCATCGAGGTACATATCATACCTTTTAAGTAGGAAGGAAGATGCCCGTAAAGCTCCTAGGAGATCTCAAAGCTCCAACGAGATCGACCAAGCACCTCACTACTTTAATGGTACCCCAAGGTACCTCGCCATCGCCATCGCCATCGGTCAAGTCCCACCTCACTAGGATGGTACCTCAAGATACCTCGCCAATAGACTTGAATTCCAAGGTACCTTGCCACGACACCAGGTCGATGCTTTGAGGTATCACACAACTAACAAAGGAAGACAAATTGTTCTCCAAACTATAAATAAGCTCCACGTATGCACCATCACAATGAAAGAGTTCAAAAGGGAAACACACACATTTCCCTCCAAGATATCCTCTGCCAGCCGATTCTCCAGGGTCAATCACATTAAACAGAAAATCCATCCAAATGGTGAAAGAAGAACAATCCAGTGATCTTCGGCTTGTACGTTAAGAAAAAACCATATCAACTCTGTGTATAAGTATAAGGATGATATCCACTTAGGAGGGAGAGAAAAAATCTGTGTCTTGAAACCTTAAGAGCTATCGCTTGACTCTACAATCAGGGATAGGCTTAGCCATTGCCGTTGAGAGATGTGTCCACTTATCGACAGATATGAGTTCACCACCTCTAATTAGTTAAGTAAAAGAGATAGAGATTGAAAGTATCATACTACTATATTATTTACTACTTCACTGTACTCATTGCATTGTTCAATAAAAGAATATTACTTAATCCACCATTATTCCTTCATTCATTTTGCCCATTATCACACGTGTAACCGGTACTGAAGGTTCCTACCCGGACCGCGATCTACCGAGGTTGTGGTCTTGAGGTTGTTAGTTGAGATTCTTCAGTTAGAGTGAATTTTTTGTTAACACTTTTTGGCACCGTCTGTGCGAAGATTCCACACCTTTTTTTAAAGTTTACATGTTTATCATTTTTACAGGATCATGAGGCTTCGATCATCCCAAAGGCAGCCCGAGGCTTCAAGGCACCAGTCTGTTGCTTCAACCATGAGAGCACAGAAGAAAGGGAAGAAGTTGAGATATCGCCATCCTGCCTCAATCCCGTCTACTACCGCACGACTCCCGATTGCCCCGGTAGCAGATCATGCTATACTTGAGCAATAAGCTACAACTTTAATTGAGAGAACCCACCTCCGACTTATGGTAGAGGGAATCACTCCCTAGCCCACTGAACCTGGTACCCGAGAAAATCCCTATAGGTCGGGGACTTCGCCAACTGCCTTCGATAGGTTAGGACCACCTCCACCGGTACCAATCTATGATAGGTTGGGACCTCTCATCATGGTTAGAGACAGATTAGGGCCCATGCCCCTAGATCCGCTTTGGCTGACCTGATATCAATCGAAACAGGTGAAATAAGTTGCAGACATCCTGCTAGGGAGACCTTGCCTTTCAATTAGACCTACAGATACCAGAAGAGAGCCCATACCCTAAGTGTGAGGTAATCGGAGAAGCGACAGGAAAGATCCTTCCCCCAAAGGTAACATTGGCGAGAACTCTATCTCCACTGAGGGCTTTAATAATGAAGACTTCGAGGTTGAGTCTAAGAATGCTTGGAATAAGTGCTTATGGGATTAGCTGGCTCGAATGCAGAAGGAGATCTAGGAGTTGAAGAAAGGCAAACATTGGGAGAGTATGAAGGATCCATTAGGCGAGATGAACGCTCCTTTTTCCAAGAGGATCAAGGAAGCAGAGCTCCTTCCTAAATTTAAATTATCGGCTGACAAATATTATAGTGCTGAAGATACTCTGAGCCACATAGAGAGCTTCGTCTAGTAGATAGATGTTTAGAATACGACCAGAGCAGCCATGTGCAGGGTGTTCCAGACCAAGTTGACTGACTACGCAAAAAAATGGTTCAAACAATTACCCACAGACAGCGTGGATAGCTTTTCCAAATTATCTAGTGATTTTTTCTCACAGTTTTAGGGGATCAAACTGTGATCGAAGGAACCGATCCAACTGCAGTATGTCATTCAAGAGCATGGTGAGGTGCTCAGGTTGTACGTGGAAAGGTTCCTTAATGAGGTGATTCAAATAAGGGTTTTACTTAAAAGAAAACCCTGGCTAACTTTCGCAGGAACTTATGGGCGGGCAAACTATTTCGGTCCTTCACCAAGCATCTGTCGAGAACCTACCAAGAGGCCTATGATAGAGCCATCGAGCAGGTGGAAATAGATGAGCAACTCAAACTCAAGATCAAGCATGATGACATGAGGACTACCAAGCGCTAGAATAAGGAAACACCCAAGCCTGCACCAACCTCGAAGGCTCATAACATACCTCCCAATCGGTCTACATATCGACCTCCACCTTACCAACCTCAACGGGATCGATATCCAGCTAGGTGAACCCCTCCTCAAGCCTCACCTCCTCCCAGAGTGGTGGCCCCCGTAGCCCGGGATTAGAGGGGTATTGACCATTAAACTTCTTTAAAAGCATCCCGTGAGATGATCTAAGATAAGGGGCTGCTAAGAAAGCCAAGTCCCATAAATGCCCCGGTAGATGCAAGGTATCAGTATAAATACTATGATTTCCATTAGGATATGGGACATAACACCTCGAAGTGTTATGACCTTCGTAACCAGATCGAAGCATTTGTGAGAGGTGGCTACTTGATAGAATTTACAACAGGTTCGAGATAGCATCTGTACATGTAAGGAGGTTCAAGCTGAGATCTGAGATCAAGTAGAGAGGAGAAAAGGGGAATAGAAAGACCTGATGTAGCAAATCCAGGTCATACACACCATCAATGGAAGACCTACCCTAGCTAATGTTGGGGTTTATGCCCTAAACATGTAATTTGTAAATGGATTTATGAAATAAATAAAAAGTAAAGTTGAATTCATTCCTGTTGTGTTGTTTATTTTATAACTCGTTCATATTAACATCCTAGATTATCGGATGTAATCTCGAACTGTGCATATGAGTGTCATATACAGATGGATACAGTAAGAGACATGCAATCTAAAGAATCCATAGATATCAAATAAACCTGTGTCCTTTATTTACGGTTAATCTATAGTTGCGGTCCATTCCATAATGTACGGTGATTCTACAATGAATCATTCATATGAGATATGGGAATTGAGGCACGTTGTATGATGTGATTTATAGGAGTGAGCCATGATCTATATGAATCTCTCACAAAGATCCGTTTACCGATGTGATTCATATATATCAACTAATGATGGCTATATATGGGTGATCTTAATCCTGAGTGTCTTGTCTTATCGACTCCTTCAGGTTAGATCGCGGTCTTTGATAAACCATGGGTGAGGGCGGATGCATTTTCTAATCAATATGCTCCGTATGTTGGGATTACGGTTTGGCTTGTGACTGGGAAGTTTTGTACACAATAGTGGAATCCACTCCTTCTTGTAAGAAGTAAATGGTAGTTCCCTTAAGGGTTGATTCGAGACTTAGACAATATGAGCGCTCTCCTAATTGCGTAAGGAAATAGGATATATTGTCCATTTGAGAATCAATGATACTTAAAGGATACATGTAATTAGAAGAGTATAACGGACATTATGACCCAACTTTAATTATGAAATACCGTGGAGGATTACACCATGTGTAATAGCTATACTGATGGACATCGAGTTGTATTAGTCTGTGCAAAAGCGTTTGTAGTTGAGAGAGTACAGCTTCGGGTTTTTAGTGGAATAACTCAGGAGTTAATAATCAAGGAATATTAATTAAAGAGTTTAATTAATGATTCTGTGGATTATTAGAGCTCAAAATACTGTGGGTCCATTAAGTCCCCTTGCTAGCCCGATCGATTTAGGTAACAAGGGTCACGGTTAATTTATTGGATTGTCAAATTAATTGTGTTAAGAAAGTGACCCGTATTTATTTGGGAATTAATTAAATAATGAGATTATTTATTTAATGAATAATGGTCATTAAATAAATTAAATAATTAGACTATTTAATTATGTTGTTAATCACTAAATAGAGGGTGTTGGTTGATATTTGATAAAATAAGATAATATGATTATTTTATTAAATATTTGAAATTGAATTTAAAATGTTTAAATTCAAAATTATTATTTTTTTAATTATTTTTAAATAAAAGATATGAGATATTTTTTTAAAATCAAATAAAGTTTTGATCAGTTTTTTTTTAAAATTAAATATATATGTGATATATATTATATTGATAAAAGCGAATATGAGATATAAAAAACTAAACAAATAAAAGGACATATCATTTTTTGCATTTTGATGCAATTAGTGTGTGCATGAAACTCATCAGTGAACAATTTGCTTAAATACAATTAGTGTGTGCATGAAACACACATATTAAAGAGAGAAGAGAAAGTATTTTTGGTTGGTTGAAATGTGCATGTCATGGACATTGTAACAAAGCACAACTAAGAAACGCATCAGCTCTCTCTCAATTGCACAAAAGAAATTGTGTGCGTGAAACTACAGGAAGAAAACATGTGTTGTTTTCTGAAGTTTCTTTTATCCTCCATTTTAAGATCCCGAGTAGCGAGGAAGATCGAGTGGTTCAGACAAGAGCATATCGTAAAGTGAAGAAGCCTCCAAACGTTGGTATAGTTCTATTAATCTTCTTCTTTATATTGATTTCAGTTTCCTGTTTATGCCTATATTTTATTATTGCAATTATTTTATATGCATTAGTTCCGAAATAATTACGAATCCAAGTTCACTAGTTCCAGATCATTTATGATCTATATAAAAAATTTAAAACCTTACTTCCTCTACGTGACCGGTGAACAGGGTTCCAACAATTGGTATCTGAGCCAATTTAGTTTTCGGAACAAGAAATTGGTTTTGATGCTCCGGTATGTATGATTGTGTAGGTACGATTTAAATTGACTGTTTGATATTTTTGTATGTATATTAAATTTTTAATTTACAAAAACATGATTGATCGTTAATTATAATGTACTGTGGATTTAGGGTTTATGGGTTGTATAATTTATTATTATTATTATTACTGTTATTGTATTGTAAATAAAAAAAATGTAACCTATATTGAAGACAGTAAAAATTCACGAAGAAGGATTCATGAGATGAATCGGAGTGATTTGAAGAGACTGGAAGACTTGAAAATTTCAAGAAGACCAAGGAATGCCTTGGGGGTATTTTTGTAATTTGAGATTCCAAATTTTTAGGTTAAATCATCTACAATACTCGGTCAATTCATTTATGCTTTATATTATGTGATGATAAAAGTATTTTCATGCATATGCATGTTATTTAGATTAAATGTGCCTACACAAATATATTTAATATGTCATACATGCATCTTTGCTTGATATTTTATGTTTTTTTAATGTGATTAAAATGGGTAAATACATAATTGGCTATGAAAATGAGATTAGCTTTTTAATAGTTAAAAAACTTGATAATTCTCATTAAATATTAATCCAGTTATTAAAGAGTTTAAAAAGTTAGATTAATATGATCATTTATTGTAATTAGGATTAATATGATTAATTACCTAATAGTAAATGGACTGAATAAAGTGTTAGAGTTTTAAAAGTTAAAACTTGGTAAACACTATCATAATAATCTGACATTAGTAAAAAGATAACAAAGGTTTAGATTATTCACTAATATATTAGATTTTTAATTGTTAAAAATCATTAATAATTTATTAGTTAATTAGAACTTGTTTCTAATATTGAATTAGTTAATGTGCTAGATAACTTGATTAAAGTTAGCCGTTTGATCCTGTAGAGTCTAGGTGTATTAACGGATAATAAAAAACACTATTTATAAAATATTAAGTGGGAGATGGATATATGACATATATATCTCGCAGTCTTAATCATTAGTTCAATACCTTGAGATCCGAGTGGGACCTTGTGACGGCTTTGCTTTCGTCCTCATTAAGGAGGGTTTCCACAAAGATCAATACCAAGGTTGACTTCCAAACGGATAGGATTTATGAGGGTATTTCGGGATTGATTGACCCTAAGACAACAATTCTCGAGTTAAGCTCGTGAGATCTGAAATGGTGGGATACACTCACGAAGGTTTTGATTAAGTTTGTTAATGAAAAACCCGACTGAATAAATGATGGTTGAATGCTATGGAATAAGAGTTATTCTAGAATATTATTTTATTGAGAATGTCCCGGTCCAACATGCAAAGACTTGACCGACCCTAAGGCGACACTTCTTTGTGGTATGTTGAATTGTCGTGGTATAATAACTAGTTTTAAGGCAGTTCTAGTTCGTTAAACATGTTCATGCATCATGCTTAAATTTATGCCAAAGCACTCGCACTTGTTTTAAATAATTGGCTGAATGAATATTTTATTTATTTAAGCAATTATGTCTTTTGCATTATTACAAATTTTTGCAAATGACAAATTAACTGGTGATAACTACACTAAGTGGAAACTTAATATTAATGCAATATTAGTCACCAAAGACCTTAAGTTTGTGCTTATGGAGGAATATCCTCCAGCGCCTGCTGCTAATGCTGCATGAACGATTCGTGAGGCATACGAGCGATGTGTCTTATCTGATAAGAAGTCTCGAACATATCTGTTCACTTCTATGACAGACGTGCTTATCACAAAGCACGAAGCAACGACTTCAGCATTCGAAATCTTGGAGTCATTGCAAGCGGGTAGCCTTTCGACTAAAGCAACACGAAACTGCTCATTCCACTATTCTCGCCTGCATGAAGGATGGTACATCAGTTCGGGAACATGTCCTGAGCATGATGTCTTACTTCAACATGGTAGAAGTCAATGGCAAGGCCATTGAAGAACCCAGTGAAGTGAGCATCATACTAACAATTCTTCCGAAGAGTTTCGATCAGTTTAAGAGCAAGTATGGGATGAACAAGTTAAAGTTCAGTCTTACATAGTTGCACAATGAGCTTGCTACCTTTGAGCCCTTGACTAAGGATAACAAAGGTAAGACCTATGTGGCAAATATTACCGAACCATCTTCATTCTCAAATAATAAAAAGAGGAAGAGGTTTGTTGGGAATGCGAAGGGTAAGCCCAAACCCAAGAAAGCCCAAAGCAAAAAGAATGGCGCCTCTACAGACCAAGGCAAGGGAAAATGTTTCCATTGCGACAAGGTTGGGCACAAGAGGAACTATCCTCAATATCTGAAGGAGGTAACCAAGAAGAAGAAAATGAAAGGTAAATATGATTTACTTATTCTTGAATCTTCTTTAGTGGAAGATGATTCTTCACCCTGGATAGTTTATTCGGGGGCCACTAACCATGTTTATTCTTCTTTACAGTGGACTTATTTTTGGACACAACTTGAGGAGAGAGCTTTTTTAATGCATGTGGGATCAGGGGATGTCATGTCGGCACGAGTAGTGGGCGTAATTAGATTACATTTTTGTAATAGTTATATATTGTTGGATAATCTATTTTGTATTCCTAGATTTACACGAAATTTGATTTTCGTTTTTAAGTTGTCAGAATAAAAATATTATGTTTCTTTTAATAATAAGTCTGTTATTATTGGAAAGAATGGTCTGAATATTTGTAAAAGGAATTAATGAAAACAATTTGTATGTGTTAAGACCGTTAATTCATACTACACTGCTCAACACCAAAATGTTTAAGGTTGAAAAACCAAAAACTAAACGACAGAAGATTTCTCCAGATAATGACACGTATCTCTAGCATATTAGGCTTGGTCATATAAACCCTACCAGATTGATAGACTAGTTAAAATCGGACCTTTACGTGAGTTAAAGGTTGTCACCTTACCTGCCTGTGAATCTTGTCTGGAAGGTAAGATGACTAAGAGACCTTTTACTAGAAAAAGGCTTAGAGCTAAAGAACCGCTAGAGCTTATACATTCAGACGTCAGCGGGCCGATGAATATTAAAGATAGGGGTGGTTATGAGTATTATGTCATCTTTATAGATAACTACTCAAGATACAGATACGTCTACCTAATGCAATGGAAGTCAGAAACATTTGAAAAGTTCAAAGAATTTCGAGCTGAAGTTGAGAATCAATTAGATAGGACTATCAAGTCACTACGATCAGATCGTAGAGGTGAGTACTTTCACCAAGAGTTTGAAGAAGTCATGGTTGAGCATGGGATAGCTTCCCAACTCATATCTCCCTGTACACCTCAACAAAATGGTGTATCTGAAAAGAGAAATAGAACCCTGATGAAAATGGTGAGATCTATGATTAGTTTCTTATCATTACCAAATTCCTTCTGGGTATATACGTTACAAACATTGACATACATTTTGAATGTAGTGCTATCCAAATCTGTTTCTAAGACTCTCCTAAAGTTGTGAAATGGTTGTAAAGATAGTTTACAAGATTTTCACATATGGGGGTATCCAGCACATGTGCTGAAGATTAGAAGTGGAAAGCTAGACTCCAAGTCTATTGTCTGCCTGTTTATAGGATACTCTAAGGAGACCAGAGGTAGACACTTCTATAATCCCGAAGATAACAAAGTATTTGTATCAATAAATGCAACGTTTATTGAGGAAAATTATATTAGTGACATAAACCTCGTTCTAGGATTGTATTGAATGAGATAGAACCTGGTGAGATTAGGGCTTCATCAACACGAGTTGTTGATCGACAAACATCTGAGAGGCAGATGGTTCATGATCAGGATACACTACTACCTAGACGTAATGAAAAGGTTGTAAGATAACCTGAACGCTATTTAGGTATAGGTTAGAGACAAGGTGTTGTCTCTACTGATAGTGTGGATGATCCATTGACATTTAAGAATGCAATGGAAGATCCTGAAAAAAAGAGGAATGGAACAAAGTCTTGAATCTCGAGATGGAGTCCATGTACTTTAACTCAGTTTGGGATCTTATAGACTTACTAGATGAGGTAAAACCCATAATGTGTAAATGGATCTACAAGAGAAAGAGAGGAGTAGACGGAAAGTTAGAAACATTTAAAGCAAGGCTAGTGGCCAAGGGTTATACCTAGAAAGAGGGGGTCAATTATGAAGAGACCTTCTCGCCAGTAGTCATGTTTAAGTTTTTTAGGATTCTCTTATCCATTGCTGCCCATTTTGATTATGAAATTTGTAAATAGACGTCAAGACTACATTCTTGAATGACATTCTTGATGAGAGCATCTATATGATGCAACCAGAGGGATTCATGTCTCCAGATCAAGTGCAAAAGGTTTGCAAGCTGCTAAGGTCTATCTATGGACTTAAGCAAGCATCTAGATCTTGGATCATCAGGTTTGATGATGTGATCAAAACGTATGGCTTCCAGTAGAACATTAATGAGCCTTGTGTCTACAAGCGCATCATTGATAAGAAAGTAGTTTTCTTAGTCCTATACATAGATGATATCCTACTCATTGGGAATGATGTGGGAGTGTTATCTGATGTAAAGAGCTAGCTGGCTAGCCAATTCCAAATGAAATTTGGCAAACAGACGTCAAGACTGCATTCTTGAATAGCAATCTTGACGAGAGCATCTATACGATGCAACCAGAGGGATTCGTGTCTCTAGATCAAGTGCAAAAGGTTTGCAAGCTGCAAAGGTCTATCTATGGAATTAGGCAAGCATCTAGATCTTGGAACATTAGGTTTGATGATGTGATCAAAACTTGTGGCTTTGAGCAGAACGTTAAGGAGCCTTGTGTCTACAAATGCATCATTGACAAGAAAGTAGTTTTCTTGGTCCTATACGTAGATAATATCCTACTCATTGGGAATGTTGTGGGGGTGTTGTCTGATGTAAAGAGCTGACTGGTTAGCCAATTCCAAATGAAAGATTTGGGAGAGGTGAGTTATGTTATTGGGATCTAAGTTATAAGGAATCGTAAGAACAAACTCTTAGCATTGTCTTAGGCATTGTATATCAACAAGATTCTTATGTGATTTTTGATGCAGAACTCCAAAAAAGGTAATTTACCTTCTAGGCATGGAGTTCCCTTGTCTAAGGAGCAGTGTCATAAGACACCTCAAGAAGTTGAGGTTATGAGATGTGTACCCTATGCATCAGTAGTAGGTAATCTCATGTATGCAATGTTATGCACGAGACCGAAAATTTGATATGCAGTAGAAGTAGTTAGCAGATACCAGTCCAACCCAGGATTGGATCATTGGGTTGCTGTCAAGACTATTCTAAAGCATCTTCAGAGAATGAGAAATTATATGCTAGTGTAATTCGGACAGGATTTGATCCCGTTAGAATTCATATATTCTGATTTTGAGTCAGACAAGGATTCTAAGAAATCCATGTCTGGATCAGTATTCACACTGGGTGGTGGAGCCATTGTGTGGAGAAGTATCAAGCAATCTTACATTGCTGACTCCATAATAGAAGCCGAATATGTAGCTGGTTGTGAAGCTGTTAAAAAGGTTGTTTGGATTTGTAAGCTCTTGAGTGATCTGGAAGTTGTTCCAGATCTGGATAAGCCCATCACACTTTAATGTGATAACAGTGGTGCTGTGGCTAATTCAAAAGAACCAAGAAACCATAAGAAAGGGAAGCATATAGAGAGAAAGTATCATCTCATTAGAGAGATAGTGCAAAGAGGAGATGTGATCGTCACAAAGATAACCTCACAAGACAATCATGTTGATCCATTTACGAAGCCCTTATCTGCTAAAGTGTTTTCGGGTCACCTAGATGGTTTAGGGTTACGAAACATGCCACACATGCATTAGTTCAAGTGGGAGATTGTTGAGGTTATGCCCTAAACATGTAATTTGTAAATGGATTTATGAAACAAATAAAAAGAAAAGTTCAATTCATTCTTGTTGTTTTATTTATTTTATAACTTGTGCATATTAACATCTTAGATTGCCGGATGTAATCTCGAACTGTGTATATGAGTGTCATATACAGATGGATAGAGTAAGAGACATGCAATCTAAAGAGTCCATAGATAGCAAACAAAGCTGGATACTTTATTTACAGTTAATCTATAGCTGTGGTCCATTCCGTAATGTACGGTGATTCTATCTTGAATCATTCATATGAGATATGAGAATGGTGTCACCTTGTATGATGTGATCATATAGAAATGGGCCATGATCTATATGAATCTCTCACCAAGATCCGTTTACCGATGAGATTCATATATATCAACTAATGATGGCTATATATGGGTGATCTTAATACTGAGTGTCTTATCGACTCCTTCAGGTTAGATCGTGGTCTTTGATATACCATGGGTGAGGTGGGATGCAGTTCCGGATCAATATGCTCCATATGTTGGGATTACAGTTTGGCTTGTGGTTGTGAAAGTTTGTACAAAATAGTGGAATCCACTTCTTCTTGTGAGAAGTAGATGGTAGTTCCCTTAAGGGTTGATTCGAGGCTTAGACAGTATGAACGCTTTCCTTATTGTGTTAGGAAATAGGATTTATTGTCCATTAGAGAATCAATGGTATTTAAAGGATATATATGTAATTAGAGGGGTATAACGGATATTATGACCCAACTCTAATTATGAACTACTGTGGAGGATCACACCATGTGTAATAGCTATATCGATAGACACCGAGTTGTATTAGTCTATGTAAAAGCGTCTATATTTGAGACAGTGCAGCTTCAGATTTTTAGTGGAATAACATTAGAGTTAATAATCGAGAACTATTAATTAAAGAGTTTAATTAATGATTTCGAGGATTATTGAAGCTTATAATACTGTGGGTCCATTAAGTCCCCTTGCTAGCCCGATTGATTTAGGTAACAAGGGTCACGATTAATTAATTGGATTGTCCAATTAATTTTGTTACGAAAGTGACACGTATTTATTTGAGAATTAATTAAATAATGAGATTATTTAATTAATGAATAACGGCGATTAAATAAATTAAATAATTAAATTATTTAATTATGTTATTAATCACTAAATGAAGGGTTTTAGTTGATATTTGATAAAATAAGATAATACGATTAATTTATTAAATATTTGAAATTGAATTTAAAATGTTTAAATTCAAAATTATTATCTTTTTTTTTTTTTAAATATGAGATTTTTTTTATTTGAAAGTTTTTGAAAATCAAATAAAGTTTTGATCAATTTTTTTTAAAATTTAAATATATATGTGATATATATTATATTGATAAAAGAGACTATGAGATATCAAAAACTAACACAAATAAGAGCACATTTCAGTTTTTTCATTTTGATGCAATTAGTGTGCGCATGAAACGCATCAGTGAACAATTTGCTTAAATGCAATTAGTGTGTGCATGAAACGTGCATATTAAAGAAGGAAGAGAAAGTATTTTTGGTTGGCTGAAGTTTGCATGAAACGCATCAGTGAACAATTTGCTTAGTTGCAATTAGTGTGTGCATGAAACACACATATTAAAGAGAGAAGAGGAAGTATTTTTGGTTGGTTGAAATGCGCATGTCGTGGACTTTGTAACAAAACACAACTAATAAACGCATCAGCTCTCTCTCAATTGCACAAAAGCAATTGTGCGTGAAACTACAACAAGAAAACAAGTGTTTTTTTTCCTGAAGTTTCTTTTATCCTCCATTCTAAGATCCAGAGTTGGTGAAATACCAACACGCAGTTACCAGTCCCGGGATATAGTGAGGAAGATCGAGTGGTTCATAAAGTGAAGGAGCCTCCAAACGTTGGTATAATTCTATTAATTTTCTTCTTTATATTGATTTCAATTTCTTGTATATACATATATTTTATTATTGTAATAATTTTATTAGTGTTAGTTTCAAAAATAATTACGATCCCAAGTTCACTGGTTTCAGATCAATTATGATATGTATAAAAATTTTAAAACCTTACTTCCGCTGCGTGATTGGTGAACGGGGTTCCAATAGTTGGTACATCCAACAATTCCATAAAGAACCATGCAAGGAAGATTCCTCTGATTGAAGAGGGGAAAATTATCTTCACAATAGATCAAGGCTTGGCAGGAACCTCCCAATCAACACAGATCATTTTTACTGAAGTAGATGTGTACAATACCGTGCAACCACACAACGACCCCATGGTGGTTACGGTACAGATCTCCAATTGTTTGGTTCACTGCATCCTTGTCGACATAGGTAACAGCATGGACATCTTTTTTGAGGACACTCTGGAAAAGATCAACTTGAAGCAGTGGTATTACAACAGTTGCATCATCCCTTGTACGCTTTCACTAGGGACTCGATTATAATAGTGGGACAAAAAATTCTACCGGCTATCATTAGGATTATGCCTTTACAACAAAACATCAAGACAGACTTTGTTGTGGTTGACACCCCGTCGGCCTACAACGTCATTTTAGGGAGGCCTTTCCTATCAGCACTCAAGAGGGTGCGATCCATATACCATAACGTTTTGAACTTCCTAGTGAGGAACGAAGTAGGTGAGATACGTGGAGATCAACATGCCTTTCCCGTAGTATTATGCAGTATCCACCAATCATGTAGCATTAGCAAAGTAGTATGTGCAAGTAGCTATGGTAAAGGGACATAGATCACAAGATATTGATTCTGAGGTCCCATGTGTTGCAAAAGAGTTAATAGAGTGTCAGGAGAGCTACGTCCAATGAGGACAAAGTAGAAAAAGATAGGGGGTGGGTCAGTGGCCATCCCCATTGATGAGTTAAAAGAATTTTCGATCAGAGAAGACGACCCATCCAAGGTAGTCAAGGTTGGGGCAACCTTGGAATCGGGAGTAAAAGATAGCCTGATCAAGCCCTTTCGAGAATACAGTGACATATTCGACTAGAGCCATGAGATGCCGGGTATCCTTATCTTTTTGTTCGCTCATAGGTTGGCGATCGATCCCACTTTCAAATAGATCAAGCAAAATAGGCGACAATTCAATGTCAAAAGGAACGTTGCCATACAGAAAGAGGTCGACAAATTGATAAAGGCTGGATTCATCAGGGAATCTCGATACCATGATTGGATCGCGAATGTGGTCATGGTCAAAAATGCAAATGGGAAGTGGCACATGTGCGTTGACTACACAGATCTCAACCGTGCCTGTCCAAAGGATAGTTTTCCTCTGCCCAAAATTGATCAATTAGTAGACTCCATTACAATAAACATGATTTTGAGCTTTGTGGATGCATTTTTGAGGTATAATCGGATCATGATGCACCCCGCTGACCAGGATAAGACTAGTTTCATCACCGGCCAGGGTCTTTATTGTTACAAGGTGATGCCATTCAGCCTCAAAAATTCGGGTGCTATATACCAACATCTGGTTAATTGGTTATTTAAGCAATAAATAGGAAGGACGATAGAGGTGTCCATCGATGACATGATCACCAAATCCTAGGTAGTGGAGGAGCATCAGGACCATCTTCATTGAAACTTCTAGATTGTAAAAAAGAACCAAATGCAATTGAACCCCACCAAATATGCATTCGGGGTAACCGCGGGAAAATTCCTTGGGTTTATAGTTCACAAGAGAGGTGTAGAGGCCAACTCGGAGAAGATCTGAGCTATTCTAGACATGGAATCTCCTACCTCACTCAAACAAGTACATATGTTAACTGGTCGAGTGGCTGCGGTCAATCGTTTCATCTCACGGTTGACTGACAAGTGCCTTCCCTTCTTCAAGGTGATTAAACAGGGAAGGAATATGAAGTGGGACTAGGACAACAAGTAGGATTTCCAAACTTTGAAGAAATATCTAGCCAGCCCACCGCTGCTGGTCAAGCTAGTTCCTGGAGAGGAACTACAAATTTACCTAGTTGTGTTTGAAATAGTGGGTAGTGGGGCTTTGGTCAAAGAGTGTGGAGACGGGGTTCAATGATCTGTTTACTATGTGAGCCATGTGTTAACCAAGCCCGAAAAGAATTACGTCCTCCTAATTAAGATTGTCTTCACCTTGGTGACCTCGATGAGGGTTAGTTATTTAGGCCCATGAACTCACCATGTTTGACAGAAAATACATGACAAGGATGACCATCAAAGCTCAGACACTGTCAGATTTCATGGCTGAATTCTCAGCTTTTCCCAATCTTGATACTTCAATAGACCTGAAACCGATTTCGTAGAAGGATCTGAAAATTGGTAACTGGCCAGTTGACTGCAATCCTTGGATCCTCTACACTGATGGAGCATCCGGACAAGCAGGGTGAGGTGCTGGCATTGTCTTGACAGACCTAGGAAAAGCAGAATACTGCCACAACTTCAAGTTCTAGTTCAAGGCAACAAATAATGAAGCGGAGTATGAAGCCCTTGTAAATACCTTCAAGGTTATACTAAGAAACCTAGAGAGGGGGGGGGGGGGGGGGGGGGGGGAGGGGGGGGGAAGGGGTGAATAGGTTGTCTCTCACTTTTAACAATTCTTTCGAGATTGGTGACAAAACCTTGATAAGCATACAAATTAACATTCAAAATGATTATTATGAGTAAAACAATATATTAAAGTATGCTCAAATTGCCACTCTTAGTCTACAAAACATACAACAAGAATTAATGTATCCTATGAACCAATATATTCAATCTAGAACAAACTTTCATAAGTAAAATCAAACATGTGAAAACATAGGTAAAATCAAAACCTAACTCAACATGTGAGATTTCAACTGAAACTCAATCTAGCTTTTAATTGAAGCTCTATCACTAATCAACATATGTTCAAGTCAAATACACACAAGTAGAAAGAAAACCAAGGTATTTGCACATTAGAGTCAAAGAAATCAAAAGATAAACAAATACCTTGTCAACTTCAAGTGCAGTCTCGAAAATGGTACTATCCACCAGAAAAATTTGAGAAATGACTTCAAGGTTGCTTGGATATGATAGAGGACTTCAATACAAATCTTCTCCAACTTGAATCACTCAAATCGGATAAGAAATGAGAGAGATATGGTGATTCAAAGTTAAGAGAAAAAACATGGAAATTTTCTACATTACATTTTTCTTCTTCCTAGATTCAAATGAGAGAGGAAAGAGATATATAAAGGAGAGGGAACCAAAATGCATGAAAAGAACACCTTTTATAATGCTTCCCCAATATGGCATGTGGGCATCTCGGGGCAGCAAGGGTTTGTGGCCGAGATGGCCACGCGCCATCTTGGGTGTGTGCCTATTTGATGGCTTTTGCCATCGCACCTCTCCCTTGCGCTACTCTCGTGTTCTTTGACCGTTCTCTGGCCTCAGTACTCCAAACTCCGAATTCAAATCCATTTGAAGATTATGAATTGGGACTCCCTCATGAACATGGGCATATAAGAAACTCAACCTAGAAAGTAAGAATTTGACTCGATACACGAAGACAAAGACAATGTATGCAACATGACTGGAAAGTTTCATAACTTTTGATTCAAAACTTGAAGTCAGTAGTATGAGTAATCGAAATGGCCAGAACTCAATAAAGAATGATTTAACAATAAAATCAAGTTCAATATCCATGTTTTACAAACATATACACATACAAACACATTTCATACAAGAATGCAAACTACATGGACATAGTCCCCATACATGCATTTTCCAAACATGTTACTTTCAAACCAATGCATGAGCATTCAACTTCAAGTGTGTGAATGTGTTATACTAATTGATGCACAACTATGTAGGGACACATATGAATGAGTTATGTGTGTATGCCTAAGCCTTGGAAGAGAAAAGAAAGGTCTTAATATACCTTTGTAGAATCATGAAGCATTTTTCCGTTTGAAAACTTGAACTTGCTTGAATAGTTGTAATTTATTCCGTTGAAGCTTGAATCATCATGAATCTTAGACAACTAAACAATGCAAAGGAAATATTGTTTTGATATAAAATAATGCCAACATAATTCACAAAACTAACAACCCTCATAGTAGGAATAAGGATAGCCATCGAGCTCAGGGCTGACTACCTACATGTAAAGAGCGACTCTCAACTCTTCGTTAACCAGGTCACCGGTTTATACCAGGCCAAAGGTGACAACATGATAGCTTACCTCAAGTTAGTCCAGCAACTTAAAGCCCAATTTAGAGGGTTCAAGATTGAATAGATCTCTTGTCTGGAGAATCAACGAGCAGATACCCTCTCCAAGATAGATGCCAATAGAGGGGCAAACTCTGCCCAAAAGAGTACTCCCTTGGATGATCTCTCAATCCAGTATAACACCAGGCAAAGAGGTCAGCCCAGTTAATCGCCTCTAGGAGGGAAAGCTTCCAGAGAATTCTGAGCAAGCTCGAAAGCTCAGAAGAACTACAGTCTGATACTGCCTGATTGACAGGTACCTCTATCGTAGGGGAAAGTCACTCCCCTACTCCGGTGCTTTCATCTGGACGATGCAGATCGGGCATTGTAAGAAGTCAACTCAGAAGAATACGGGAACCATATCGGAAGTGAGACTTTAGCATATCAGGTGCTCCGTATGGGTTACTATTGGCCAACCATAAACCAAGATGCAAGAACATTTGTACAGTCATATGGACCCTGCCAAAGGACCTTGAACCTGAACCATCTACCTCCGGAATGTCTATTTTTAATCAGCTCACAATACCCTTTCGCTATCTGGAGAGTTGATTTGATCTGTTCCCACCCTACCAGTCTGGGTCAAGCTAAGCACGCTATTGTTACGATTGACTACTTCACTCGGTGGGTAGAAGCATGACCACTATCCCATGTCACGAAAGAGAACACCACTAGGTTTATCAAGACAAACGTGGTGTGCAGGTTTGGTACCCTAATCATCATCGTCACCGACTTTGGTAAGCAGTTTGATAATGCTTGATTCAGGATTTCTGTGAAGAATTGGGAATCGACCTCGCTTTACCTCTATAGCCCACCCGCAAACCAAAGGCCTAGTGAAGACTACTAAAAAGACAATTAAGAAGCTCTTGAACAAGAAACTCTAGTAGAAAATGGGCAAGTGCGTAGAAGAGCTGCTCGAGTTACTTTGGGCCTACTAGACCACCAAAAAAACCGCGATAGGGGAAATGCCCTACTCCTTAGCATTTGGTGTGGCAGCGGTCCTTTCTATAGAGCACAAGCTGGCCTCATTCCGATTCGAGCACTTCTGGACAAAAAATAATAAGGCCAAGCTCAGGGCCAAACTGGACCTCCTAGAGGAAAAGCAAGATAGAGTGGCAGAAAGGGTAGCAGTTTACCAAAGCTGGATTGTGAGGTACTTTAACAAAATGGTGAAGACTTGCATTTTCAAAGAAGGGGACTTAGTACTTCGAAAGATGACTCAGAACACCAGGGTCAAATTTGATGGGGTCTTAGAACCAAATTGGTAAGGCCCTTACTTGATAAAGGTAGTGGTCCGGAGCGGGGCTTACAAGCTCAAAGACATGGATGCAAGGCCCATCGACCTTACATGGAACGCTGATCATTTGAAGAGGTTCTACCCTATGGCAAGGGACTCTAAGCGGATCTGCCCAACCCAGATCTCAACATTAGTAGTCCTAAACTATTTATATATTGTTAGTTTGATCATCAATAAAATCTTCTGTTAGTTTCTACATCTCCAGTTATGTTTTCATTTTTGCAAAGAGTAATTTCACCACGATCGCCATGAACCAAGGATAGCTAGATTGCATTCTTATGCCTTGGTCGGGTACCACCCCCCGCCAAGAAGAGTCTAAATGTAATAGCATAGTTTCTAATAAGATCTTGATATCAGGATAGCTAGATAGCATTCATGATGCTCCTGGTCGGGTGACCCCCTAAGGAAGGGTCTGAGCATAAGAGCATATTTGCCAGCCAAATCACAAGATCAGGAGTACCAACTGGAACCTCTGATGCCTAGGTCAGACTATCATTCGCAAGAAGGATCTAAGTGTAAGTGCATAGTTGCCTGCTAGATCAAGATTGCAGTAGCATGATACTTCCCTAATACAGGGACAAAGATACCCGGATTGATTCGACACAACTGCCAATTCAACCAAGTACCAAATTCCAATTGAATGGATGAGTGGCACCTCAATTATCCCAAAGAAGATTATTGACCTTGAAAAAGATCCCTCCAAGATCCACTTGGCTAAGTGTCATGGTTACCTGACGCAAGTTACTTATCAGTATAGTCTATTCTCCATATATATTTTGAACTTTTTACGCTGTCTAGTTTCAATTGCACAGTTATATACTGAGAAATTGACCAAAAAGCAACGAGCACCTCGATTGGGGTAACAACAAAGTTGCAAGATATCAGGCCTAGGAAATCTCCCTAATGTATGTGCACTTACTACAAGTAATCACTCTAGAATCAGGGTATAGAAGCATTACGAGCAATACCAAGAACCTTGCTTAAATCCTATGGGATCATGCGAGCAGAAGTCCTTTGGGCCAAAGTTTGCGAGAACAAATTTTTGGCTAAGTGTTCACAGCCAGAGCTCATTACCTACTCTACTTGGTTTGTTATACTTAATAATTTTTCTTACCATATCTAGTTAAGTCAGAAGCTATTTTCAGAAGCCGGAATAAAACGAGATACACTCGACCAAGACAAAAGTAAGCTAAGTATAGATATGAGAAAGAACAAAATATTTTCCATTAATGCTAAAAGTGGTAGCCCATCCATTTAGTTGGGCTACATGGAATCAAGTAGGGAGCCTATTCCCCGTTTGTGGGCAACTTTAAAAAGAAAAAGTGAATGATAAGCAACTGGTCATGATCTAGCAGGGTGCCCACCCCTATTTTTGGGTGACAAAAAACAATTATCTAATAGTAAGGTCATGCGTCAATATCCTCTTGGTATCCCTCTCATGCATCTCTATCTTCTAGTGGCTGCCCGCCAACCTACTCTTTAATTAGCACTTGCGCAACCCCTGCTAGGATCTCGGGAGGAACGAGCTCAGTCTGGGGTGCAGTGGTAACCCTCGCTCAGACCTGCTCCTCCGCTAGCATTGCCTCAGCTACTCCTTTCGCTTATGCCAGACCAATTTGGCTTTCCACCAGCTCCTTAGAGGTAGGCTGGTCTTCCACTAGTCATTGAGCAATATACAGGTCTTCTTCTTCCTCCTTAGAAGTTGGTAAGTTCTTCATAATCTCAGACTACTGATCTTTATTGTTTTTACCTTCATTAGCACCAACCGTTCCTGAGGGACCTGCCCCGTCACCAGTTGGGGTAGTTAGTTTCTTTGTCCTCTCTAGAATTTCCTCTCGATCCTAACTTGTGATGATGGATATGTCGAAGGGAGGAGGTAAATCCTGGGCTGCCCGGAATGGCGCATTAAAACAATCATCACCGAAAGAGAAGTCGACTTTCACCTTTAAATTGGCCACCTGAGTGCTCAAAGTTTGATCCTCCTCCACTTGCTCCCTGACTTTCTTCTTCCGGGAGTTCCTCTTCCTAGCTTACCGCTCAGACCTGAGGGTTTCCTGATCAAGAGCACGTTTCAACCTCTCTAAGTCACAACGAGTATCCTCTAATACCTTCTCGATCACGTTCAGGTTGAGGTTCAACGCCTGTAATGCATCCCAAGTTTGAGCAAGCTCCCCGCCGGCTACCTCATCATCAGGCTCAACTTTTTTAGTAGGATTCCTCAGCGAAGTCATCTGATGGATCACAACGACATTATATTTGAAAGTCTACAAATCATAGCTACCAAATAGCCAACACTTAAGTACCAATTATGTAAAAACACAAATGACAATGAAATAGGATATGATTCCACGCTTACCTCCGTGATAAGGGCATAACCCTTGGTGAGTAAAACCTTAGAATGCAATGAGGTAATTAGAGCTAAAATCCTATCAGAACAGGAGAGAATGAACCGGACTAAGAACTCGTCCTGACTAGTAGTTCATGGTTGGGGTGTATGCTCTCGAGGAGTAGTCAACGTGGTGGCATTAGAGGTCTTAAGACCCCCCACTGCCCGATGAGGTATTGAAGCAGACAAATGGGGTGGAATGGTAGCAGCAAAAATAGAAGTAGAGTCGACAATAGTGGAGCTAGTAGTACCAGTAGAAGAAACAACTACAGTAGTAGCAACAAGAGCAGCAAAACCCTAACCTCTCACCCTGGTCAGTCGGGATACGAATACATCCATTTAAGAAGTGGGACTAGAGTTGAGAGGTGCCCTAGGAATCCCAATGGGTATGCATCCACCACCCCTCACCTCGATAGGAGGAGGAGGGGACCTAGCAGTTTGAGCGGCGGGGGAACCAGATAGAGAAGGAGATCTTGGAAGGCTCCCATTGAGTCGGTGGAATAACTGAAATTGTATAAATCATTAGAGAAATAAAGTAAACACATGGTAATTAGGAAATTAGGAAATTTGAGTCAACAGAAGCATAAAGATTCAACATATCTAGGGAAGCAGCGGAGATAAGCAGATACCGGTTCACTCGATTGGGATTGTAAGCATCCGAGGTAGGATACTTCAAATTGATGAAGTTCCACTCAACGATCACCTCCAAAATTTCCCTAGATTCAACGATAAGGGAAACCTTTCCCTAGGTTGGATCACCACTGAACTAGGAGGAAACCTGGTATTTAGTGCCTTCGATGAAGACCGAGCTCCCCTATTCTTCACTTATCACAACCCATTCTTCCTTCCAAGGATTATCTTTCTTTATGGCACTGGAGACTATGAAATTCAAGTTGTTTTTTTCTCAGAGATAAAATTATCCCTTCAGAGTAAGGGAATTGGCAGTAACCTGGAAAAGGAACCCCAACTCATCCGGTCCCGGTTCCTTGTTAACATCATCCTTCTAGTATAGTTCCTTTCATAACATGAGAAAACCCACCAGGTGCCTCTAGAACCTGGGTGTCAGTTGAAGAGGGGTGAGTTGTAGGCCATGAAGTACTCTACAGAGAGAGGGATGGAGAGGCAACCTAACCTCACTCTCAAAAGTGGTGAAGTGGATAGGAAGCACGTCGGATGAAATGGTGAGCGCGTTGTAGTCCTTATAGGGGACGGTGTTGGCAATGCTATCAGGAATCCTAAATCTTTCCTTCAAACAATTAATGGACTCGGGGATGATCCTAAAATTGAACAGGAGGGAGAGTACCCCTCTAGCTGCGACTGTGGCGACCACGACCAGACCTCTAATATCTTTGACCTCACCTAATTCCCCTTTACAATATTCTTTGACTATCTCGAGCAGGGCATCTAGGTTGTTCGATAAACCAGACCCAATGGCAAGGTTCCGATTATAGCTACAATGTTGCTATTAGGATACATCACTTTCACTGCTATTCTCTTCTCGTGCTGTTTTCCCATGAGCAAGAGTCTGAGAGTCGCCATCCATGAGACGGTCTACACTGTCGTGGTCGGAATGAGACATGGTAACATTATAAAGTCGATTGGAAGTAGACGAAGAGGTGAAAAAAACAAAAAAAGATTATGGATTTTTCGAAGTTTGAAAGCGTGAAAGAGTTTTGAAAGCTTGGAGAAGATGAAAGAGGGATAAGGTTGAAATAAGTGTAGTAGAACAGTAATCAATGACAAAAGTGTGATCAAAGAGACGAGATTTTCGCCTCGATACCCGTATACCGCTAAAACCTCTTCTATTTCAAACGTGA
This sequence comes from Dipteronia dyeriana, assembly GCA_032871835.1. Classification (NCBI taxonomy): domain Eukaryota; kingdom Viridiplantae; phylum Streptophyta; class Magnoliopsida; order Sapindales; family Sapindaceae; genus Dipteronia; species Dipteronia dyeriana. Next base: position 84,958,875 of record CM065297.1, read on the forward strand.
AATCTCTCCGTTGCTTGACATGTGGCCACTGTATTCAATTAAAGGATCTTAACCCAGATTCTGGTAATTGTCCAAAAATAGAAAATTTCCCAAACAAACTAGGAAATCTGACTCTAACCCTAAATCAATAACCGGTGTATAAGTTAGAGGGAACTTTTGTTAATAGCCATTTTTAGCGAGGTTACAAAGGGATATTTTCTACCTAGTTAGCACCTGGTTGAAAGCATCTCCATGCACTGGATAGGTACTAAACACAATGGCTTACCTTGACGTACTAGGTCTAGCAAAACCTGGGAACCTCAATGTCATTGTAGAAGCAAGAAGAAGCCCCTGCACCTTCAGGGACCACTAGTACCCAAGTACCTTGACACTGTTTTATATCTCGTCGAGGTACATATATTACCCTTCTAGCATGAAGGAAGATTCCAGTAAAGATCCTAGGAGATTGCAAAGCTCCAACAAGATCGACCAAGTATCTTACTAACGGAATGGTACCCTGAGGTACCTCGCCATCGCCATCGGTCAATCGCTACCTCACCAGGATGGTACCTCAGGATACTTCACCGGTAGACTTATACTATGAGGTACCTTGCCACATCACTATGTTGATGTATTGATGTATCACACCACTAACAAAGGAAAGTGAATTGTTTTCCAAATTGTAAATAAGCTCCATGTATGCACCGTCACAATGAAAGAGTTCAAAAGGGAAACAAACACGTTTCCCGCCAAGATATCATCCGACAACTGATTCTCCAGGGTCAATCACATTAAACAGAAAATCCTGCCAAATAGAGAATGAAGATCAATCAAGTGATCTTCGACTTGTACGCTAAAGAAAAACCCTAGCAACTTCATGTATAAATAAAGAGATGATATCAACTGGGGAGAGAGAGAAAACAACTGAGTCCTAAAACCTTAAGAGCTATCGCTTGACTCTGTAATTGAGGATAAGCATAGCCATCACCATTGAGAGATGTGTCCACTTATCGATAGATACGAGTTCACCACCTCCAATTAGTTAGGCAAAAAAGATAGAGATTGAGGGTTTCATACTACTATATTATTTACTACTTCACTGTACTCATTGCAATGTTCAATAAAATAATATTACTTAATCCACCATCATTCCTTCATTCATTTCACCCATTTTTCACAAGTCTAACTGGTACTGAAGGTACCTACCCGGAGCGCGATCTACCGAGGATGTGATCCTGAGGGTGTTAGCTGAGACTCCTCACCTAGAGTGAATTTTTGGTTAACACATATATTATGTATAACTTGTTCATTTAACATCCAAGATTGCCGGATGTAGTCTTGAACTGTGTATATAAATGTCATATATAGATAGATACAGTAAGAGACTTGCAATCTAAAGAGTCTGTAGATAGCAAATAGAGCCGGGTACTTTAAATGTCTGATTGATTAAGGTAACAAGGGTCAAGGTTAATTAATTGGATTGTCCAATCAATTGTATTGCGAAAGTGACACATATCTATTCAGGAATTAATTGAATAATGAGATTATTTAATTAATGGATGTTAATGATTATGTTAATTAAATAATTAGATTATTTAATTGTGTAATTAATCCTTAGTTGGAGGCTATTGGATGATATTTAATTTTCGATGAAGATAAAACAATTTGATTATTTTATTTTTATTAAATAAAATATTTAAATTTTAAATTTAAAAAGTTTAAATTGAAAATATATTAAAAGTCAATTAATATCTTTAGAAGATTTACTTGATTTGTTTTATCAAATATATTTGTGTTGAAAAAAGAGATAAGACAAACTAATCAACACACAATTAACGTACAATAAGAGCAACTGCAATTAAAAGCAAAGTGTACATGTGAGACATAACACATCAGGTCTCTCAAATTGCATGAGATGTGTGCGACCAAGCAAATATATATATATATATATTGTTTTTTTCATTGATCCATGGTGGTCATATTCCATACATATAAAACAAGTGTTGTTTTCTTAAGTTTCTTGTACCTATATTCAGGCTCCTAGGTACCGTGATGTGTCAACATGCTATTGCCAACCGCGGGACATAGCCGGGAAGATCAAGTGGTTCAAACCAGGAACAAATTGTATTAAAGAGATGAAGCCTTCTACGTAGGTATGAAGAAAATTATTTCTTCTCTTCTCTTTTATTTATTTCAATTTCCATTTTTGTTTTACCATTTCGAAAAACAGTTCCTAGGGTTTACTTTTCGCAGCTCCTTTAAGAAACAAATATGTTTAAAAAAAAAACCTTCCGCTGCACGATCGGTAAACCAGGCACCAACAATTAAGTCCTTATATATGGGCATGTAGGCATTGTTTGATAACTAGGTGTTTTAATTGTATTATAACTTCTAGTTAAGCATTTTGTGTTTGGTCTTACACATGCATTTGAGCATAGTGTCATATATACACTTAGACCATATACTCTTCATAAAGTCAAAGTCTTGTGGCTTTTGAGTGAAGTTACACAAGCAAGTAAAGTCTTGCAACCAAGGGTGGGTTGGCAAGCAATTGGTCAAGTGCCACTATAAAAGGCCCGAGGAGGTAGAGCAGGAGGTGCTTACACAAAGAGTAGTGGATCAGGGGATATCACCAGGGACTGAACCAAGAGTGGAGAGTGGTAGTGCCCTTAGCCTGACGTTGTCGAGAGTGAGAGTCCGAATATCACTTGAGGGTGTAACCTGTTATTCATATAGTGGTATTCTACGATCATGTGTTGCTAGCAGAATAGCCCGTGGTTTTTTACCGTTGGAGGGTTTCCACCTAAATATCAAGTGTTCTTTATATTTCCACACTTTACACTTGAATTTGTTTGTTTGTTTATTGGGTGAAATTTGAATATTGACTAGTCAAGAAATATCAGTAATTAACTTGATTAAAACCTATTCACTCCCCTTTAGGTTATTAGACACACGCTTTTAGAGTGCATTTTATTGAAATCAAAATAGGTTCCTAGATATACTTAGGAGATCCTTGCTATCGTTGTTTGTGTGGCATTTGTGTGCATTTTTTTCTTTGCATTTCATTGCATTCATTCATTCACTTCACCTAAACACCATGTGTGAGAGTGAAACACTTAGAGTGGTGTTACCGAAATTTCACTCTAGATGAGGAATCTCAGCTAACACCCTCAGGACCATAACCTAGGTTGATCACGGTCAGGGTAGGTACCTTCGGTACTCTTTTTCACGTGTCGGAATGAACAAAATGTAAAAAAAGAGATGATAATGAATTGAGTGGTATAATTTTATTCATTAATGAAGTGTACAAGTATTGGGAATAACTCTCGGTTTCTCTTCTCTCTTTAACTAACAGGAGGTGGTGAAGTCACGTATGTCGATAAATGGATCTAACTAACAACAACGATGACTAGACTTAATTATTTTTCAAAACTAAGCAATTGCTCTTCAGGTTTTAGATGTCGATCTTTCGGTCGACCCTTATTCCTCGTGCTATTATTTATGTATTTATGCATGAAGCCGCTAGGGTTTCTCCTTGGCGTACAACCCGAAGATCACTGGGTTGATTTTCTCCCTCATTTGATGGGATTTTCTATTTAATATGGTTGACCCTTGAGAATGGATTGGCGGAGGATATTTGTAGACAATCATGTTTGTTTCCTTTTCAGACTCTTTCATTATGGCTGTACGTACGTGGATCTTGCTTATGGTTTGGAGAATACTTTTTGTTTAATAGCCAAGTTTTGCTAGGGACCAAAGGCAAAATTTCCACCTTCCACGCACGGAACTATATCCTCAGTTACGAAGTCAAGTATCGGGGTTCCCAATGACGAGCTACCATGCGACCCAGCAGAAACAAGGCGAGGTGGCCCATACCCTTAGAACACCTTGCAAGCATTCAGAGTAACTTGGTAAAGCTAGATGTGATCCAATCGAGTTCCTTACACTGAAACACGAGTCCGAAGCAAGGCCGACAGAGGAGGACCTAAGCTCATCGGGATTAAAATATCTTATGACCTCCCTTGAAGCTCGTTACCTTTCCTAATTGCATAAAGGAACCCATAAGGGCATCTAGTTTATACTACAGTGTCACTCCGATTCACCGAGGGAAGAATCGAATCTATCTAAGCATGTAGGAGGAAGCTCGCAGAGGCTTCATTATCACTAAGAAGGAACGATATGGTCATTTCAAGCTCTAAAAGAGGCCTGGAAAGGTCGGACAAAACTTCTAACACGAAGACAAGAGCATATATGCGTTTCAATCTTCGAGATAATGAACGCCATAATCGGTGACCTCCATGATGCATCTTACCAGGTTAGTGCACATGATCGCCTCTATTCTCTAACTAGTGATTGAAACGTTACATACGTACTAGGCAAGTGATTGAGACCAAAGTGGAAACAAACTCATCTCCATCTAAAATATTCTCGAATTTGTTATTAAGCCAAAGTCAAATGGTATTTTAACAGCATATCCCGTTTGATAAGGAGGGATTCGATTCAGAAAATAACGACAAGAGATAAGTAGAAAAGGGCTTCTGCCTTGGCCTAAATTATGTTCACAGAACATGACTACCACCAATATCTACTTCTCGACAGGCACTTATTCGCTACACCCATTGTGTACAAGAGAGATTGGGAGATTCTGAGTGATTTTTTGTATATATCTTAACTAGATCCACTTACATTATTAAAAAACAGTATAATTCCTCTTATATATCTTATGCGTATCTTATTACCACATGTTTTCATTTCCACCATCTCACATATAAATCAAGTACCAAAGGTACCAACCCTGACCACGACCTCCGAGGTAGCAGTCTCGAGGGTGTTAGCTGAAATTCCACAGCCTGAGCGAATTTTCGGTTTACACTTTCTAGCACCGTTTCTGGGAACACCCACACGTAATTTACATGAAGTTTACATGTCTATTGTTTTACAAGAACAATGAGGCTTTGCTCTTCCTAGGGACAACCCGAGGTTTTGGGACAACCCGAGGTTTTGGGACAACCATTTGCTGCTTCAACACGAAAGGCACAGAAGAAGGGTAGAAGATTGGGCGCCAAAGCCAAGCTTCAGTTCAGCCAACCGCTGTATGAGATTCTAGCCCCGTATGATAAGTTAGACCATGCTTGACCAGCCAGTAGTGGCCTTCATGGAGAATGTCTACCTTCGTCTGCTCCCCGAGGGCATTACAACCCATTCGGTAAATCCAAACACTCAGGAAGAGACGGGCAGACCTAGACCCAGGAAACCCACATTCAACCAGTTGGGACCTCCCCTGCTAGAGCCAGCCCACGTTAGGGTAGGGCCTTAACCCTCGATCCGAGATAGGCTAGGGCCCATGCCCTAAGTGCCTGGTGGGTCATCGTGTTATCCATCCAGACAGGTCAAATATGTAGCAGAAGCTTTACAGTAAGAGTTGTGAGAAGCTCCTCACCCAACAGCCTCTAGGAGGGAAACCCTGGCTAGATGAGAAGGTAGCCAAGAAAGCCCCCGGGTAGATCCCGCTCATGAAGAAGACTGGGTCAAATTCTCCAGTTCATCCGAGGGATTTGATAGTAAGAAATCCGAGGTTGATTCCAAAAAGTATGGGAATAATCGCCTGAGGGATCAACTGGCGAAGCTCTAGATAGTGATCTATCAAATAAATAAAGGGAAAAAGAAGGAGGTCGAGAAGGATCCTTTAAGCGAAATAAATGCTCTCTTCACTAGAAGGATCCAGGAAGCTGAGCTCCTACCGAAATTCAAAATATCGGTAGAGAAGTTCTCTGGAACAAAGGACCCTTAAGCCATCAAGAGAGCTTCGTCCAATAAAAGGAAGTCCAGAATACCACCAGGGCTGCCATGTGCAGGATGTTCCCTACCACCATGACTAACTACACAAAGACATGATTAAGGAAGTTGCCCACTGTTAGCGTGGATTCATTCATGAAGCTATCAACCGACTTCTAGTCGCAGTTCCAAGGGATCAAACCGTGCCTAAAGGATCACATCCATATTCAATATGTGGTCAGTAAGCGATTTAAGACACTCCGGTCATATATGGAACATTTTTATAGTCATCTGGATAAGGGTTTTCGCTGAAAAGAAAACCCTAGCCAACTTTCGATAGTGCCTGTGGGCAGACATGCTATTTCGATTGTAAGTTCCTCGGTGTTTGATTGGTTTATTTTGTTGACAACCACATTTGGGGATCTATATGTAAGGGTAGTTTAGGGCTTCATTGTTCATAACCAAGCTCAAGCATCAAAGGTAAAATCATCTGCTTAACTTTCATTGAAGAGGTATTAGTGCACACACACACTCTTGCAGTTTATTTTAATTATCTTACATATATGCTTATTTGCCATCTTATGTGCCTTATGTGTCTTAATTCTTGCTTGAGTGTTTAATGTATGTTTGTGCCTTAAAAAGAGGATTTTTTCCTCTATTCCGCGGTTTATACCGCTCTCTGTGCAGTACCCTCACTGCGGCCTGCGCAATAGTGTTCATCAGAGGATGCAAGCTGTGGCTACCGCGATCTGTGCTTGTTGCATACGCCGCGGTCTCCTAAGCGAAGTTACACAGACGTTGCATGCTGTCCAGACCACGGTCTATGCACACTGCATGCACAGCGACCTACAGAGCGGCGTTGTCCAGGCGATACACCGCTCTCTGTACTGCGATCTGGACACTTACCTGGACCGCGGTACAACCAGCGGTCTTGACGGGATTTGGTTGCTTTTTGCCCAAAATGATGCCATTTGGTGTAGGGCACCATATATATTTGTTCTCTTCTCTTCTCGTTGTTCTTAAGAGTCCAAAAAGCCATTTTGATATGTTCTTAGTTTTTCTAGAGAGAGAGGGACTCCCAAACAATCATCTTTACTCAACCCAACTTCATCTCATGATCATCTAGCTTCATTCTAGGATCATTCAAGCATGGAGCATCATCTTCTTCTTGACTAGGTAACTTCTACATGCTCTAAACCTCATAGTTTCATTGCAAAGACATGTATGCCTAGGGTTTTAGTCTTTATTGCATATTAAATGCTTGTTTGAATGTTTAATTGCTTTCATGTCATGCTTGTGTATTGATTGTTGGTTGAGATGCATTAATTTGTGATAGCTAGAATTTAGGACGGTTTTACCCTACTTGCTAATTCTTCTTGCCTTTGCATTTAAAACATTGATATCTGGGATTTACTTTAATTGTCATTATTAATCCTAGATAAGCATGAATGTCTTGACCTAGCATTTTTGCATATAGAATATTCTTGCATATTCACTTAGGTTGCCATTATCTCTTCACTGTTGGTTAAGCTTGTGGCTATGTGATTAGTGCACAAGGTTTGTTATCTAAAATCACTATTAGACCCGTTGGGTAGAGTAAAAGGGTTAGTAACTGGAGGGTTAGACGGGATGTCAACCTAGGTTGTAAACTTTCTCTCAATAGTGGATTTTGAGGATCAAGGGTGGCGCTCTAAACAGCTTGTGGTTTTTCCCATTTGGAGGGTTTCCACTTATATATTGCGTGTTGTTATTGTTTTATGTTTGTTGTCTTTTATTTGAACATTTAGTAGAATGGGGTAGAATTGTTAATATTGATTAATTCACAAAATTGGTAATCTATCTAATTAAAATCTATTCACCCCCCTCTAGGTTATAGACACACACTTTCTAGGGAATTTCAATTGGTATTAGAGCCGGTGCCAAGATATACTTAGGTGATCCGTGCATTGTGTGTGTCTTACCTTGTGCATTTTGGTCATTTGCATTTTGTGTGTTGCATTACATTTGCATCTTTATATCATTTATTACCCTTAAACACTATGAGTGGAAACGGAAATAGTCAGGAGGGAGCCTCAAGCATAAGACCCCTTTTTCTCAATGGGGGTGAATTATGCTTCGTGTAAGGGCAAGATGGAAGCCTATCTTTGCCAAATAGATGACCGTGCTTGGATGGCTATTGAAGACGGGTATACTCATTCAACAATGACCACTGACGATGGTGTAGAAGCTCTTAAGCCTAAGTCTAATTGGAGTACTCAAGAGTTTGAAGCATCCAAGTGGAAAAACAAGGCTATGCATGCCATCCTTTAGGCCATGGACGATAATCAGTACAAGCTGGTCCAAAACACTAGGATTGCAAATTTGGCTTGGGACATTCTTCAAACGGCACATGAGGGAACCGAGGTAGTCAAGGACTCAAAGCTCTAAGTCCTCTAAATGCAATTTGAGATGATTAGGATAGAGGAGCATGAATGCTTCAATGACTTCCAAGTGAATTTGATGGATATTGTCAACCAAAGCCATCAACTTGGTGACCCCTATTCAGATAATAGAGTCAAACAAAAAATTATGAGGTCACTTCCGTCAAGGTTTGAATCAAAGGTGACGGCACTTGAAAAGATTGGTAAGTACAAGAATATAAAGCCAAGTGAAGTCATTGGAAGACTTCTTGCTTATGAGTCAAGATGGAACACCTCACCCACACCTCCAAAGAAGCAAAAGAGCATTACCTTGAAGACCACTAAGGTTGAAGAAATAGAGAAGGACTCAGATGAAGAAATGGCCCTCATGGTTAAAAGAGTCAAGAAATTTATAAAGTTTGAGAGGAAAGGATCTGGGTCTAAGGGAAAGGAAGTGAAAAAGAAAACTCCTTTCAAGAAGATGGAAAAGTCTCAAGAAAGTGACTCCAAGAAGGGCATTCAATGCTATGAATGCAGTGGTTTTGGTCACATCGCTTCAGAATGTGCAAATTTGAAAAAGAAGAAGAAGGGGAAGGCAATTGGGTTACTTGGAGCGATAGTGAAGACTTAGAAGAGGAAGAAAAATCTTCAGATGATGAAGATAGAGTTGCCAACTTCATTGCCTTCACAACATCTCATAATGGCAAGGAAGTTATGGGTGATAAGGAAGAAATAAATGACTCTAGTGATGAGAGTACCTCTTCTAACGCCAGATTTGAGATTGATGAGGAAATGGACTATGTAGACTTTATGAAGTTTTTTGAAAAGTCTAGATTGAAAAAGAAGAAAGAGATTCAAGAGTTGAAAAAAGAGAACCTAGAGTTGACTTTCAAGATTACTCACTTGAGTGAGAAAGTAAAGAGTGGAAAAGAGTTAGAAGAGAGTTTGAAGTTGGAGCTTATGATCACTAAGAAGAGTGAAGATAACTTAAAGGATGAGCTTAGGAAAATGAAAGAATTAGTTGCCAAGATGACATTCAGAACTGAGAGACTTGACAAGATTCTATCATGTGGGATGAGTCCTAGTGATAAAACGGGCTTAGGATATGTGGAAGGCAAGGATGCCACTTCCTTGAAGAAGACCATCTTTGTCAAGAGTCAAGAGGATAAAGAGACTCAAGGTTTACACCAACAAATGAGTTCGAATGAAGTTGGAGAATCATCAAAGCAAGCTCAAATGAAGGCTCAAACAAATTCTCATGCAAAAGGTCATCCACCAAAAGCTAGAACTTATCAAACTAAACCTCAACTTCCAAAGGGCTCTCAAAGTCAACAAAGGAGTTTTAACCCACAACCAAGAAGAGAAGCTAATTTGGCTCAATCACAAAGGGTGTTTCAAAGAACAGATTCAGCTCTACACCAAAGGACAACTCAAAGGAGAGGGAAGTCTTCCATGCTTGCACAAGGATATGGTATGAATTCTTACTTTACTCCAATTTTATCATTATTGTGGTGTTGAAGGTCACATAAAGCCGAATTGTTTTAAATTTATTAAGTTGTGTCGTTTTGAAAGCATGATTGAGAAGAATATGCTTAGAAGATCCAAAATGCATGCACCTAGGAATTTTAGAGCCAATGAACCTAAGGCTCCTAGAAATGACAACGTTGCTACTAGGTGGACTAAAACAAATGAGTATGCTTGCCATGTGGCCCAAGTGGCCTTGAAGGTGAAAGCCTCTAACATTTGGTATCTTGATAGTGGGTGATCTAGGCTCATGACCAAAAATAAGAGTTTCTTTGAGACTCTTGTTATGGAGGATGGTGGATTTGTCACCTTTGGTGATGGTTCACGTAAGAAGGTTTTAGGAAAAGGAAACATATACATCCTCGGTTTACCCTCTTTATCTAATGCTCTATATGTAGATGGCTTGCAAGCTAATCTTATTAGCATATCACATTTGAATGATGAAGGGCTTTCGATTTTATTCGGGAAAGTTGATTGCTTTATTCTAAGAGAAGATGGACAAGTTCTATTGAAAGGCAAGAGATCAAGTGACAACTGTTATTATCTTGATTCTAATGAAATCTTGTGTAATTTGTCTAGTTGTGATCAAGTTGAATTGTGGCATCAAAGGTTAGGTCATATGAATTTCAAGGACTTGAAAGTTCTTGAGAGGTTGAATGTTATGAGAGGTCTTCCTAAGTTTTGAAATAGGATTGAGGGAGTTTATGGACCTTGCCAACATGGAAAGCAAACTAAGAGTGTGCATAAAAAGGGTAAGTATTTTGCCACCAAGGAGCCACTAGAGCTTCTTCATATGGACCTTATGGGTCCCATGCAAACCGAGAGTCTCGGTGGCAAGAGGTACATCTTTGTGTGTGTTGATGATTTTTCTAGATTTATATGGACCTACTTTCTTAGAGAAAAAATCTGAAACGTTTGAAAATTTTAAAATGCTTTGCACTAAAATTCAAAATGAGAAAGATTCTCACATAAAATGCATTAAGAGAATTATGAGTGATCATGGGAGAGAATTTGAAAATGCTAGCTTTGAAAACTTTTGTGATAATCTTGGCATCTCTCATGAGTTCTCAACTCCTCGAACTCCTCAACAAAATGGGGTAGTAGAGAGGAAGAATAGAGTCCTCCAAGAAATGGCCCTTGTGATGTTGCATGGCAACAATGTGCTTAGGAATCTTTGGATTGAAGCTGTCAATATGGCTTGTTATATAGGCAATAGGGTTTTTCTTAGGCCCAGAACTAGGCAAACCTCTTATGAATTGTGGAAGGGTAGGAAGCCAAATGTTAGCTACTTCCACTCATTTGGAAGCAAGTGCTACATTCTAAATGACCGTGATCAACTTGGCAAGTTTGATGCTAAGAGTGATGAGGGGATTTTCATTTGCTATGCTCTAAATAGTAAGGCCTATAGAGTTTTTAATTTGAAGACACGAAGTGTAATGGAATCATCTAATGTGGTCATATATGATTGTAGGCCTAATGTTAGTAACCATGATGAGGGGATTAGTATGGTTGATGATTCTACCTTGGTGAATATTGATGAGATTTCTAGTGATGAAAAATCAAATCTTGAAAAAGAGGTCACTCAATCTCTTGATAGAAATCCTACTTTGGACTATAAGGAACCCGCTCCTTGGGTTAGGCATTTCCACAACAAGAGTGACATTCTTGGAAATATGGATGAGGGTGTGAGGACTAGACATCAATTAGAAAATCAAATTAGTTATACTTGCTACACCTCGACAATAGAACCCCAAAAAGTTGATGAAGCTTTAAGTGATGAGTTTTGGGTTCTTTCTATGCAAGAAAAGCTAAATCAATTTGAAAGGAATGAGGTTTGGACTCTAGTTCCTAGGCCTAAGAATACTAATGTGATATGCACCAAGTGGGTCTATAGGAACAAATCAGATGAGGATGATAACATTGTACGGAACAAAGCTAGACTTGTTGCACAAGGATACTCTCAAATTGAGGGTATCGACTTTGAGGAGACTTTTGCTCCCGTTGCCCGATTAGAGTCCATTAGGCTTATCTTATCCATATAGTGTGTTCACAAGTTTAAATTGTATCAAATGGATGTTAAGAGTGCCTTCCTCAATTGCTTATTGCAAGAGGAAGTGTTTGTTGAGCAATCTAAGGGGTTTGTGGATCCACACCACCCCAATCATGTTTATCGCCTCAAGAAGGCACTATATGGGTTGAAACAAGCACAGAAGGCTTGGTATGAGCGCCTCACTCTTTATCTTGTTGACAATGGCTATTTTAGAGGTAGTGTTGACAAGACTTTGTTCATCAAGTGCACTAAAGATGACCTATCCATAGCTCAAATTTATGTTGATGACATCATTTTTGGTTCCACCAACAACTTGAAAGTTCAACAATTTGTTGATGTCATGACTCATGAGTTTGAAATGAGCATGATTGATGAACTCAATTACTTCATAGGCTTGCAAATCAAGCAAATGCATGATGGGATCTTCATATCCCAAGCTAAATATACCAAGAACCTTGTGAAGAAATTTGGCCTTGAGAATGCCAAGTATTGTGACACACCTATGAGTACCACCTTGAAACTTAGCAAGGATGCTAGTGGAAAAAGTGTGGCTCAAAGTCTATATCGAGGCATGATAGCTATACTTGATTGCTAGTAGGCCCGATATAGCCTTTAGTGTTGGTGTGTGTGCTAGGTATCAAGCTAACCCCAAGGAATCCCATCTCTCCTCCGTGAAGAGAATCATTCGATATGTGAATGGGACATCCAACTATGGGATATGGTACTCTTTTGACACTAATGCTAGTTTAGTTGGCTTTAGTGATACAGATTGGGCAGGTAATTGTGATGATAGGAAAAGTACATCGGGCGGTTGCTTCTTCCTAGGGAACAATCTTGTGTCTTGGTTTTGCAAGAAGCAAAATTCCATCTCATTATCCATAGCCAAGGCCGAGTATATAGCCGATGGGAGTGCTTGCACACAACTCTTTAGGATGAAGCAAATGCTTGTGGATTATGGCTTTGAGCAACGTACTCTAACCCTTTATTGTGATAACATGAGTGCCATTAATAGTTAAAAAAATCCTGTCCAACATTCTAGAACTAAGCATATTGACATTAGACATCATTTCATTGGAGACCTAGTTGAGAGCAAATGCATTGCACTTGAACATGTGGGCACAAATGATCAACTAGCGGATTTGTTTACCAAACCATTAGATTCAACTAAGTTTAAATCTCTTAGTAGGTCTATTGGGATTTGTCATATGCATTGATGAGTTTTGGTGGTTGACCCCATATGGGGAGCTTCAAAGAGAGCGAGCTTGCATTCTAATAAGCAAATAATTGTTCAATCTTATGCTCTTTAATTAATTGCTTGAGTATCTTGGATGCATATATTATTATATGACTTTTCATTTAATAAGTGTGTTTTTGCCTTTTTCGAAATCCATGTCTCATTTGTGTTCAAACATGTATTTTTGGACTAGAAAATTTGATTGGGAAGTACATTTGATTGACCCAAAGTTTATCTCCATGTTTATGAAAACTTGATCTTGACATGCTTAAAGTGTTATGCATGATGAATTTATTGAATGCTTACAAAATGACTGCAAATATGTGTGCAAGTGACTTTTGAGACTTCATTCAATAAGGATATTGTATCCATTTCATGGATTTTCACATTCCTATAGTCTCTCTCTCTCTTTACTTTTTGACCAAGGCTACTATCATACGGGCATCTTGCCTAGAAAAATCTAAAAGGGCGCAATAGTCGCTCATGTCTTGTTCAACTTGTAAAGTTTGATAGTTGGTTTTTTTTTGGTTAAACTATATCTTTTTTTCCATTGAAAATTTGGTGCAATTGGTTTGACTTCTCTTGGAACCTCATGTGTTATTTTCCTTTGCCAAATACCATGCTTTGGGAAATTGATGTTGCATGTACTTCATTCAAGGCAATCTTTCGCACATGTTCCAATCAATAAAACTTCCATGAATTTTCTCTCTCTTAATTAACCTGCATAAAATTGTTGTATATGATTATGCATTTACATTGCAAATATCTCCCTTTGCTAAAACGTCCCGGTTGGGGATTACTTTTTTGCCTATCTTGTGACCAAAAGGGGGAGTAGTATTAGATTTAGGGGGAGTTGATATTGGCATGATTTGAGGGGAGATTGACCTATTGAGAGGGAGTGGATCTATTTAGGGGGAGCGTTTGCTATGTGCATTATTGATTGCATGTTACTTGTTTCTAATTCATGCAAATTACGCTTGTTTTTATTTATCTTGATCCCTCTCATACACTTATCTTGGAAAATGTAGTTCTTTGTTTTGTAGGGATGATCATTTTACAAGAGATGAAAGATTTGAAGATTTAGCTTTAGGTATCTTTTGTAATATAGAATGTTTTTTGTTTACCTCTTGTTGTTTCTTGTTGTTTAATATGAGGATACTTTGTGAGTGAGTAGTTTTGTCATGAAATAGCCAATGGGGGAGATTGTAAGTTCCTCGGTGTTTGATTGGCTTATTTCATTGACAAACAGATTTGGGGATCTATATGTATAGGTAGTTTAGGGTTTCATTGTTCCTAACCAAGCCCAAGCATCAAAGGTAAAATCACCTGCTTAACTTTCATTGAAGAGGTATTAGAGCACACACACACTCATGCATTTTATTTTAATTGTCTTGCATATATGCTTATTTGCCATCTTGTGTGCCTTGTGTGTCTTAATTCTTGCTTGAGTGTTCAATGTATGTTTGTGCCTTAAAAATAGGATTTTTTCCTCTATTCCGCGGTTTAGACCGCTCTGTGTGCAGTGCCCTCACCGCGGCCTGTACAACGGTGTTTACCAGAGGATGCACGCTGTGGCTACCGTGGTCTGTGCTTGTTGCATACGTCGCGGTCTCCCAAGTGGAGTTTCACAGACGTTGCATACTGTCCAGACCGCGGTCTGTGAACACTGCATGCACAACGGCCTACAGACCAGCGTTGTTCAGGTGATACACCGCTCTCTGTGCCGCGGTCTGGACATTTACCTGGACCGCAGTACAGCTAGCGGTCTTGAAGGGATTTGGTTGCTTTTCACCTAAAACGATGCCATTTGGTGTAGGGCACCATATATATTTGTTCTCTTCTCTTCTCCTTGTTCTTAAGAGTCCAATAAGCCATTTTTATGTGTTCTTAGTTTTTCTAGAGAGAGAGGGACTCCCAAACACTCATCTTTACTCAACCCAACTTCATATCATGATCATCTAGCTTTATTCTAGGATCATTCAAGCATAGAGCATCATCTTCTTCTTGACTAGGTAACTTCTACATGCTCTAGACCTCAAAGTTTCATTGCAAAGATATGTATGCCTAGGGTTTTAGTCTTTATTGCATATTAAATGCTTGTTTGAATGTTTAATTGCTTTCATGATATGCTTGTGTATTGATTGTTGGTTGAGATGCATTAATTCGTGATAGCTAGAATTTAGGACAGTTTTACCCTTCTAGCTAATTCTTCTTGCCTTTACATTTAGAACATTGATATCTAGGATTTAGTTTAATTGTCATTATTAATCCTAGATAAGCATGAGTGTCTTGACCTAGCATTTTTGCATATAGAATATTCTTACACATTCGCTTACGTTGCCATTATCTTTTCATTGTTGGTTAAGCTTGTGGCTATGTGATTAGTGCACAAGGTTTGTGATCCAAAATCACTATTAAGGCCCGTTGGGTAGAGTGAAAGGGTTAGTAACTGGAGGGTTAGATGGGAGGTCAACCTAGGTTGTAAACTTTACTCAATAGTGGATTTTAAGGATCAAGGGTGGCACTCTAAACAGCCCGTGGTTTTTCCCATTTGAAGGGTTTCCATGTCTATATTGCATGTTTTTATTGTTTCATGTTTGTTGTCTTTTATTTAAACATTTAGTAGAATGGGGTAGAATTGTTAATATTGATTAATTCGCAAAATCGGTAATCTATAATTAAACCTTATTCACCCTCCTATAGGTTTTAGACACACACTTTCTAGGGAATTTCATCGATCTTTCACCAAACGACCTCTAGAGACTTACTAAGAGGCCTATGATTGGGCTCTCGAGTAGGTTGAGATTGACAACAACTCAAGGTCAAGATGGAGCATGACGATATGAGAGCGGCGAAGTACTAGAAGAATGAGGAATCCAGACTTACGCCATCTAAAAAAAACCAGAATAAACCCCCTAACAGATCAACGTATCATCTTTTCTATTCCCAACCTCGGTAAGAACAGTACACATCAAGGTGAACCCTTCCGCAAGCTTCACCTTCTCTAAGGACTGTAGCCCCAGTAACACGAGATGATAGAGGGTACAATCGTTATACCTCTTTAAATGCATCCCGTGAAACAATTTACCTCATAATTCAGGATAAGAGGCTACTTCAGAAGC
The DNA here is from genome assembly GCA_032871835.1 of Dipteronia dyeriana. Lineage (NCBI taxonomy): Eukaryota > Viridiplantae > Streptophyta > Magnoliopsida > Sapindales > Sapindaceae > Dipteronia > Dipteronia dyeriana. The sequence goes on from CM065297.1 coordinate 84,974,958, forward strand.
CTACACCCGTGAAAGCTCTGGCAGATAGAAGGAACTGGTACAACTACTGCGACTTCTATGAAGACGTAAGGCATAACATTTTAGAGTGTTATATCCTACGTAACCAGATTGAAGCTCTGGTAAGAAGAGGATGTTTGGCAGAATTCTTGCACTAGGTTAGGGACAACATCCAGACTGGATGGGAGGTACAAGCGGAGATCCGAGATCATGCTGAGAGGAGAAAAGGGGATCAGAAGGATTTAATGCAACAAATCCAAGTTATAAATAACATCAGTGAAGAGCCCACCCTGGCTGGCACCTCCAATAATTCCTGAAAAACCTTACAAGGAAGATTCCCCGTGTTGATGAAGGCCAGGGTATCTTCAAGGTAGACCAGTGCCCGGGTTGCCCATCAGATTTAGCATAAATTATTTCCATGAAGGTAGACGTCTACAATACTGTGCAACCTCACGATGATCCTATGGTGATCATGTTGCAGATTGCCAACTGCGTGGTTCATAGCGTTCTCGTCCATACAAGCAACAGTGTAGACATTCTCTTTAAAGACACCTTGGAGAAACTAAATTTTAAGAATTGGTTCTACAATAGCTGCATAACCTCGCTGTATGGTTTCACTGGGGATTCAATCGCACTAGTGGGATCAAATATCTTTCCAATTATTGGGGAACTGCACCACTCCATCAAAATATTATGACAAACTTCATTGTGGTTGACACCCCGTTGGCCTACAATGCGATACTAGTAGGACCATTCCTGTCATTCATGAAGGGGGTATTGTCTATCTACCATAATGCCTTAAAGTTTCCGGTGGGGAACAAGGTGGGTAAGGTATGCGGGGACCAGCAAGCGGCCAGGAAATGCTATGCAGTTTTTGCCAATCTAATAACTTTGGAAAAACAGTTCAAGCAAGCTGCGACGATACAAGATATGGAAGCACCCATGATGACCTTAGTAGATGTAGAGCTCGTTGATCATCTAAAAAATGACCCTAGGGTACTGGATGAGGAAGTGCAGGGCAGAGAATGGGCTAGCATGCACCCTGTGGACAAACTAGAAGAGATACCGAATAGAAGTGACAACCTTTGCAAGGTTATCAAGGTCGGAGCAACCCTCGAGCCAAGAGTGAAAGAAGGTTTGATCGGGCTTCTCTAAGAATTCAACAACATCTTCACTTGGAGTCATGACGAGATGCCCGAGATCTCGATATCACTGGTGGCTCACCGATTAGTAGTAGATCCAATCTTTAAGCCTTTGAAGTAGAAGAGGCATCACTTCGATACTGAGAGGAACGTTGATGTTCCAAGAAGAAATGGATAAGCTGATCAAAGCAGGTTTTGTTAGAGAAGCTCGGTATCCCAAATGGATTACAAACGTGGTCATGGTAACAAAGTCAATTGGGAAGTGGCGTATGTGCGTTGACTACACCGACCTCAACAAGACGTGTCCAAAAGATAGCTTTCCTCTACCAAAAAAAGAACAACTGGTGGATTCTACAGTCGGAAACAAGCTCCTTAGCTTTATGAACCCGTTTTCGGGGTAAACCAGATTATGATACACCCCGCCGATCAAGGCAAGACCAGCTTCATCTTCATAATGGGGCAATGTTTTTATTACTACAAGGTAATGCCTTCTGGCCTCAAGAATACGGGCGCTGCCTGCTAGCGATAGGTCAATACGCTATTCAATTCGGAGATAGAAAAGAAAATGGAGGTGTACATAGAGGATACGATCACCAAATCTCGGGAAGTAGAAGAACATCAAGATCATATTTGCAAGACTTTCCAGATAGTGAGGGAAATTCAAATGCAGCTGAACCTTGCCAAATGTGCCTTCGAGGTGACTGTGGGGAAGTTTTTGGGTTCATGGTGAATGAGAGGAGAATTGAGGCAAACCTTGAAAAGATTCAAGCTATCTTGAATCTGGATTCTCCATTCACTCTCAAATAGGTTCAAGTTTTGACAGGGTGAATAGTAGCACTCAATAGGTTCATTTCACGTTCCACGTTCAGGTACCTCACCAGCCCTCCGCTGCTAGTTAAACCCATTTCGGGAGAGAAGTTATAGATATACCTGTCCGTGTCAAAAACTATAGTAAATGAGGCTTTGGTCAATGAGTGTGTGGATGGAATCTAGCGACCTATCTACTATGTCAGCCACACACTATCCAAACCCGAGAAAAACTACCTCCTCATTGAAAAGCTCGTCCTTGCCCTAGATACCTCGAACAAGAAGCTTTATCCTTATTTTCAAGCCCATACAGTGGCGGTGGTAACTGATCAGCCCCTCTGCCGGTTCCTAAAGAGGCCAGATGTATCTGGAAGGGTAGTCTTTTGGGCTTTGGAGCTCACCCAGTTTGACCTAAAGTATAAATCTCGAATAACAATTAAAGCTCAGGCCTTAGCAGACTTTGTAGCTGAATTCTCAATCCTCTCAAGTGAAGAGACTCTAGCAACAGTAAGTCCGGCTCCTGGCAAGCTTCCAAAGGACATCAATTGGTTGAAAGGCTATAAATCCTAGATTCTCTACACTGATGGAGCATCTGGACAAACAGGGGGATGAGCTGGCATAGTATTGATCGACCCTGAAGGAACGAAATGTTACAACTACTTTAGGTTTGAATTCAATGCAACGTATAATGAAGCAGAGTATGAAGCTCTTATAGCCGGAATAAGGGTGGCCGTTGAGCTTGGGGCTGATTATTTACATGTCAAGAGTGACTTGTTGCTCATCACCAACCAGGTTACAGGACTTTACCAAGCAAAGGGCGACAACATGGTTGCCTACCTGAACCTGGTTCAGCAACTAATGGAAAGGTTCAAGGGGTTCTGGATTGAGCAGATACAACCATCAGGCGAATGCCTTAGCAAAGATAGTTGTGAATGGGGGTGAAGCCCTCTCTCAGAGAGTACCTCTCTAGATGATCTTTCAGTCAAACATAACAGTATGAAAAGAAATCTGCCCCATTGAGCGACTACATTATTGGATGGACCCGATAGCTGTCTACCTCCAGGAAGGAAAGCTTCTTGAAGACCCTGACCAAGCCAAAAAAATCAATAGGTTATCCATTTGGTATTTCCTGATAGATGAATAACTATACGTGAAGGGCTAATCCCTTTTTTGCTTCGATGTCTGCATCCGAACGATGCTAGTTGGGCGCTAAGAGAGATCCATTACGGGGATTATGGGAATCACATTGGTGGGGAGGCTTTGACATATCAAGTACTTCACATGGGGCATTACTGGCCAACTATTCACTATGACGTGAAGAAGTTTATGCAATCATGTGAACCATGCCATAAGACCTCTAACTTGAGCCACCTGCCACTAGAGCGGTTGTCATCAATCAGCTCACCCTATCCATTTTCCATGTGGGGGGTCGACCTGATCGGTCCGTTTCCTACTGAACATGGACAGGTTAAACACGCTATCGTTGCAATTGATTATTTCACAAGGTGGGTCGAAACGGGACCTTTCTCCCAGATTTCAGAAGAGAAAGTTACCAAATTCATCAAAACCAACCTGGTTTATAGGTTCGAAACTCCACGAATCATAATAGCTGACCTAGGCAAACAATTTGACAGTGCCCGATTCAAAGACTTATACGAAGGCTTATGATTAAACCTCAAGTTCACCTCAGTAGCCCACCCTCAGACTAATGGGCTAGTTGAATCCACTAATAAGACTATCATGAAGCTATTGCAGCAGAAGAAAGCAAGTGGGTCGAGGAACTTTTCAAGGTTCTCTGGGCATATCTGACCACGGAAAGAATATCTACTAGAGAAACACCTTACTCCCTAGCCTTCGGGGTCGAAGCAGTCCTTCCTATCGAACATAAGCTAACCTTGTTCAGAGTATAACACTTTGAGCCTGAGAGCAACGAGGTCAAGCTCTGATCCAGTCTAGACCTCCTTGAAGAAAAACAAAATCGGGTAGTTGAGAAAGTAGCAATATACCAAAACAAAATTGCTAGGTATTTCAACAGAGGGGTCAATGACAAGAGCTTTAAGGAAGGGGACTTGGTTATCAGAAATGTGACCTAGAAGACCAGGATAAGGTCGGATGGGGTTCTAGGACCAATTGGGAGGGGCTATACTTGGTGAAGGTAGTGGTCTACAATGGGGTGTATAAGCTTGAAGACATGGACGGCCGAGTCATCGACCACACCGAGAACCTTAACCATAGATTAATTGACGATATAAAAAGTTTCGTACCTTTTTCTCGTGAAGATTGAACAAGCGCCGAATTGATTCCGCAAGATCTTCCAATCCAATCACAAACGTGAATCACCTAGGAGTGTGAGCTCCTTTTCTTTAAATTGTATACCTGAGGATGGAAACAAACAAAATCTATTTCGTTGTTAGTTACAAATATCCTCCAAGAGAAAAATCAAGAACATTTGGCCACTTGTGAATTATCAATCAATTTGATCTAAACTCACGTGAACCTTGATTCGATATTGTACACAAAACCCTTTTGATGTAAAGGATACTAGTGTACTATCAAAAATAAAAACGTTCTCTTTTTCTCTTTTCTCCTTGGCCGAATTCCACACCCTTTTTCTATGAGTTAATTGAATTTTGTCTAGAGCAAAAAATAATTTTTCTCCCTCAAAATTCTCTCTTGCTATGCCAAATTCTCTCTTGAAAATTACCTAGGCATGGCCAAAATTTTCATCATAGAATTCTTAGAACTGACCGAAAATCACACACAGACATATATATAGGATCATAAATCCTTTCTTAAGAAGGATTTACTTGGTTGGCAAGAATCCTTTCCTTAGGTGGATTTATTTGGCAGTTAAGAATCCTTATCTAAAAGGAAATCTAACTTCTCCTATATCCGTATGGGCTGGTCAAATTTATCATTGATATAGATTATGAGAGTTTAATCTTTTCCTAAGAAGCATTACTTGGTAGTAAAGAATCATTTCCTTAGGTAGATTTACTTGGTGGTTAAGAATCCTTTTCAAAAAGGAATTCTATCCTAACACCAAGACTCCTAATCCAACTAAAAAGTGTATTTGTAACCATATCAAAGACTTCCTAATTTGATTAGACAAATAATTCCTTTTAATTATCTACTTATCAAATATAGTCTTTAACAATTACTATACTACCACTAATAGTATAGTTTTAGGAGACCATCTCCTATTAGAAAAAAGATTTTGACTTTTAATTAAATAATTAATTAATCAACAAATTAATTAATTTCCATTTAATTAAATAATAAAATAAAAATAATATATTTAAGCTATTCACAATAGCCTTTGCCGCCCATACCAAATATAAGGCCATATATTATTTTTCTTATTTTATTAAATCCACTAGACTTTAATAAAAAGTCCACATGTGAACTAGATCTATTCTTACAAAAAGAAACAAGTTCTCATGCCTTAATACAATTCTAGATGAACCCCTAAATTCGTCAAGTAGAATATATCAAGTGATCCATGCAAGTTCGTGTGGGTTGGGGATCTTGGCCGGCTATCTAAATTTAAGCTCCAATAGAAACAACCCAATCACTATCAACAAATGATTCACTTAGGTCCAACCTATTTAATTTTAGTTCATTCCACTAAAGAACTAAAATTGAACTCTTAAATAAAGATAGAATAAGTTGATGTTACTCATTCATACCCTAGACAACCATATTGGAGAAAGTGTATCCTCGTGAAGAATACCAGTAATCGCCAAGAGCTCATAGGCCGCCTATAGCTATCCGAGTTACCATATTTACTCATATGACCACATTTTGAACTTGGATATTTTGACTTGTCTAGAAGCCATGTTTCAATAGACACTATTGAAAACTTAACGTTAAGATTTAATATCCAATACCTGAAAACATCCATATGATGGTATTCTATTCTCATTCAATAAATGGAGCCACAATGTTCATAACTATAAATGAAGTCCTCTATCGATTAGCAAATGAATGCCACCAAACTATGGAGGATAGACTATGATATATAATCATACTCATTGATAGCTCAAATGATAACACTTGCAACCATAAGTCCATCATTTATCTCAGGATTGAGATAGACTCCCGATTGTCTTCAAATGAAAACTTTTATCCATTGACGGTTCTAGATAAAGTATTTCATTTTGATCCTATTCAATGCACCCAGTGCACTAGATTCTTTTGTCCAAAGACACCACACTTTGATGATTTTAGACTCTTCATAACACATTTGATCCCACTCAAATGCTAGCAAAAGAATCTACAACTTTGACAAGATAAAGGTGCCCAACCTTCTATCTTAAGTTGTGAATATTATTCAAGACTAACTAAAGAATTGTGTCTACCTCATTCATATCTAGATGTATGAACAATTCTTCTTTTCTCATAGTGTTTTGACCTTATGATTATTTACTTTTGACAAATATAATAATTAAACTATAAATGCTATAAGATTTGTTAAACTAGAAATCACTTTATTAATATGAAAAGATTGTTAATTACAATATTACACTCTTGTTATCGAGCATAATCCTAACAGTTGGTTAGGAGGGGAGTCATCGCTATCAAAGTCTTTTTGTGTTCGTTTCCCATGAGCGAGACTGGAGGCCTCTTCACCCTCTACCGTGAGTTCTACAGTATCACGGCTCGATTTTGACTTGGTGGAGAAAGATTTCGAGTTAAACGAAAGAGAGATAGAGGCGTTGCTCAAGAAGGCAAAGAAAGAAATGATTTTTCTAAAATTTGAAATTTGAAGAGGAAGAAAGTGTGGAGAAAACAACGAAGCAACCGGGTTTAATTCAGGACGAATGGAACAGTAACCCGTGATACCAGTGACGAGAGCAGATGTGGAAGCAAGATCCTCAGTGATGATTACATCGATTCTTGAGACAGCAGGATTATTTTAAAAAATCTGTTGCTTCCTTGCTCGCCATATTTGTCCTACATTTAATGAGACAACTAAAGAAGAGGGACAATTTCCTAATTAAAACAAGAAATCTGACTCCAGCCCTAACGCAATCACAAATGTTCAAGTCAGAGGGGACTTCTGTTAATAGCCAAATTTGGCTAGGGATTATAGGAAAACTTTCCAACTTCCAAGTAGGGATCCGTATCCTGAGTTACGTAGTCAAGTATCGGGGTTCCCGGGGACAAGCTAACTTGTGACCCCGAAGAAACAAGGTGAGGTCGGTAATACCCCTTAGAACACCCTGTAAGCATTCACAGTAACTAGGTAAGGCCCGATGTGATCTAATCGAGCTCCTTATATCGAAACACTATTCTGAAGCAAGTCCGACAGAGGAGGACCTAAGCTCACCAGGATCGAAATACCTCACGACCTCTTTATAAGCCCACTAGCTTTCCAGTTACATAAAGGAACCCATGAGGACATCTAGTTTATACTACAGTGTCACCCCGATTCTCCGATAGAAGAATCGAATCTATCTAAACAGGTAGGAGGATGCTTACAGAAGCTCTGTTATCACTAAAGAGTGATGGCAAGGTCATTTTAGGCTATAAAAGGGGCTTGGAAAGGTCAGACCAAGCTCCTAACACCAAGGCAAGAACATAGATGCGCTTTGCCTTTCGAGATAGTTAACACCATATTCGGTGATCTCTATGATGCATCTTACCAGGGTAGTGCACAGAAACACCTCCATTCTCCAACTTGCGTTTGAAATGCTATATACGTACTAGGTAAGTGATTGAGACTAAAGAGGAAACAAACTCATCTCCATATAAGATATTCTGAAATCCGTTATCAAGCCAAAGGCAAATGACATTTAAACAACATATGCCGCTCGATAAGGAAGGATTTGATTAAAAAAATAATGGCTGGTGAATCACTCGTTTAACCTAGTTGGATCGTGTATAAATATGCCCAATCATGCACGAGTAAAAGAGGTTCGACAACACATAGAACAAGAGACAAATTGAAAAGGGCTTCTACCTTGGCCTAAATTCTGTTCACAGAACATGGCTACCACCATTATCTACCTCTCGATAGGCATCTATTTGCCACATCCATCGTGTCCAAGAGAGATTGAGAGATTCTTGGTGATTTTTTGTATATATCATAACTAGATCCACTTACATTAATAAAAAACAGTATAATTCCTTTTATATATCCTACGCGTATCTTATTACCATATATTTTTATATCCACCATCTCACATATAAACCAGGTACCGAAGGTACCAGCCCTGACCGTGAAGTTTGAGGTAACGGTCTCGAGGGTGTTAGCTAAAATTCCTCACCCAGAGTGAATTTTTGGCTAACACTTTCTTGCATATCTATTAGTGGTGTGACACCTCAAAACATTGGTATGGTGACGTGGTACTATTTCATCCCGATAGTGAGGTACCCTGAGGTGTTAGTCTGTTGGTGAGGAATCTTGAGGTATCATTCTAATGAGTGGAACTTGATCAACCTGATGGTGAGGTATCGCAAGGTGTTAGCCTGTTGTCAAGGTATCTTTATGGCGTGGTATGCTGATGTACCAGTCTGCTCTTGCTGGTGTGGCACTTACTTTATCATTCTAGAGCTATATGATCATTTAAGAGCCTTATGGGCATCTCTCGTAAAACTTGAGAGGTAAGATATATACCTCGACGAGGAAGTGAATCAATGTCTGGGTAATTGAGTATCGGTTGGGTGGTCCTTGAAGATGCAAGAGTTTCATATTCCTTTTACAATGATGTTGAGGTACCGTAGCTGTGTTATACCCGATACTTCAATGCAAACCATTGCATCTATCACCTATCCGGTATATGGAGATGCTTCCTACCTGGTGCTAACTGGGTGGAAAATTTCCCTTTGACCCTTTATAAAAAATGGCTTTTAACAGAAGTCCCCTCTGACTTGAACACCGGTGACTGGTTTTAGATGGGGTCAGATATCCTATTATGTTTGGGAATTTTTCCATTTTCGGTTGGTTACCAAATCTAGGAGGAAATCTTCATATGAAATGCAATATCCACGTGTCAAATGAGGGTGAGGTACTCGTTTGAAAGAGGAGAGATTTTTGGCGGTATGCTCATTTTGAGGCTGAAAATCTTGCCTTTTTGATCACGCTTCTGTTACCGGTTACCATTTCATTATGCCTATTTAAACCCAAACCCTTTTTCATTCCTCTCACGCTTCTAAATCTTCTATTTTCAAAATTCAAAAAATCACTAAGCTTCTCTATCTTCTTCACTTATTTCTAGCATTTTTCTCTTAGTTTATGAACAAATTCTTTGTATTTACCTTGTCGAACTCTGATCATGGCAATGTTGCAAGACTGGTGAAGGGTGACTCTTTGAGTCTCCCTGGTAGGAAACAAGCTCGGGAAGAGGATAACCGAGAGAGCTATGTTCCTTCTCTGTAACCATACTATCGTTCTGGTCGGAACACTACCATCGGGATCGGTTTTTCAAACAACCCCGATACTCTGTTGGAGATATTTGAGGAAAATTTGAGTGAAGAATTTGGCAGTGCTATTGCTGTTGTGGAACATGTCGAGGTCACCTCCATCAGACCTGGAGGGGCGCTCCCTCTCTCACGATTTCAGGATCATTCCTGACTCCAACACAACGATGGAATTGATCATTCATTTGAGGGAGTGATTCAGCATTTCTGATAGCTTTACAATCGCCATTCTTTATAGGAGGTACGACGTGTATAGTCCTCCTTTCGGTGTGCTCTCTATTCATACTGCTACTTTCAAAAGTTGGGAGAGGTTGTCGCTGCATCTCCATCCATCCCTCTGTAGGGCATTTCACATCCTTCAACTTGCTCCCCTCCAATTGACACCAGGGTTTTGGAGGCACCTGGTGGGTTTCCTCTTTATGTGGAAAGAACAGTGCGAGAAGGACATTATCGATAGAGAACCGGGAGTTGATGAGCTGTGAATCCTTATCCAGATTATTGTTATAACTCCTGGTTTCAAGGGGTAGTTCTACGCTTGAGTGAAAAACAACTTGAAGTTCATCGTTCCAGGCGTTACCAAGAAAGATATCTCCTGGAGAAAGGATTGGGTAGTGTCTGTCGAAGATTGAGGGAACTCCAACTACACAAGAGGAAAGGAGTTCCAGGTCCCTACCAAGTTTAATGACAAACTTGTTTGGGAAAAGTTTCTTTGCCTGTTGAATCCATGGTGATCTTGAAGGCGATTGTTGACTGTAAGTATGTCAACTTAGAGTATCCTACCTATGATGCTTTTGATTCAAGCAGGGTAAACCGGTACCTGCCCATCTCTGCTGCTTCCATATATACGATGAACCTCTCTGTTTTAATTGATGTGTGTTTTCTGCTTGCCATTGGTGTATTCTAACTCTCCTTGTTGATTTTTACAGTTTCCACTATCCCATTATTAGTCTAGAGAGATACTGGTTCGCTAGAAGACTCACTTCCTTCTCTGGTTCCTACTCCACCTGGGTCTCCTCTTACCCAAACCGTAAGAACTCCTTATCTTCCTGTAATGGCAAGAGGTGATAGACGCATCCTTGCTAAGATTCCTAGGGTGCCTCTATCCTTTCCTCCCTGTCCTATATCTCAAATGGATGTATTCGTATCCCAATTTACTAGGGTGAGAGGTCAGTGTTTTACTGCTGCTGCTGTCGTTACTGCTGCTGCTTCTTCTTCTATAGCTACTACCAGTTTTACTATGCTACCTTTACCGCTACCGTTACTGTTGCTGCTGTACCACCTCCCTCGTCTGCTTCAGTGCCTCCCAGGGTAGGAGGAGGTCCAGAAACTGCTACTGCCACTACTATTGTGGCTCATTAAGAACAAACTCGATCTCGATCAAAGATTACCTGTCAAAAAGATATCTTAGACCGGTTCATCTTGGCTTGTCCTGGTAGGAGCTTGAGTCTCCTAAACTCAATGTCTTTTGACATTCTGCTTTCCAAGTGTTTTACCTTCATAGTTAGGGTAAAAAGGATAAACTGCTTCACTATATTTTATTCTACACATTCTCGTATATGTACAATAGCTAAATTGATTTCTATCACTTGCAGACTTTCAAATATAATGTCGTAGTGAGCCACCTGATGATTTCAGTAAAGAGGCATGCTGAAGATGTTGAAGCCAAGCTTGAGAAGGTCCAGTCTGAGCATGCTCAACTGCAGGCTGATAACTAGAGTTTGAGCCAAGCCCTGGAACAGACAATCAAATCCATCAAGAACGCACAAGGTAGCACAGGATGAAACAAAATTTGCATTTGATACCGAGGTCCTCCGATCAAAGCGTTGTGCCTTGGAAAGGGACCTTACGAGGGACAAGGTTTGAGATCTAGAAGGAGAGATCCATTGTTTGCACGATAAAGTGGCAAACTTGGAAGCTAAGGTTGACTATTCTTTTAGGGATGTTTATTTCTATGATTCTTTTCATATGGCTTAGGCTTTACCTCATCATTTCGATTTGACCATCATCGCGAATTGGAATAGAGGGAAGATTCTAAAAAAAAAGCTAGAAAGATGTCAGCCTCAGCTGGTAATGAAGCTGGCCCTTCTCGTGACGCTGGAGTCGATGAAGATGTAGATGATGATGAACTGCAACCCATATCCTCCATTCTATCAGGCAAAGGGGCCACTAGAGTGAATCCTCCCATCAAATCCCAAATCAAAACTATCTCTCAGGTTGAGGAAAGGGTCTCGACTGTTACTGTCAAGGTGGTTGAGTAAATCCCTACTGTGTAGAAGTCAATGAAGGGTTGAAACTACTTTACCTTGCCAAATCGAGGCAGTAGGGGGATAACCTTCTCTTGAGGGGGTAATAGAGACCCAACTTACTACCAAGGGAGCAGAGGAGGATCTTTCTGGAGTAAAGACTACAGTGGGGCACACTTCGGTTGAGACTGCAGTGGCTCTTCAGAACAATCTAGTTCCAGCTAAGACTCTTACTGAAATTGCACAAAAGGAGATTGAAAAACAGATTCCAAGAGATAGGGTAGTAGAAGGAGGCCACCAGGGAGAGCTGATGTGTGATCCAACTATCTGACATATTACTTTCTTTCTTTATTGCTCAGAAATTGGGGTAGGCACCTTGCTTGATTATGAACCAGACTTTCCAATTATTGTTATCCTTTTATGAACATTATATAGCCCGAAAATAAGGGAAGAGCTCCTTGATTGTCTTGATGTAGCATATAAGAGAGGATGAGCTCTCTGAATGCTATGAATGATAACTTTTTCTTTATACATTCTAGTATCTAGTTTATTTTTATTTAGGTTGAATGTGACCTGCTTTGTCTCATAACTTGATCTAGGAGTAGTCCTCTGGGTATACCTGACTTTATAAAATCCTATAAGAAAAAACCATAAAAACCTACCAAGTACAAAGAGTTATGTAGAGTAGGTGATTGGAATCAGCTCCAGATACTCAGTCAATGCTAGCCATGGTGCACAGATCCCTTATCTGCGTGATCCCTTGATTCCTAAGCGAGGTCGTTATTATAGCTTGGACTATTTCTACATCAAGACTTTGCCAAAATTGTTTATATTAAGGGCTTGGATCCTAGGAACCTTCCCATGGGTGGTACTTCGATGTCCAGATAGTACCGTGGTCGTGGTGTTTAACATTCATTGACCGAGTTCACTTGATGAAACCGAACCTGATAACACCAGAAACTTGAAAAAGGTGTGAAGAAAAAGTTAGAGTAATAAGTGACTGCTACCAGACATTCATGGTACTTAGTCAAGTTGATCCTAGTGTGATCTTAAAAATTGACTATCCTTTATAGGATAATCAATGTATCAAGCATTTACATATTAGGAATTGTGACACTTAGGCAAATAACCTGGTCGAACAAATCTAGGTACCCTTCATTCTTGTATCAGTGAGGTTTCTTACCATGGCGATCTTAATCTAGCAGACAACTATGCACTTAAGCCTAGATCCTTCTTGGGGGTAGTAGCCTAACCAAGGCATTAGGATTGTCATTCGGCTATCCTGGTCTCGTGATCTGGCTGGTAACTATGCACTTATGCTCAGATCCTTCTTAGCGGGGGGTGGCACTCTGCCAAGGCATTAGAGGTGGTGTGGGGGCTTCCCTGACCAATCCCTGGTCTTATGATCTGGTAGGCAACTAAGCACTTATGCTCAGACCCTTCTTAGCGGGGGGGGGGGGGGGCACCCGGCCATGGTATTGGGGTAGCCGTATGGCCTTTCCCAGTTCATGGCGATCATGGAAAAATCCCATGGTGAAAATATACACAAGTGGAGATAGAGAAACAAACGGAGATTTTATTGATAATTAAATAGTAGTACATAATGTTCACGGAATGCTAGTACCGAAACAGATTCCAGGTGGAAATGGTCGACCAGGGAGTTCCCGGTCGGTTATGGGTAACACCTCTTTAAATGGTTCACATTCCAGGTGTGATCGATAAGATTCCCATCCATATCCTTAAGCTTGTAGGCTCCGCTTCGGACCAATGCCTTTACCAGGTATGGCCCTTCCTAGTTGTTGACCAAAACCAGTCTGACCAGATTTTGGTTTTCTGGGTCACTTTTTAGAGTACCAGGTTGTAGGGAAAATCCGTGCAACAGAAGCGTGAAAAATCATAAATTAAGGTTTTGGTATAAATAAATTTTTTCCCTTTATAATAACAAGAACCTTAACCCTAAATTAATTGATATATATAAAAGTATCTTACCTTTTTCTCGTGACGATTGAACAAGCGCCGAGTTGAATCCGCAAGATCTTCCAATCCAATCACGAAAGTGAATCACATAGGAGTGTGGGCTCTCTTTCTTTAAATTGTTTACCTGAGGATGGGAAAAAACAAAATCTTTTTCTTCGTTAGTTACAATTATCCTCCAAAAACGTCCGATCACTTGTGAATTATCAATCAATTTGATTGAAACTCGCGTGAAGCCGATTTGATTTTTTACACAAAACCCTTTTAATAGAAAGGATACAAGTGTACTATCAAAAACAAAAATGTTCTTCTTTTCTCTTTTCTCCTTGGCCGAATTCTACACCCTATATCTATGAGCTGATCGAATTTTGTCTAGAGCAAAAACTAAATTTTTCTCCCTCAAAATTCTCTCTTGCTAGTCCTGAAAAATACATAGCTTGGCCGAAATTTCAGTCATAGAAATATAGGGCTGGTCAAATTTATCATGGTGGTATTTATAGAATTACAAATCCTTTCCTAAGAAGGATTTACTTGGTTGTTAAGAATCCATTCCATAGGTGGATTTACTTAGTGGTTAAGAATCCTTTTTAAAGAAGAATTCTACCCTTAGGTAGATTTACTTTGTGACCAAGAATCCTTTTCCAAAAAGAAATCTTAAAAAAAAAAGAATTCTTTCCTACACCAAGACTCCTAATTGACATATAATTAATGTATCGTACCTTTTTGTCATGATGATTGAACTAGCGTCTAATTGAATCAGTAAGATCTTCCAATCCAATCAAAACACAAACGTGAATCACCTAGGAGTGCCGGTTCTATTTCTTTAAATTGTATACTCGAGGATGGAAACAAACAAAATCACTTTCTTTTGTTAGTCACAATAATCATCCAAGAAGAAAAACAAAGAAAGTTAGGTCACTTGTGAATTATTAATCAATTTGATTGAAACTAGCATGAACCTTGATTCGATGTCGTAGACAAAACCTTTTAATGTAAAGGCTACTAGTGCACTATTGAAAACAAAAACGTTCTTTCTTCATTTTCTTCTTTCCTGAATTTTCACACACCTATATTTAAAGTTGGAAGAATTAATTTAGAGCAAGAATTGGATTCTCTACACTCAAAATTCTATCTTGGCCGAATTTCTCCATAGAAAAAAATACCTTGGCCGAATTTTTACCAACCAAAAGTTATTTTAAGGACCTCGATTTTATGATTGGCTTATTTCATGACAAACCACACCACATTGGGGATGATTGTGTAATGGGTAACTTAAGTCCTTATTGGCAAGCTTCCAAGCATCTCCATGACTTCAAGAGCAAAAGGTATATTCACTTGACTTTGCCTCTTGAAGAGTTTAGGTGCACAGACACACCTCATGCATGTTTTATTGATCTTACATGTGTGTTGGTATTGTTTATACGTGTGCATCTCCCTACAATCAAACTTGCACTACATTCTAAGTCTTAAGTGTTGTTGTTGTGTGTTTCATTCATTTTTCGTTGTTTGATCGGAAACGTCCATGCTTGCACGCTGATGTGATTTTCCTAGAATGTTGAGTAACCATTTGAGAATGTCTTATTCTTCTCTTGGTTTGTTATATGGAGTAAGGTGTCTAGTTTCGAAAGAGTTGATTTCAATGATTTAAATGTTTTTCAAAAACTGACCTTTTTATGGTCTTATAACCGTAACATTTTATATGATTCTTCAAAATGAGTTTTGAAACTTTCTGTCCAAACTACACATCCATATTTTTCTAACAGTATACTATTCATAATATTTCATGACCATTTAGATTGGTTTTGAAATCTCCAAAGTGACCTCAAAAATAGATCAACTCTGTTGTTATTCATTTCCGACCTTTGATCACTAAAATAACTATAACTTTTTCTGCAGACATCTAAATAATGTTTTGTAAATTGAAGTAGAAAGTAGACTTCCATACCTTTCAAAGGGTATATTATACAAAAGGTTTGGATATCATTTGGTCATGTTTTGGGTCGCTTGAAGCTTAAGCTATTGAGATGTCAGGTGTACCGCGGTGTAGACCACATTTGGTGCACAGGCCTAGGCAGCGATCTTTTCTAGCCATGCCATGCTGCCTAGACAGCTGTCTAGACACTTGCATGGCCAACGGTATGCCAAGGGGTCATGACGGGACATCGTTTCCCAAGTCCAAATCGGGGCCGTTTTGTCTAGGACTTTTATATATTTGTTCTCTCCTTCTTCCTTACCTCTTTAGAGCTCAAAGAATACATTTTTTGAGTGATAGAACATCCATTAGAGAGAGAAAGCTTCAAGTTTTGTGTTTGACTATCCAAACCTCAAACCCATCTTCATCTTGCATTTCAAGCATCTTTTAAAGCATGGGTTTTCATTGATTGGTAAGTAGAACCTCCATTATTGTTCATTTATTATTCTAGCTTACTAAGACATGTCATTTATTGCTTAGGTTAGGAAATCTTCATATTTATTATTTAGTGGAAATGGTGAGAAATGTCACCTTTTTTTGATGAGTTACGATGATGTCACCATATTAATAACTTATGTCACAATATTTACGATGGGTTGTATTCGTGCTTTCAACTTTGGTTTCAGAAAGAGAAGTTTATTTCTCTCTCCAAAAAAGTAGTGTGGAAATCGATCTAAAGGGCTTATCAGAAATATTTTTCAAATCTGTAGGTAACTGATTTTTGTGATCTCCCTAATGTTTTGTCATGCTTTTGAGATTTTTTATTACATTCATTTGGTTTTTAAATTGTTATTTGAAATTGAATTTAGATATTTTTAATGTTAATAATGGTTTGTGATATTGATTTTGACAAGAAAATGAATCGGGTTGAGAATAGTCATTTCTTACAACGGTTGATGGGAGCAGTTACCCGATGGAAGTCAGAGGTTTTTAAGTGCTGATAATCAAGAAATGTATGTGTCAAAGAGTATGACTTACCAATAGTTGGTGTCGATCGTGGAAACCGTTGTGAAGTATGATGTAGACAAATTCAGTATTGATCTACTGTGTATATCAATGGTTCCTGGGACTACATGTCATACGTTTGTAAGAAATGAAGATGATTTTTAGTTTATGTTGGGGGAAGATAGGGTAATCCCTCAAGTATGTGTCAGTCTAATTGAGAGGGTAGCAGGAGGTGTCATTGGTGAAGAAATCCCTCCTCGTGATAACACCCAAAAATTTCGATCTTCAGGTGGAAGCAACCAGATGTTCATAGAAAGAAGTTGGAATGACGGTAGGGAAAAAGTGTGTGGTGTCCCACCAGAAGTAGCCGACCATGGTGAATTAGTCAGTGGCCAGTTCAACGATGTGTTTGGATGTCAAATTGAGATGAATGATGGGCAGTTCAAGCACCATTATAATGACTTCTACAATGACATACTTCCAAGTAAGAAGTTTTGTGAACGAACACACATGTCGTTTAGAGGAGATTCATCGTCGTCACTGACAAGCTAGTGCAGTCATAATTGGAGAAATGGTTGCACCTAGACTTCAACAACAAGATGGTCGACTAATGCATCCGAATGACATAATCACCGACATGAAAACAATATATGGCATCCAAATCTTGTACAGTAAGGCATATCAAGCCCTACAATATGCATTGTCACTAACCTATGGAATGCATGAGGAAACCTTCAAACTACTGCCATCATTTGACTACGTTTTGGAGTAACAAAATCCAGGGATAATAACTGACTTACAGTGCAACGAAGATGGTAGATTTCTCTATTTTTTCAAGTCGTGGGTGCCTCACTCATAGGATTTTAAAGGTGTATACGTTTAGTTATTACAGTATATGGTACCCATTTAAAGGGAAGATTCAGGGGTACAATGTTTGCTGTAACTGCACAAGATGGGAACGAACAGGTGTATCCAATTGCTTTTGGGTAGTGACTCAAAAAACAACCTTTCATGGGAGTGGTTTTTGGATTGCTTGAAGGGTGCCGTAGGCCATATTGATGATCTGGTTTTCATTTTTGATCGGCATGCAAGCATCGAAGCTGAGATTTCTAAAGTTTTTCCCGATACAACCCATACGATATATTGGAGGCACTTTTATGAAAATGTGAAGAAGCGATTTCACTGAAAGGATGTAGCAGCCATAATGGATAAAGCAGCTAGATCGTACACTGAGTTGAAATATAATCGCCACATAGAAGAACTATGTAACCTGCACCATAATGCATTCAATTATGTCATTAAAGATGGTCCACATAAGTGGTCCCGTATACATTATCCGGAAAGAAGGTATAGGGTCATGACAACAAATGTTACTGAATGCATAAACTTATGCCTCAAATTTGCACAGCAACTGCCCATGCTGACACTAGCAGAGTTTATTAGGAATATGCTATAGAGGTGGTTTCATGATCGCCATCGTATTGCACAGTTCATGCTTCATCAGTTAACCGACACATCACATCTTGTGATCCTCAAACGTGTTGAGAAGTATGCTTATATGACCGTCAATCCAGTTGACTAGAAAATATTCTCTGTCAAACGGTCCAGGAAGCAGTGGACTGTTGACTTAGCCTGAAAGACTTGTACATTCAACAAATTTCAAATGGACATGTTTTCATGTTCACACACACTTGAAGCAGTAAGGTATAGTACTTTTATTTAATATATTTTGGGTACTTGCAAATGAATTTGACACCCCATGTAATTGTTGTTGCATGGAGCGAAACTTGGATTACACATCTTTGTGTACAAACTTCTACAAGAGATAGATACTAATCGATGCGTACTCGGTTCTTATTATGCCTGTTGGCCATCCGTCTTCATGGATAGTCCCCACTCACATCGCCGATCGTGTGGTGTTAAATCCATTGTCGAGGAGGCAAGCAGGACGTCTGAGAGAGGGACGACATGCCTCGTCTTTGGAAAGGACAACCACTAAATCGTGTAGAAGATGTGGAGAATCAGGTTATAATGCTAGACGATGTCAAAATCTACCTTTGATTAATGATGAGCCGAGCTGAATTGTTTCGCCTGAATACTGGTGCAAGTGTAGCATCTATCATTCAGTTGGACACAACAAATAGACGTGCCCTGACAATGGACCTACCATAGTATGACTGACCGCATTAGGAAAGAACCCATATATATTATTTGTAATTGTATGATGTGAAAATGTTGCGTTATTATTTTTAGATTAAATACGGATGTTAATTTTTAGTTTCTTATTGAAGAACGGGATGTAATATTTTTCAATGCTAGACGATGTCAGAAAATATGCAACATTTATGAATGAATTAATATTATTACATAATTTAATACAACTCCACTATTGTACAACATTCATTCCTCAGATTTGTGGTTGGGAGCTACAAAACACCTCCACTTCCATCTTCTCCCGTATGGTGGGCATATCGTATTCTGTCTAATTTTACTGGATCCTGTTTGCTAATATGCACTGTATTAGCCTCAACATATGTGCCCCACAGTTACCACTGCAATGCACGACATAGACACCTGTTACAAAGATAATAATTTTTAATAGATCATGTGTAAGTACTATTATAGAATAATACCTTTGTTGTTGTTGCGGCAGAACTATTTTTGACGGCTGGCTCACCCCAAAAGCCCTATTCTCTCTCTTGAACTTTTCCCTACCGGGTGGCATGTCATCGTGAAACCCAGACTGATGTAACATGGACATGAGAAACATCCTGAGTGGCCGTATCTGGCGTTCCCTTATGCTGACAGGGACCTCCTGTCTGAAGGGGTCTAGGATATGTATTATCCTGGCAATCAAGTCCACGCTGGCAACAAGCCACTGCTGGCAACAAGCCACTGCTGGCGTCCGATGTTGCAAGGAATAAGAACCTGTACCAATGAAATATACATATGATAACACAACTTATGTTGACCACAATTATTGGAGAATTAAAATATGGAAATCGTTTTATAACACTTACCATGTCAACCTCATACCAGGGCCGTGTTCCTGTCGGGAGAAATCCACGTATGGTCATAAAGTCTTCTGCAGTCCACCTATACTGCAAGACCTTCCACCCCAGCGTCTTGACTTCACCATCATCACCGCGAAGCATTAATATTTCCCACTAATACTCCAATAATGGTTGTATACAAACAATTCGTCATTGTGGGTTAGGATCAATTCATTGATAAATAAGTACACACAAACCAAAAAAAGCTTACCAAGAACTGAGTTCCCAAATTGTTTATCCTCTGGTTGTAATTAGTGGGGTATGCTCATTGACGCTGTCGTAAGATGGCCAAGTACTCGTCCATATACTGTAAAAAGATTTGGAAACATTGTTAAGATTCAAGCGTAACAAAGGTCAAACCCAGATAAATTTAGTTACCGACCGAGTCAAGCAAATCCATGTAGTTCTCTTTGAACCTATGGCACCAACCCACGTCTACTGGCTCCATGATATCAACATCGTGCCTGTATAAACCATTTTTTTTAATATCAAACAAATTAAACAGATTAACGTTGGTGTAAAAATAAAGTAACACATCTGATACTTACAAACTCCCTGTTGAACGGTTCTTCTTATATGCTTTGTAGGCCTCCAACTGCCCAACATCTACCAACGTTGTAGGATTGAATGTATACTCTGATGCTATCGGCATTGTCCTAGGCCTTTTTGGGCAAGTCAGGTTAGTGTATGGGCTGACCAGCTGCCACCTGCGCTTATACGTACAGGGGATACAAAGGCATTAGGGGATCCCATAGGATGATCTGAGTGTGTCAGTGGGAGGAGGAGGAATCCCGTGGGATGAACTGGGTGTGACGGTGTTCAAAGGAGGGATCCCTTAGGATGATGCGACTGTGACGGTGGAAGGAGAAGAGATCCTAAGGGATGATAAGGCTATGATGGTGGGAGGATGAGAGATTTCGTGGAATGATATGGGTGTGTTGGTGGGAGGAGGAGGGGTCTCATGCAATGTAACTGTAGAGCAAAGTCCAGTGGAAGAACCCTTTTAGATGGTGATTTCGTTGGAACGAAGTCTCTTGTACCTCCAGAAGCAGGGGAAACTCAGGCGTATTGTAAGAACGAGTCTCCTGGTGTCGGTCAGTGCCTCAAGTGTCTATATCGGTACCCTGTGTATCAGGTCTGGCCACCTGTGTATCGGGTACGGTTCCATATATCTCTGGTCCGGTACCCTACATACCACCAACGTCTCTGGTCAGGTCTGTCCAGTCGATAAGACTATGTCCACCCATGAAGTATCTGTATAAATCATCTCTATTATGGGACTGTGGGCCCTCTCCTGCTGTCTGTGATGTCGATCGCCACAAACCTTGGACTAAGTTCATCAGTTGTTGATGCTGCCTGTTTCATTCTTCATCACTTTTACGCAGATCATCATGTAAATCTAGGACTGAACCCTCCAATGCTTGGATTCTAAGCTCCAACCGGTCCTGAAAACAAGTACATAATGTCAGTCATGCACACGTACATGCGTTTGAAACAAATAAATGCAAAACAACAATTTTACATACCTCGCGCACCCTTACAGCGTCTCCTTGTAAGCTATCTGTAACATTGTGTCCCGTCATTGTAAATCGTATGCTTCGTTGCCTTCTGGTCTCTCATAGGGCCATTCTGTATCCGTATGCATCTTTACTTTGACACAACATTGCTCTACCTCTGGTATAATGTTTGTATCACTCAGACTCGCCCTCACTAAATCTGGTATACCTTCTTGTTCTCCACCCAATGGATCCGGTATCACCTCCGTTATGACCGTATAATAGGGTTCATCCTTCTCATCTTGGGTGGCCACCAATTCCATCATTGCAAACATCTGAAAAAAAATTTAGAACGTTGTGTAATTGAATTTAGTTATTAACATTAGCAAGTTAGACACTTACATGATCTATGAATATATCAACAACCTATCCCCTCTCGATTGTATCTTTAACGCCCACTTCAGAATTCTGGGACACATATTGGTAGCCACCCGAGTCCTGAATTAGGTCCCAAGCTCGGGGATCACCTCGAAAGCAAAAATCTACAAATAAATATATATTATTTTCGAATTCCGTATAGATGATTTACTAAAAGGGCGTAAGATAAACCATAAATGTTGTACACCTCTACCATATGTTTGTCACGTCATTTTGCTTGATGGCGTCTCTGAAACCGCTCTCGTCGCCCGTCAAGTGCATGCTTGAATGAAAATATGGAATGATTATACACGTGTGCACACCATGGGAACGCGTCAAAACCATCCAGATTATCTACCAGTCGTAACTACCAAACTGGAATATTCACTCTCTCGTCTAACCCCATAAGTATCCAGTGCAACATATAGATGAGGCATAGTTTCACACTGCCGTATGTCTGTTGAAACTCACCTCACCTCAGGACATCTCTCAACTTCAAGGACAAAATCTCATCCTTACCACAAAAGTACTGGTGATGTAGCCTATTGGCAATGCTAATATACTTGCTCGTATCCTGTAGTACGTCAAACCGTAATCCGGTGATCAACCAGAATTCTACCTTCGAAAACCTCACTTCATGAGTCCCTATCATAAACCACATCTAGCCTGAGGGCCCATTAAGAAGCACCTCTCGTAAAAGTAGCTGGTGGATAATGTCACCTGAAAACTTTACCGGCCGCTACATGGTCAAAAAATGCCCAAAATAGGACGCCCTAAACCGATGTCGATCTTTCTCAGCCCATTTTATAGGAACCCAGTTAATGGCGTCGTCTATTTGACCAAGGACATCAAAATGGTCATGGTGAGTGACTTTGCCCTCGTACCACTCTTCCTCTAGAGTTTTAAGTTACTCCCTCATCCAATTCATCATCCGAAATTTAACAACAACATAATTATATACCCTGTGAAATCCTTAGAAATAATAAGCTCTAACCTTGATAAAAGCTCGGAGCTTTAAGATAAAAGCTCGAAGCTAGCTTTTATCTTCAAGCTCCGAGTTTTTGTATAAAAGCACGGATCGAGCTTTTGTATACAAGCTTCGAGCTTTGGTATAAAAGCTACAAGCTTTTGTATAAAACCTTTAAGCTTTTGTATAAAAGCTCGGAGCTTTTATACAAAAGCTTGAAGCTTTAAAATAAAAGTTCTATCCGATAAAAGCTCAGAACCTTTGTATAACAGCTTCGAGTATTTATATAAAAGCACGATTCGAGCTTTTATAAAATCGTCGAGCTTTTATATTAAAGCTCGGAACGAGCTTTTGTATATAAGCTCCAAAGCTTTTATAACAGCTCTATCGCTTCGAGCTTTTATAAAAGCTTGGATCGAGGTTTTATAAAAGCTTCATAAAAGCTTGAAGCTTTTATAAAACCTTGGATCGAAGTTATATAAAAGCTCGGAGCTTTTATAAAAGCTCGATCTGATATTTTATATAAAAGCTCGACGCTTTTATAAAAGCTCGGATCGAGCTTTTGTACAAAAGCTTCAAGCATTTGTACTAAAGCTTCGAGCTTTTATTAAAGCTCCGAGATTTTATACAAATGCTCGAAGTTCGATTTCATCTTCCTCAACAACTTTCAACAAATACAAAAACCCTAACTTAACCCATTTTCATTCTCAGATCCATTTTCATCCTCGTATCCACAAATAAAACCTAATCTAACATTTCATTCAATTTAATCAACAACCTAAACGATAAAATTCTAGCTCAACTAACCTCGATCGATTGCAATATTCTGTTCAACTATCCAGATGACACTGGTTTCCAAGTTCCGGTTTCGTCGCCGTGAAAACAAAGTCGTCAATTCACTTTTTGTCTGTTTACTTTTTCTCTCTTTCATCACAACGACAGTGATGGAATGAGTATTTTCGTCTCCACACTTTAAATGGTGCCTTTTAAACATGATTTATTACCGTGGTGCTATTTACACAATAGCCCCTCAAAATGGTGCTATTTTTTGAACCCTATTATTTATCTATTGAAGTTATGACATGTTTAGGATTTGTTTGTTGATAGATAGCATTTAGGATATATCAGCCCTCTAGCTAATTAGGTCATATTGATTGCCTTTGATGATTGCATTTAATGACCTTGCCATGTTTAATGACAACTCTTGTTGATTGGCACTTGTTTGATAACTGGAAGTTAAACTTGCATATCTCTCTCTAGTTAAGTCTTTATGCATTGCATTTAGACATTATTGTTTATGTCTCATTGATTACAAAATTGCCCTTGATTGTTAGTTGTGATAAGTTATGTTGGTTGGATTTTTATTGACAACTATGTTGTTAGATTTTATCTACAACATAATGAGTACTTGTTTGTGGGCATATAAGCATTGTTGATAACTAGGATGTTTTATATCAACATCTAGTTGAGCATTATGTGTTTGGTCTTACACATTATTTCATTTGAGCATAGTGTCATATATACACTTAGACCATATACTCTTCATTGAGTCAAAGTCTTATGGCTTCGGTGTGAAGTTGCACAAGCAAGTCAAGTCTTACAACCAAGGGTAGGTTCGTAACCAGTTGGTCAAATGCCACTGTAAAAGGCCCGAGGGGTATAGTAAGAGGTGCTCATGCCAAGAGTAGTGGATCAGAGAATATCACTAGGGACTGAACCAACAGTGGTGAGTGGTAGTGTCCATAGCCTGAGGTTGTTGAGAGTGAGAGTTCGAGTATCACTTTAGGGTGTAACCATTTTATCATATAGTGGATTTCTGCGATCGTGTGTGGCTAGCATAATAGCCCGTGGCTTTTCCCTTGTTGAAGGGTTTCCACATAAAAATCAAGTGTTCTTTATTATTCCACATGTTACACTTGATTTTGTTTGTTTGTTTTGTTGGGTGAAATTGAATATTGACTAATCAAGAAAAATTGGTAATTAAGTTGATTAAAACCTATTCATCCCCCTCTCGGTTGGAGACATCACTTCTAAGGGTTATATTCAATTGGTATCAGAGCAGGTTCCTAGACATAATTTGGTGATCCAAGCTCTTGTTTGTGTGTCCTGCATTTGTTTACACTTGTTTGTTCCATTTAATTTGCATTCATTCACTTCGCCAAACTCCACGTGTGAGAGTGAAACACTTAGAGTTGGTACTGCTAGATTGACCTCTAATGTTAAGAGAAAGGATTATGACTCTCTGATGACAAGATGACTCTCATGGTTGAGAGATTTAGGAGATTCATAAAATCTCAAAAGAAGGGCATGAACTCAAAAGTGAATATGGAAAAGAAAACGTTAAGAAAGAGTGACCCTTTCCTTGAATGTGGTGGAATTGGCCACATTGCCTCCAAGTGTGGTAACTTGAAGTACAAGAATGGAGGAGTTGGTTTAATCGCTACTCGGTGTGATAGCAAAGTTGAAGTAGTTGAAGAGTGCTCTACAAGTTCGGAGATTAACTACTTTGCATTTCCGGTTTCCTACCATGAAGAAATCTAAGCCACTACCAAATATGTGTCATTTGAAGAGTTCAATATTGGTGACTTGGAGTTTGGAAACTAAAGTGGAACATGCTTGAGTTTAGCTAGCCTTAATGATATGACTCTCACAAGCACAAGTGGGAGAAGCTTTGATAGAAATGACTCATGCTCCGGAAACTATTGTGATAATGTGGTTAATTATCAAGAGTTAATTGATTCTCTTCAAAAGTCTTTGAAGGAGAAAGATAATGATATCCTTAGATTGGAAAAGGATAATCTTCAACTAAGGATCAAGCTGAATGACTCCTTGAAGACGGACGTGATTGATGTGTCCAAGTTTGAGAAAGAGATTGAAGATTGCCACCAACGGATGAAGGCAATGAAAGATGAACTTGCCCTAAAAAATAACTCCTTGAAAATTGTGAAGGAAAGAGAGATAAGCTGCCTTAAAGAATTAAAGAAGGCTAAGGTCAAACAACCTCAAGCTCAAGGTAAGAGCAAAGCTTCATCCAAGCAACCTTCAACTTAAGGAAAGTCCACACAAGCCTTGGCAACTTAACCAAAGCCTAGGCAATTCAAGAAGAATGGAAAAGTTCTTGAGAAGTCAATCACCTCCTCCAACAAACCAACTATGAGGAAATGAGGTGATCACAAGATGCATGACCAACCATGAAGTCAAGATCAACCGGCTGAACCACCTCAAGAAGCTAGACCACAAAGATGCCACCAATCGGATCAAGTTCCAAGGAGAAGCCAATCAATGCATCATCAAAGACAACTTCATCGTCATGGTGATGCTTCTATGAGAACACAATACAATGGAATAAATTCTTTGTACCTACTTGTCACTTTTGTGGTATGATTGGTCACTTAAGACCAAATTTCTTTAAATACCTTAAGTAGTGTAGATCAGAGCGCATGAAAGTAAAAGGGTTGAAAAAGGGCAAATTTGCATGAACCTAGAATTTCTAGAAATATGTGTATGTCCATTAGATATGAAAAAGTGGAACCTAGGTGGGATAGAAAGAATGAACCCGCTTGCCTTAGTGCTCATGAGACACCTGTAGATTCAACTAGGTCCTTTGGACTTGGTAGGTCTATAGAGGGTCATGTCTCCCATTGACTCGGTTAGAATTGACTCCATATAGGGAGCTAAAGCAAAGAAAGCAAACTTGCATGATTTGCACTATGCAAAAAGTTAATTGATTTTATGCTCTT
Source organism: Dipteronia dyeriana (assembly GCA_032871835.1). Taxonomy (NCBI): domain Eukaryota; kingdom Viridiplantae; phylum Streptophyta; class Magnoliopsida; order Sapindales; family Sapindaceae; genus Dipteronia; species Dipteronia dyeriana. The sequence continues at coordinate 85,001,136 of CM065297.1, forward strand.
TTGATAATTGCTTGAGATTCTTGGTTGCACATATATGGTTATATGTTTTTTTAATAAGTGTGCACATTTCTTTGTTTGCAATCCATGTCATATTTATGTTCAAACATGCATTTGGGATAGTATATTTGGATGACCTATAATTTATCTCCATGACATGTGAACTTGCTTATTTTGACATGCTTAAAATGATATGCATGAATTGAGTTTGATTGCTTTAAATGCAAATGTGTGTGAGTGCAAATGAGAAGACTAATCAATAAAGATCTTGTATCCATGCAATTAATAAGGATTTTATATCCAAATTAGTCTTCTCTCTTTTCTTAATGGTGAAACAAGACTACTATCATAAGAATAATTATTGGGAAAAATCTAATAGGATCTCTTGGTCCAATGTCTTGATTTGCCTTTAAGGATTGATATAGTTGCTTTAGTTTCAAATATTTGAAACTATATCTTGTTTGCTTATGACAAAAGGGAGAAAATTGGTTTGAATTCTTTTGGAAAACCTTTGGATGTTTGCTTTTCCAAATACCATTTCTTTTGGATTTGAATGCTACATGCCTTGCTTGCAAAGCATCCTTATCAAACATTTTTCTTTATATAAAACTCCTTGAATCTCTCTCAATTACATGTGTTGCATAAAGATTGTTTATATGATTATGCATCATAATTGTACTAATAGATCTCTTTGTTAAAGCAACCCGATAGAGGGAGCTCCTTTGCCTATCTTAGAATAAAAAAGGGGAGAAGTCTTAGGAAATATAGGGGGAGCAATGGTTATGCTTTGGAGAGAGTAACCTATTTAGGGGGAGCATTGCACATGCATTTGCATATATTGCTTCAATGAGTGCAACTGCTTTTTATATTTGTTCACCTTAGATGCACTTATTCCTAGAAAGTGCTACTTGCTATTGTGTGTAGGTACAATGATAATTTTACAAAGAAATTGAAGATATTAAAGATGTCGATTGTAGGATCTCTTTTGTAATGTAGAATTAATCTCTTGGACAATAGCTTTATTTTTGTTTTGTGAGGATTTATTTGTGAGTGGTTGTTTTGTCAAGAAATAGCCAAAGGGGGAGATTCTAAGGACCTCAATTTTATGATTGGCTTATTTCATGAAAAACCACACCACATTAGGGATGATTGTTGAAATTTCCCTTTGTCTTTATAGTGTGAATATACCTAGAGTGGGGGGGTGTATAGGTATATGCTCCAATTTTTGTCTTCTTTTAAAACAATACAATTTTAATAATGCTTAATGAAAATTGCAAACAATAACACACAATATTTACGTGGTAAACCTCCAAAGAGGAAACATCCACGGGTTGATACCACAACCACCGGCAAAAGCAAATTCACTATTTCAAATAAGAGTTACACACTCAAGCAATCAACACATGCTCTCCAAGCTATCACTCTCACTCTATCATTGAACCTAGTGATCTACTAAGCCGACTTCCTATAAAAGACCTCCTGTCTCTAGGAAGATTCCTTGCTCACCTATTCGGATCCTCCCGACCCTAGGCAAGACTTCTTGCTCAACTATCCGAGTCCTCCCGACTCTAGTCAAGACTTCCTTACTCAACAAACCGAGGTCTCACACCTCTTGTCGAGACTTCCACTTGCTTAGCTATCCAAGTCCTCTCGACTCTTGCTAAGACTTTCAATTGCTCAAATCAAAGAATCACTCTAAGATATGAGACTTCCTACCTCTTCACAAGGCATCTAAGTGATCATGGATGCAAAACGCAAACAAGCACTCAACATAGAAAATGATGATTAACAAATTTTATGGATATGTAACTAGATGACTAGATTATACTTTCAAGAGCAATCACAAATGTATCTAGACAACCTAAGCATTTTATCAACTAAGAACATAGATATGAGGATATAGACACCAATTGAAACACAACCTAGTTCTTAGGAAATGAAATTAGATCTAGAAATAGTCAATCAAGCATAAGAGCAAAAGATTTCTAGAAGTAATTTCATGTTTATCAAGTTTAGTACAAATCATTCAATTTATCACAAATCTAGCTAAACTTGAAAATAAATTCAACAAACCACAAAATGATATCAAAATCATTCAAGTCATGCTTCTTAATCAAATAACATCAATCAATACGAAGATCTAAGAAGAAAACTAAGAAGAAGATGATTTTACCAACAAGGATGAAAACCACGAACTGAAGATCTGATCACAAAGAAAACTCTAGACAGCCTTTGGTTCTGGAACTGCTTGGGGTTTGTAGAACTCTTAAATACACTCAAAATCGGTTTTTGAATCAAGTGATTCGGAGTAGAAATGAAGAAGTTATCACAAAAACAAAAATCAAAATGTTGAGAGAAAAATTCTGCACTTGTTCTTCAAATTCGTTTTTCTCAACTTGTAATGAATGAGAAGGAAGGAGAGGTTTTGAAGAGAGAACAACCAAAAGACCAAAAAGCCCTCATGCCTTAGTGCCTCCCCGAGATGGCGCGTGGGCATCTCAGGGTAGCAAGGCTTTGGGGCTGAGATTGCCACCCGCCATCTCGGGAAGGTGCCAAGTGATGGCTTGTGCCATCGCACCTCTTCCCTTGCTCTCCTCTCGCTTTCTTTGACTGTTCTTTGGCCTCCGAACTCCGAATTCGAATCCGTTTGAAGATTACAAACCGAGACTCCATCACGGACATGGAAATACAAGATACTCAACCTTGAAAATGATAATTCAACTCGATATATGAAGACAAAGACAATGTAAGCAACATGAGTTGAAAGTGTAGTATCTTTTGATTTAGAACTTGAAATCAATAGTATGAGTAACCGAAATGACCAGAACTCAATCATGAATAATCTAAGACTAAAATAAAGTTCAAGATCCATGTTATACAAACATATAAACAAACAAACAAATTTCACAGAAGAATGCAAACTACATAGAGATAGTCTCCAATCATGCATTTTCCAAAACATGTTACTTTCATACCAATGCATGAGCATTCAACTTCAAGTGTGTGAAAGTGTTATACCAAATAATGTGCTACAATGTAGGGACACAAATGTATGAATTGTGCATGTGTGCACATATAATGATGCACAACTAAGCAGAGACACATACGAATGAATTGTGTGTGTGTGCGCTTACTCCTTGTAAGAAGAAGAAGAATCTCGATACCTTAGCATCCAAGAATTGTACCAATCCTCTTGAAGACGAACTTTGCATCATGAGAGGTTGCTTTTCTTCCTTGAAGCTCTTATCATCACGAACCACTTAAGCAACTAAGAATTACAAAGAAATGAAGTTTTGTTATGGAATCAAGCCAACACAAATCTAAAACCTAACAATCTCCCCCTTTGGTTATTCCATGACAAAACCTCTACCTCACCATACAATGATCACTCATAATCAATGTTGATTGCATTCTCACATCCTCACATTACAAGGAGATATTCCTAGACTAACATGTCTTTAAGAATCTTCAAGAATATCTTCACATATTCAAAGCACCTGTGAGACAAGAACAACCAAAAGAAATCTTCAACAAAGAAGATAGGTGAGATAAACAAACAATATACGAAACAAAACAAAAATCCCCTCATCTCTTCTTAGCTCATGCAAACACAAATTCTTTCTCCCTCTTAAGACAAAATTTCTCCCCCTTAATGGATTGTCTCCCCTTTATATCAAAAGTAAGTAACATGGTGAGAAAAACACTTTCTCCCCTTTTTTGGCAAGGAAAAGACAAAAAAATATTACACAACCTAGAGAGAGAGAGAGATAAATGTCAAATGAAAATAGCTACAAGGTTATAAGGGATGCATAATGAAATCATGAGATAGTGAGCAAAAAGTTGTATAGAGAACTAAGTTTAACAAACTAAGCTCCCCCTTAACATATACTCCACATATTAATAAGCAAGTAAACTTGTTCACAAGGGAATCACACAATCACACATTTCAAGCAATAAAAGATAGTAAACCATTTTTTTTCAAAATTAATAAGAGAATCATAGATTTTCATTATTCTCTCAAAAATAATCTCTCATTGCTAATGAATCAAGCACATTAAGCAAAAATGTGTGTGTATGAAAATGCTTCGAGCATTTATAAAAGGAGTGATTGTGATATCAACATGCAAACCACTTCAACACAAATCTAATGTAAAGCTTTTCCAATCAAGGTCAAACCGATTATCATCCGGATTTTTGCTTTAAAGGAAATAGATTTCAACATATGAGCGTGTGTGTGCATATGGCTCATCATCCCATTTCTGTTTCTCAACCCGAGCAATCACAATTTTTCAACTATACTCCATTTTAACCCTTCCTCCATTTCTTTTTAGGCTTTGTATCAAATATATATATATATTTTTTAATAATTCTTTTTCAACACTTCTTTGATTTTTCTTACATAAACATATACTCTTCATGACAGCTTTCACTCATCACAATGGTGTAGCTCTTTCCTACATTGGTCGGCTTCACAACCAATGTGTTTAGCCCTTTTCCATGAAGGTGCTCGTTGAGTTCTATGTAGATGCCGAAGCAAAATGGATACTAACCATGGGTCATCTATCATGTACTAGAAAATGAACTTCAAGATGCATCCATAATCTACATGCGTTCAAACTCAATCACTCAAACTTAGACATATAAGAGAAGCAATTGTGCACTTTTAAAAACAAGATTTACAAAAACTTAAGTGCATGATCTAGAAGCAATAAAAGCTATTTTATTAAGATCATTACTTCTCACATGAGTAGCTCTCAAAGAAATAGATATGCAATATAGTTTTGCTTATCAAGCCACTCATAACCACATACATGCATTAATCAACACAAATCTTGCCAATGAATCTTCTAAGAGATACAAATCTCTCTTTGTCCATGGGCTTTGTGAACAAGTTCGCAAGTTGATTTTTAGTAGGCATATGTTCAAGAGTTACCGTTGAATGTTCAACAAGTTCTCTAATGAAATAATGCCTAATGTCTATATGATTTGTGCGTGAGTGTTGAACTGGATTTTTAGAGATGTTAATGGAACTCATATTATCACAATAGAGAGTCATTTTACCTTGATCAATCTCATAATTCTTGAGAATTTGTTTCATCCATAGAAGTTGTGTGCAAGCACTTCCGGCTGCAATATACTCGGCTTCGGATGAAGAAAGAGAGATGGAATTTTGCTTCTTGCTTTGCCAAGCAACCAAATTATTGCCCAAGTAAAAGCAACCACCAGATGTGCTTTTACGATCATCAATGTTTCCTGCCCAATCCACATCACAATAGCCAACAAGAATATCATTAGTATCAAAGGAATAGAATAAACCAAGATTATGTGTTCCTTTTATATATCTAATGATTCTCTTAACGGCTTTCAAGTGAGATTCTTTTAGTTTAGCTTGAAACCTAGCACACAAACCAACACTAAAACAAATATCCGGCCTACTAGCCGTTAGGTAGAGAAGACTACCTATCATGCTTCTATAGAGACTTTGATCATCATTTTTTTCTTTTTTATACTTGTCAAGTTTTAAAGTAGTACTCATAGGTGTTTCGAATTCTTTTCCACTTTCAAGGCCAAATTTCTTAACAAGATTTCTAGCATATTTAGATTGAGACAACATGATACCATTGCTAGATTGTTTCACTTGCATGTCAAGAAAGTAATTGAGTTCACCTACCATACTCATTTCAAATTCTCTTGACATAACATTCACAAAATCATCAACCTTGGTTTTACATGTAGACCCAAAAACAATGTCATCAACATAAATTTGTGCAACAATAATGTCATTGTCATAATGCTTGACAAGCAAAGTTCTATCAATACCACCTCTCCTATTTTGGTTGTCAATAAGATATTGAGTCAACCTATCATACCAAGCTCTAGGAGTTTGCTTAAGGCCATAAAGAGCCTTTTTCAACTTAAACACATGATTAAGAGAGTGTGCGTCTACAAAACCCTTAGGTTGTTCAACATACACTTCTTCTTGAAGTTATCCATTGAGAAAAGCACTTTTGACATCCATTTGAAACAATTTGAATTTTTTAAGACATACAATGGACAACAAAAGTCTAATGGACTCAAGAAATGCAACGGGTGCAAAAGTATCATCAAAGTATACACCCTCAACTTGAGTGTATCCTTGAGCCACTAATCTTGCTTTATTTCTCACTATCTTACCACATGAATCGGTCTTTTTCCTAAACACCCATTTTGAACCAATCACATTGACATCTTTTGGTCTAGGAACTAAGGACCATACTTCATTCCTCTCAAATTGATTTAGTTCTTCTTGCATGGAATTAACCCAATATTTATCAATAATTGCTTCATTAATATTTTTGGGCTCAATTTGAGAAGTGTAGCAAGCATATGAAATTTGGTTAGCTAGTTGCCTTCTAGTTCTAACCCCTTCATTCAAATCACCTATGATGGCTTGTTGGTAATGCATGTTCCTAAGTCTAGAATTAGAATTTTTAACATCTTGTTGGTTGTCATTCAAACCATTTTCTAACTCTTGACTTTCTTCTCTAGCAACACTACCATTATCATCATTATGACTAGACTCAATTTCATCACAACTAGTCACATCAATAGGTAATTTAGTGTCATTCAACAAATGTTCTTTAGGTTCATCGACACCATAATTATCACACAAATCAAGCATGCTAAGATCATCTATTTTCACATTAATAGACTCCATAATAGTCTTAGTTTTCAAATTGAACACTCTATATGCACGACTATTATTAGCATACCCAAGAAAGAGACCAATATCACTTTTAGCATCAAACTTCCCTAAGTGATCTCTATCATTCAAAATAAAATACTTACTTCCAGAAGTGTGGAGGTAACTTACATTGGGCTTCTTGCCTTTCCAAAGTTCATAAGAGGTTTGTTTTGTGTCGGGCATTCTAAAAACTCTATTAGTGATATAGCATGCGTATTGACCGCTTCGGCCCAAAGATTTCTAGGGACTTTCTTTCTATTGATCATGACCATAGCCATCTCTTCCAAGACACAATTCTTCCTCTCAATAATACCATTTTGTTGAGGAGTTCTTGGTGCTAAGAATTCATGTGAAATCCCATAATCATCACAAAACTCACTAAATCTAGCATTTTCAAATTCACTCCCATGATAACTCCTAATGCGACATATTTTCTTAATCCCAAGACCTTTTTCATTTTGAACTTGATTACAAAACTTCTTAAAGTAATCAAAAGTTTCAGTCTTGTCTCTAAGAAAAGATACCCAAGCAAACCAAGTAAAATCATCAACACATACAAAAATGTATTTTTTACTATTTATGCTTTCGGTTTGGATTGGTCCCATTAGGTCCATATGCACAAGTTCTAAGGGCTTCTTGGTAGCAAAATTAGTGTTCTTTTTATGAGACACTTTGGTTTATTTACCTAGTTGACATGGTTCACAAACACCATCAAGCTTTTTACCAAGACTAGGAAGACCTCTAACAATGTTGTATTTCACAAGCTTCTTTATATCTTTATAATTCATATGGCCCAATATTTCATACCATAATTCAAGCTTGTTGCACTCATGTGCCATATTACATGTTAGTGGATCAACCTCTAAACAATAGCAATTGTCCGAAGACCTTTTGACTTTCAAAACAATTTTGCTCTTTTTATCAATTATTGTGCACACATCCTTGTTAAAGCTAAATTCTTTTAAAAATTCACATAAGTGAGTGATGCTTATTAGATTAGCTTGAAGACCATCTACTTACAAGGTGTCACGAAGTTTAGGCAATCCGAGGATACAAATTGTTCCCTTGCTTAGAACTTGTCTTTTAGTGCCATCACCAAATGTAACACATCCACCATCATTCATAACAAGATTCTTAAAGAATTCCTTGTTATCGGTCATATTCTTAGAGCAACCGCTATCTAGGTACCAACAATAGGATGAATAAGCTCTTAAAGCATACTGTGCAACCAAACATTGTGTTGTGTTTTTCTTAACCCAAACTTTCTTGACAAGTTTATCATTCCTACTTTTATTAACATGCTTTGACTTGTTTTTAGGCACATTGACTCCATTAGTCACATTTTCAAACAAATCAAACAAAGCATTATCAACTTTCTTATGCATAGTAGAACGAGGCACATCACAAGATTTAACAAACAAATGATCAACACATTTATTCTCAACATGCTTTTCCAAGGTCTTCTTAGGTCTAATTCTAGATCCACACATGGATGATTGCCTAGGACCATTCAAAGACATATCATGCAAATCATTGGCAATTCTACATTTACAAATGTATTCAAACCATCTAGGTCTTATGTGTCCTACCATGTTGCAATAATGACAAATAGGTATGAATTTGAGAAGTTTACCATTTGCTTGAGCATTCAACTCATTTTTCCATCTCACATTTTTACCTCTTTAGCGTGCAACACTAGATGTCTTGCCTTTTGCATTTGATGATGATGTAGCTTGTCTTTGGCATTGTTGAGTCTTTTCCTTGACTTTCATTATTGATGTTGAGGCACCTCCGGTAGCATTCATGACTTTACCGTTAGAGAGTGTACCTACAATTAAATTGCTACAAGCTTTGACAAAAGTAGATTTGTTAGATGAAGGAGTTGATTTTTCATTAATATATCCTAAACCTCTTTTGTCGTTTGAAGACTTTCCAACCTTAATGAGAGCTTTCACTTTATTAGAGCTAGATAACATCTTGTTAATCATCTCTTTAGCCTTATTAAGTTTGTCATTAAGCACTTTCTCTTAATTCTCATGCTCATTAAGTTTTGCTTTAAGCACATTTTCAATTCTCCTAGCACGATCAAAAGATTCATCTCTTTGCTCAATTTCATGCTTCAAAATACTTAATCTATCATTGTTATCAATCAAATTTTTCTTAAGATTAAGATTTTTTTCATTAAGATCAATAACACATTTTGAGCTACAATCATGATATTCTAACTTCTTAGTGAGAGACTTATTGATCTTAGACATCCTTTCATTTTCTTGAATTAGATCTTTGATCTTTTGATCATCCAAATTAATAGACTCACCTTCAACAAGAGAAGCCACAAAAGAATACATTTCTTTAATCATGATGAAACAAAAGAAGATAACAAACACAACAAAAAAGATCTATCTAAGTACGTTTAAACACCTCATCTGATACCAATTGAAATTATCCATTGTCTTTATAGTGTGAATATACCTAGGGGGGGGGGGGGGGTGAACAGGTATATGCTCCAAATTTTGTCTTCTTTTAAAACAATACAATTTTAATAATGCTTAATGAAAATTGCAAACAATGACACACAATATTTACGTGGTAAACCTCCAAAGAGGAAACATCCACGGGTTGATACCCTAACCACCGGTAAAAGTAAATTCACTATTTCAAATAAGAGTTACACACTCAAGCAATCAACACATGCTCTCCAAGCTATCACTCTCACTCTATCCTTGAACCTAGTGATCTGCTAAGTCGACTTCCTATCCAAGACCTCTTGTCTCTAGGAAGATTCCTTGCTCACCTATCCGGATCCTCCCGACCCTAGGCAAGACTTCTTGCTAAACTATCTGTCCTCCCGACTCTAGTCAAGACTTCCTTGCTCAACAATCCGAGGTCTCACACCTCTTGTCGAGACTTCCACTTACTTAGCTATCCAACTCCTCCCGACTCTAGCTAAGACTTCCAATTGCTCAAGTCAAAGAATCACTCTAAGGTATGAGACTTCGTACCTCTTTACAAGGAATCTAAGTGATCATGAATGCAAAATGCAAACAGGCACTCAACATAGAAAAAAAAGATCAACAAATTCTATGGACATGCAACTAGATGACTAGATTATACTTTCAAGAGCAATCACAAATGTATCTAGACAACCTAAGCATGTTATCAACTAAGAAAATAGATATGAGGATATAGAAACCAATTGAAACACAACCTAGTTCTTAGAAAATGAAATTAGATCTAGAAATAGACAATCAAGCGTAAGAGCAAAAGATTTCTGGAAGTAATTTCATGTTTATCAAGTTTAGCACAAATAATTCAATTTATCACAAATCTAGCTAAACTTGAAAATCAATTAAACAAACCAAGAAAATGATATCAAAATCATCCTAGTCATGCTTCTTAATCAAATAACATCAATCAATAAGAAGATCTAAGAAGAAAACTAAGAAGAAGATGATTTTACCAACAAGGATGAAAACCACGAACTGAAGATCTGATCACAACGACAAATCTGACAACCATTTGTTCTAGAAATGCTTGGGGTTTGTAGAACTCTTCATGACACTCAAAATCGGTTTTTGAATCAAGTAATTCGGAGTAGAAATGAAGAAGTTATCAAAAAAACAAAAATCAAAATGTTGAGAGAAAAATTCTGCACTTGTTCTTCAAATTCGTTTTTCTTAACTTGTAATGAATGAGAGAGAATGAGAGGTTTTAAAGAGAGAACAACCACAAGACCAAAAATCCCTCATGCCTTAGTGCCTCCCTGAGATGGCACGTGGGCATCTCGGGGCAGCAAGGATTTGAGGCCGAGATGGCCACGCGCCATCTCGGGAAGGTGCCAAGTGATGGCTTGTGCCATCACACCTCTTCCCTTGCGCTTCTCTCGCTTTCTTCGACCGTTCTTTGGCCTCGTAACTCTGGATTTGAAGTTGTTTGAAGTTTATGACTCGAGACTCCCTCATGGACTTGGACATATAAGATACTCAACCCAGAAAATAAGAATTCGACTCGATATATGAAGACAAAGACAATATATGCAACATGAGTTGAAAGTGTAGTATCTTTTGATTTAGAACTTGAAATCAATAGTATGAGTAACCGAAATGACCGAAAATCAATCATGAATAACATAAGACTAAAATCAAGTTCAATATCCATGTTATACAAACATATAAACAAACAAACAAATTTCACAGAAGAATGCAAACTACATAGAGATAGTCTCCAATCATGCATTTTCCAAAACATGTTAGTTTCATACCATTGCATGAGCATTCAACTTCAAGTGTGTGAAAGTGTTATACCAAATGATGTGCTATGATGCAGGGACACAAATGTACAGATTGTGTGTTTGTGCACATATAATAATGCATAACTAAGCAGGGACACATATGAATGAATTGTGTGTGTGTACGCTTACGCCTTGCAAGAAGAAGAAGAATCTTTTTACCTTTGCATCCAAGAATAGTGCCAATCCTCTTGAAGATGAACTTTGTATCATGAGAAGTTGCTTTTCTTCCTTGAAGCACTTATCATCACAAACCACTTAAGCAACTAAACATTACAAAGAAATGAAGTTTTGGTATGGAATCAAGCCAACAAAATTCTAAAACCTAACAATTATGTAATGGGTAGCTTAGGTCCTCACTGGCAAGCTTTCAAGAATCTCCATAACTTCAAGAGCAAAAGGTATATTCACTTGACTTTGACCCTTGAAGAATTTGGTGCACACACACACCTCTTGTATGTTTTGTTGATCTTGCATTTGTGTTGGTATTGTTTATATGTGTGCATCTCCTAACAATCACACTTGCAATTCATTCTTAGTCTTAAGTGTGGTTTTTGTGTGTTCCATTCATTTTCCATTGTTTGATCTAAAGTGTCCAAGCTTGCACGATGGTGTACTTGCCCTAGCATTTTGAGTGACCATTTGAGAAGGTCCCATTCTTCTCTTGGTTTTGTTATATGGAGTAAGGTGTCTAGTTTCAAAATAGTTGATTTCAATTATTTAAATGTTTTTCAAAAACTTACATTTTTATGGTCTTGTGACCATAACATTTTTTACAATGCTTCAAAATGAATTTTGAAACTTTCTGTACAAACTAGACACCCATACCTTACTAACGGGATATTTTTCATAATATTTCATGACCATTTGGAGTGGTTTTGAAATTTCCAAAGTGACCACAGAAACAGGGCAACTCTGTTGTTGTCCGTTTTGAACTTTGATCACTCAAATGTCCATAACTTTTTCTAAAGACATCTGTTTTGTAAATTGTAGTAGAAAGTAAACTTCCATACATTTTCAACAGTATATTTTACAAAATGTTTGGATGTTGTTTGGTCATGTTTTTGGTCGCTCGAAGCTCAAGCTGTTGAGCTGTTAGACATGTATTGCGGTCTAGACCACCTTTGGTGAACATGCCTAGCCAGCACTCTAGGCAACGGACTTTTCCAGCCGTACCAAGCTGCCTAGACACTTTGCCTGTGGCCAGCGTAATGCTCAACAGTCTTGATGGGACTTCGTTTTCCAAGTCCAAATCAAAACCGTTTTGTCTTGGGCTTTTAAAAATATGATCTCTTCTTCTTCTTTACCTCTTTAGAGCTCAAAGAAAACATTTTTAGAGTGAGAGAACTTCCATTAGAGAGAGAAAGCTTCAAGCTTTGTGTTTGAGTCTCCAAACCCTAAACCTATCATCATCATCTTGCATTTCAAGCATCTTTTGAAGCATTGGCTTTCATTGATTGGTAAGTAGAACCTTCATTATTGTTCATTTATTGTTCTAACTTACCAAGACATGTCATTTATTGCTTAGGTTAGCAAATCTTCATATTTATTATTTATCTATTGAAGTTATGACATGTTTGGGGTTTGTTTGTTGATAGCTAGCATTTAGGATATATTTTCCCTCTAGCTAATTAGGTCATATTAATTGCCTTTTGATGATTGAATTTAATGACCTTGCCATGTTTAATGACAACTCTTGTTGATTGGCACTTGTTTGATAACTGGAAGTTAAACTTGCATATCTATATATAGTTAAGTCTTTATGCATTGCATTTAGACATTATTGTTTATGCCTCATTGATTTCAAAATTGCCCTTGATTATTAGTTGTGACAACTTGTGTTGGTTGGATTTTTATTGACAATTAGGTTGTAAGATTTTATATACATCTTAATGAGTCCTTATCTATAACTGGATGTTTTATTGCATTATAAACATCTAGTTGAGCCTTTTGTGTTTGGTCTTACACATTATTGCATTTGAGCATAGTGTCATATATACACTTAGATCATATACTCTTTATTGAGTCAAAGTCTTGTGGCTTCAGTGTGAAGTTGCACAAGCAAGTCAATGTTGGAACCAATTCCCATCTCATGGGTATGGGCACGGTCCCAACTCCTTGGGGTGACACCCACAGATACCTATCAGAGCACTCCTCTAAGAAGCCTCCAAGCGAAGAGCCATGCTTCATCACACGATCACGCGTGAGAGTTCCCAGGGATCGGCCAGTCGCCACTGCCTTTGCTCTGATACCAATTGTTGGAACCCCGTTCACCGGTCACATAGCAGAAGTATGGTTTTAAAATTTTATATACAGATCATATCTATATCTGGGACCAGTGAACTTTGAATCATAATTATTTTCGGAACTAATACATACAATATGTAAACACAAGAAATTGTAATCAATAAAAATCAGAAAAAGAAAATCTTACCAACGTTTGGAGGCTCCTTCACTTTTCGATCTGCTCCTGTCTGAACCAATCTTTCCAACGTTTGAAGACTCCTTCTCTTTACTACGTGCTCCTGTCTGAACCACTCGATCTTCCGCGCTATCTCCCGGAACTGGTAACTGCGTGTGGGTGCGTCACGGTTTCAGGAACTTGAATGGAGGATGTAGAGAGAATTGAAGAAACTCTTTCTTCTATGTGTTTCGAAAACACATAAAACATGAAACAATATTTATATATATATATATGTCACTGCTGCTCTTGCTTTTACACAAATATATATATCACTGCTGCTCTCGCTTTTACACAAATATATATATAACTGCTGCTCTCGTTTTTATCACAAATCTATATTTATATATAACTCACGCCTGAAGCTTGTTTTTATCACAAATATATATATATATATATATATATATATATATATATATATATATATAACTCACACCTGAAGCTTGTTTTTATCACAAATCTATATATATATATATATATATCTTTCAAGCCACTACTTGCTTTACATATATATATATATATATATATATATCATATATGTATTAAGTATTTGCATCCTATGCAAATTCTTCTTTTGACTATTATATCATGTACACACCAATTTGCATCCATTGCAATCTCTTGTGTTATTAATTGATATATATCTTTCAATTATCCTTTTCAAATGTATCTAATTTATTAAAAGTGATAATAAGTATTTTAAATTTAAACTTAAATTCAAAAACTTAGATAAATGATATAGTATGATAAAAGTAATCCTATTATTTTATCTTCACCTAAATCCATATATCAACTAACACCCTCCAATTGATAGTTAATTAATAATTCATAATTATCAATATAATTAAATAATGTAATTATTTAATTAACTTAACTATTAACATTCATTAACTAAATAATATCATTATTCAATTAATTCCCGAATATATACATGTCATTTTTGTAACACAATTAATAGAACAATCCAATTAATTAACCGTGACCCTTGTTACCTAAATCAATCAAACTAGCAAAAGGGACCTAATGGACCCACAGTATTGTGAGCTCCAATAATTCTTGGAATCATTAATTAAACTCTTTAATTAATATTCATTGATTATTAACTCCGGTGTTATTCCACTAAAAACCCGAAGCTGCACTCTCTCAACTGTAGACGCTTTTACACAGACCGATACAACTTGGTGTCCATTGATATAGCTATTACACATGGTGTGATCCTCCACAATAGTTCATAATTAGAGCTAGGTTATAATGTCCATTATACCCCACTACTTACATATATGTTTTAAGTTCCGTTGATTCTATAATGAACAATAAATCCTATTTCCTTACGGAATTAGGAGAGCGCTCATATTATCCAAGCCCCGAATCAACCCTTAAGGGAACTACCATCTACTTCTCACAAGAAGGAGTGGATTCCACTATTGTGTACAAAATTTCCCAGCCACAAGCCAAACCGTAATCCTAACATACGGAGCATATTGATCGGGAGCAGCATCCGACCTCACCCATGGTACATTAAAGACCATGATCTAACCTGAAGGAGTCGATAAGACGCTCAGGATTAAGATCACCCATATATAGCCATCGTTAGTTGATATATATGAATCTCATAGGTAAACGAATCTTGGTGAGAGATTCATATAGATCATGGCCCAGTCCTATATGATCACATCATACAAGGTGCCTCCATTCCCATATCTCATATGAATAATTCAGAAAAGAATCATCGTACATTACGGAATAGACCGCAACTATAGATTAACTACAAATAAAGTACCCAACTTTATTTGTTATCTATGGACTCTTTAGATTGCACATCTCTTACTGTATCCATCCATATATGACACTCATATACACAGTTCAAGATTACATCTGGCAATCTTGGATGTTAAATATATGCACAAGTTATAAAATAAACAACATTACATGAATGTATTGAACTTTTTCTTTTATTTATTTCATAAATCCATTTACAAATTACATCTTTAGGGCATAAACCTCAACAATCTCCCACTTGCACTAAAGCATGTAAGGCATGTCTCGTTACCCTAGACCATATAGGTGACCCTTTAGCCAGTAAGGTCTTTGTAAATGGGTCAGCAAGATTGTCTTGTGAGGCTATTTTTTTGACGATCACATCTCCTCTCTACATTATCTCTCTAATGAGATGATACTTTCTCTCTATATGCTTTCATCTCTTGTGGCTTCGAATTAGCCACAACACCACTATTATCACAATAAAGTGTGATAGGCCTATCCAGATCTGGAACAACTTCCAGATCTCTCAAGAATTTACGGAGCCAAACAGCCTCTTTTGTAGCTTCTCAACTGGCTACATATTCGGCTTCCATGGTGGAGTAAGCAATGCAAGATTGCTTGATACTTCTCCACACAACGGCTCCACCACTCAGGGTGAAAACTGATCCAGACGTGGATTTCCTAGAATCTCTATCTGACTGAAAATTAGAATTTGTGTATCTTAACGGGATCAAATCCTGTCCGGAATACACTAACATATAGTCTCTCGTTCTCTGAAGATACTTGAGAATTGTCTTGACAACAACCCAATAATCGAATCCTGGGTTGGACTAGTATCTGCTTACTACTCCCACTATATAGCAGATGTCCGGTCTCGTGCATAACATAGCATACATGAGACTACCTACTACCGATGCATAGGGTACATATTTCTTATCCCTAACTTCTTGAGGTGTCTTAGGACACTGTTTCTCAGACAAGTGAACTCCATGCCTAGAAGGTAAATTACATTTCTTGGAGGTTTATATCGAAAATCGCACAAGAATCTTATCAATATATGATGCTTGAGACAGTGCTATGAGTTTGTTCTTACGATCCCTTATAAGTTGGATCCCTAGAACATAACTCGCCTCTCCCAATTATTTCATTTGGAATTGGCTAGCCAGCCAGCCCTTTACATCAGACAACACTCCCACATGATTCCTAATGAGTATGATATCATTTACGTACAGAACCAAGAAAACTACATTCTTATCAATGATACGCTTGTAGACACAAGGCTCATCGACGTTCTACTCGAAGCCATAGGTTTTGATCACATCATCAAACCTAATGTTCCAAGATCTAGATGATTGCTTAAGTCCATAGATGGAACTTTACAGATTGCAAACCTTTTGCTCTTAATCTGGAGACACAAATCTCTCTTGTTGCATCATATAGATGCTCTTATCAAGATTGCCATTCAAGAATGCAGCCTTGATGTCCATTTACCAAATTTTGTAATCGAAATAGGCAGCAACAGATAAGAGAATCCTAATAAACTTAAACATGGCTACTGGCGAGAAGGTCTCTTCATAATCGACCCCCTCTTTCTAGGTATAACCCTTGGCCACTAGCCTTGCCTTGAAGGTCTCTACCTTCGCGTCTACTCTTTTCTTTCTCTTGTAGATCCACTTACACCCTCTGGGTTTTACCCCTTCCGGTAAGTCTACAAGATCCCAAACTTAGTTAGAGTACATGGACTCAATCTCGAGATTCATGGCTTTAAGCCATTCCTCTTTATCAGGATCTTCCATTGCATTCTTAAATGTCAATGGATCATCAACACTATCAGCAGAGACAACATCTTGTCCCTCACCTATATCTAAATAGCATTCAGGTTGTCTCACAACCCTCTCACTATGCCTAGGTGGTAGTGTATCCTGATTAGGAACCATCTGACTCTCAGATGTTTATGGATCAACAATTCTTGTTGATGAATCACTAGTCTCACCAGGCTCTAACTCATTCAATACAATCTTAGAATGAGGTTTATGGTCACTAATATAACTGCCCTTAAGAAATATTGCATTTGTCGATACAAATAATTTGTCTATGTTCAGGACTATAAAAGTGTCCACCTCTGGTCTTCTTGGAGTATCCTACAAACAGGCAGACCACAAACTTGGAGTCTAGCTTTCCAGTTCTATTCTTCAGCACGTGTGCTGGATACCCCCATATGCAGAAATGTCACAAACTAGCTTTACGACCATTCCACAACTCTAGAGGAGTCTTGGGAACAGATTTGGATGGCACCACATTAAAAATGTATGCTGCTGTTTGTAACGTATATCCCGGAAGGAATTTGGTAATGATGAGAAACTAATCATGGATCTCACCATTTCCATTAGGGTTATATTTCTCCTCTCCGTTACACCATTTTGTTGAGGTGTACCGGAAGCTATGATTTGGGAAACTATCCCATGCTCGACCATAAAGTCTTCAAACTCTTGGTCAAGGTACTTACATCCAGGATCCTATCGCAGTGACTTGATAGTCCAACCTAATTGATTCTCAACTTCAGCTCAAAATTCTTTGAACATTTCAAATGTTTCCAACTTCCGTTGCATTAGGTAGACATTTCCGTATCTTGAGTAGTCATCTATAAAGGTGACATAATACTCATAACCACCTCTAGCTTTAACATTCATCGGTCCGCAGACGTCTGTATGTATGAGCTCTTGCGGTTCTTTAGCTCTAAGTCCTTTTCCAGTAAAAGGTCTCTTAGTCATCTTACCTTCTAGACAAGAATCGTAGACAGGTAAGGTGCCAACCTTTAACTCATATAAAGGTCTGCTTTTTACTAATCTGTCTATCCGGTCAAGGTTGATATGACTAAGCCTTAGATGCCAGAGATACGTGTCATTATCATGAGAAATATTATGTGGTTTAGTTTTTGGTTTTTCAACCTTAAACATTTCGGTGTTGAGCAGAGTAGTATGTATTAACGGTCTTAACACATACAAATTGTTTTCATTAATTCCTAAACAAATATTCAAACCATTCTTTCCAATAATAACAGACTTATTATTAAAAGAAACAAAATATTTTTGTTCTAACAACTTAGAAGCAGAAATCAAATTCCGTGTAAATCCAGGAATATAAAATACATTGTCCAACAATATATAATTATTACAAAAACGTAATCTAATTACGCCCACTGCTCGTGCCGACATGACATCCCCTGACCCCACACGCATTGAGAAGGCTTGCTCCTCTAGCTGTGTCCAAGAATCAGTCTATTGTAAAAAAAACAAACATGGTTAGTGGCCCCCGAATCAACTATCCAGGGTGAACAATAATCTTTTATAGGGAAAAACGGGTTTAAAACGCAACGGAAGCATGAGAAAAATGAAATTAGGGTTTGCGTATAAATAAAAATTTTCTCTTTTATGCAACGAGAACCTTAGCCCTAGATTAATTGACATATATAAAAGTATCGTACCTTTTTTTTTGTGACGATTGAATTAGCATCGAATTGAATCCGCAAGATCTTCCAAACCAATCATGAGCGTGAATCACCTAGGAGTGTGGGCTCTCTTTCTTTAAATTGTATACCTGAGGATGGAGACAAACAAAATCTTTTCTTTGTTAGTTACAAATATCCTCCAAGAGAAAAATCCAAGAACGCCCGGTCACTTGTGAATTATCAATCAATTTGATTAAAACTCGCGTGAACCTTGATTCGATGTTGTACACAAAACCCTTTTGATGTAAAGGATACTAGTGTACTATTGAAAACAAAAACTTCTCTTTTTCTCCTTTCTCTTTTCTCTTTGGCCGAATTCCACACCCTTTATCTATAAGTTAATCGAATTTTGTCTAGAGCAAAAACTAAAATTTTCTCCCTCAAAATTCTCTCTTGCTATGCCAAATTCTCTCTTGAAAATTACCTAGCATGGCCGAAATTTTCATCATAAAATTCTTTCTTGCTGGCCGAAAATCACACACACATATATATAGGATCATAAATCCTTTGCTAAGAAGGATTTACTTTGTTGGCAAGAATCCTTTCCTTAGGTGGGTTTGTTTGGTAGTTAAGAATCCTTATCTAAAAGGAATTATATCCTTTTGTATATATATATGGGCTGGCCGAAATTCATATGAATATAATTAGGAGATTTAATTCTTTTCTAAGAAGGATTACTTGGTAGTTAAGAATCCTTTCCTTAGGTAGATTTACTTGGTGGTTATGAATCCTTTTCAAAAAGGAATTCTATCCTAACACCAAGACTCCTAATCCAACTCAAAAGTGTATTTATAACCATATTATCGACTTCCTAATTTGATTAGATAAATAATTCCTTTTATTTATCTAATTATCAAATATATTCTTTTACATTAACTATACTACCAACAATAGTATAGTTTTAGGAGATCATCTTCTACTAGGAAAAGAATTTTGACTTTTAATTAAATAATTAATTAATTAACAAATTAATTAATTTCCATTTAATTAAATAATAAAATAAAAATAATATATTTAAGCTATTCTTAATAGCATTGCCGCCCATACCATATATAAGG
Source organism: Dipteronia dyeriana (assembly GCA_032871835.1). Lineage (NCBI taxonomy): Eukaryota > Viridiplantae > Streptophyta > Magnoliopsida > Sapindales > Sapindaceae > Dipteronia > Dipteronia dyeriana. Next base: position 85,020,933 of record CM065297.1, read on the forward strand.
GCCATATATTATTTTTCTTATTTTATTAAATCCATTAGACCTTAATAAAAAGTCCACATGTGAACTAGACCTATTCTTACAAGAAGAAACAAGTTCTCAGGCCTTATTACAATTCTAGATGGACCCCTAAATTTGTGTTTGGGTTGTGTTTATTGGAGCTTAAATTCAGATAGCCCGTCAAGATCCCCAATCCACACGAACATGCATGGATCACTTGGTCCCGAGCAGGTCATGACTTTGCCGAATTCTTGTATTCTCACTTACTCAGGTTCCTATTCTTTTGCGATGTCTTGAAAGGTACTTTCTGGATGCCTATTTGGATATCTACCTGACAATTTTAAGGGACTATCCACCTTGTCAGTGACGTGTACATTCGACAAAAATATACATATAACGATACCCCCTTAAAATATTTTTGCCGAGTAGGAATTGGTTCTTGGCAGAAGTATTTTAATCGACCCTTTAATCGTTTATGCCTCATTAATACCAGAATAATAATCTTTAATCAATGCCTTGCTGTAATGACATGCCTTAAGGCTACCACGTAAATGCAATTTGTCCCTTCACGGGAAATATCAGTGATTACGACGTTTCATAATTCTGACAGCTTGGTCAGTTCTTTCCTTGGCACGTGTCTTCCAATTGTTTCATCCCCCTAGTATCATTTATGAGAAGTGACTTATGGGGTTGCCCAATACGCCGACTACGTCATCAAATCCTTCGTTTTGATTTTTCTCACTTTTTGAGATTCTAGGGTTTCGCATTTTTGTTTTTGAATAACTTATTTAAGCCGAAATGGAACTATTCTGGTTCATTTTTTGCATAAGTAAACATTCAACCCAAATTTTGTTACCTAGAGAATTCATCTCAACTCTCCATTGAAGCTTTTCCAGGTTTCTTTACATTTACTTTAAAGGTTAGTTTCGAAGGATCTAGCTTCCCGTCATCGCCTTTTTGTTATAGCTTTCCAAGCGCGTGAACACGGAGACCTTCAATTGGTTTCCTTTGTTCGCAGATTATTGGGGGAAATTCCTCCTAACGAACCTTCTTTTTTTGATGTTGATGTTTCTAGGCTTCATCTTGACGCTCACTTTAGTTCTAGCTTTGAATCTTCTTTTGGTTCTGAATCTTCCGTTTCTGATCACCACAGGGTTTCTTTGCAATCAAGGATGGGAAAACATCAGAGTAAACATGTAGTTCACAAACATGGCTCAGGCATCATTCAAATTATGAGGCAAATAATTGACGAAAAAGATGTTGAGGAGGAGCATAGTGCATCTTGTATCCCCTTTTCTCTTGATCGTCCGAGTGGATATGATGCCGAGCCAAATGTGGTCGAGGAAGCTGAAATTGAGAAGTATAATGCTCGGTTTGACCTAGATGACTCGGTTGTGATGACTCCTGCTAGTGTTGGAGCCGTATGGAACCCACCTCCGGACATGGTGGCGATTTATGGGTCCATGCTCCACTGTGGTGTAACTCTTCCTCTCCAACCGTTCATCGCTTGGTTCCTTACCGAGTCAGGGATTGCTCCGGCCTAACTTGCCCTGAATAGCTATAGAATACTAATGTGTATGTGGCACATGTGGAGTCGGATGAACTTGTCGCCACCCTCACCCTACAAAATTAAGCATTTTTTCACACTAAGGCAATCTGGTCGGACTGGAACTTATTTTCTTATGTCCAACCCGCCAGATTGCTGGGTCCCTGAGGGGACGAAAATGAACCAGGGAGTTGATATTTATTTTGATGCCAAAAAAAGAGGTTTTGTGTGGGGATTTCCTACCTCGAACAAGCGTTGGAAGAAGAGCTGGATTTCCTACCTCGAACAAGCATTATGTGCTAAGGGTTCCATATTTTTTTTGTTCTTTTAGCGTAAGGAATAAAAAGAAGCTTATTTTCACTGACACCGAGTTGACTAGACTTGCTCGGGCGGATGTGCGTACCTTTTAAAAAGTGGAGCATGTCCTATCTTAATAAGAAGAAAATGATTGACCTTGGCTTCTTTAAAAAGATTTCAGATTATCATAGGCGATGTAAGTATAAACCTTCTCATTTCTATTTTGCTTCTACGTTATTATTTCTGATTCAGTTTTTATTCTCTAACTTGTGCAGTGTATGACTCGGCCATCATTTGCGACGTCTTAGCTTGCTAGGTGAAATCGATCATTCAAGCGAGCCAAAAATAAGCTTCTCACCAAAATAAGGAAGAAGTCGCTCCACCTGATGACGAATAGGATGAGGATTTTGATGAAGTTGGTGAGCAAATTCGGAGCATGTCCCTAAAGAGGTCATTCGGCCAACCATGGGGGAATCAAGTTGCCCGAGTAGCCCTAATACTCAAAGGGTGTCTGAAGATAAGGGCAGGTAGGGAAGACATCCTAGTGGAGTAGCGTCTAGCGAGCCGCGTTCCATGGTCGAGGAAATGCCTACTGAGCAGTTCGTAGTTCAGGACGATGAAGGCGTCAGGATACCCCCAGATGAGCAAAAAAATCTTGATCATGATTTTTTTGAATCTTTTCAAGATATTACTAAGGATCAGGAGGATCCTATGGCTGACCTCGACTTGCATCATGCTCGGGCTGAGAAAAGAAAGATGGTTGACTCTCTCGCTCGTCCTCATAAAGTCCCTCGAGTGGTATCATTCATTGAGTCGAGTGATGATGAAATCAAGGTTAGAGTTTCCCCAAGCGTTCAAGTTGAAGCATCGATGGGAAAAGCGGAAACTTCAAACCTAAACAGGGATTCTTTACCTCATAAGGTTGAAGACGCAAGGGTGAAATCCTTGGGAGCACTTTCTTATCCCACTCCCCAGGATATGCTAAGGGTGATGTCATTTTGTCGAGCCTTCATTGAGGATGATCATTGGAGCTGCTTTATGGATGATTCTCCAATAGATCGTCTTCAAAATATTTTCAATTGTGCATCCTACGTAAGTCTTCTAACTCAACTGTAATCTTAATGCCTGTAAGATTTTTAACTCAACTCTTCCTTACAGGTGGTGGCTGAGTTCCCTGAGTTAGTTCAAACGTAACAACATCAAGCTTATCGGATAAGGCGTTTTGAAGCCTAGCTAAAGGAGAGTGAGGATAGCCATGCTCGGGTTGAGGCGGCTTACCAAAGGGAGGTGAGCTCTACCCAAGAATTCACCGATAATTGCTTGACTAAACAAATAGAGGTCGATGAGAGAGCTTCCATGGCAGAAGAGAAGGATGTGTCCTTCCAAAATTTACTATCTATTGCCAGGAGTCGATGCTCAAGACTGAACGAGCCCGATCATCTTACGAGCAAAAAATTAAAGATTTGGAGCGCCAAGCTTCGACAGTCGAATCCCTTTCAAAAGAGGCTAGGCTGGAACTTGAGGTCCAAGGGGTTGATCACTTCAAAATGTCTCCTGCTTATGACGCTCTTCCCTTAGGGAATTTCAGCAAGGGTTAGTTTTAGCTAGAGAATTCCTTAAGGTCAAGAATTTGAAAACTAATAAAGCTCGATCCAACTGGGAGGTATTGATAAAAAAACCATATAGACCGGTCCCTAGAGTCTCTTTGAACTCAAATGAAGGAATAGAGAGCTTGATGTCGCAGCTGAGGTAAAGATCCTCATCTTATGCATTTAGAGGTTCCATCATAGCATTCTCTCTCAACCTTCTATGCCACTCAGGAGTCTGATGTGGATGGTTCGATGCCTGATGTTGGTCCGGTCCCCGAAACAGATTATAGCGAGTGGATTGATGACTTGCTCGACACAATTGGTTGGCCTTCAAATGAAAGTCTCCTTCATGTATCGGCAAGAGTTCCAAATCCTCATCTCAGCCTTAGTCATTTTTGTAGAAATTTTGCTTTGTAAAGAATTTTGATCAACGAAGTTTTATTTTTTTGCCTACTGCTTTATTCGGAATGCCAAGTATTTTGTTAAACCGGCTAACTTTATTGCTAGAGTAACTTCACCGAGTATCTTTTTTAGCTTAGTTTCATTACTTGAACAATTTCTAACGCCAAGTATTTTATTAAACTGGCTAACTGTTGCCCGAGTAATCTTGCCGAGTATCTTATTAAACTGGCTATTGCAATTTTGTGCCAAGTATCTTATTAAACTGGCTAATATTATTAACCGAGTCATCTCAAAACTGACAAGTAGATTTATACTTGCGCTTCATACTCGATTACTACCCGAACGTTACATCGAGGCTCACCACGATCATACGTTCGAGTCCTTATGCAAGTTACTGAGGACGTCTCCTAGTTTACCTGTGCAAGGTTTTACCGAATCGTTAAGCTCTAAGATAGCTTAACATAGCCGCGCATCTCTCCAGGGTTTTTTCCCGGCAGCATCCAGAGCCGTTCTGGTGCATTGGGTTTGCCTTTCGGCTAAGGTTGACTGACCTTGCTCGGCTGGCGTGCCCCTTTGATCTTCTCCATCCATTCAGGAATTTTACCAAATTTATGGTCCCGAGCATTTATCAGTTTCATGTTCTTATTAACATGTTTCTTTCACATGTTCTTATTATCATGTGCTTGCTTAAATTTTTGAAATCCTATATCGGGCTTTTATTTATAACTGCAAAACAATATGATCAATTTCAAGTTAAAAATATCCTGACTATTAAAATTGTCCTGACAAAAAGAGGAAACAAATTTTAAGGAAAAAAAATCTTTAAATATTGGGCGTTGCATGGTCGGGGTAAAATCCCTCAATCTGGTAGGGCGATCCAGTATGCTCCATGACCAACCACTCCTTCAATCTTGTATGGGCCTTCCTATTTGTCAGCCAATGATCCTGTAGCTTTTTTCTTTGTGTTCAATGATACTTTTCTGAGCACCAGGTCCCCTAGCTGGAATTTCCTAATCCGAACATAGGAGTTGTAGTGTCAAGCCACTCTTTACTGATATGCTGTATTTCGTACTCGAGATTTTTCCCTCTTCTTTTCTAGCTCATCTAAGCTTTGTAATAGCATATCAACATTCTGGTCTTCATCATATAACCTGACCCTAGATGACATGTATGATGTTTTTACCGGGATAACAACTTCAGTTCCAAATGCTAAAGAGAATGTAGTCTCTCATGTAGAAGTCCTTGTTGTCGTCCGATACGCCCATAATACTTTAGGGATCTTTTTAACCCATCTGCCTTTCTTACCATCCAACTTTGCTTTGATTGTGTGCTTGATGATTTTGTTTACTGCTTCAGCTTGCCCATTGGTTTGAGGGTGGGCATGTGTGGCATAATAATTTACAATTTGGTACTCGTTGAACAGCTGCCTAAATTTTTATTTTTGAACTGGGTGTCGTTATCAGTAATAAGAGTACTCGGGACTCCAAATCTATAAAGTATGTTTTTCTTTATAAAGTTAATGGTATTTGCCTCCGTGATGTGTACTAACACTTCTGTTTCCACCCACTTCGTGAAATAATTAACGTCTACTATAGCATGCTTTGCTCCACCCCTGTCCCAACCGACATTGGGCCAATTAATTCCAGGCCCCACATGGTAAATGGCCATATGGATATGAGGCTTCTAAATTGTTCAGAGAGTTTTCGGATATCGTTGGTTATCCTTTGGCATGAATTGCAACTTTCTGAATATCGTTGTGCATCTGAGAGCAAATAGGGCAAATAATAACCTTGCCTGAGTACCTTACGTGCTAAACTTTTGCACCCAGTATAGTTTCCGCATACTCCATCATGGATTTTCTATAGTATCCGATATGCAACTTCCTCAGATACACATCTTTGGAGTGTTCGGGAAAACCCACTTCTGTACAGTTCTCCTCCAATCATTGTGTATCTTGTTGACCGGTACCTGATGCGTTTGTCTTATAGGGGATCTTCTGGGAGCATGCCTTCTTCCTAGTACCTTTTTAGCAAATTCATCTAACCATCAGACGGTGTTTGGATTTCTGAGATTTCAAAGTTTTTCGGCTAAACTATACTCAGGTCTGAGGAGATGTGCGACCCGAATAGTTTTTAGCCTAATTGTGGTTGTTGCCGATGCTAGTTTGGACAAAGCGTTTGCCTTTTCATTCTCTTCCCTAGGAATCTAGACAATCTTATATTCCTTAAATTTTTGAAGGAGTTGTTTTGCTATGCCTCGATAAGCTATCATACCTTCATCTTTAGCTTGGTATTCATCCAGGACTTAGTTGATGATTACCTGCGAGTCACTGAATATCTCGACCTCATCTGCTCCGAGGGCTATCCATACTATAAGTCCAGCTAGTAATGCCTCTTACTCGGCTTGGTTACTTTTTCCTTTGAAGTCGAATCTCATGGCACGTTCAACATCATCTATTTTCGGGGTGCATACTACGATTCCTTCCCCACTGCCATAAGTGTTCGAAGAACCATCGACATATAACCTCTACAAGAAATTCTTGCCCAACATCCTTTTCGCTTCCAGGTTTGGTTCTGTGAATTCTGCTATGAAATCTGTCACTGCTTGGCCTTTGAGAGATGTCTTGGGGACGTACTCAATATCGAATTCACTCAGCTCGATTGCCCATTTAGTTAATCTCCCGAAATTTTTGGCTTCGAAGATTTGCTTAAATGGGTAATCGGTGAGAACCTGGATTGTGTGAGCCTGAAAGTATGGCCTCAGCTTTCTTATTGTCGAAACCAATGCTAGGGCTATTTTTTCTACATGTGAATACTTGGTTTCAGCCAGAAGAAGAGCCTTGCTGGTATAGTATATTGGCCTTTGTATCTCATCTTCTGTTCTGACTAGAACCGAGCTTGCAGCTAATTCCGTAATTAATAAGTACAAATAGATTATTTCTCCCATTTTAGGTTTTGAAAGGATGAGAGACTGCCTTAAGTACTCTTTGAATTTTAGGAACGTTTGCTCGCATTCTTCGTTCCATTCAAGCCCTTTCCCTTTTTAGATTACTTTAAAAAAGGGAGCACATCTATCTATGGCCTTTGAAATAAGCATCATGTCAAGCATTGGACTTCTTTTAGCGTCTTCAATGAATTCATTTTTTGAAGGGCATGGATCTTCTCAGGGTTTACTTCGATTCCCCTTTGGTGAACTCGAAAACCCAGGAACCTTCCTGAAGAAACTCCAAATAGGCATTTGTTCGGGTTCAACTTCATCTGATATCTTCTCAAGACATCGAATGTTTCTCACAGGTTTGAAGCATGTTCGTCTGTCGAGATGCTTTTGGTTAACATGTCTTCTATGTAAACTTCCATGTTTCTATCTATTTGGTGAGCAAATATCTTATTGACCAATCTCTGGTATGTTGCTCTAGCATTTTTCAGCCCAAAAGGCATTACTGTGTAACAGTATAAGCTTTGATCGGTCGTAAATGTTGTTTTTTCTTCATCAGCCATATTCATCCGGACTTGATTATATCCCGATCAAACGTCCATGAAACTAAGTAACTCATGGCCTGATGTAGCATTGACCAATTGGTTTATTCTTGGGAGTGGAAAACTGTCATTTGTGCAAGCTTTGTTCAGGTCCGTGAAATCCACGCACATTCTCCACTAGCCGTTTTTTTTTCTAGACCAGGACCACATTTGCTTCCCACTGACGGTAGCTAATTTCTTTGATTCAGTGATTAACTTCTCCACTTCATGCTTTGTTGCCCGACTTCTTTCAAGGTTGAATGACCTTCTCTTTTGTATTACTGGTCGTGTGTTTGGATCTACCGCCAAGTGATGTGATATAACTCGGACGTCTATTCCTACCATATCCTCATGACTCCAGGCATATACATCCTTAAATTCTTTAAGTAGATTAATAAGGTCTTGGTTAACCTTTTCTTCTAAATTAGTCCCGATTTTGATCTTCTCATCTGGTTCATCTTCCTTTAAGACTATTTCCTATATTGGTTCACTTTTAGACACATTCGGCTATTCCCTTGGATCAAACTCAAACAATAGTGATTCTTTCTCAGTCTGATCTGATCGTGTTATGGTGCACACTTGATCACTATTGTCTCTGTCGTTGTAAACCGAGAGATTAGCTCTTCTGACCATCTCTGGAGACCCCTTGACTACTCCTACCCCCCGTTCAGTTGGAAATTTGATCATTATAGAGCATTATAAGGCTAGTTGTCCAACTCTACCACTACAAAGTTGAGTAACATTGTTCTCTAACAAGGTTCTGCTCTGATTTTCACGGGCAGCTTCACTGTCCCGAGAGACCTGACATCGACTCCCCCAAATCCTGAGTGGGGTATGGAAAGGTTACAAATCCTTTCGGTCCAACTTAAGTTGATCATAGACAACCATATTGAGAATGCCGACCAAACTACCATTGTCTATTAAAATCCTCACAACTTCCTTGTGGCCAATCTGAGCAATTATGACGAGGGCATCATTTGGTCGAACATCGAACCCATGTGAATCGGCCTCTTTGAATATTATTGGGTCCCATCCTTCCTTTGTTCTTTTTGGATTTGGTTCGATGGAGTTGACATAAAAATTCTACCTTGCCTCCACTACTTCTCAAATTTCCTAAGTCCACTCCCAGTTACTTCTCCCAGTTGATGGTCCTCCGAAGATGGTTTGTATTACTCCAATCGCCTTGGGGCTGGCCCTTTTGTTTTGACTAGAATTATGTTCGGCCTTGGTCTCTTTCTTTACTTCTGACTTCTCAACTTTCTTCGAGATTATATCTTGAAGGTGTCCTTCCCGAATGAGGGTCTCTATATAGTCTCTAAGTTGGTAACATTTGGAGGTCTCATCTTTCCTTGTGGAATCTACAGTATTTTGTCGTGTCTCGCAGAGCAAGTTGAGACTGTCTTCATGGTTCCTTTACCAGATTCTTTTCTTCTAATATTACCAGGATATCTTTTGTTTTTTTTTTCGGAAAGGGGCGTAGTTTGTGTATTTTCCTCTGAACTTCTCCGTGGTCTGGTCAGCATTACGCGCGTTCCCCCCCTCCTAGCTCTTCTCTTTGCTATTTCCTTTTTTTTTACTTTTTGGCTTTACACCTTCGACGCGGCATCTTTTTGTTCGGGCCGTCCTCCATGCATGTAGCAACCTCCTGTTGCTAACTCTTCTTCCTCAGCTAATGCATATCCTCTAGCCATATCCATCATATCTGCATATCTGGTTAGACGAGCCCTTCTTAGGTTAAAAGACAGCCGTCCATTCTACAGGTTGTTTATGAATGCAACAATTATTGCTTCTTCATTTGCACTACCGATTTCTAAGACCGCATGACCGAATCTCCCCAGGTATTTCTTCAGAGTTTTTTCATTCCCTTGCTTTAGCTAAGAAAGGTAAGCGACTGACTTTTTCCGGTGCACATTGCCTAGGAACTGTCTTGAAAAGATTCTGCTCAACTACCCGAAACTCCCAATACTTGTAGGAGGCAATCTCCCAAACCATCTTGAACCCGTATCTCCCAGGGTTTATGGGAAATTAAGGCACAACAACAGATCGCTGTGTGCATATTGGGCCATGGCGTTTTTATATCCCCTAACATGTTCTTTAGGATCTGTATCCTTCTTGAACTGTACCACTCGTGGCATCTTGAACCTTTCTGGGAAGGGGGTTCTCAGGATGTCTCTGGTTAAAGGACTGTCAGAATCTTCGTCAAACAACTCGTTATATCCATATCGCCTAACCAACGCGTCCATTTGACGCCTGTTGTTTTTGACTTCTCGGGTCAGACTCTGAATCATAACATCTATGTCCCCCACCGGTTCTCCATGATGGTTAAACTATCGGGTGATCGTCATACCTTTTTCCAACCCTTCTTCACTTTGTTCTTGAGTCTCATTGGCTAATACTTGCAGGCGTATGGATCCATGACGACGTTTGAGATGGTGCCGATCGCTATCCTATGATGATGATGACCGATTCCTACGATGGTCATATTTATGGTGTCTATCACGGGTTACCTGTCCACGACTCTGCCTTTGGCGTGGTCGTTCTTCTCTGAGCGCTTCACGATCCTTGTCCCGGTTGCATGTTACACCTCAAAATTGATTGATTTGAGCTGAGTTCCCAACAGTCGCTGGTATATCTGTTTCCGACCCAACTATAACAGAATGAAGCCTTGTAGGTGGAGGGTTTGGGGTTTGCTCATCTTCCGCAACCAATAGGTCTACTCCTTCTCTCGCCGCATTCGTCAGTAATTATTGCAGTGCCTGGCTGAAATGACGTGTTATGTCTTCACTGGTAGAAGGGATTTGCTGGATATTAGCCATAAGTGCTGGTTGGTTCTTGACGGTTGTGGTGGGATCTCGAGTACTCCGGCCTATATAAGCATCATCTGGAGATTTTTGGATATCCATAGAACTGTTTCTGACTCCGCTACCAGCCATTGCTTAAGTTCCTCCCCTCCTTCTAGTGCCAATTGTTGATGTTGATTTCTCGATAGATGAGAGAGTCAACAAGATTGGATTTGGTTATGATCTGTCAAAGAGAAAGAGAAAGATATGTAATTTTGAAGTTAATAAGACACGAGTTTACGTGGTAAAACTCCTGTAATCGGAGAAACGATTTTAACTTTTAATTAAATAATCAATTAATTAACAAATTAATTAATTTCTATTTAATTAAATAAAAAAAAACAATATATTAAGCTAATATATATAGCCTTGCCGCCCAAGACCACACATGGGCATATATATTATTTTTCTTATTTTATTAAATCCATTGGTCCATAATAAAAGGTCCAGATGTGAACTAAACACGTTCTTACAAAAATAAATCCTTCTACATGCCTTAATACAATTCTAAATAGACCCATAAATTGGTCCGATACAATATATCAAGTGATCCATGCAAGTTCACGTGGATTTAGGATTTTGGCGGGCTATGCAAATTTAAACACCAATAGACATAACCTAATTATAATCAACAAATGATTTATTGGGAAATATCGGTTCAAAACACGGCGGAAGCGTAAAACTAGGGTTTGGTATATTATAAAAATTACCCCCTTTAATAGAAAGAACCTTAACCCAAGATTAATTGACTTATATTAAAATTATCATACCTTTTTCTTTTTATGACAATTAAACTAGCATCGAATTGAATCCGTAAGATCTTCCAATCCAATCACGAACGTGAATCACCTAGGAGTGTGGGCTTCCTTTCTTTTAATTTTATACCAGAGGATGGAAACAAACAAAATCTTCTTCTTTTTAGTCACAATAATCCTCTAAGAGAAAACCCAAGAACGTCCAGTCACTTGTGAACATCAATCTATTTGATTGAAACTCGTGTGAACCTTGATTCGATGTTGTACAAAAAACCATTTGATGTGAAGGCTACAAGTGCACTATCGAAAACAAAATGTTCCCCTTTTCTCTTCTCCTTGACCTAATTCAATACACAATATCTATAAGTTGGACGAAGTTTTTTTTTTATGTAACTCGAAGAAAAAATAAAAAACAACTTCTCACTCCAAAAGTTAGGTCTTTGTCGAAATTCTATATAGGAGTATATATAGATAGCCGAAAATCCTTCTAGAAAGAGGATTTCTACTTCACCAAGACTCCTATCAAAATTTGGATTCAATCCTCTTAAAAATAGGATTTCTTTTACACACCAAGACTCCCAATCCAACTAAAATAGTGTATTTATTCAATAACCAATTATTGAATATAAATTAAATTGTGACCAAATAAAAACTTCCTAATTTGACCAATTGTCAATTAGAGTCATAATAGAAATCAAATATTTCCTAATTTGACTAGATAAATAAATTCCTTTTATTTATCTACTTATCAATATATAGTATTCGATACTTATCATATTACCAACAAGAGTGGGACTCTAGGAGACCTTTTCCTTCTAGAAAAAAGATTTTGACTTTTAATTAAATAATTAATTAATTTCTATTTAATTAAATAATAATAATAATATTATTAAGCTAATATATATAGCCTTACTGCCAAAGACCACACAAGGGAATATATATTATTTTTCTTATTTTATTAAATCCATTGGTCCTCAATAGGTCCACATGTGAACTAGACCCATTCTTACAATAAGAAACAAGTCCACATGCCTTAATACAATTCTAAATGAACCCATAAATTGGTTTGGTAGAATATATCAAGTGATCCATGCAAGTTCGTGTGGATTGGGGATCTTGGCGGGCTTCTAAATTTAAGCCCCAATTGACATAACCTAATCACAATCAACAAATTATTAACTTAGGTCCGATCTATTAATTTTAGTTCATTCCACTAAAGAACTAAAATTGAACTTTTAAATAAAGATAGAATAAGTTAATACTGCTCATTCATACCCTAGACAATCTTAATAGAGAAAGTGTATCCTCGTGAAGAATATCAATAATCGCCAAGAGCACATAGACCACATATAGGTCTCCAAGTGACCACATTTTGAACTTGGATATTTTGAATTATCCATAAGCCATATTTCAATAGACACTATTGAAAACATAACATTAAGATTTAATATCCAATACCTCAAAACATCCATATTATGATATTCTACTCTCAGTAATAAATGGAGCCAAGATATCCATATCTATAAATGAAGTCCTCTATCGATTAACAAATGAATGCCACTAAACTATCATGGATAGACTACGCTATATAATCGTACTCACTGATATCTCAAATGGTAACACTTGCAACCCTATGTCCATCATTTATCTCAGGTTTGAGATAGAATCTTCGATTGTCTTCAAATGAAAACATTTATCCATTGACGGTTCTGGATAAAGTATTTCACTATGATCCTATTCAATGCATCTTGTGCACTAGATTCCTTTGCCCAAAGACACCACACTTTGATGATTTTAGACTCGTCATAACAGATTTGATCCCACTCAAATGCTAGCAAAAGAATCTACAACTTTGACAAGATAAAGGGCCCAATCTTTATCTTAAGTTGTGAATATTATTCAAAACTAACTAAAGAATTGTATCTACCTCATACATATCCAGATGTATGAACAATTCTTCTTTTCTCATAGTCTTTTGACCTTACAATTTTTTACTTTTGACAATTATAATAATTAAAATATAAATGTATAAGATTTGTTAAACTAGAAATCACTTTATTAATATGACAATATTGTCAAATACATTAATACACTTTTGCTATCGAGCATAATCCTAATAATCTCCCACTTGCTCTATATCAAATGTGTCATATCTCTTATCCCTTTATTCTCCAGGTGCCCATCAAAACTCTTTTGTAGAAAAGCCCTTGTGAAGGGATCCACTAGATTTTCTGGTGACGCGACCTTGGTTATCGTCACGTCTCCCATATGCACAATTTCCCTTAAAAGGTGATACGTTCTTTCAATGTGTTTCCTTCTCTTATGACTTCTTGGTTCTCTCAAATTGGCCACTGCTCCACTATTGCCACATTAGATAGTGATCTGCTTATTCGCATCAGAAACCACTTCCAAGTCAATCAATAATTGGCGAAGCCAGTCAACCTTTTTAGCAGCCTCGCATGCGGCAACATACTCAGCTTCAATGGTGGAATTGACAATACAAGATTGCTTGATACTCTTCCATATGATTGCCCATCTTCCAAGTGTAAACACAGGTCCTGATGTTGATCTTCTAGAGTCAGAATCCGATTGGAAATCTAAATCTGTATACCCAACAGGAATTAAATCCCCTCCAAAGTATACAAGTATATAATCTCTCGTTCTCTTGAGATACTTAAAAATATGCTTGGCTGCCATCCAGTGATCAGGATCAGGTTTCGATTGAAACCTGCTAAGTATGCTAACAACAAAACAGAGGTCTGATCTAGTGCAAAGCATTGCTTACTTGAGACTCCCAATTGCTGAGGCATATGGAACCCTACTCATGAATTGATCGTCATGCTAATTTTTAGGAACTTGTTCCGTAGAAAGTTTGATTCCATGTCTGAAAGGTAACATACTTTTCTTGAAATCTTGCATAGAAATTCTTGACGAGATTTTGTCTATGTATGAAGCTAGGGATAAGGCAATCATTCTATTCTTTTTATCCCTTATGACTTGGATACCAAGAATATAACTTGCTTCTCCTAAGTTTTTCATTTCGAATTGTTTTGCCAACCATTCTTTTACTAATGTCAATACACCTATATCGTTTTCGATGAGTAGTATATCAACAACGTCAAGAACTAGGAAAACCAACTTGTCACCTTTAATCCTTTCATATACACAGGGTTCGTCAAGGTTTTGAATAAATCCAAAACTTTTCACGTCTTGATCGAACCTTATGTTCCAGGATCTGGATGCTTGCTTCAATCCATATATGGATCTTTGCAACTTACATACCCTTTCCTCTTGGCCTTTTTCAATGAATCCTTCTGCTTGCATCATATAGTTGCTTTCATCAAGGCTTTCGTTAAGGAAAGTTATCTTCATGTCCATTGCCAAATCTCTAGGTCTAAAGATACCGGAATGGATAAGAGTATCCTAATGGATTTAAGCATGGCCACAAGAGAGAAGGTTTCCTCACAATTTATACCTTTCTTCTTTGTGTAACCTTTAGTTACCAATCTAGCTTTAAAGGTTTCCACATTTCCATCCATTCCTCTTTTTCTCTTGTATACCCACTTGCACCAGATGGGTTTTCTCCCTTTAGACAAATCTACAAAATACCAGACTTTGTTTTTAAACAAAGATTCAATTTCGGATTGCATTACCTTTTGCCAATGGCGACAATCAACATCTTCCATTGCTTCCTTATATGTATAGGGATCATCATTGCCTGGAGATTCTCTATCGATTCTTCTAGACCGATACATCCCTCGGGTTGTATACTAGCCCTCACACTACAATGAGGTATAGTAGATTGTTGATCTTGTGTTGGTGCAGAACTTACAATTGGTCTAGGATGTAAAACCTCTTGTGGAATTGTATCTCCTGAAAGCTCGATCAGAAAAATTGTACTTTTAGGCACAAAATTATTCATATAGTCCTCTTCCAAAAATTTAGCATTTGTCAAAACAAGCACTTTAAGATCTGAAGGACTAAAGAAATAAAATCATTTGGTTCCTTTTGGATACCCTACAAATATGCATATTTCTGAACGGGACTCCATCTTTACACTCTTTCCTTTTAACACGTGCACAGGACATTCAAATATCCTTAAGTGTTGTAAATCCACAACTCATGCGGTGTTTTAGGAAACAACTTAGATGGTACATCATTTAGAATGTACATAGCGGTTTGTAAAACATATCCCCAAAAAGAATAAGGGAACATTGAATTACTCAATATAGACCAAACCATGTCCAAAAGAGTTCTATTTCTCTGTTTTGCCACCCCATTGTATTGAGGTGTACCTGGTACAGAAAACTAAGAAATTATCCCATTATCAATAAGATATTGCTGAAACTCACCTGATAGATATTCTCCGCCACGATCAGACCCTAAGATTTTTATGAGTTGCTCTAGCAGATTTTCAACTTCAGCTTTAAATGCTTTGAACATGTCAAAAGCATCCCAAGTAATCCACCTCTAGCTTGAATGCTCAAAGGGCCATACACATCAATGTGTATCAATCGTAAACATTCAGTGGCTCTTGTGCCTTTAGTTGTGAATGACCTTTCGGTCATCTTACCTTTCAAACAAGATTCACAAGTTGGTAGATCATCAACCTTTAAGTCACTTAGAGGTCCGTCACTAGCCAATCTTTTGATCCTATTAAGGTTAATATGACCTCGGCGTAAATTCCATTGGTGGGTTTCATCTTTTGATAATTTTACTCTTTTACGATTAGTTTGTGCTGATTCCGTGTCTAAAATGTGAGAGATATTTCTATGCAAGTAGAATAACCCATTTTCCAACGTACCTTTGCAAACAAATTTGTTATTCTTACTAATAGTAAAAGCTTTATTAAAAGTAACTGAATATCCAAATTGGTTTAGACATGAAAATGAAATTAAATTCCTCTTGAATTGTGGTACATAATAAACGTTTATTAAATCTAAATGCCTATAAGAATATAAATTGATTCCTCTTGACACCAACGCTTCGTTGCCTAAATGCAAGTTGAATTCATTTGTATTAAGTCTTTTCCTTTCCCGGAACGCCTTCTAGTCAGGTCCAAGTTGCTTTTTCTTTTATTGTTTCTTGACCTTTTTACGAATCTTAAAAGTAGCAACTATACCAACCGAATGAATCTCTTAACCCTTGCCTATCACAAGGATTTTCTCGATGCTTTGATCATCTTGCATCAAGCCTTGCAAGGTGTATTCCTTATTGTTCAAGGTGTAGTCCAAGTTGAACGGATTAAAGAAATCTGACAATGAGTTGACGATCATGTCAATTTTTGTCTCACCATCTATCTCAGAACCATTAAGTTCAATAATGTTGATATGTGCTATGACTTTAATCATGTGATCTTTCACAACTTGTTCAGGTTTCATCTTAAGATTTATTAAAGCAGTCGATGCCTCTCTCTTTGTCTTCCTAGACTTCATAGCAAACATCTCTTTTTGAGACATCATTATATCGGTAGCAGTCTCCATTCCTTTATGGTGCTGTTGCAAGACGTCGGAGATGGTGGCCATAATGTAACAATTAGTCATCTCATCTGAAGACTTCCAATGTTGATACTCATCTCTTTGCTCCTCAGTAGATTTATTAGTTTGGTGGTTAAGGATTAGACAGAACGAATTTATGTTTTTCAGAATGCAACAACAACCCAATTTTCCTTTTCCATTTGACATAATTATCATCAGTTAAAGTATAATCTTTTAGGATGTTGATTAGGGATGGGGCCATGATTTCTTTATAATAACAAAGTTAATATGAGTAAACAATCATGATAAAGCACTTTCGAATAGTTATCTTGAATTATTTAAAATAATTCAATCGTAAAATTCAACGGTGATCCAACACCCATAAATGTCACCTCCTTTGGGAGTTCGTACCATTTACTAGTTGGACTAGGTCCCAGCTAATTGTTAACATAACAACCAGCATTTTCAATTTTATCCTTGCGATTTTATTAACAAGAACTATTTGGAGGATATTAATAAAATCACATTAAGTACGTTACCAAGTTATCGAGCTTCAATATATTTCCTCACGAATATCCCTCCTTTGAGAGTAGATATCGTTTGAGTCAATTGTCTAGTCTATCCTTCTAAGGAAGTATCTTGCTAAGTTCCATTCATGAATACCCCATTGAGGGGTTATTACACAAAACACAAAGCTCAACTAAACTTGGAGGCCGTAGGTGTTCCGAAACACCTTCTCCCACTCAATTGTTTAAGGCGTGTGATAGAATTCCATAGAATGATTTACCAAGTTATCTAGATGCCCATTAGATTCCTAAACCATTCAATGCATGTTCGTGTCTTCGATACTTGTTCCGGTTGCTCCCAATTCTTTAAACCTTCGTGTCTTCGATACTTGAATGTATTACAGAAGACTTTTAAATAATAAAATACTGCAGTTTTTTTTAATACAATATTTTTCTACAGTATTTTTATTATAATAGCAAAATAAATAAAAAACTTAGCAACTACCAAGAAGGAAATTATGGCGATGATAGGCCACCCTTCTTGTTACAATCCCAAAACAAAAATACATTGAAATTCTATGACCAAAATTGAGCAATAACAATCCACATAAAACACACACACACACACACACACACATATATATATATATATATATATATATATATATATATATCCATACATTCCTATGTATATATTTACGCGAATACATAGAGTGCCATCTCTTTCTAAAACATGCATATATACAATAAAAATAAATAGATTCATGTAACACATACATCATTTAATCAAGGGTAAAACTAGGATCTGATACCAATTGTAGGTAAAAATTGGTTCAAAACATGGCAGAAGCGTAAAATTAGGGTTTGGTATATTTTAAAAAATTTCCCCTTTAATAGAAAGAACTTTAACCCTAGATTAATTGATGTATATTAAAAGTATCGTACCTTTTTCTTTTCGTGACGATTAAAGTAGCGTCTAATTGAATCCGCAAGATATTCCAATCCAATCACGAAGGTGAATCACCTAGGAGTGTGGGCTCCCTTTCTTTTAATTGTATACCAGATGATGGAAACAAACAAAATCTTCTTCTTTGTTAGTCACAATAATCCTCCAAGAGAAAACCCAAGAACGTCCGGTCACTTGAGAATATCAATATAATTGATTGAAACTCGCATGAACCTTAATTCGATGTTGTTCACAAAACCTTTTGATGTGAAGGCTACAAGTGCACTATCGAAAACAAAACGTTCCTTTTTTCTCTTATCATTGGCCGAATTCAATACACAATATCTAAAAGTTGGATGAAGGTTTTTTGTTATTTAACTATACAAAAAACAAATAAAAAACAACTTCTCACTCCAAAAGTATATATAGGTGGCCGAAATCCTCCTAGAAAGAGGATTTCTACTTCACCAAGACTCCTATCAGAATTTGGATTAAATCCTCTTAAAAAAAGGATTTATTTTACACACCAAGACTCCTAATCCAACTCAAATAGTGTATTTATTCAATAACCAATTATAGAATAAAATTAAATTGTGACTAATTCAAAAACTTCCTTATTTGACCAATTGTCAATTAGAGTCCTAATAGAAATCAAATACTTCCTAATGTGACTAGATAAATAAATTCCTTTTATTTATCTACTTATCAAATATAGTATTTGAAACTTATCATATTACCAACATAATATGACTCTAGGAGACCTTCTCCTACTAAGAAAAAGATTTTGACTTTTAGTTAAAAAATTAATTAATTAACAAATTAATTAATTTCCATTTAATTAAATAATAAAATAAAAAACAATATATTAAGCTAATATATGTAGCCTTGCCACCCAAGATCACACATGGGCATATATATTATTTTTCTTATTTTATTAAATCCATTGGTCATTAATAAAAGGTCCACATGTGAACTAGACCCATTATTACAAGAAGAAACAAGTTCACATGCCTTAATACAATTCCAAATGGATCCATAAATTGGTCTGGTAGAATATATCAAGTGATTCATACAAGTTCTTGTAGATTGAGAATCTTGGCGGGCTATCTAAACTTAAGCTCCAATAAACATAACCTAATCACAATCAACAAATGATTCACTTAGGTCCGATCTATTAATTTTAGTTCATTCCACTAAAGAAATAAAATTGAATTCTTAAATAATGATAGAATAAGTTAATATTGCTGATTCATACCCTAGACAATCTTAATGGAGAAAGTGTATCCTCGTGAAGAATTCCAGTAATTGCTAAGAGCTCATAGACAGCCTATAGCTCTCCAAGTTACCTTATTTACTCATATGACCACATTTTGAACATGGATATTTTGACTTGTCCAGAAGCCATATTTTAGTAGACACTATTGAAAACTTAAGGTCAAGATTTAATTTCCAATACCTCAAAATATCCATATGATGATATTCTACTCTCAATAAATAAATGGAGCCACGATGTCCATATCTATAAATGATGTCCTCTATAGATTAACAAATGAATGCCACCAAACTATCGAGGATAGGCTATGCTATATAATCGTACTCAATGATAGCTCAAATGATAACACTTGCAACCATAAGTCCATCATTTATCTCAGGATTGTGATAGTCTCTCCGATTGTCTTCAAGTGAAATTTTTTATCCACTGACGGTTCTGAATAAAGTATTTTACTGTGATTCTATTCAATGCACCCAGTGCACTAGATTCTTTTGCCCAAAGACACCATACTTTGATGATTTTAGACTCATCATAACACATTTGATCCCACTAAAATGCTAGCAAAAGAATCTACAATTTTGACAAGAAATAGTCGCCCAACCTTTATCTTAAGTTGTGAATACTATTCAAGAATAACTAAATATTTGTATCTACCTCATACATATCCAGATGAATGAACAATTCTTCTTTTTTTATAGTCTTTTGGCCTTATGATTATTTACTTTTGACAATTTTATTAACTAAACTAAAAATGCTATAAGATTTGTTAAACTAGAAATCACATTATTAATATGAAAAGATTGTCAAATACATTATTACACTCTTACTATCTAGCATAATCCCAAATTGATTCACTTAGATTCGATCCATTAATTTTAGTTCATTCCACTAAAAAACTAAAATTGAACTCTTAAAAAAGGATAGAATAAGTATATATTACTCATTCATACCCTAGACAATCTTAATGGAGAAATTGTATCATCGTGAAGAATATCAGTAATGGCCAAGAGCTCATAGACCACATTATAGTTCTCCAAGTGACCATATTTACTCGTATGACCACATTTTGACCTTGGGTACTTTGACTTGTCCAGAAGCTATAGTTCAATAGACACTATTGAAAACTTAATGTTAAGATTTAATATCCAATACCTCAAAACATACATATGATAATATTCTACTATAATTTAATAATTGGAACCACGATATCCATATCTATAAATGAAGTCTTCTATTGATTAATAAATGAATACCACCAAAACTACGGAGGATAGACTATACTATACAATCGTACTAATTGATATCCCAAATGATAACACTTGCAACCATAAGTCCATCATTTTTCTCAGGATTGAGATAGACTCTTCAATTGTCTTCAAGTGAAAGTTTTTATCCATTAACGGTTCTGAATAAAGTATTTTACTGTGATCTTATTCGATGCACCCAGTGCACTAGATTCTTTTACCCAAAGACACCACACTTTGATGATTTTAGACTCATCATAACACTCCCATTCAAATGCCAGCAAAAGAATCTACAACTTTGACAAGTTATAGGCATCCAACCTTTATATTAAGTTGTGAATGTTATTCAAGACTAACTAAAGAATTGTGTCTACCTCTTACATATCCAGATGTTCGAACAATTCTTCTTTTCTCATAGTCTTTTGACCTTATAATTATTTACTTTTGACAATTATAATAATTAAACTAAAAATGCTATAAGATTTGTTAAACAAGAAATCATTTTATTAATATGAAAAGATAGTCAATTACATTATTACACTCTTGCTATCCAGTATAATCCCAACATGTGGCACACTTAACAGTCTGTGGTTTTTCCCATTTGGCGGCTTTCCATGTATATCTCAAGTGCCATTTTAATTCTGCACTTATTACACTTGTTTTTTTATCGTGACTAGTTAGGAGTATTTTTGTCTAATTGGTCATTAATGAAAATTGGGAAAATTTGATTAAAATCTATTCACTCCCCCCACTAGATTGATATTCAACACTATAATTTGTTTCAATTGGTATCAAAGTAGGTTCCTAGATATACATAGGTGATCCTTTCTCCTTTTGGTGTGTTTTTCATTTTGTGTGATTTTTTATCATTCATACATTTGCATTCATTTGCACTCATATAACCCAAAACACCACGTGTGATTTTGAGAGACTAGAGGGTGCGTTGATCTCTAACCCACTAATGCTCACTAAGGATTACTACTCCTTTTAGAAAGTGAGGATAGAAGTCTTTTTGTGTGAACTTATTGAGCATGTGTGGATGTGTGTGGAAGAAGTATACTCACCTCCCACAGAGATAAAGAGAATGAGGCTTCGATGCTTAAGCCCAAGCCCAAGTGGATTAATAATGAACTCGAGGCTACCGAATGGAACTCAAAGAGCCTCCATGCCTTATATCATGCAGTGGGTGAGAGTCAAGCAAAGCTCATCCAATCCACTTGAGATTTTCGAGAAGCCTTGAGAGATTCTAAGAGTCACCCATGAAGGTACCACAAAAGAAGAAGACAAGAAGTTGGGTACCTTGAACATAAAGCTTCAATGTTGTGATTGTGGTGGCTATGAGCACATCTCCATGGACTGTGGAAAATCGAAGAGCAAGAGTCGAAAATGCAAATCAAAGGCCTACTCTTGTAGTAAGAGTGAAGAATGCTCTTTGGGTTTTAAGAGATGTGAAAGGAATCACATAGCCATGTACACTTTACATGATGATAACTCTATAGCGGCCACAAGACATCCATCACTTAAGGTCAACATTGAAGAAGCTAGCTTAGATGATGATTGCCACGAGCGCACAAGGGGTAGAAGCTTCGATGAAGAAAGTTCGAGCTCCAAGAACTTAAGAGATGAAAGGTTTGATTATAAAGACTTCATCAAAAGACTTTGAAGGTCATTGAAGAAGAAAAACAAAGAAATCAAGAAGTTAAAGAAAGAGAATCTTCAACTAATGACCAAGTTAAATGACTCCTTGAAGAAAAACATATTTGATGTGTCTAAGTATAAGAAGAAGATTATTGATTGTCATCAAAGGATGAAGGCAATGAAGGATGAACTTGCCAACAAAGACAATTCCTTGAAGATCATCATAGATAAAGAGATGAGGTGCCTTGAAGAAATGAAAAATGCCAAAGTCATGCAACCTCAAGATCAAGGCAAGAGAAGAGCTTCACCTCCACTTCATCCTATAAGGAAAATTGATCTTGGAAAGACATCCAAGAATGGACAATTGAAGGTGCCAATGAATAATGGTGTTAAACCTCACAATCAAAAGCTTCACCTCTAATCCTTCCAAAACCAAGAAGGCATGATCAATGACTCATCCACCTCAGCAAGCTAGACTACAAAGGTGTCATCAATCGGCTCAAGCTCTTAGGAGAAGCCAACCTCATTGACATGGCGATGCCTCAATGAGATCATAATGCAGTGGTATAATTTCTTCCTTTGTAGCAAATTTTCATTTTTGTGGTATGATTTGTCATTTAAGACCAAATTGCTTTAAGTATATAAAGATGTATAGATTAGAGAACATGGAAGAAAAACGGTTGAAAGAGAGGGCAAGTTTGCATAAACCTAGGATTTTTTGAAATATATGTATGACCACTAGAAATAAAAAAAATGGAACCTAGGTGGGATAGAAAGAATGAACCTGTTTGCCTTAGTTCCCATGAGATACCCGTAGAGGCAACTAGGTCCGTTGAACTTGGCAAGCCTATAGGACCTCATGTCTCCAAATGACTTGATTGGATTTGACCCCATTTGGGGAACTCAAGCAAAGAGAGCCATTGCTATTAGGATTAAGCTTGATAGCAAGAGTGTAATATTGTATTTGATAATCTTTTCATATTAATAAAGTGATTTCTAGTCTTACAAATCTTATAGCATTTATAGTTTTATTATTATAATTGTCAAAAGTAGATAATCATAAGGTCAAAAGACAATAAGAAAAGAAGAATTGTTCATACATCTGGATATGTTTGAGGTAGACACGATTCTTTAGTAAGTCTTGAATAATATTCACAACTTAAGATAAAGGTTGGGCACTTTTGTCTTGTCAAAGTTATAGATTCTTTTGCTAGCATTTGAGTGGGATCAAATGTGTTAAGATGAGTTTAAAATCATCAAAGTGTGGTGTCTTTGGGAAAAATAATCTAGTACACTGGATGCATTAAATAAGATCACAGTGAAATACTTTATCCAGAACTGTCAATGCATAAAAGTTTTCATTTGAAGACAATCGGAGAGTCTATCTCAATCTTGAGATAAATGATTGACTTATGGTTGCAAGTGTTATCATTTGAGCTGTCAATGAGTACGATGATATAGCATAGTCTATCCTCGATAGTTTGGTAGTATTCATTTGTTAATTGATAGAGGACTTCATTTATAAATATGGACATCATTGCTCCATTTACGAAATCATAGTAGAATATCATCATATGGAAATTTTGAGGCATTGGATATTAAATCTTAACATTAAGTTTTCAATAGTGTCTATTGAAATATGGCTGATGGACAAGTCAAAATATCAAAGTTCAAAATGTGGTCATATGAGTAAACATAATAACTTGGAGAGCTATAGGTGGTTTATGAGCTCTTGGCAATTACTAATATTCTTCACTAGGATACACATTCTCCATTATGATTGTCTAAGGTATGAATGAACAATATTAACTTATTATATCTTTATTTAAGAGTTCAATTTTAGTTCTTTATTGGAATGAACTAAATTTAATATATCGGACGTAAGTGAATCGTTTGTGGACTGTGATTAAGTTATGTCTACTGGAGCTTAAATTTACATAGCCTGCCAAGATCCTCAATTCACACAAACTTGCATGGATCACTTGATATATTCTACCGGATAAATTTATTGGTTCATCTAGAATTGTATTAAGGCATGTGGACTTGTTTCGTTTAGTAAGAATGAGTCTAGTTCACATGTGGACATTTTATTAAAGTCCAATGGATTTAATAAAATAGGAAAAACAATATTTAGCCCATATTTGTATAGCTTGGGCGGCAAAGGACTATATAATAGCCTTACATATTGTTTTTTTAATTTTATTATTTAATTAAATAGAAATTAATTATTCAATTAATTAATTAAATAAATAAAATTCAAAATCTTTTTCCCGGTAGGAGATGGTCTCCTAGAGTCATATTATTGTTGGTAATATGATAAGTATCAACTACTATATTTGATAAGTAGATAACTAAAAAGAATTTATTTATCTTGTTAAATTAGGAAGTATTTGATTTCTATTATGACTCTAATAGACAATTGGTCAAATAAGAAAGTCTTTGATTTAGTTACAATTTAATTATATTCAATAATTGGTTATGGAATAAATAGACTATTTGAGTTGGATTAGGAGTCTTGGTGTGGAAAAGGAATATTTCTTTGAAAAGGATTCTTTGTCACCAAGTAAACTCACCTAGAGATAGGATTCTTGGCCACCAAGTAAATCCTCTTTAGGAAATGATTTGAGAACCTATATATATCTCCATATAAAATTTGGCCAAGGCTAATTCTAATTGAAATTTCAGCTAAGGCTAGGGCTTTAATGAGAGTGAATTCGGTCAAGTGACAGAATTTTGAGAGAGAAAACATTTAGTTTTTGCCTCTAGATGAAATTCGGTCAACTCATAGATATTGTGTATAAAATTCGGCCAAAGAGAAGAGAAAAGGTGAACGTTTTTGTTTTCGATAGTGCACTAGTATCCTTTACATCAAAGGGGTTTTATGTGCAAAAATTGAATCGGGTTCACGCAAGCTTCAGTTAAATATATTGATAATTCACAAGTGACAAACCGTTTTTTGGTTTTCTCTTGGAGGATTATTGTGACAAACAAAAGGAAAAAGTTATTGTTTGTTTACATCCTCATATATACAATTCAAGGGAAAGGAGCCCACACTCCTAAGCGATTCACGTTCGTGATTGGATTGGAAGATCTTACGGATTCAATTTGGTGCAACTTCAATCGTCATGAGAAAAAAGGTACGATACTTTAATTATATGTCAATTAATCTAGGGTTAAGGTTCTTTGTTTTAAAGGGGAAATTTTTAAAATATACCAAACCCTAATTTTACGCTTCCGCTGCATTTTGAATCAATTTTTCCATACAATTGGTATCAGAGCCTGTCGTACCCATGATTAATTGATGCATATATACGTTAACCTATTTCTTTTTATTACAAATATGAATGTTTTAGAAAGATATGACACTTTAGGTATTCGCATATATATATATATATTAACATTGGAATGTATAGATATATATATATATATATGTATAAATATATATACATATATATATATATATATATATATGTTTTACAGTGTGATTTATTATTGCTCAATTTTGGTCCTAGAATTTCAATGTATTTTTGTTTAGGGATTGTAACAAGAAGGGTGGCTTAACATCGCCATAATTTCCTTCTTGATAGTTGCTGGTTTTAATTTTATTTTATTGATGTAATAAAAAAAACTACAGTATTTTATTGTTTAAAATACTATTGTAATATATTCAAGTATCAAATATTCAAATATTTGAAGAATTGGAAGCAACCGGAACAAGTTTGGTACCGTGCGCGCCACAACAACAGTCCTGCATATGAATGAGCACGTAGCCACGATTGTTGTGGTATGGGTTGTGCACGGCAGCCCTATGGATGTCATGGGTTGCGAACATCAGCCCTTTATGGAGCCAAGGGTTACGCACGCCCTTGAGAGGCAGCCAATGGGTCCAAATGGACGATGGTCGCGCGAAGACTTGTTCTCCAAGAAAGGAGTTTTTGTATTCCAATCCATATGTAATTTACTTACTTTTCTAGGATTGACCAAAATTGTAGCTATTTAATTTTTTGTAAATTTTGCAATGTTTGTCACTGTTTGGTAACGTGTCATATAGAATAGCAATGCCATTCAAATATCTCTTTCGGTATGAACATGCATTGAATGGTTTAAGTTTCTAATTGGCATCTAAATAACTTAGTAAATCATTCTATGGAATTCGATCACACACCTTAAATAATTGAGTGGGAGAAGGCGTTTCGTAACACCAACGACCTCCAAGTTTAGTGAGCTTTACGTTCCGTGTAATAACTCTCTAAAGGGTATTCATGAATGAAATTTAGCGAGATACTTCCTTACAAAGATAGACTAGACAATTAACCCAAACGATATTTACTCCTAAAGAAGGGATATTCGCGAGGGGATATATTGAAGGTCGATAACTTGGTAACACACTCAATGTGATTTTATTAATCCTCCCAAGAGTTCTTGTTAATAAAATTTCAAGGCTAAAATTGAAAATGCAAGTTGTTATGTTAACAATTAGGTGGGACCTAGTCCAACGAGTAAATGGTGCGAACTCTTAAAGGAGGTGTGACATTTATAGGTGCTGGAACACCGTTGAATTTTATGATTGAATTATTTTATTTCATTCAAGTTAAATATTCGAAAGTGCTATATCATGATTGTACGTATATAATTTTTGTTATTATAAAGAAATCATGACCACATCTCTAATCAACATCCTAAATGATAATACTTTAACTGGTGATAAGTATGCTACATGGAAAAGGAATATTGGGTTATTGTTGCAAGCTGTAGTTCTATACCACCTACTCCTACTAATGAATCTACTAATAAGCAAAAAGATGAGTATCAACAGTGGAAGTCTTCAGATGAGATGGCTAAATGTTACATTATGGTCACCATCTCCAACGTGTTGCAGCAACAATGTGAAGGAATAGAGCTACTGCTGATATAATCATGTCTCTAAAAGAGATGTTAACTATGAAGTCTAGGACGACTAAGAGATAGGCAGTGACTGCTTTCATGAATCTTAGGATGAAACCTGTACAGGATGTGAAAGATCACATGATGAAAGTCATAGCTCATTTTAAAATTGCTGAACTCAATGGTGCTAAGATAGATAGTGAGATAAAAATTAACATGAATGTTAACTCACTGTCGTATTCCTTTGATCAGTTCAAGTTGGAATACACCTTGAACAATAAAGGGATACACCATGTAGGGCTTGATGTAAGATGTTCAAAGCGCCAAGATAATCCTTGTAAAAGGCAAGGTTCAAGAGATTCATTCGGTAGGTAACATTGCTACTATTAAGACCCGTAAGAAGGTCAAGAAACAATAGAAGAAAAAACAACTTGGGCCTACCAATAAGGGGTTCTTGGAAAGGAATAGACTTACTAAGAATGAGTTTAACTTGCGTTTAGGCAACGAAGCGTTGGTGTATGCCAGTGCAGTGGGAGATATTAGATTCAATCTAGATTATAGTTGGCATTTAGATTTAATAAACGTTTATTAAGTACCGCAATTCAAGAGGAATTTAATTTCGGTTTCTTGTTTAAATAAATTTGAATATTCGGTTACTTTTAATAAAGGTTTTATTAGTAGTAGGAATCATAATTTTTTTTGAAAATATACATTGAAAAACGGTTTATTCTATTTGCATAGCAATATCTCTCACTTGTTAGACACAGAATCAATGTAACATAATCATAAAAGAGTAAAATTATCAAAAGATGAAACCTACCTATTGCATTTGTGCCTAGGTCATATTAACCTTGATAAAATCAAAACATTGGTTAGTGATGGACCTTTAAGTGACTTAAAGGTTGATGATCTACCAACTTTGGAATCTTGTTTGGAAGGTAAGATGACCAAAGGGTGTTTCACGACCAAAGGCACAAGAGCCGTTGAATGTTTAAGATTGTTACACACTGATGTGCGTGGTCCCATGAGCATTCAAGCTAGAGGTGGATATGAGTACTTCATCACTTTCATGAATAACTACTTGAGATTTGATTATATGTTTCTCACGAGACATAAGTCAGATGCTTTTGACATGTTCAAAGCATTTAAAGCTGATGTTGAAAAACAGCTTGAGAAACACATGAAAATCTTGAGGTCTGATCATGGTGGAGAATATCTATCTGGTGTGTTTCAATAATATCTTATTGAAAATAGGATAATTTCTCAGTTTTCTGCGCCAGATACAATTTAACAAAATCAAGTGACAGAAAAGAGAAATAGTACTCTTTTGGACATGTTAGGTCTATATTGAGTTATTCAACGCTTCTTAAATCTTTTTAGGGATATGCTTTACAAACTGCTATGTACATTCTAAATGATGTACCTTCTAAGTCGGTTCCTAAAACACCACATGAGTTATGGACTGGGCGAAAGCCTACTTAACAACACTTAAGGATATTTAGATGTCCTATGCACGTGTTAAAAGGAAAGACAAAAAAGATGGAGTCTCTTTAAGAAACATGCATATTTGTAGGGTATCCTAAAGGAACCAAAGGATATTATTTCTATAGTCCTTCAAATATTAAAGTATTTGTTTTGATAAAGGCTAAATTTCCAGAAGAGGAATATATGAATAATTTTTTCCCTAAAAGTAGAATTGTCCTGGATGAGCTTTCGGGAGATACAATTCCACACGAGGTTTCACAACCTAGCCCAATTTTAAGTTCCGTACCAACATAAGAACAATAATCTATAATTCCTCGTCGTAGTGGGAGGGTTAGTAGATACATCGATCTAGAAGAATCAGTAGAGAATCTCCCGGATGACGGTGATCCCTACACGTACAAGGAAGCCATGCAAGATGTTTATTTTCGCCATTGGCAAAAGGCAATGCAATCTGAAATTGAATCTATGTTCAAAAACAAAGTCTAGTCTCTTGTGGACTTGTCTAAAGGGATAAAACCCATTTGGTGCAAGTGGGTATACAAGAGAAATAGAGGAATGGATGGAAAGGTGGTAACCTTTAAAGCTAGATTGGTAGCTAAAGCTTACATACAGAAAGAATGTATCGATTATGAGGGAACCTTCTCTCTTGTGGCCATGCTTAAATCCATCAGGATATTCTTATCCATTACGACATCTTTAGACCTAAAGATTTGGCAAATGGATGTCAAGACAACTTTCCTTAATAGAAGTCTTGACGAAAGCATCTATATGATACAACTAGAAGGATTCATTGAAAAAGGCTAAGAGGAAAATGTATACAAGTTGCAAAGATCCATATGGGTGCATTTGGTACGCTGGACAAGACAGGACAACGTGGGACAGTTTGTTCTTGTCCCATGTTTGGCTCGTCCTTAGTACGAGCATGACGGGACAATGTGGGAGAAAAATCACAAAAAACTTGTCCGACACAAGACCTTAGGACAACTTGTCCCATAACATGGGACAAGTGTTAAAAACACCAATTTACGCTTTAAATTTTCAAACAATTACAATCATGTCCAATAAATTATATATTATATTATAAATTATAATTACATATATAATATATAATATTATATAATAGTATTATATATTATATTATTAAATATAATATATATATATTGCAACACATAATATATATAATATAATATATTTAATATAAATACTATATATATATATATTAATATGTATTATTAATATATATAATATAATATATGTAATATAAATATACAATTTTATATATTAAATTATATATATATATACATTAATATGTATTATTAGTATATATATAATATTTATTTTATTATTATATATAATAATAAAATATAATATAGAATATATTAAATATTATATTTATATTACATATATATATATTATAATATATATATATATATTCTAATTATAATTTATTATTATACGTATAATGATATTTATTTTATTATTTTATATATATTATTATTAATATGTATTAATAATATATATATATATATATATTAATTTGTATTAGTAATATATATATAATATGTAATATAAATATATATATATATATATATAAAACATAATATAATATATATATATACAAAAATTAATATGTATTAATAATATATATATATATTATTATATTTAATATATATATATATATATATATGAATTTGTATTATTAATATATATATATATATATATACATATATAAATTTGTATTAGTAAAATATATATAATATGTAATATAAATATATATATATATAACACATAATATAATATATATATATATATATATTCAAAAATTAATATGTATTAATAATATTTATATATATATATATAATATATTCTATATTATATTTTATTATTATACATAATAATATATTAAATATTATTATATATATAATATTACTATTACCTATACAATAATATATATATATACAATTATTATATATATAATATTATTATTACCTATACAATAATATATATATATATTATACATTATATAATATCTATAAATACTATATTTTCTATTTACACTAATATATAATATTATATATCGTATTATTATATATAATACATGTAATATTCTATATTAATATAAAATAGTATAAAATAATATATATAATATAATAATATAAATCATTATATATAATATTATTATATATTATTATATATTAATATATATAAAATATTATAGTCTATGTTGTTATATATATATATAAGAAGGGTACTCTAGTCATTTGAATATCTTGTTCGTCCTGTCCCAGCCGTACCAAACGCATAACAGTACATGTTATAGTTCTGTCTAGACCTTCCAAACACAACATAGAATATCATGTTCAGTCTAGTCTCACCTTGTCCTTTCCTATCTTTGTGCCTAGCGCACCTTATATGGACTGAAGCAAGCATCCAGATCCTGGAACATAAGGTTCGATCAAGCAGTGAAATTTTTTGGATTTATTCAAAAACCTTGACGAACCTTTTGTATATAAAATGATTAAAAGCGACAATTTGGTTTTCATAGTTCCTTACGTTGATGATGTACTACTCATCGGAAACGATGTAGGTGTTTTGACATCAATATAAGAATGGTTAGCAGAACAATTTGATATGAAGGACTTAGGAGAAGCAAGTTATATTCATGGTATCCAAGTCATAAGGGATAGACAAAATTGAATGATTGCCTTATCCCAAGCTTCATACATAGATAAAATATTGTACAAGATTCCAAGAAAGGTATGTTACCTTTTAGACATGGAATTAAACTTTCTAGGGAACAAATTCCTAAGAATGAACATGTTCCTAAGAATGAACATGAACAACAATTCATGAAAAAGGTTCCATGTGCCTCAACAGTTGGGAGTCTCAAGTATGCAATGCTTTGCACTAAACCAGATATTTGTTTTGATGTTGGCAAAGTTAGTAGGTTTAAATTGAAACCTGGTCTTAATCACTGGACAACAGCCAAGAATATTTTCAAGTATCTTAGAAGAACTAGAGATTATATGCTTGTATACTCTGAAGGGGATTTAATTCCCGTTGGTTATACAGATCCTAATTTCCAATCAGATTCTGACTTCAGAAGATTAACATCAGAATCAATGTTTACACTTGAAGGAGGGACATTCATATGGAGAAGTATCATGCAATCTTGTATTGTTGATTCCACCATGGAAGCTGAGTATGTTGCCGCATGCGAAACAGCTAAATAGGCTATCTGGCTTTGCCAATTCTTGATTGACTTGGAAGTGGTTCATGATGTGAATAAACAGATCACTATATATTAAGAAAATAGCAAAGCAGTGGCTAATTCGAGAGAACCGAGAAGTCATAAGAAATGGAAAAACAGTGAAGGAAAGAATCACCTTTTAAGGGAAATTGTGCATAGGGGAGACGCGACGATAATCAAGATCGCGGTAGTAGAAAATCTAGCAGATCCCTTCACAAAGGCTCTTCCACAAAAGAGTTTTGATAGGCACCAGAAGAATATGGGGATAAGAGATATGACACATTTGATATAGAGCAAGTGGGAGATTGTTGGGATTATGCTCGATAGCAAGAGTGTAATAATGCATTTGGCAATCTTTTCTTATTAATAAATTGATTTCTAGTTTAACAAAACTTATAGCATTTATAGTTTAATTATTATAATTGTCAAAAGAAAATGATCGTAAGGTCAAAAGACTAAGGGAAAAGAAGAATTGTTCGTACATCTGGATATATATGAGGTATACACAATTCTTTAGTTAGTCTTAAATAATATTCACAACTTAAGATAAAGGTTAGGCACTTTTATCTTGTCAAAGTTGTAGATTCTTTTGCAAGCATTTGAGTGGGATCAAATGTGTTATGACGAGTCTGAAATCATCAAAGTGTGGTGTCTTTCGGCAAAAGAATCTAGTGCACTTTATCCAAAACCATTAGTGGATAAATGTTTTTGCTTGAAGAAAATCAAATAGCCTATCTCAATCCTCGATAGTTGAGATAAATGATGGACTTACGTTTGCAAGTGTTATAATTTGAGGTATCAGTGAGTACGATTATATAGCATTGTCTATCTTCGATAGTTTTGTGGTATTCAATTGTTAATCGATAGATTACTTCATTTATAGATATGGACATTCATGGCTCCATTTATTAAATGAGAGAAGAATATCAACATATGAATGTTTTGACTTATTGGATAATAAACCTTAATGTTATGTTTTCAATGGTGTCTATTGAAATATAGCTTCTGGACAAGTCAAGATATCCAAGTTCAAAATGTGGTCATATGAGTAAATATGGTAACTTTGAGAGCTATAGGAAGTCTATGAGCTCTTGGCGATTACAGATATTCTTCACAAGGATACAATTTCTCCATTAAGATTGTCTAGGGTATAAATGAGCAATATTAACTTATTTTATCTTTATTTAAGAGTTCTATTTTAGTTCTTTAGTGAAATGAACTAAAATTAATAAATCGAACCTAAATGAGTTATTTGTTGATTGTGATTAGGTTATGTCTATTGGAGCTTAAATTTATATAGCCCGCAAAGATCCACAATTCACACACATGTGCTTGGATCACTTGATATATTCTACCGGAATAATTATGGGTCCATCTAGAATTGTATTAAGGCATGTGGACTTAATTCTTCTAATAAGAATGGGTCTAGGTCACATGTGAACCTTTATTAAAGTCCAATGGATTTAATAAAAAAAGAAAAAACAATATTTGACCCATATTTATATATATTGTGTGGCAAGGGACTATATAATAGCCTTATATTTTGTTTTTGTTTTTGTTTTTTTTTTTTAATTAAATGGAAATTAATTAATAAATTAATTAACTAAAAGTCAAAATCTTTTTCCTAGTTGGAGATGGTCTCCTAGAGTCATATTATTGTTGGTAATACGATAAGTATCAAATACTATATTAGATGAGTAGATAAATAAAAGGAATTTATTTATCTAGTCAAAGTAGGAAGTATTTGATTTCTATTAGGACTCTAATTGACAATTGGTCAAATTAGAAAGTTTTTGATTTAGTCACAATTTAATTATATTCAATAATTGGTTATTAAATAAACACACTATTTTAGTTGGATCAGGAGTCTTGGTGTGGAAAAGAAATTTTTCTTTGAAAATAATTCTTTGTCACTAAGTAAATCCACCTAGAGATAGGATTCTTGCCCACCAAGTAAATCCTCTTTAGGAAATGATTTGAGAACCTACATATATCTCCATAAAAAATTCAGCCAGGGCTAATTCTAAGTGAAATTTCAGCCAACGCTAGGGTTTTTATGAGAGAGAATTTGGCCAAGTGATAGAATTTTGAGAGAGAAAAACTTTAGTTTTTGCCTCTAGAAAAATTTTGGCCAACTCATAGATATTGTGTATAGAATTTGGCCAAGGAGAAGAGAAAAGGGGAACGTTTTTGTTTTCAATAGTGCGCTAGTATCCTTTACGTCAGTACAAAAATCGAATTGGGACGCGAGTTTCAATTAAATAGATTGATAATTCACAAATGACAAAACATTCTTTGGTTTTCTCTTAAAGGATTATTGTGACAAATAAAAGGAAAAAAGTTTTGTTTGTTTCAATCCCCAAGTATACAATTCAAAGAAAGTGAGCTCACACTCCTAGGTGATTAACGTTCGTGATTGGTTTGGAAGATATTACGGATTCAATTCGGTGCAACTTCAATAGTCACGAGAAAAAAGATACTATAATTTAATTATATGTAAATTAATCCTGGGTTAAGGTTCTTTCTTTTAAAGGGAAACTTTTTTAAATATACCAAACCCTAATTTTACGCTTCCGTCGCATTTTGAATCGAATTTTTCCTACAAGTGCATACTTGTCTCATGCAAAAATTTGGATATTTTTATGCTTCTTTATTGATTGATTGAGTAGCTTGGTTGCACATTTGATATATAATAATTTCTTAATAAGTGTGAACTTTGCTAGGATTACAATCCATGTCATATTTTTGTTCAAATATGCATTTTTGGACTAGAAGATCTATAAAGGAAGTACATGTTGAATGACCTATAGTTATCTCCATGACATGATGATTCTTTAATGACATGCTAATAAAATATGAAACGCATGAAATTCTTATAACGTGCTAAAATGATAAAGCTTGAATTGATAATTGCAATATTTAAATGCAAAACAAGGTGTGAAAACTAATGAGACTCTAATGTATAAACATATCGCTTTTTCTTTATTAGTTGAACATGGCTACTGTCATACGGGTATCTTACCTGGAAAAATCAAATAGGGTGCAAATTCGTTCGTTCCATGTTTCACTTATAAAGTTGTATATAGTTGCTCTTAAAATTGAAATTTATAAAATATCAATATCCTTGCTTCTCCCATGACAAATGGTGAAATTGGTTTGAATTCTATTGGAAACCTTTGTCATTTGCTTTACCAAATGCCATTGTATTTTGGACTTGAATGCAACACGTCTTGTACAGAAAGCATTTTAGATTCACACATTTTCATAAAATAAATCTCCCTGTTTCTCTCCTATTGATTGAGTTGCGTAAAAGTTGCTTACATGATTATGCAAATATCTGGTACGCTACTATCTCTTTTTGCTATGAGTGACCCGGTTGGGGAATACTCCTTTGCTTATATCATGAAAAAAAAGGGAGTAGAATATGGTAAGGGGAGTTGGCATGTTGGGGAGATTACATATTCAGAGAGAGTAACCCTTTGAGAGGAAGCATTGCATTCACATACATTGCATGATGTTGTTCTTATATTCTTATATGCAAATGCTTTTGTTTTATTTTCACCTGATCAACTCACATACATTTGATTTGGAAAGTGTAGTTTTTTTGTTTCGAAGGGTTGATAGTTCTACAAGAGATTGAAGATTGAAGATCTGAAGTTTACTTTTTAATATCTCTTTTTAATGTAAAATAAATTCGTGGTGCTTTAATTTGTTATGAGGATCAATGTGAGTGGTGGTTTCGTCATGAAATAGCCAAATGGGGATATTGTAAGGTCCTCATTTATTGATTGGCTTATTTCATGAACAAACCACATTTTGGGGTTTGATGTAAGGGTAGCTTAGGCTCTCAGGACATTAAGAGAAGAAGCACCAAAGGTAAATTTCTATATGATTACTTTCTTTGAAGAGATATAGTTGCACACACTCACAACTCGTGTATATAACTTATTCATATATGTTATATGTTTATTTTTATGTACATTCAAGTTTTGATAGCTCTTCTTGCATGTTTATATTGATCACATCTTTGCATTTGTATTGACATGCATTATATGTTGCTCTCTCTCTCTCTCACACACACACATACACACATCTGTATTCGATTTGTTATGCATGTGTGCTTTACTGGTCTATGTGAATTCGTAGTGTGTTTGTTGTACATCTAATTTGTATTTCGTTGCTTAATTAGATATGTCCAAGCTTGCATGATGGTGTGCTTGTCTTAGCGCATTGAATGAACAGTTGAGAAGGTCCCATTCTTCTCTTGTTTTTGTATTTGGTCACATGGTCTTATATCATGAGTTTGGACATTTTGTTGAAGTCCCTTTCTAACAATTGGTCAATCATTTGACCATAAATATTTCTACAAACATCTAAATATTGTTTTGTAAATTTAAGTAGAAAATAGACTTCCATATCTTTCCGACGGTATGTTATACGAAAGGTTTCGATATCTTTTGATCATGTTTCGGGTCATTCAAATCTGGAGTTGTTGCTATCAAGTTTTGTAAAACCGAGACATAAGTGACCTTTGATATGACCTCTATCCAAGTCGGTTCACAAGTCACCTTTTGATACCCTGACCTGAGACATATGTGACTTTTGAAGTGACTTCCATCAAAGTTACATTGCAAGTCACGTTTTGACGCCATAAATCTATTTTTTCTTATCCAAAATGATGTGGCTTTACTTGGATCATATTTATACTTCATCTTCTTCCCCAATTTAACCTAGAGCTCACAAATCTAGATCTTAGTGAGAGAAAGAGTTCCCCCGGGATGTTTCTAAGTATGGGTCTTCATCAACACTTGTAACTTGGTAAGTAGAACACCATCTTCATCATTCTTGCATTCTAGCTTAACAAGATATCTCTTGTATGACTGGTATGCCTCTAGATTAGGATTTTTATTACAAGTAGAGATTGTTGATGATGTTTGGGATGTTGTATTGTGATAGCTAGCATATTTTGCCTCTAGCTAATTAGGTCATGTTGACTGCATTTGATAATTGCATTTATTGACCATGCCATGCTTAATGACAACATGTGTTGAAATGGCTTATTTGTGATAGCTTTATAGGACTGTTTGTTCTATGTTTTTGCTAAGCTTTATGACATGTCATTTAACACCTGGTATCTAGGATTGTATTAATTGTCATTAATCATCCTAGATAAGCATATAAGGTTTCCTAGCCTTATTTGTTCTTTGAATATCATCATATTCACATAGGCTTTTTATCTCTTTAAGGAGAAGTAAGTCTTGTGTTGTTTACGGGATTAGGTTGCGTAAATCACAAGCAATTGGACTAGGTTAACTTAATACCGGGATTAGGTAGTGGTAGTGGGTTATATGCCAAGAGTAGGTTGTAACGCCTCTATCATCAGTGGATTCGTTGTTCGAGTGTGGTGCACTTAACAACCTGTGGCATTTCCCAATTGAAGGTTTTCCACGTATATCTCAAGTGTCATTTTAATTCCGTATTTATTACACTTGTTCTTTTATCGTGACTAGTTAGGGGTATTTTCGTCTAATTGGCCTATAACAAAAATTGAGTAAATTTGATTAAAATCTATTCACCCCCCTCTAGATTGATATTAAACACACATAATGTTTCAGTTGGTTTTAGAGTGGGTTCCTTAATATACATAGGTGATCCTTGCTCATTTTGGTGTGTTTTACATTTTGTGTGATTATTGATCATTCATACATTTGCAATCACTTGCACTCATATAACCCAAAACACCATGTGTGATTTCGAGAGACTAAAGGGTGCATTGATCTCCGAGCCACCTATGCTCACAAAGGATAACTACTCTTCCTAGAAAGTGAGGATGGAAGTCTTTTTATGTGACCTTGATGAGCATGTGTGGTTGTGTTTTGAACAAGGATACTTACCTCCCACAGATACATAAAAGATTAGGGCTACTATGCTTAAGCCCAAGTCCAAGTGGACTGATGCTGAACTCGAAGCTGTCGAATGGAACTCAAAGGGCCTCCATGCCTTATATCATGCAGTGGGTGAGAGTCAAGCAAAGCTCTTCCAATCCACTCGAGATGTTAGAGAAGCTTGGGAGATTCTAAGAGTCACCCATGAAGGTACCACAAAAAAAGAAGATAAGAAGTTAGGTACCTTGAAGATAAAGCTTTAATGTTGTGATTGTGGCGGTTATGGGCACATCTCCACGGATTATGGAAAATCAAAGAGCAAGGGTCGAAGATGCAAATCAATGGCCTACTCTTATAGTGAAAGTGAAGAATGCTCTTCGGGTTCCGAGGGTTGTGAAAGGAATCACATATTTATGTACGTTTTACTTGATGACAACTCTATATTGGCCACAAGACATCCATCACTCAAGGTCGACATTGAAGAAGCTAGCTTAGACGATGGTTGCAATGAGAGCACAATTGGTAGAAGCTTCGATAAAGAAAGTTCAAGATCTAAGAACTTGAGTGATGAAAGGTTTGATTACGAAGACTTCATCAAAAGTCTTCAAAGGTCCTTGAAGAAGAAAAGTGAAGAAATCAAGAAGTTGAAGAAAGAAAATCTACAACGAAAGACCAAGTTAAATGACTCATTGAAGATGGACATAGTTGATGTGTCCAAGTATAAGAAGGAGATTGTTGATTGCCATCAAAGGATGAAGGCAATGAAGGATGAACTTACCAACAAAGACAGTTCTTTAAAGATCGTCAAGGATAAAGAGATGAGGTTCCTTGGAGAAAAGAAGAAGGCCAAGGTTATGCAACCTTAAGATCAAGGCAAGAGCAGAGCTTCACCTCTACTTAGTCATATGAGGAAAATTAATCTTGGAGAGACATCAAAGAATGGCCAATTGAAGGTGGCAATGAAGAATGGACCTAAACCTCAACAATAAAAGGCTCAACTTTTGAGCTATCTACAACCAAGAAGGCATGATCAACCAGCTAATCTACCTCAACAAGCTAGACCATAAATGTGTCATCAATCGGCTCAAGCTCTAAGGAGAAGCCCACCGGTGCATCGTCAAAGACAACCTCATTGACATGGCAATGCCTCGATGAGATCACAATGCAATGGTATAATTTATTCCTTTGTACCAAATTGTCATTTTTATGGTATGATTGGTCAGTTAAGACCAAATTGCTTTAAATACATTAAAAGATGTAGATTAGAGAACATGAAAAAAAAAACGGTTGAAAAAAAGCCCAATGTGCTTGAAACTAGGATTTGATGAGCATATAGAGAACAAGGAGATAAGAGATATGACACACTTGCTATAGAGCAAGTGGGAGATTGTTAGGATTATGCTTAATAGCATGTGTGTAATAATGTTTTTGATAATCGTTTCATACTAAAAAAGAGATTTCTAGTTATTACAAATCTTATAGAATTTATAGTTTAATTATTCTAATTGTCAAAAGTAAATAATCATAAGATCAAAAGACAATAAGAAAAGAAGAATTGTTCGTATATCTGGATATGTATGGGGTAGACATAATTCTTTAGTTAGTCTTGAATAATATTCACAACTTAAGATAAAGGTTGGGCACCTTTGTCTTGTTAAAGTTGTAGATTCTTTTGCTAACATTTGTATGGGATCAAATGTGTTACGATGGGTCTAAAATCATCAAAGTGTGGTGTGTTCGGGCAAAGGAATCTAGTGCACTAGGTGCATTGAATAGGATTACAATGAAATACTTTATCCAGAACTGTCAATGGATAATAGTTTCACTTGAAGACAATCGGAGAGTCTATCTCAATCTTGAGATAAATGATTGACTTATGGTTGCAAGTGTTATCATTTGAGCTATCAATGAGTAAGATTTTATAGCATAGTCTATCCTCGATAGTTTGATGGTATTCGTTTGATAATCGATAAAGGACTTCATTTATAGATATAGACATCTTGGCTCCATTTATTAAATGAGAGTAAAATATCATCATGTGGATGTTTTGAGGTATTTGATATTAAATCTTAACGTTAAGTTTTCAATAGTATCTAATAAAATATGACTTCTGGACAAATCAAAATATCCAAGTTCAAAATGTGGTCATATGAGTAAATATGGTAACTTGGAGAGCTATAGGTGTCTATGATCTCTTGGCGATAACTGATATTCTTCACGAGGATACACTTTCACCATTAAGATTGTCTAGGGTAAGAATGAGCAATATTAACTTATACTATCTTTATTTAAGAGTTCAATTTTAGTTCTTTAGTGGAATGAACTAAAATTAATGGATCAGACCTAAGTGAATTATTTGTTGATTGTGATTATGTTATGTCTATTGGAGCTTAAATTTAGATAGTCCACGAAGATCCCCAATTCACATAAACTTTCATGGATCACTTGATATATTCTACCGGATCAATTTATGGGTCCATCTAGAATTTTATTAAGGCATGTGGAATTGTCTCTTTTATTAAGAATGGGTCTTGTTCACAAGTGGACCTTTATTAAAGTCAAATGGATTTAATAAACTAGGAAAAACAATATTTGGCCCATATTTATATAGCTTGGGTGGCAAGGGACTATATAGTAGCCTTTTATATTGTTTTTTTTTATTTAATTAAATGGAAATTAGTTAATTAATTAATTAAAAGTGAAAATCTTTTTCCTAGTAGTAGATGGTCTCATAGAGTCATATTATTGTTGGTAATTCGATAAGTATCAAATACTATATTTGATAAGTAGATGAATAAAAGGAATTTACTTGTGTTGTCAAATTAGGAAGTATTTGATTTCTATTAGAACTCTAATTGACAATTGGTCAAATTAGAAATATTTTGATTTAGTCACAATTTATTATATTCAATAGTTGGTTATTGAATAAATACACTATTTGAGATGGATTAGGAGTCTTGGTGTTGAAAAGAAATCTTTCTTTGAAAAGGATACTTTTTCACCAAGTAAATCCACTTAGAGATTGGATTCTTGCCCACCAAGTAAATCCTCTTTAGGAAAGGATTTGAGAAACTATATATATCTCCATATAAAATTCGGCCAAGGCTAATTCTAAGTGAAATTTTGGCCAAGGCAAGGGTTTTTATGAGAGACAATTAGCCCAAGTGATAGAATTTCGAGAGAGAAAAAATTTAGTTTTTGCCTCTATACAAAATTCGGCCAACTCATAGATATTGTGTATAGAATTAGGCCAAGGAGAAGAGAAAAGGGGAACATTTTTATTTTTGGTAGTGCACTAGTATCCTTTACATCAAAAGAGTTTAGTGTACAAAAATCGAATCGGGTTCATGCGAGTTTCAATTACATAGATTGATAATTTATAAGTGACAAAACGTTCTTTGGTTTTCTCTTGGAGGATTATTGTGACTAACAAAAGGAAAAAGTTTTTGTTTGTTTCCATCCTCAAGTATACAATTCAAAGAAATGGATCCCACATTCTTAGGTGATTCACGTTGGTGATTGGATTGGAAGATCTTACGAATTCAATTCGGTGCAACTTCAATCGTTACAAGAAAAAAGGTACTATACTTTGATTATATGTTAATTAATCTAGGGTTAAGGTTCTTTCTTTAAAGGGATTTTTTTAAAATATACCAAACCCTAATTTTACACTTCCGCCGCATTTTGAAAATATTTTTTCCTAACAGTTGCATACTTGTCGCCTGTAAAAATTTGGATATTTGTAAGCTTCTTTATTGATTGTTTGAGTAACTTGGTTGCACATATGCTATATAATAATTTCTTGATAAGTGTGAACTTTTCTTTGATTACAATCCATGTCATATTTTTGTTCAAATATGCATTTTTGGACTAGGAGATCTATATAGGAAGTACATGTTGAATGACCTATAGCTATCTCCATGACATGATGATTCTTTAATGACATGCTAATAAAATATGAAACACATGAAATTCTTATAACATGCTCAAATGATAAAGCATAAATTGATAATTGCAATATTTAAATGCTAAATAATATGTGAAAACTAATGAGATTCTAATGTATAAACATGTCTCTCTTTCTTTATTAGTTCAACATGGCTACTGTCATATGAGTATATTACCTGAAAAAATAAAATAGGATGCAAAGTCGCTCATGCCATGTTTCACTTATAAAGTTGGATATAGTTGCTCTTAAAATTGAAATCTATAAAATCTCAATATCCTTGCTTCTCCCATGACAAATGGTGAAATTGGTTTGAATTCTATTGGAAACCTTTGTCATTTGCTTTTCCAAATACCATTGTATTTTAGACTTGAATGTAATATTTCTTGTATGCAAAACAATTTTGATTCACACATTTTCATAAAATAAGTCTCCATGTTTCTCTCCTATTGATTGAGTTGCATAAAAGTGGCATATATTATTATGTAAATATCTGGTATGCTACTATCTCTCTTTGCTATGAGTGACTCGGTTGGGGAATACTCCTTTACCTATATCATGACAAAAAAAGGGAGTAGAATATGGTAAGGGGAATTGGCATGTTGGAGAGATTACATATTAAGAGAGAGTAACCCTTTGAGGGGGAGCATTGCACTCACATATATTGCATGATGTTGTTCTTATATTCTTAAATGCAAATGCTTTTGTTTTACTTTCACTTGATCACCTCACATACACTTGATTTGGAAAGTGTTGTTTTTTTTTGTTTTTTAGGGTTGATAGTTCTACAAGAGATTGAAGATTAAATATCTGAAGTTCACTTTTTAATATCTTTTAGTAATGTAGAATATCTTCTTGGTGCTTTAATTTGTTGTGAGGATCAATGTGATTTGTGGTATTGTCATGAAATAACCAAATAGGGAGATTGTAATGTTCTCATTTATTGATTGGCTTATTTTATGAACAAACCACATTGTGGTCTTTAATATAAGGTTAACTTAGGCTCTCAAGACCTCAACAGAAGAACGGCCAATAGTAAATTTCTATGTGATAACTTGCTTTGAAGAGATATAGTTGCACACACTCAAAACTCAAGTATATCTCTTATTCATTTATGTTGTGTGCTTATTTTTGTGTACATTCAAGTTTTGATAACTCTTCTTGCATGTTTAGATTGATCACATATTTGCATTTTTATTTACATGCATTATGTGTTGCACACACACACTCACTCACTTGCATTTGGTTTGTTACGCATGTGTGCTTCATTGGTCTATGTGCATTCATAGTGTGTTTATTGTACATCTAGTTTGTACTCCATTGCTTGATCGGATACGTCCATGCTTGCACGATGGTGTACTTGTCTTAACGCGTTGAGTGAGCATTTGAGAAGGTCCCATTCTTCTCTTGTTTTGGTATTTGGTCACATGGTCTTATAACATGACTTTGGACATTTTGTTGATATCCCATTCTGACAAATAGTCACTCATTTGACCATAAATCTTACTACAGACATAAAAATATTGTTTTTTTAAATTGGAGTAGAAAGTAGACTTCTATACCTTTCCAACGGTATATTATACGAAAGGTTTCGATGTCTTTTAGTAATATTTTGGGTCGCTCGAATTTGGAGTTGTTGCTATCAACTTTTGTAAAACCGGGACAGATACGACCTTTGATGCAACCTCTATCCAAGTAGCTTCACAAGTCACCTTTTAACACCCTGACCCAAGACATATGCAACTTTTGAAGTGAATTCGATCCAGGTTACATTGCAAGTCACTTTTGATGCCAGAAATTTATTTTTTCTTATCCAAAATGATATGGCTTCACTTGGATCGTATTTATACTTCATCTTCTTCCCCAATTTAACCTAGAGATCACAAATCCAGATCTTAGTGAGAGAAATAGTTCCCCTAGTGAAAGAAAGCACCAAGCTTGCTTCTTTAACTCTCAAAACCCAAACATTTATCATTCTTTCATGAAAAAAACATCATCTAGCTTCATCTAGAATGTTTCTAAGTTTAAGTCTTCATCAACACATGTAACTTGGTAAGTAGAACACCATCTTCATCATTCTTATATTCTGGCTTAACAAGATATCTCTTGTATGACTTGTATGCCTCTTGATTAGGATTTTCATTACACATATAGATTGTTGTTGTATTGTGATAGCTAGCATATAGGTCATATTTGCCTCTAGCTAATCAGGTCATGTTGATTGCATTTGATAATTGCATTTATTAACCATGCCATGCATAATGACAACATGTGTTGAAATGGCTTCTTTGTGGTAGCTTTAGAGGATTGTTTGCTCTATGTTTTAGCTAAACTTTATGACATGTCATTTAGCTCCTGATATATAGGATTGTATTAATTGTCATTAATCATCCTAGATAAGCATATAAGGTTCCCTAGCCTTA
The DNA here is from genome assembly GCA_032871835.1 of Dipteronia dyeriana. Lineage (NCBI taxonomy): Eukaryota > Viridiplantae > Streptophyta > Magnoliopsida > Sapindales > Sapindaceae > Dipteronia > Dipteronia dyeriana. Next base: position 85,064,831 of record CM065297.1, read on the forward strand.
TTTGTTTTTTGAATATCATCATATTCACATAGGCTTTTTATCTCTTCAATGAGAAGTAAGTCTTGTGTTGCTTCTGGGATTAGGTTGTGTAAATCATAAGCAACTGGACTAGGTTCACTTAATATCGGGATTAGGTAGTTGTAGTGGGTTATATACTGAGAGTATGTTGTAATTCTCTATCATCAATGGATTCGTTGTTCAAGTGTGGCACACTTAACAACTCGTGGTTTTTCCCATTTGAAGGTTTACCATGTATATCTTAACTGTCATTATAATTTTGCATTTATTACATTCGTTTTATTATCGTGACTATTTATAGGTATTTTCGTCTAATTGGCAATTAACAAAAATTGGGTAAATTTGATTAAAATCTAGTCACCCCTTCTAGATTGATATTAAACACACCATAATTTGTTTCAAATGGTATCAAAGTGGGTTCCTAGATATAAATAGATGATTCTAACTAATTTTGGTTTGTTTTACATTTTGTGTGATTTTTTATCATTCATACATTTGCATTCATTTGCACTTATATAGCCCAAAACATCATGTGAGATTTTGAGAGACTAGAGGGTGCATTGATCTCTGAGCCACCTATGCTCACCAAGGATAACTATTACTTTTGGAAAGTGAGGATGGAAGTCTTTTTGTGTGACGTTGATGAACATGTGTGGATGTGTTTGGAAGAAGGATACTCACATCCCACAGAGACACAAAAGATTGGGCTACTATGCTTAAGCCTAAGTCCAAGTGGACAGATGATGAACTTGAGGTTGTCAAATGGAACTCAAAGGACCTCCGTGCCTTATATTATACAGTGGGTGAGAGTCAAGCAAAGCTCTTCCAATCTACTCAAGATGTTCGAGAAGCTTGAGAGATTCTAAGAGTCACCCATGAAGGTACCACAAAAGAAGAAGATAAGAAGTTAGGCACCTTGAAGATAAAGCTTCAATGTTGTTATTGTGGCGGCTATAGGCACATCTCCACGGATTGTGGAAAATCGAAGAGCAAGAGTCGAAGATACAAATCAAAAGCCTACTCTTGTAGTGGAAGTGAAGAATGCTCTTCGGATTTTGAGGGTTGTGAAAGGAATCACATAGATATGTACGCTTTACATGATTTCAACTCTAAATAGGCCACAAGACATCCACTCAAGGTCGACACTGAAGAAGCTAGCTTAGATGAAGATTGCCACGAGAGCACAAGTGGTAGAAGCTTCGATGAAGAAAGTTCAAGCTCCAGGAACTTGAGTGATGAAGGGTTTGATTATCAAGACTTTATCAAAAGTCTTCAAAGGTCCTTGAAGAAGAAAAATGAAGAAATCAAGAAGTAGAAGAAAGAAATTCGACAACTAAGAACCAAGTTAAATGACTCCTTGAAGATGGACATAGTTAATGTGTCCAAGTATAAGAAGAAGATTGTTGACTGCAATCAAAGGAGGAAGGCAATGAAGGATGAACTTGCCAACAAAGACAATTTCTTGAAGATCGTCAAAGATAAAGAGATGAGGTGCCTTAGAGAAATGAAGATGGCTAAGATCTTGCAACCACAAGATCAAGCAAGAGAAGAGCTTCACCTCTAATTTATCATAGGAGGAAAATTGATCTTGGAGAGACATCAAAGAATGGCCAATTGAAGGTGGCAATGAAGAATGGAGCTAAACCTCAACAATCAAAAGCTCCACTTCCAAGCCTTCCACAACAAAGAAGGCATGATCAACAACCTCAACCACCTCAACAAGCTTGACCATAGAGGTGTCATCAATCGGCTCAAGAGCCAAAGAGAAGCCAACCGGTGCATCCTCAAAGACAACCTCATCGACATGGCAATACCTCGATGAGATCACAATGCATTGGTATAATTAATCACTTTGTGCCACATTGTCAATTTTGTGGTATGATTGGTCATTTAAGACCAAATTGCCTTAAATACATTAGAAGGTGTAGATTAGAGAATATGAAAGAAATACGGTTGAAACAAAAGGCAAGTTTGCTTGAACTTAGGATTTGATAGGCATCTAGAGAACATGGGGATGAGAGATATGACACATTTGTTTTAGAGTAAGTGGTAGATTGTTCGGATTATGCATAATAGATGGAGTGTAATAATGTTTTTGACATTCGTTTCATATTAATAAAGTGATTTCTAGTTATAACAAATCTTATAGCATTTATAGTTTAATTATTCAAATTGTCAAAAGTAATTAATCATAAGGTCAAAAGACTATTAGAAAAGAAGAATTGTTCGTACATCTGGATATGTATGAGATAGACACAATTCTTTAGTTAGTCTTGAATAATATTCACAACTTAAGATAAAGGTTGGGCACTTTTATCTTGTTAAAGTTGTAGATTCTTTTGCTAGCATTTGTGTGGGATCAAATGTGTTATGATGGGTCTAAAATCATTAAAGTGTGGTGTCTTTGGGCAAAGAATCTAGTGCACTAGGTGCATTGAATAGGATCACAGTGAAATACTTTATCCAGAACCGTCAATGGATAAAAGTTTTCACTTGAAGACAATCAAAGAGTCTATCTCAATCCTGAGAAAAATGATGGACATATGGTTATATGTGTTATCATTTGAGTTATCAATGAGTACGATTTTATAGTATAGTCTATCCTCGATAGTTTGGTGGTATTTTTTTGTTAATCGATGGAGGACTTCTTTTATAAATATGGAATTCGTGGCTCCATTTATTAAATGAGAGTAGAATATCATCTTATTGATGTTAAATCTTAACGTTAAGTCTTCAATAGTGTCTATTAAAATATGGCTTCTGGACAAGTCAAAATATCCAAGTTCAAAATGTGGTTATATGAGTAAATATGGTAACCTGAAGAGCTGTAGGCGGTCTATGAGCTCTTGGAGATTACTGTTACTCTTCTCGAGGTTACACTTTCTCCATTAAGATTGTTTAGGATATGAATGAGCAATATTAACTTATACTATCTTTATTTAAGAGTTCAGTTTTAGTTCTTTAGTGGAATGAACTAAAATTAATAGATCGGACCTAAGTGAATTATTTGTTGATTGTGATTAGGTTATGTCTATTGGAGCTTAAATTTAGATAGTCTGCGAAGATCCCAAATTTACACGAACTTCCATAGATCACTTGATATATTCTACCGGATCAATTTATGGGTCCATCTAGAGTTGTATTAAGGCATGTGGACTTGTTTCTTTTAGTAAGAATGGGTTTAGTTCACATGTGGACCTTTAATTAAATTCTAATGGATTTAATAAAATAGGAAAAACAATATTTTTCCCATATCTATATAGCTTGGGTGACTAGGGACTATATAATAGCCTTATATATTATTATTTTTATTTAATTATTTAATTTAAAGTCAAAATCTTTTTCCTAGTAGGAGATGGTCTCCTAGAGTCATATTATTGTTGGTTATATGATAAGTAAAAAGATAAAAGGAATTTATTTGTCCATTCAAATTAGGAAGTATTTGATTTATATTGGGACACTAATTAACAATTGGTCAACTTAGGAAGTTTTAATATAGTCACAATTTAATTATATTCAATAATTGGTTATTAAATAAATACACTATTTGAAATGGATTAGGATTCTTGGTGTGGAAAATAAATCTTTTTTTGAATAGGATTCTTTGTCACCAAGTAAATCCACCTAGAGATAGGATTCTTGTCCACCAAGTAAATCCTCTTTAGGAGAGGATTTGAGAAACCTTTATATACCTCTAGGATGAATTCGGCCAAGGCATTAATTTTAAGAGGGAAAATTTGGCCTAGGCAAGTTTTCTATGAGAAAAATTTGGCCAGGAGAGAATTTTGAGTGTAGGGAATCTGGTTCTTGCTCTAGATAAATTCTTTCAACTCAAAAGATAGGTGTGTAAAAAATTTGGCAAAGAGAAAAATAAGGAAAGAACGTTTTGTTTTCGATAGTGTACTAGTTGCCTTTACATCAAAAGGTTTTTTGTACAACATCGAATCAAGGTTCATGTGAGTTTCAATCAAATTGGTTGATACATAACAAGTGACCTAACGTTATTTGTTTTCTATTTGGAGGATTATTATGACTAACAAAAAGACAGATTTTGTTTGTTTCCATCTTTAGGTATACAGTTTAAGGTAATGGAGCACATAATTCTAGGTGATTCACGTTCGTGATTAGATTGGAAGATCTTGTGGATTCAATTCGACGCTAGTTCAATCGTCACGAGAAAAAGGTACGATACTTTAATTACAACTCAATTAATCTAGGGTTAAGGTTCTTTCTTTTAAAGGGAATTTTTTTTAAATATGCGAAACCCTAATTTTATGCTTCCACCGTATTTTGAATTGATTTTTCCCTACATGGAGAAAAGCTACAGATAAACCTAGCTGTGTCTGAGACAATAGTGAGTGGGGCCTTGGTTAAAGAATGTGGAGATGGGGTTTAGCAACCTATCTACTATGTAAGCCATGCCTTAACCAAGCCAAAGAAGAATTACACTCTCATGGAAAAGCTTGTGTTCGCCTTGGTGACCTCGGCAAGGAAGCTCCGTCCTTATTTCTAGGTGCACACCATCACGGTTGTAACCGATCAACCTCTCCACCAGTTCTTACAAAGGCCTGACGTATCCGGGAGGTTAGTATGCTGGACTATTAAACTCACTTAGTTTGACATCAAGTACAAGGCTAGGACCACTATCAAGGCCTAAGCACTGGCAGATTTTGTTACCGAAATTCTCAGCACCTTACGATCTTGGTACCTTCACAATCTTGGATATAATCCCCTTGAAGGATCGAGAGCTCAATGACTAGCTAGTTAATCGAGAAACTTGGTTCGTCTATACTGATGGAGCATCTGGCTAGACAGGTAGTAGAGCGAGCCTCATCCTATTTGATCTAGCAAAAAATCAAATGCTGCCATTGCTTTAGGTTTGAGTACAAGTCCACCACCAACGAAACAAAATATGAGACCCTCATAGCTGGGATGAGAGCAGTTGTTGAATTGAGGGCTTACTACCTTGAATAGCGGTTTAAGGAATTGAAGGTATAACAGATCCCTTGCCAAGAGAATCTTTGGGTAGACATATTAGCTAATATAGCTGCTAATGGGTGACATACCCTACTAAAAGGAGTACCTCTCTAGGTAATTTCCCAATCCAGCATAACAATAGGCAAAGATGTTACCCTAGTTGATCGCCTCCCTTGCTGGATGGTTCTGATAGTTACTAATCTCCAATAAGAAAAGCTCCCAAAGGACCTAGAGCAAGCTTGAAAGCTCAAAAGAACCTCAATCTACTAATGCCTGGTAGATGGGTACCTCTTCCACAGAGGAAGATCTTTTCCCCTACTCTGATGCTTACATCCTGATGGTGCTAGCTGGGCACTTAAGAAGGTTCTAGGCGAATGTGGGAACTATACCAAAGAAGAAGCACTAGCGTATCAAGTGTTTCACATGGGTTACTATTGGATAACCATACACCACGGTGCGAGGATAATTGTACAGTCTGTTGGGATTATGCTCGATAGCAATAGTATAATAATGTATTTGACAATCTTTTCTTATTAATAAAGTGATTTCTAGTTTAACAAATCTTATAGCATTTATAGTTTAATTATTATAATTGTCAAAAGTAAATAATCATAAGGTCAAAAGACTATGAGAAAATAAGAATTGTTCATACATCTAGATATGTATGAGGTAGACACAACTCTTTAGTTAGTCTTGAATAATATTCACAACTTAAGATAAAGGTTGGGTGCCTTTATCTTGTCAAAGTTGTAGATTCTTTGCTAGCATTTATGTGGGATCAAATGTGATATGATGAATCTAAAATCATCAAAGTGTGGTGTCTTGGGAAAAAGAATCTAGTGCACTGGGTGCATTGAACCGTCAATGGATAAAAGTTTTCACTTGAAGACAATTGGAGAATCCATCCCAATCCTGAGATAAATGATGGACTTATGGTTGCAAGTGTTATCATTTGAGCTATCAATGAGTACGATTATATAGCATAGTCTGTCCTTGATAGTTTGGTGGTATTCATTTGTTAATCGATAGAGGATTTCAATTATAGATATGGACATCGTGGTTCCATTTATGAAATAAGAGTAGAATATTATCATATGGATGTTTTGAGGTATTGGATATTAAATCTTATCGTTAAGTTTTCAATAGTGTCTATTGAAACATGGCTTCTTGACAAATAAAAATATCCAAGTTCAAAATGTGGTCATATGAGTAAACATGGTAACTTGGAGAGCTATAGGCGGTTTAAGAGCTCTTGGCGATTACTGATTTTCTTCTTAAGGATACATTTTCTCCATTAAGATTGTCTAGGGTATGAATGAGGAATATTAACTTATTCTATCCTTATTTAAGAGTTCAATTTTAGTTCTTTAGTGGAATGAACTAAAATTAATAGATCGGACCTAAGTGAATCATTTATTGATTGTGATTGGGTTGTGTCTATTGGAGCTTAAATTTAGATAGCCCGCCAAGATCCCCAATCCACACGAACATGCATGGATTACTTGATATATTCTACAGGACCGATTTAGGGGGTCCATCTAGAATTGTATTGAGGCATGTGAACTTGTTTTCTTTTGTAATAATGAGTCTAGTTCACATGTGGATTTTTTACGGATTTAATAAAATAGAAAAAAAATATAATGGCACATATATTGTGTTGGGCGGCAAAGCTATATAGTTTAGCTTAATTACATTATTTTTATTTTATTAGTTAATTAAATAGAAATTAATTAAATTGGTAATTAATTAATTATTTAATTGAAAGTCAAAATCTGTTTCTAGTAGGAGATGGTCTCCTAATATTATACTTTTTTTGGTAGTATAATTAATATTAAAGACTATATTTGATAAGTAGATAAATAAAAGGAATTATTTATCTAATCAAATTAGGAAGTCTTTAATATGGTTACAAATACACTATTGAGTTGGATTAGGAGTCTTGGTGTAGAAAAGGATTCTTTTTGCAAAATGATTCTTTTTGGAAAAGGATTCTTGGTCACCAAGTAAATCTACCTAAAGGTAGAATTCTTCTTTGAAAAGGATTCTTAACCACCAAGTAAATCCATCTAAGGAAATGATTCTTAAAACCCAAGTAAATCCTTCTTAAGAAAGGATTTGAAATCCTAATATATTCCAATAAGGAATTTCGGCCAGCCCTATATATATAGAAAGGAAATTTCGGCCAGCAATATAGAATTTTAAAGAGGAATTTTTTGTCAGCCTAAGTAATTCAACTTGGAGAGAATTCGGCCACCATAAGAACTTTGGGAGAAAATTTTGTTTTTACTTTAGACAAAATTCGATCAACTCAAAGAAATAGTGTGAGATTTGGCAAAGAAGAAAAGAAAGAAAGAACGTTTTGTATTCGATAGTGCACTAGTAGCCTTCACATTAAAAGGTTTTGCGTACAACATCGAATCGAGGTTCACGCGAGTTTCAATCAAATTGTTTGATAATTCACAAGTGATCGGAAGTTCTTGGATTTTTCTCTTGGAGGATAATTGTAAGTAACAAAGAAAAAGATTTTGTTTGTTTTCATCCTCAGGTATACAATTTAAAGAAAGAGAACCCACACTTCTAGGTGATTCACGTTCATGATTGGATTGAAAGATCTTACGGATTCAATTCGACGCTTTTTCAATCGTCATGAGAAAAAGGTACGACACTTTTTTATATACATCAATTAATCTAAGGTTAAGGTTTTTGCTATTAAAAAGGGAAAAAAAATATTTATACTGAAACCCTTTTTTATGAATTTTGAATTTTTCACGCTTCCGCTGCGCGTATTTTCCCTACAATGTAATAGATATCAAATTGAAATTGCCTAATTCTAATTTTATTTATACCGAAACCCAAATTCTAATTTTTCACGCTTCCATTGTGCTATTTTCCCTACACAGTCATATGAACCTTGCCAGTGGACATCTAATTTGAACCATTTATCACTTGAGCATCTCTCCTTGATCAGTTCACCTTATCCCTTTGCTATATTCGGAGTTGACTTGATCGGATCACTCCCTATTACTCCTGGTCAAGCTAATCACGCTATAGTCATGATCAACTACTTCACTCGATGGATACAAGCATGGCCACTCTTCAAAATTATAGAAGAAAACACCACCAAATTCATCAAGACTGATGTGGTTTGTAGGTTCGGTACCCCGATGATCACCATTACTGATCTAGGCAAGCAGTTCGACAATGCACTGTTCAGAGATTTTTTTGAAGACCTAGGTATGAACCTTCGCTTTTCATCCATAGCTCATCCCCAAACCAATGGCCTGGTAGAAGCAACGAAAAAAACTATTAAAAAGATCCTGAAGATGAAAGTACAACAGAAAAAAGACAAGTGGACAGAAGAGTTTCCCGAGGTACTCTAGGCCTACTAGACCACCAGGAGAACCTCGATCGGGGAAACACCATACTCCTTAGCTTTTGGGATAGAGGTAGTCCAACCTATCTAGCACAAGCTGACCTAATTCCGGGTTCAACACTTCGAGGCGAAAAGCAACGAGGTCAAGGTAAGGGCTAAACTGGGCATCCTAGAGGAAAAACAAGATAATGTGGCAGAAAAAGTTGTAGTCTATCAGATTCGAATCATAAGGTATTTCAATAGAAAGGTTAGAGCTCGCATTTTTTAAGAAGGGGATCTGGTCCTCCGGATAGTGACCCAAAACACCTTAATTCGGTCAGACGGGGTTCTAAGCACCTACCTGGTCAAGGTAGAGGTTCGAAGCAGAGACTACAGGTTAGTGGAGATGTATGGGAGTTTTGTTGACCACACCTGGAACACAGACCATTTGATGAGGTTTTATCCATAAAAGATTGGGGACTCCTAGGTCGACTATTTATACCTTGAATCAGCATCAATACTTTCATTTCATGAACATTTTGTACTACCATTTAATTTTCAATAAAATCTCCATGTGTTTATCCATCTCCACATGTGTATGTTTTCGCCAAGGGAATTCGCCATGAACTGGGAAAGGCCACAAGGCTGCCCTGAAGCCTTTGCTGGGCACCACCCCTCGCCAAGAAGGGTCGAAGCTTAAGTGCATAGTTGCCTACCAGATCACGAGACTAAGGATTGGTCAGGGAATACCCCTCACCACCTCTGATGCCTTGGCCAGGCACAACCCCCCCCCCCCCCCCCCCCCCCCCCCCCCCCCGCGTACTAAGAAGTTTTTGAGTATAAGTGTATATTAGCCAGCCAAATCATGAGCCCAGGATAACGAATGACAATCCAGATGCCTTGGTAGGGCTACCACCCTCAAGAAGGAAAGTACATAGTTGCCTACAAGATCGAGATCGTCATGGTATGGTAACTCCCTGGTAAATGGACAAAGGGTAGTTTATTCTACACACATTTTTCCACTTTCTTGTGTTATCAGGTTCCGTTGTATAAGGTGAACACTGTGAACTTGGTCAAGGAACGATATACACCTCGACCACGGTACCATCTGGGCATCAAGGTACCACACATAGAAAGGTCACTGGTATCCAAGCTCTTACTATAAGCAATTTCAACAACGTCTTAACGTAGAAAAATTCCAAGCTATAATAATGGCCTTGCCTAGGGACCAGGGAATCACGCAGATAGGGGTTTTGTGTACCGGGGATAACAGGATTAGATTTTGATTAATCGGGTACTCTAGGGGACTGCTCATAAATTGAGTTAAGAGATAAAGCAGGACACATTCAACCAAGATAAAGATCAACTAGATACTGGAATAAAGAAAAAAGAAGTTATCATTCATAGCATTCAGGTAGCCCATCCCCTCTTGTAGGCTACATCAAGACAAGTGGGGTGCCTACCCCTATTTCCGGACAACATATAAAGAAAGTAATACGTTAGATAGCTAGATCACACATCAGCTCTCCCCTGCTAGCCTTCTTTCACTGCTCAATCTCCTAGAATCGATTCATCAATCTTATTTATGTAATTTTAGCTAGATTCGTAGCTGGAACTAGATCTGTCTGATGAGCCACCATAGCCTCAACCTCATCTTGCTCTATTACTTTATTTGCTCTAGGAAGATCCTCCTCTACTCCATTGGCAGTGGGCTGGACCTCTCCCGATTGCCACGATTTGGCCAGGTAAAGTAGCTTCAACCTCTATCGACTCTTGCTCAGTAGGGATTTACTTCACCACCTTGACAGGCAAGCCCTGGTTATCAGCATGCAGTTGAGAGTGATCAGTTTGGACATTCTCAAGCTTAGCTTCAACGTCTTTGGCACTCCTCTTCAATGAAGTCATCTGGTGGATCAACACATTATTACATTTAAAAGTCTACAAGTTACAGAAATCAAGTTATCTATAGTCCAAATACAAGAGGGTGTGGGATAAAATAGAGTGAAGTAGAATATCCTTTTTACCTCAGCTATGAGGGCAAAGCTCTTGGTAAGCAGGATGTTAGAAGGCATCAAGGTCAGGGGACTCAAGCTCCTACTAGGACAAGCCAAGATGAACTAGTCCAAGACCTCTTTCTTACCGGTAATCCTTGGTCGAGATCGAGTTCGATCTTGTGGAGCTACAATAGTATTGACAATTGTAGTTTTTGAACCTTCTTCTGCCTTGGGAGGCACTAAAGCAGGCGGAGGAGGTGGAATAGCAGCAGTGGTAGAAAAAGTACCAGCAACGACATTAGAAGCAGTAGTAGGAGCAAAGGAATCTTGACCAATCACCCTCCTCAACCTGGACACAAATAAATCCATCCAGGAGATAAGTAAGAGATAAGTAAGAACAACAAAGACCAATATATATATATATATATAAGGAAGGAGGAATCGAAAGTGACACCTACCTGGGAAGGAAATGGAGATGCATAGGTGGCGGTCCACCTTACCAGCATCGAATGAGTCAGTAGTGGGGTACTGTAAGTTGATGATGTTGTAGCCAACAATAGCCTTCAATATCGACTTTGACTCCGTAGAAAGGTTGACTTTCTCTCTGACTGGTTTACCATTGAATTGGGTAGGAACCCTGTACTCAATACCACTAATGTGAACTGAACTCCCCCAGTCGCCACCTACCACGACCCATTCATCCTTCCTAGGAAAACCACAACTCATCCGGTCCCGACTCCCTATTGATATTGTCTTTCTCACGCTGTTCTTTCCAAAGCATGAGAAAGCCCATCAGGTCTCTCTAGAATTCTAGTGTAAGTTGAAAAGGGCTAGCTACTGGGCTTTAAGCACTTGTCTTTCTCGCACTGTTCTTTCCAAACATGAGAAAACCCACCAAGTATCTTCAGAATCCTTGTGTAACTTGAAGGGGGCTAGATGTAGAGTGTGAAGCGGTCAGATAAAGAGGTAGCTTGACATCGTTGTCAAACGTGGTGACATGTATCGAAAGTAAGTCAGGGTGGGGTGTACTTGTCATACCCCCGGTGCGGTATGGTAACAGAGATGATCTCAGGGGTTCTGAATTGATTCCTCAAGTGCCTAATGGTGGCCTCCGTAGCGGTTGAATCCAAAATGACATGGAAGTTGTAAGGGAGAACAATCGTTCCACTAGGCAATGTTGACTCACCTCTAACTGGACCTCTGCTAATTCCAACCCTGCTAGACTCCTCGCCTGAATCCCTCTCAATAATCTCTACCAGGGCATCTAAGTTACTTAAAAACCAGTCCTAATGGTAGTGTTTCGACTCGAGCAGCAGTGCTGCAGGTGAGGGGAATCGATTTCACCTCTATCTTCTCCCCAAGCCCTCTTCTGATGAACAAGGATTGAGGAGTCGTCCTCCACGACATGGTCTACGCTGTTGCGATCAGAGTGAGATATGGCATTAGTAGAAAATTGATTAGAAGGAGAGTAGGGTTATTTAATTTTTGAAATAGAAGGTTTGGAAGCGTGACAAGCATAAAGATTGCAATGAGTATAAATATCAGGATGGAACAGTAACGGGTGACGGGACGAGGGAGTGATAGAAGAGACGAGATTTTTACCTCGATACGAGCGTGCCACTGAAAATCTCTTCTTTTTCAAATGGAAGACCTTCCTCTCGCTTAACACATGTTCATTCCATTTATTGAGAAAATTTCTTCCTAGATTCTGGTAACCAGTTGAAAAACAAAAAAATTCCCAAATGAAATAGGAAATCTAACTCTAACCCTAAATCAATCACCGGTCTTCAAGTTAAAGGGGACTTTTGTTAATAGCCATTTTTTACAAGGGGTCAAAGGGAAATTTTCCACCTAGTTAGTACCTGGTAGGAAGCATCTCTTTATACCTGATAGGTACTGGACGCAATGGTTTACCTTGAAGTATCGGGTCTCACAGAACTAAGGAACCTCGACATCGTTGTAGGAGCAAGATGAAGCTCATGTACCTTCACGGAACACCTAACCGGTACTCAAGTACCCTAACACCCTATCCCGCTATTCAGTCATGGTACATATCCTAACGTACGAGTAGGTAGGAAGGTGCCCATAAAGCTCTTAGATGAGCGTAAAGCTCCAACATGATCGACCAAGCACCTTGCCACCAGAACGGTACCCTGAGGTACCTCACCAATAAGCTAGTACCTCAAGATACCTTGCCATCGAGATGATCAAGCACCATATCACCAGGTCGATACCTTAAGGTGTCATGCCACTCATAGATGAAATCAAAATTATTCTCCAAACCATGAACAAGCTCCACGTACGTGTAAATATAATGAAAGAGTTTGGAAAAGAAACAAACACGATTGTCTCCAAGATATCCTCCACCAAACGATTATCCAGAGTCAACCACATTAAATAGAAAATCTTCCCAAATGAGGGAGAAGATCAATCCAGTGATCTTCGGTTTGTACACCATGGAAAAGCCCTAGCGACTCCATGTATAAATATAGGGATAATACCACAAAGAAAAGGAAGGAAAAAATCGAAAACTACAAAAACCTTAAAGGTTATCGCTTAATCCTGTAGTCATGATTGAGCCTAGCCATCACCATTTTTAGTTGTCCCCATATATTGACTTGTATAAATTTTCCACCTCCAATTATTTAAAGAGAGAAGAGAGGCTGAGAGTAATACAAGCAATTGTGCATACTGCATTACTGAATAAAATTCAGTTCATTGTCACCCTTATCATACTTTTCATCCATTCTTACATGTGAAAATGGTACCGAAGTTACCTACCTCGAACGTGATCTACCTAGGTTTCCTAAGGGTGTTAGCTGAGATTCCTCACCCAAAGTGAATTTTCGATTAACAATTGGATTTGACCCCATTTGGGGAGCTCAAGCAAAGAGAGCGAACTTGCATAATTTGCTATATGCAAAAAGTTGATTAATTTTATGCTCTTTTGATAATTGCTTGAGATTCTTGGTTGCACATATATGCTTATATGATTTTTTAATAATTGTGCAACATTGCTTTACTTACAATCCATTTCATATTTATAATCAAACATGCATTTTCGAACTAGGAGAATTATTTAGGATAGTACATTTGAATGACCTTTAATTTATCTCCATGAAATGTGAACTTGATTATGACATGCTTAAAATGATATACATGAATTTATTTTATGATTGCTTAAATGCAAATGTGTGAAAAAGTAAATAAGAAGACCAATCAATAAGGATCTTGTATCCATGCAATCAATAAGGAATTTATTTCCAAATTAGTCTTCTCTCTCTTCTTAATGGTTCGAACAAGACACAAATAATAAGGATTTCATATCCATTCAATCAATAAGGATTATATATATCCTTGTCATGTTTGGCTCTTATAGATTTATATAGTTGTTTGTGTGTTGAAAATTTTGTATTTATGTGAATAGCTTTCTTGGCTAAAGCAACCCGATAGGGGGAGCTCCTTTGTCTATTTCATGACACAATTGGGGAGAAGTCTTGAGAGATATAGGGGGAGCATTGTTTATGCTTTGGGCAAGTAGTCTTGAGAGAAAAACCATTTAAAGGGAGCATTGCACATGTATTTCTTTATATTACTTTATTGAGTGCAATTACTTTTGTATTTGTTCACCTCACTTCCACTTGTTCCTAGAAAGTTCTTTCTTACTAATGTATGTTGGTATGATAATCTACAAAGAGATTGAAGACCTTTAAGACTTAGGATATTAGGTATCTCATTTTGTAACTAGAATTGACTCTCATGGACAATTGCTAGGTTTTTTTTTGTTGTGTGAAGAATTATTTGTTAGTGGTTGTTTTGTCAAGAAATAGCCAAAGGGGAAGATTGTTAGGACCTTGATTTTATGATTCACTTATTTCATGGCAAACCACACCATATCGGGGATGATTATGTAATGGGTAGCTTAGGTCCTCTTTGGCATTCTTCCAAGCATCTTAATGACTTCAAGAGCAAAATGCTATATTAACTTGACTTTACCTCTTGAAGAGTGTAGGTACACATACACATACTTCATGCATGATTTGCTTCATCTTGTATTTGTGTTATCTATTGCTTATATGTGTTTATCATTTATTAATTGCACACACTCTTACATGTTTTTATATCAGCATGCATTTGTATCCTATTGCTTATGTGTGCATCCTTTCTCATAATCACACTTGCACTTCATTTTTAGTCTTAAGTGTGGTTGTTGTGTGTTTAATTCATTTTTCATTGTTTAATCAGAAATGTTTGTGCCTGGACGATGGTGTTCTTTTCTACGCACAAAGAGAGACATTTAGAGTCTTTAGTGTGTGGGTCAGTGCTCAGTTAATCTACCCACGCAGTACCAATGGAATAGTCTGAGAGAGTTTTTAAGAGCCTCGGTGGGCGGGCACAACCACGATTAGTGCACGGGTTCTACCCGTGTATTGTGCTGTTTTGGGTGAAGATACCCGTGGTGTGCGGGCAAGTGTCTGGTGTGAGTTGGTCTTCCTACCCGCATAGTACATAGATTTTAGGGCAATTGTGTCTTTTCTCACAGCTCGTGAAGCCTCATTATATATACCCCTTTATCTCTTCTTCTTTACAGGCTCTTTTAAATTTAAGGAAACCCTAGAGAGAGATAGAGAGAGAAAGCTCTATTGAAGCTTTAATAACTCTCCAAACCCCAAACTTATCTTCATCTTGCATCTCTAACATCATTCAAAGCATGGGTATTCACTAATTGGTAAGTGGAACTAGCATTCTTGTTCATTTATTATTATAGCTTACCAAGAAATGTCATTTATTGCTTAGGATAACAAATTTTCATATTTATTGTATATCTTTTGAAGTTATGACATGTTTGGGGTTTGTATTGTGATAGCTAACATTTAGTTCATACTTGCCATATAGCTATCTCTATGCATTGCATTTATACATTATTGTTTTTGCCTTATTGATTGTATTTATTGATTGCAAAATTCTTGTCCTTGATTATATGTTGTGACAACTTGTGTTGGTTGAACTTTTATCGACAATTAGGTTGTTGGATTTTATCCTTAAATCCAATTGAGTCCTTATATATGGGGATGAAGGCATTTTTTGATAACTAGGTGGTTTAATTGCATTATACACCTAGTCAAGCATTTTGTGTTTGGTCTTCCAGACTATTGCATTTGAGCATAATGTCATATATACACTTAGACCATATACTCTTCATAGAGTCAAAGTCTTATGGCTTCTGAGTGAAGTTGCACAAGCAGGTCAAGTCTTTCAACCAAGGGTGGGTTGGCAAACAATTGGTCAATTGCCACTGTAAAATCCCCGAGGGGTGGAGTAGGAGGTACTCATACTAAGAGTAGTGGGTCAGGGGATATCACTAGGGATTGAACCAAGAGTGGCGAGTGATAGTGTCTATAGCCTTAGGTTATCGAGAGTAAGAGTCCGAGTATCACTTGAGGGTGTAATATGTTATTCATATAGTGGATTTCTGTGATCGTGTGTGGCTAGCAGAATAACCCGTAGTTTTTCCCAGTTAGAGGGTTACCACGTATATATCATGTGTTCTTTATATTTCCACACTTTACACTTGATTTTGTTTATTTGTTTGTTGGGTGAATTTTGAATATTGACTAATAGGTAAATATCGATAATTAACTTGATTAAAACCTATTCACCCTATAAAGTCCTCATTTATTGATTGGTGCACTTAGTGAACAAACCACATTTTATGGTTTTAGTTAAGGGTAACTTAGACTCTCAAGACCTCAAGAGAAAAAGCACCAAAGGTAAATTTCTAAGTGCCTGCTTGCTTTGAAGAGTTAATTGCACACACTCATAGCTCAAGCATAATTCTTATTTGTATATGTTGTGTGTGTTTATATTTATGTACATTCACGTTTTAATAACTTTTCTTGATTGATTGCATCTTGTGATTAAAATGTCATGTCATGTCATGTTAGGCATTAGGATACATTCTCTTCACTTTTTTCTCTTGCAAAATTTATGTGTGAGTGTGACGGAAGTGTGCAGTGCGCTGGTCATAACCCGAGACATATGTGACTTTGGAAGTGTCTTCCATCTAAGTCTCATTGCAAGTCACTTTTAGACACCCTGACCTGAGACATATGAATCTTTGGAAGTGACTTCCATCCAAGTAACATTGTAAGTTGCTTTTAGACACCCTGACCTGAGACTTATGCGACTTTGGAAGTGACTTCCAGCCAAGTACCATTGCAAGTCGCTTGTTGACATAAGAAATCTTTTTTTTTATTCTCCAAAGTGACCTTACCTTGTTTAAGTCATATATATATATATGTCTCTATGTTTTTAGATCATCTAGAGAGTTCAAAATATCCCTTACCTTCCTCGATCCGGGGTATCTTCTTGGAGTCGTTTTTCCTGGAGTTTTTGAAGGTTCCTTCAAAGATGGGGTCTCCACTGTTAGTATGTCTGACCTGGATTTGCTGCATCAGTTCCTTCTGATCTCTTTTTCTCTTCTCAGCATGGTTTCAGATCACTACCAGCTCATCCTTTCCCATGTGGATGTTGTCGCGAACATGCTGCAAGAACTCCACAAAGTAGCCACCTCTTACTAATGCATCAATCTGGTTTCACAAACTAAAGCATTTTGAGGTGTTATGCCCCATGTCCTCATAAAAATCACAGTATTTGTACCATTCCTTGTATCAGCCGGTGCCATTTGGGAGCTAGATTTCGGAGCAAACCCTTATCTCGAATAGCCAGGCAGATTGTCTAACAAGAAGCGTTCAGAGGGTGTAGTGGTTGTAACCTCTCTCATCTTAGGTCACAGGGGCTACTACTCTTGGGGCTGGCGAAGCTCGAGAAGGGCTGGATACCAGTTCTGCTGAGGTTGTAGAGGTGGTGGGGTGGTATGTAGATCAGTTGAGAGGTCTGTTTTGGACTTATTGGATCAATATAGGTTTGAGCTCTTCTTTCTTCTGGCGCTTAGCAGTCCTCATGTCATCGTACTCTATTTTGACCCTGAGTTATTCGTCGATCTTAACCTGGTCAAGGGTTCTATCATAAGCCTTCTGATAGGTCTCTGGATGATGTTTGGCGATTGACCATAACAGCCTGCCTACCCACAGGTTCATGCGAAAGTTGGCTAAAGTCTCATTCTCAGCAATACTTTCATAAAGATTACTTTTTTGTGGAACCTTTCCACGTAGGACCTGAGTGTTTCCCCCCACTTCTGGATTACATACTGGAGGTAGATCAAGTCCTTTGGTCATGGCTTGACACCTTAGAACTATGAACAAAAGATAGCAGACATCTTTGTGAAGTTATCCACGCTACCTGCCAATAGCTTCCTTAACCACATTTTAGCATAGTCCGTTAGCGTGGTAAGGAACATCCGACGGATGGTGGCTCTGGTAATGTTTTGGACCTCCATCTTCTGGATAAAACTTTCCAAATGGTTTAAAGGGTCCTCCATGCTAGTGAACTTGTCTGTTAGCATCTTGAATTTATGTGGGAGTTCAGCTTTCTTGATCCTTCAAGTGAAAGTGGCATTCAACTTGCCCAGGGGATCCTTCTTGACCTCCCTGTTTTTACCCTTCCTTAATTCTTAGATCTCCCTTTACATTTGTGCTAGCTCATCCTGTAGGCACTTGTTTCCAATGTTCTTAGATTCGACCTAGGAATGTTGGAGCCTTCAATGGAGTCGGAGGTCTCATCCCTGTTTCTCTCGTGGGTGAGATCCTTCCCGGTGCTTCTCTAGCTACCTTCTGCCTCGGGTCTTGGCTCTCTTTCTAAAACCACTGGTCTAACTGAGTGGAAAGGTCTTTCCTGTGGGATGTTAGTGGCTGACTTACCTTATCTGGGTTGATAATGGGTTGGTCTAAGTAGTTTTGACGACATGGGTCCTAGACGATCTCAGAATGAAGGAAGGGGCCCTAACCTATCACGGACTAGTACCGGTGGTGATGGCCCCAACCTGTCAAAAGTAGTGGTCATGGCCCCTAGTCTGTTTGGCTCATCTTGGATGTTTGGTACTAGTGGTTGATGGGTGATTACCTCTATAACTAGTCGTTGATGTATACTTTCAACGAAAGCCATGGCCTGCTGATCGAGGATGGCTTGGCCTATCACCGAGGGAGCCGGAGCTTGAACAGTATCAATCGGCACTGGCGTAGGATCTTGGTGCTTCAACATCTTACCTTTCTTCCAAGCCTTCCTGGAAGAGACTGCAGATTGGTGCCCAAATACCTCGGGCTACCCTTGAGAGGATCAGAGCTTCGTGGCATGAATGTATCTGCAAAAGAAAACTCAAACATGTGAATTTGAAAAAAAGGTGTGTATGTTCCCACGAACAGTGTTTTAAAATGTTAGCTAAAAATTCTCTTAGGGTGAGGAATTCCAGTTAACACTCTCAAAACCTCAACCTCAGTGGATTGCAGTCGGGGTTAGGTACCTTCTGTACCGGTTACACAGGTAAGTTCGGTAGGAAAATGAAGACGAATGAAATGTTGGACTAAAACAAGGCCCTATTTACTATTAATAAATCAAAATACAGACTCTAGTACAACGAAATGGAACACTCAATCATTCTCTCTGTATTTCACTTTAATGTATGGAAATGGCGAAAACGTTTCTGTTGATAAATGGATATTACTCACCCCTCATCCCCTCATCGATATTCCCCTTCTATTTATACATCTTGTCTAGAGTTTTCCCTTGGCAAGCAAGTCGGAGGTCAATGGACTAATCCTCTTTCCTTATTTGATGAGATTTTATGTTTAATGTGATGATCATGGAGATTAGGTCGAGAATATATTGGCGGGAAAGGGTGTTTGTTTCCCATTTAAACTCTTCAATTATGATGGTGTACATGTGGAGCTTTCACATACTGTCGACAGATAATTTGATGCCCTCAGGTAGCCATGTGGTTCCTCAGAGCATTGATATGGTGCCGTGGTAGGGTACCTCGGGGTACCAATCCGTTAACGATGCCCAATGGAGATGGCGATGATAAGGTATCCCAATGTACCAGTCTGCTAGCGGGATACCCTTGAGTACCATTCTAGTGATGCGGGTCTTGATTGGATACTCTGGCGAGGTACTTCGGGGTATCATTCTGGTAGTGAGTTGCTTGGTTGATCTTATTGAAGCCTTATAATCTTGAAAGAGTTTTACGGGCATCTTTCTTCCCGCTAGAGAGGTAGAATATGTACCTCGATAGGAGTGCAGATCGTTGTCTTGGTGTCGAGGCACCAACTGGAGGGTCCGCGAAGGACCAAGAACTTCATCCTGCTCTTACAACAACGTCGAGATCCTTGGGTCATGCTGGACCTAGTACAACGAGGTAGACCACTGCGCCTAGGGCCCACCTAGTGCTTGGAGGTGCTCTCTACCGGGTGCTATTTTTATTGGAAAATTTCCCTTTTATCCATTTCCAAATTTGGCTATTAACGTATACAAATATCAATATATAAGGATATAGAGAATCAATACATGATTTTTTTATGTGGTAAAAACTCTAAAGAGGAAACATCCACGGGTTGATACCACAACCACCAGCAAACACCTTTCACTTGTAGTATAAAAAGATACAATCTCTGAAGTGACAAACTTCACCTAGAAATCTATCCTTCAACCCTACACAGTGAAAAAGATGCCACATTGCTTAACTATCAGAATCACCCCAATCCTAGTCAAGACTCCATGCACAAATTGAAGATCCCCTCTCCAAAATGTGACTTCCACACTCAAATTGAACAACCCCTCTCCAATATAAGACTCCATGCACAAGTCAAAGAATCACTCTAAGGTATGTGACTTCCAATGCACAAACCAAAGAATCACTCTAAGGAATATGATTTCCGACCTTTTCACAAGGTCTCCTATGTGATCATGAATGTAAAACGCAAACAAGCACGCAATATAGAATATGATGATCAACACATCCTATGAGAACTAGACTTTACTTATGCATGAAAGTTCACAAACCAAATATGTCTAGTTACTATGCATGAATAATAATACTAGAAAATGTGAAAAAACCAAAACACATTTTGCTTCTAGATTTATTCATGTCACTAATCCTTGAATCAATCATATATATTTAAACAGTTAAACAAGATTTAGTATTAAACAAAAATCATGCTAGAATCATAACATATGATCAACAAAATTCCTAACAAGAAATATAAAGCATGTATTAACAAAGTATTCAATTGAAACATATCTACAATAAAATTGTGCTAATCTTGAAAATGATTAAATAAATGACCTAGCATAAGTAGTGACTATTTTCAACTAAAATCAACCAATCAAAGCTCAAAATAGTCCTTGAGAGAAAGCTAGCACAATACATAACACAAACATGTGAAAACATAGGCTTTTACAAAAACCTAACTCAACATGTAAGATCCAATTATTGCTAAATCTAGCTTCTATATAGTTCCAAACTCTAATCAAAACATATACAATATACATACATGTATTAAAGTAGAAAATACAGGGTAATTGAAGATTTAAAGGTTAAAAATCACAAGAAAAATCAATACCTCAAGTGAAAACTGTTCAGTCCCGTTTTTGTGTGTGAAGTTACCAGTAAACTGAATCAAATGACTCTAAAATATTGTTGAAGAGATAAAGGACTGGTAGATGAGAAATCTCCAATTTGAATCACTCGAATCAAACTCTGAACGAAAAAGATATATTGTTTGGAAACTGGGAAAGTTGGAGGGAAAATTTATAAACAAGTTTTTCAAGTTTTTCTTTTTTGAAAAGAATGAGATAGAAAAAAGATATTTAATGGAAAATTCAAAGAGGAAAATAAATGACCAATAGGTGGAGGCCACCTCTGCTTCTTGTGGAGGTACGTGGCCCTCAACAGGTGTAGAGGGCAGCCTTTCCCGTGAGGCTTCACACACCTCCACGGGAAGGTTGCATGGCCCCTCTCCTTCCTTATTTGATTATCCTCTAGTTCTTCAACAATATCTCTAGCCTTCAAACTTTGATTTTGAATCCATTTTAGATTCTAAACCGGAACTCTCTCATGCAAAAAATACATCAAAAAGTTTTTCAAATATATGGAATTCAATCTTGAAAATCAAAGATGAAAACCATGCACGATAAAATCATGAAAAGTTTCTGGGAAGTTTTGGAACAATTTTGGACCAATTCGGAGTAGTTTTCCACCAAAACTCCGTTAGACCACGCCCTTGGTCGCTCCATAGGTCACCACAGTCAAAACTGTGGAATTCTTCTGCTATGTACCACTCCTCAAACCACTGGGTAGGTCTTATGCATGAATGGCGGTCTAGCCCACGGTTGACTTTCTAGCTCTGACTTTTGGTTACTAAATTATGCATAACTTCTTCTAGGATTATTGGAATTTTGATCCAAAAGGTGCACCAGAAACTATACTTCTAGGGATTTCAATCCATAGGTGGTAAGACACACAATTCAGTTGGAGTTGAGAGATATGAGCTCTAAAATTTCGTTGTTCTACATTGGTCCGAAATTCATCTTTTTGCTCATTTTCTCCAAAATAACATCCAACACCTCATGAATGGAATATGACCTACACTTGCTCAACAAACATATAAAATACCTAATTTCACCCAAGAACAAAGCACAATTAATAGGAAATGGCAACCTAAAATATGCGTAGAAATAAACTGATCAAATACCCCCAAACCCTTTTTTTTGCTAGTCCTCAAGCAAAACTAGAATAAAAACAAAAACCGAAAAACTAAGCCACATTCATAGGGAACATGATAGCATTGATCGTATGCTACAAGCCTTTAAACCTCTAGGTGTCCATAGTAGGAGGAGTTTGTCTCTTGAAGGTTTACAGCTATGCTATCCACAAACATATTTCTATGAAAAACAAAATAGTCAAGATGCAAACTCACTTGTACCATTCGAAACCAATGCATTCTAGAGCCATTGAATAAAGACTGAAATTATGCCACAAATTTGAATGCATTGCTTAGTTTTAATGAAAATCCCATACTCAACACACTCTAGCTTCAAAAATGTATTCTTTAAATGACATAGATATAATTTACCTCGACTCTAATTCTCACAAGATGTCACTCATTAATTTCACACGGAACCTATGCAAATACACTCATCAAGCATATGCGAATGAATTTTTGCATAGGAAATTTCAAATTATAATCGTATATGAATAAATAATAGAAAGAATGCTCAATTTTATGCAATGTATCTCATGAACGGAATCATACATTAAGAACAAGATAGAGCACATGTTTACCTTTACTCTCGAGCAAGCATTCCCAAAAGATCAATTAGGTTGTAACGGGGAAATTGGGTGAAGGTTAAGAAAGAACAGGAAAAGGATAGCAAACAAACCTAGGATCATATCAAGAAATTCTTCTGTAATCTTCATGCTCGGTCGAATTTCTTCGAATTCTTCATTCCACTTGCATCCATGCTTATTGAGCAATTTTCATTCATTCTCCTTCTTAAGTTGATTTTGATTTCTCATCACTTTCATAATTAAGCTCTTTTCCATTTTAGTTACTTTCATTTGATTTATAAACTCATTCTCAACTGGTTGCATCATATAGATGCTCTCGTTAAGATTTCCATTCAAGATGCAGTCTTGACATCTATTTGCTAAATTTCATAATCAAAATAGGCAGCAATGGATTAGAGAATCCTAATAGACTTAAACATGGCTATTGGCGAGAAGGTCTCCTCATAGTCGACCCCCTCTTTCAGGGTATAACACTTTGCCACTAGACTTGCCTTGCCTTGATGGTCTCCACCTTCCCGTCTATTCCTCTCTTTCTCTTCTAGTTCCACTTACATCCTTTGGGTTTTACCCTATCTGGTAAGTCTACAACATCCCAGACTAATTTAGAGTACATGGACTTTATCTCGAGATTCATGGCTTTAAGCCATTCCTCTTTATCAGGATTTTCCATTGCATTCTTAATTGTCAATGGATTATCCTCACTATCAGTAGAGACAACACATTATCCCTCAACTATACCTAAATAGCGTTCAGGTTGTCTCACAACCCTCTCACTATGTCTAGATGGTAGTGTATCCTGATAAAGAACCATCTGACTCTCATATGTTTATGGATAAACAACTCTTGTTGATGAAGCACTAGTCTCACACAACTCCAACTCATTCAATACAATCTTAGAATGAGGTTTGGTTATTAATATAATTGTCCTCAAGAAATGTTGCATTTGACGATACAAATACTTTGTTATCTTCGGGACTATAGAAGTGTCCACCTCTGGTCTCATTGGAGTATCCTACAAATAGGTAGACCAAAGACTTAGAGTCTAGCATTCCACTTTTATTCTTTAGCACATGTGCTGGACACCCCCATTTATGGAAATGTCGCAAACTAGCTTTACGACCATTCCAAAACTCTAGGGGAGTCTTAGAAATAGATTTGGATGGCACTACAATCAAAATGGTTGTCGTTGTTTGTAACGCATAACCCTAAAAAAAATTAGTAATGATGAGAAATTAATCATAGATCTCACCATTTTCATTATGGTTATATTTCTCCTCTCCATGACACCATTCTGCTGAGGTGTACCAGGTGCTGTGAGTTGGGACACTATCCTATACTAGACCATAAAGTCTTCAAACTCTTGGTAAAAGTACTCACCTCCACGATCCGATCGTAGAGACTTGATAGTCTTTCTTAACTAGTTTTTAACTTTGTAAAGTCCTTATTTATTGATAGGCTTATTTCGTGAACAAACCACATTTTGGGGGTTTATATAAGGGTAGCTTAGGCTCTCAAGACCTCAAGAGGAGAAGCACCAAAGGTAAAATTCTTGTGCTTACTTGCTTTGAAGAGATAGTTGCACACACTCACAAATTCATGCATTACTCTTATTCATATATGTTTTGTGTTTATACTTGTGTGCATTTTGGTTTAAATGACTCTTGTTGATTCATTTGCAACTTGTAATTAAAGTTTATGTCATGTTAAGCATTAGAATAGGATGCATTTACATCACTCTAGGACTTATTGATTTTGTGTGTTTGAGTGTTTAAAAAGTGGGCAGTGCGCTGGTGGTGCGCTACTCAACTAGCACAGCTTCACCAGCACAACATTCCAATGGATCGCCGCTTGTCATGTGCCACTGAGCTGCGCCACTCCACCCGCGTAACATTGAAAAAGTGGGCAGTGCACTGGTGGTGCGCTACTCGACTAGCGTAGCCTCACCAGCGCAACATGCCAGTAGATCATCGATTGTCATGCGCCACTGAGCTGCACCACTCGACCAGCTCTTATTGAAAATTTAGGTTATGTACTGGTGGTGCGCTACTCGACAAGCGCACCTCACCAGCGCACATAGCGGAAGCTGGAACATTTTTTCCAAAACGACCTCACTTTGGTTGAAACTCATATATATAAAACTCTTTGTATTCAGGTCGTGTAAGAGTTCAGGACATCATATCTTTTCCTTAGAACACATTTCAAAAGGAAAAATCTTTCAAGAACTCATCTTTAAACACTCAAAGCATTCCCATGTGCATAAAAACTTCATCTTGCATCATCTAAAGTCATTTAGAGTGCATATATGGATAGTTTTGCATCATAACATCTTGCTTGGTAAGTTTCTCGCTATCTTCTTACAAGTTAAGTGTTCTTCTTGCTAAGTCATCTCTTTAATCATTTGTATGCTCTTAGAATACATTCAAGTTACAAATTAGAGATTGTTGTGATGACATGATTGAGTGTTGCATTGTGATAGCTTCATAGGATTGTTTGATCTATGTTTAGCTAAGCTTTTTGAACATGTCTTTTAGCTTTTGATATTTAGGATTGCATTAATTGTCATCTCATCATCCTAGATAAGCTTATAAGGTTTCCTAGCCTTGTTTGTTCTTTGAATATCATAATATATTCACATAGGCCATTTTATCTCTTCATTTAGAAGTAAAACTTGTGATGCTTCCGGAAGTAGGTAGCTTAAATTGCAAGCAAGATGGACAAGGTTCACTTATACCGGGATTAGGTAGTGGTGGTGGATTTTAAACCACGATTAGGTTGTAATTCCTTTACCATTAGTGGATTCGACGTTCAAGTGTGGCGCACTTATCAGCCCGTGGTTTTTCCCATTTGGAGGGTTTCCACGTAAATCTCAAGTGTTTTTACTATTTCTACACTTGTGATATTATTGTAACTAGCTAGGGGTATTTTCATCAACTTGACCATTAACGAAAATTTGGTAAAATTGTTTTAAAATCTATTCACCCCTCTTCTACATTAATATTAAACACACCATAATATTTGTTTCAATTGGTATCAGATCAGGTTCCTAGACATACATAGGTGATCCTTGCTCATTTTGGTGTGTGTTGCATTTTGTGTGTTTGTGTTGATCATTCATACACTTGCATTCATATCATTCATTCATAAACACAATGAGTGGAAACGGTGGCAATGAGGTAGCTTCTAGCACTAGACCTCCACTTCTCACCGGATTGAATTATGCCTCTTGGAAAGGCAAGATGGAGTCGTATATTTGCCAAATTCATGACAGGGAATGGATAGCGGTTGAAGATGGCTACACTCCACCCATGATGACTTCTACAGATAGAGGAGATGATGTACTCAAGCCAAAGGCACAGTGGAACGCACAAGAGTTTAAGGCATCAAAGTGGAATAGAAAGGCAATGCATGCCATCCTATGTGCAATGGATGAGAACCAGTACAAGTTGGTTCAAAATACTAGGATAGCTAAGGAAGCATGGGATATCCTAGAAGTAGCACATGAAGGAACCAATGTGGTTAAGGAATTGAAGCATCAAGTTCTCCAAATGCAAATTGAATTGCTCAAGATGGATGAGAACGAGTGCTTCAATAACTTTGGAGTGAGGTCAATGGACATTGTGAACCAAAGTCATCAACTTGGTGATCCTTATTCGGATAGGAAGATCAAGCAGAAGATTATGAGATCTCTACCCGATAGATTTGAGTCTAAGGTGATGACTTTAGAAGAGAATAGTGTTACAAGGATATGAAGCCGAGTGAAGTGATTGGGAGGCTTCTAGCTTATAAATCTAAGAAATGTCCTAACCTTACACCATCGAAAAAGTAAAAGAATAAAGCTTTAAAAGCCTCCAAAATTGAGAAGGAGGAAAGTGATGACTCAGATGAAGAAATGGCCTTGCTAATGAGGAAGTTCAAGAAATTCTACAAGTCTGAGAGGAAAGGTTTCGGATCCAAGGGTCTAGACTTGAAGAAAAAGGCTACCTTCCAAAAGATTAAGCCTAGGCAAGAAAAGACCGGGAAGAAAGGATTCCAATGCTATGAATATGGTTGGATAGGTCACTTTGCCCCTGAATGTGCAAATCACAAGGTCAAGAAAAAGGGAAAAGTGATGGCTGCCATATGGAGTGAAAGTGATAACTCCAATAAAGGAGATGAGTCTTCAGATGATGAAGAACTCATGGCTAACTTCATAGCCTTTACGTTCTCTCATAGGAGCAAAGATGCTAGTGAAGAAGAAAATGAGAGTCAAGAGGAAAACTACTCAAGTGATGATGGATCTTTATCATAATCCATAAATGGAAATGTGGATAGGATGGATCTCAAGGACTATTTGACTAGGTTTGAGAGTTCAAGGTTAAAAAACAAGAATGAAATTAAGAGATTAAAAGAAGAAAATCTAGAGATCTCATCTCAAGTTGACCAACTAAATGAAGAGTTGGTGAGATCTAAGAGGAGTAAAAAAGGGTTGAAGAAAGAGCTTGAAAATGCTAGAGAGTTGTTGGCCAAGATGAACTCTAGCACCAAAAAACTTGACCACATGTTAGATGTTGGAAAGAGGCTAAGTGACAAGAAGGGGCTTGGGTTTGAAGATGACAAGATATCCTCCACTCCAAGCAAGACCATTTTTGTAAGAAGCATGAACTTCAATGAGTCCTCTTCTCATCAATCGCCTAGGAAGAAACTTGACCTATGAGAGTGTTCATGTAGTGCTCAAGTGAAGGTGGCACCAAGAAGCTTACCTCAAGCCCATCCTACAAGGGCTCCTCAAGTTAATTTCCCTCAACCGAAAGCTCATAAAGGGAAGATACCTATCGTGCAAGCTCAACCAAGGAAGCAATCAAGTCTTGCTCAACAAAAAAGAAGGAAAGATCCTCAACAACAATCAAGAAAACCACAAAGACATGGGAAGTCTCTAATGCATCCTCAAGGTTATGGTACGATTCCTAACTTTAATCCTACATGTCATTTTTATGGTACTGATGGTCATATTAGACCAAATTGCTTTAGATATATTAAATTGTGTAGAATTGAAAGCATGATAGAGAAGAAAAAGGCTAAAGTCATGATGCATGTCAATAGGAAAAATGGAACATCTTTGCATGATCCTACGACATTTAGAGCCCATGTACCATTTACCACTAGGAAGGAAAATATTGTTAGGTTTTAGTTTGTGTTGGCATTAATTCCATATCAAAATGATGTTTACTTATAATGATTTAGTTTTTTAGATTCATGATGATTAAAGCTTCAAGGAAGAAGAAACAACAAGTCAAAGCAAGTTCAAAGTCTTCAAAGAGAAATGATACAATTTGGTTCTACAAAGGTATACTAAGACCTTATCTTTCTCTTACAAGGCTTAGGCATACACATACAATTCATTCATATGTATCCCTGCAATGTTGTGCACCATGTATAACACATTCACACACTTGAAGATGAATGCTCATGCATTGGTATGGAAATAACATGTTTTGGAAAATGCATGATTGGAGACTATCTCTATGTAGTTTGCATTCTAGTGTAAATTGTGTTTGTTTGTATATTTGTTTGTATAACATGGATATTGAACATGAATTTTATCTTAAATCATTCTTGATTGAGTTCCGGTCATTTTGGTTACTCATACCATTGATTTCAAGTTATAAGTCAAAATATACTACATTTCCAACTCATGTTGCATATATTGTCTTCGTCTTCGTTTATCGAGTCGAATTATTATTTTCTAGGTTAAGTATCTTATATTTCCATGTCGTGTGAGAGTTATGGTTTGTAATCCATAAATGGATTCAAATTCCAAGTTTGGAGGCCGGAGAACGGTCGAAGAAGGTGAAGGAAGGTCGAAGGAGAAAGAAGTCAGCAAAGCACTTCTTTCCCGAGATGGCGCGTGGGCATCTCGGGGCAACAAGCGGCAAGCATGCTTGGATACTTCTTGCCCGTCTTGGTCATTTCACATGCCCAATTTTCCCTCTCCTTTATATTCTACTTCCCTCTCACATTTCATTCTAAGAAGAAATTCAAACTTGTGTGCAGAAAAGTTTCTCTCTACATTTTCTCACCTTCCAAACACCATAACTTCTTCATTTGAACTCATATTTGAGTGATTCAAAGTTGAGAGTGTTTTTCAATTCATCCTCCATCTTTTTTTTTGTAGGTTTTAGTGAGTTTTGTAGCTGTTTTTGGAGTCTAAATACACAAAAACGGGACTGCACCTAAATCAACTAAGGTATTGATTTTCTCTCAAAGTTTTCTTTTAAAACTTGGTCAATTGCCTTCGGTTTTCTTCTTCAATTTACATATGTGTATTGTGAGTGTTTTGATTTTATTTTTGAACTCTTTTAAATCTAGGTTGAGTTTCAATTGAAAACTTACATGTTGAGTTAGGTTTTGATTTTGCCTATGTTTTCACATGTTTGGGATTGTATTGTGCTAGCTTTGATTCTAGGACTATTTGATGATCTTTGATTGATTGATTTTATGAAAAATATTTCTTCACATGTATTAGGCTGTTTTGGCCGAATTCCTACATTAATACATGTGCTTATGTTCTTTTGAGCAATTCATTTGTTTTGTTGAATCTATGTACGGGAATATGCTCAAGAACTTTAGCTTAAATCTAAATGACTTTGTCATATGACTTTAGCATGTTTTGGGTTTGTGTGATTTAAACTTGATTTTGTGATTAATTGAACATATCTTGTGATTCAAGTTTAGATCTATCATGTATCTAGGTTGTGATTAATGTTGAACATATCTTACATGATCTAGATGATTTAAACATGCTTGATTGACTAGACTACATTTGATTTGTGCATTCATGCTCATGTCTAGTATTTTCCATAGGATGTGTTAATCATAGCATTCTATGTTGCGTACTTGTTTACATTTTGCATTCATGATCACCTAGATGCCTTGTGAGAACGAAGTCTTGACAATAGGTGTGAGACCTATGTTGTTGAGCAAGTAAGTCTTGGCAAGAGGTGTGAGACCTGGATTTTAAGCAAGGAAGTCTTGGATAGTCGAGCAAGTAGTCTTGCCTAGGGTCGTGATGATCTAGAAGGGTGAGCGAGGAAGTCTTGACTAGAGTCTGGAGGACTCAGATAGTTGAGCAAGAAGTCTTGCCTTGGGTCGTGAGGATTCGGTAAGGTGAACGAGGAAGTCTTGACAAGAGGTGTGAGGCCTCAGATTGTTGAGCATGAGGGCGACATCTTCATGAGTAGGATATGAGGGTAGTTTCTAGGTGAAGGGGTCACTTGAGAGATTTTACTTGTCTTATCTACTAGAGGATTTTGTTTGCCGGTCATTGCTAACCGATGGATGTTTCCTCTTCGGAGGTTTACCACGTTATATCTTTTGTCAACTTCTCTTTATCCCTATCTCTCTAGTATTTGTATTTGGTATTTGAATACTAAGGATAGAACTCTTTATGTTAGTTGACTTCCTTTTTATGATATAGATTGTGTATGTGTTACTATTACTTGTTTGTGTCACACTTTACTTGTTCTATATATTGATTAAGTATCTTTAATTGATATATATATATATATTGTGATACAAACAATCTAGAGGGACAAACTTTTGTTTGTTTCTAAGGGAGTCGAAAAAGGTGTCTAACCTATTCATCCCCCCCATCTAGGTTAGCCTTGAGCATTTAACCGTGTTTGTATTTTCAATTGGTATCAGAACAGGACACTAGATTGCACTTAGTGAGAGTCTGGGTGATACATTCACGGTTTTTGCAAGGCGTTTGAAGTCATGGGTTTATAAGATGATGTAATGGCAGAAGGAGCCTCAAATACTAGGCTACAATTACTTCGAGGCACTAACTATGGGTATTGGAAGTTGAGGATGAAAGCCTACATCCGCTCTTTTGATGAAAGGGCTTGGATTGTAGTGGAAGAAGGTTATAGTCCTCCTACCAAGGTTCAAGAGGATGGAACCGTGATACTCAAACCAAGGAGTGAATGGACAACGAATGAGTTTGTGGTTGCTAAATGGCACCTTCATGCTATGAATGCCATCTTTGGAGGAGTTGATGGGCATAAATTCTCCTACATTCAAAATCTTGAATCCGTAAAGGAATCTTGGGATACTCTCCAAGTTACTAATGAAGGAACCTTAGCGGTGAAGAAATCGAGGCTTTAAATGTTGGCATCACAATTTGAAGGTTTAAGTATGGGTGAAGAAGAAAAGTTCAAAGACTTCCAATTCCGGCTTCTTAACATTGCTAACCAATGTCAAGCACTTCGAGTACCTATCTAAAAAGAGCATCTAAACTGGAAAATCATTAGGTCTCTTCGTAAGTGATTCAAATCAAAGGTGACGGCCATTGAGGAAAGCAAGGATGTGTATAGTATGAACATTGATGAGTTGCTTGGGTCTCTCTAAACTTATGAGATGTGCTTGAAGCCAAAGATTAAGAGTAAAGGAATCGCTCTCAATGCTATTGAGAAGGAAAGTGATGATGAAAATGAAGAGATGGCTCTTTTGGTTAGATGGTTCAAGAAGTTTTTAAAGAAGAATGGCAAGCCTAGAGGCAAGTCTTCTAAGGAAAAGGAAGTTAAAAAAACATCATCTCCAAGGAATGAGAAGAATAGTCAAGCCATGAACAAGAAAGAGGTTCAATGCTATAATTGTCATGGTTTCGATCACTTTGCTAGTGAGTGCACCAAGAAGCCATCTAAGAAAGACAAGAAAGGCAAAGTGTTGGCAGCTACTTGGAGTGATGATAACTCTAGTGACATTGAGAGCTCTAGTAGTGAATCTTCAAGTAATGAAGAGTTGGTGAGCAACTTCATAGCTCTAACGGCTTCTCATTCTCCACTAGATGTTGATGGTACAATATCTTGTAACAAGAACTTTGATGCAAATCATCATGGAAGCTCTAGTTCCATTCCTACTAATCTTGAGTTGTTAGAAAAGTTAGAAAAGCTTGAAGAAGCTAGAGATAATGCTCAAAGAGAAGTAGTTAAAAAGGATGATTTGATCAAGAAACAACTAGAGAAGTTTGTGGTTGTCACTCGTAGACTTCTTGGTGAAAAAGGTGATATTATGAAAAAGTTTAATGAACTTGAAAAGAAAAACCTTGAGAAGGATAATGCGATATCTTTTTTGAAAAAGAGAGAACAAGAATTGATGGAAGAGATAGACACGGCTAAGGAGGCCATCAAGGACTTAGTGAATGATTCGGTAAGTGTGTCTAGTGTTAGGAATCTTGTTAACTCTCATAGTGGTGAAGATGACTTGGTAGTTGAAGAGGAGCTCTTGAAAGCACCACTTCCTACTCACTTTGATGAAGTCGTGATTGATAAGAAACCACATAAGAAGAGAAGATCAAAAGCCAAGAAGAAGTTGGTGAACAAGGTAACTTTGCAAACTCCTAGTGAAGCTAGTTCAACTCCAAAAGGTACAATCTCATCTTTTATTCCAATATGCCATTATTGCAAAACAATAGGTCACATTAAGCCTAGGTATTATAAATTTATAGAAAAATGCAAATTATAAAATGAATCTAGAGATAAGGAGATTAAACTTCAACTTGAACATGCTAAGGTCTTGAAAGTTGAGAAACATGATAATATTGCTAAGCATGAGAAGAAGTTGTGGAGTAGAAAGAATACTAATATTTTTCAACTTGACAAAGCTTGTGTTGAAAATGTTAAGGAAGAGTGTGTTAATGATATTCTTGTTAATCAAGTCATTGAAGGACTTTACTCTGGATTTAACATTGTTGTCAAGGTTGATATTGAAAATTTTTGTGTAGGTACACCCAAGAACTAGTGGTTCAAAGGTGAGTGCTCTTATCACTAAAAATGAGAAGCACATGTGAGATAGCTTTGAGGCTATATATCAATTGTGTTGAGAATTCTTGCTTGCTAGCTTTGAATACTCCATGTATTGATATGAACTTGGTTATCTCACATCATGGTTGTTATGATGGTCAAAATTTGTTGATTAACTTTAGAGAAGTTCTTTTGATATATGTGTTGATTGAGTTGAAATATTATGCTTTTTATACTCTTGTTGTGAAACATCGTCAACTTGATGTCATGAGGACATTCAAGGCAAGAGTGCTCATAAAAAGGGCGAAAGTATGATATTTGGTGAATATAATGTGCAAAAAGGTTTCTCTATACTCTAATGCATGTTCTCTTAGATATTCATCTTTTGACTCAATTTTTGATGTACATCTCATAACATGTCATATTAGAGAATTTTGTATAGCATACATATGGTTCTCATTGACATTTGCTATTTTAGGATCTAATAGTGATATTGTACACATTGATCTTAACTTTGATGATTGTTTGTGTATA
Organism: Dipteronia dyeriana; assembly: GCA_032871835.1. Lineage (NCBI taxonomy): Eukaryota > Viridiplantae > Streptophyta > Magnoliopsida > Sapindales > Sapindaceae > Dipteronia > Dipteronia dyeriana. The sequence continues at coordinate 85,097,726 of CM065297.1, forward strand.
GCATATTGAGTGGCTTTATTTTTGAAAGTATGAGCTTTATCTTCTTTGAAAGCTACTCATTAGAGAAGTAATGATCTTGAATAAGTCTCTACTTATTGCTCTTAGATCATGTGTTTATGAGCTATAAAATCTTGGTTTTCTAAAATTACACCTTGCTTCTCTTATATGTTTTTGCTAGTAGGTTGAGTTTACTAATATGTAAACATTGGATACACCTTGAATTTTTGTGCTTAAGTACATTTAAACTGACCTATGGTTAGTATCCATTTTGCTTCGGCAATTACATAGAACTCAACGAGCACCTTCATGAAAAGGGCTACACACATTGGTTGTGAAAGCTACCCAATGTTTGAAAGAGCTACACCATTGTGATGAGTGAAAGCCGTCATGAAGTGAATTTTGTTTTTGTAAAAAAAAAGGATAAAATCAAAGAAGTGTTGAAATGAAATCATAAAAAAATTCTTTGATTCAAAGCCTAAAAAGAAAAGGAGGAAGGCTTAAAAAGAAGTTTAGTTGAAAATCAAATGAGCTCGAGGTTGAAAAACAGAAATGGGATAACGAGCCACATGCACACACACACTCATATGTTGAAATCTATTATCTTAAAAGCAAAAATTCTGGATGATAATCGGTTTGACTTTTTATGGAAAAAGCTTAAGATGAATAGTTATTGGAAATTGTTTGCATGTTGATTATCAAACTACTTCTTGATATATATTTGAAGAATATCTCACACACACACACTTTTTTATGAGTATGATGATATTTTAGCAATTATTGAAGAATTATGAAAAAACTTGAAAAATCTTTATGTATCTCTCTCAGCATATGAAGCTTATTTTGTTGATACTTCTTCAAATTGCTTGAATGTGTGATTGTGTGAACATCTTTGTGAACTTTATACTATCATTGATTTTAGTTATAGCATTTATCAAGGGGGAGCATTGTAAGCTAGACATTGTTCTCTTTTATGATATGTTCACATGCTTCATTTTGTTACATGTTGGCATATTTTGACTTAATCATACTTGTAAGATATTACTCACTATCTTTGTCTTGCATGATGATTCATTCTTAAGTCATATGTTCTTGTTTTATATATTTGTGACTAATATGTTTGTTTTGTCTTTCACTCACTTTTGTTGTATGTATATAGCATCTTATAACACAAGAACAAATAGGAAGAACTAAGGTTACCGGAAGTGGAAATCAATCGAATCCCATTGTGAAAGCCAAGTCTACCTCAAAAGGATCCAAAGCTTCAAGGACAAAAGATTTAGGGATCTTTAGAACTAAGAAGATATTTCAGGTGAGAGGCATTGACTTAGGTAAGTGTAAAGATTCTTATGTTCTTAAGTGCATTAAGGATAGAAATTGGGAATCTTGGGTGAGCATGTTAGGAATTGTGAATGATACTCTTGTTAGAGAGTTTTATCTTGAATATAGAGAAAGTGCCACCTTATTGGATGCTTTGATGGAGATTAGGGGCGTTGTGTTTAGAGTTAACTCGGAAAACATTAACAAGTTTCTTGGGCTATCTAATGATATAGATTCGAACATTCTAGATGTAGATGTCATTGAGAATCTTAATATCATGGGTAGAACTCTTTGTGACAATGCTTCTTTTGAGTGGAAAAGTAGAGCATATATTAGTCAACATGAGTTAACTAAGGCTAGTGCATTTTGGCATCTATTCATTTGCACTAACATTATTGAATCTTCGAATTCAACCGAGTTGAATAAAGACAAGATCAAAATAGTGTATGCCTTGGTGACTAATCAACCTATAAACCATGGGGATCTACTTATGCTTTATATTGATAGTACGGCTTTCTCTACTAGAGGAGATAAAAAGCTTGCATTACCGGGGTTTATAACTTCTTTGTGTTTAGCTCATGGTGTTAAGAGTAGAGAAGATGATGTGTTGGTACAACCCTTGGAAAAGTATAGTGATAAACGTGTGTCATACATGTTATATAGGGATAAGGGTAAGACATGTGATACTTTTGGACTATTTAGTAGTTCTCAAGTTGATTGTCATGAGATTAGCACAAACATTCTTCCAGATTGGGCTTTACATTTGAAGAAGAAAGTTGATGAGCTTAGTGCTATAGTTGATAAACAAGATGCTAGAATAAAAGAGTTGGAGGAATGTATTGCTTCAAGTTCAAGACCACCTCTCAAGCATTATGTTAGATCAACTACACACACATCTTTCTTTGGTGGACCAAGTAGCTAGTATTTGAGTCTTATGGTATGTTTCTTACCTTTTGGCATCATTTCATGTCAAAAAAGGGGAGAGAGAGTTGCTAGTTACTTAGTTTCTTTTTACGTTGTTTTTGTGAATTTTTGAACTTTCAATGGCATGCAATTTTTTGTTTTAAGATTTGGTTAAGAATTCTTATATTTTGGCATGTATTGAGGGGGAGATACATGTATCTGTGGACTTAATTGTATATTCTTATCCATATTATATGTTGTCATTTGTTATTTTTCTCTTGCATATGCATTGTGCTTTGAGAGGATTTGTAGGTTGCTTCAAGAGAAGATCAAGATAAAGTTCAAGAGTTAGTGAAGATTAGTTACAGGAATCTTACTCATTGCAATGTGAGGGAGTGATTTTGTGACCTAACTTCATTTTTATATTTGTAGTAAATGTATAGGTGTTTTGACATGGAATTTGCCAAAGGGGGAGATTGTTAGGTTTTAGTTTGTGTTTTCATTAATTCCATATTAAAATGATGTTTACTTGTAATGATTTAGTTATTTAGATTCATGATGATTCAAGCTTCAAGGAAGAAGAAACAACAAATCAAAGCAAGTTCAAAGTTTTCAAAGAGAAAAGATACAATTTGGTTCTACAAAGGTATACTAAGACCTTATCTTTCTCTTACAAGGCTTAGGCACACACATACAATTCATTCACTTGTGACCCTGCATTGTTGTGCACCATGTATAACACATTCACACACTTGAAAATGAATGCTCATGCATTGGTATGGAAATAACATGTTTTGGAAAATGCATAATTGGAGACTATCTCTATGTAGTTTTCATTCTAGTGTGAATTGTGTTTGTTTGTGTATTTGTTTGTATAACATCTATATTGAACTTGAATTTAGTCTTAAATCATTCTTGATTGAGTTTCGGTCATTTCGGTTACTCATACTATTTATTTCAAGTTCTAAGTCAAAAGATACTACACTTTCAACTCATTTGCATACATTGTCTCGTCTTCATTTATCAAGTCGAATTATTATTTTTTGGATTGAGTGTCTTATATTTCCATGTCCTTGTAAGTGTTACGGTTTGTAATCCGCAAACATATTTGAATTCCGAGTTCGGAGGCCGGAGAACGGTCGAAGAAGGTGAAGGAAGGTCGAAGGAGAAAGAAGTCAGCAAAGCACTTCTTTCCCGAGATGGTGCTTGGCCATCTCGGGGCATAAGGCTTGCTGCCCCGAGATGCCCACGTGCCATCTCGGGCAGCAAGCATGCTTGGCTACTTCTTACCCCTCTTGGTAATTTCACATGCCCAATTTTCCCTCTCTTTTATATTCTCCATCCCTCTCACATTTCATTATAAGAAGAAATTTAAACTTGTGTGCAGAAAATTTTTTCGAACTCTATTTTGAGTGATTCGAAGTTGAGAGTGTTTTTATATTCATCCTCCATATTTTCTCTGAAGGTTTAAGTGAGTATTGTTGCTGTTTTTGGAGTCTAAACACACAAAAACGAGAATGCACCTAAATCAACTAAGGTATTGATTTTCTCTCAAAGTTTTCTTTTAAAACTTGGTCAATTGCCTTCAGCTTTCTTCTTCAATTTACATATGTGAATTGTGAGTGTTTTGATTTGAGTTTTGAACTCTTTTAAAGCTAGGTTGAGTTTCAATTGAAATCTTACATGTTGAGTTAGGTTTTGATTTTGCCTATGTTTTCACATGTTTGGGATTGTATTGTGCTAGCTTTGATTCTAGGACTATTTGATGATCTTTGATTGATTGATTTTATGAAAAATAGTTCTTCACATGTATTAGGCTCTCTTGGCCGAATTCTCACATTAATACATGTGCTTATGTTCTTTTGAGCTATTCATGTGTTTTGTTGAATCTATGTATAGGAATATGCTCTAGAACTTTAGCTTAAATCTAAATGACTTTGTCATATGATTTTAGCATGTTTTTGGTTTGTATGATTTAAACTTGATTTTGTGATTAATTGAACATATCTTGTGCTTCAAGTTTATATCATTGCATGTATCTAAGTTGTGATTAATGTTGAACACATCTTACATGATCTAGGTGATTTAAACATGCATGATTTACTAAACTACATTTGATTTGTGCATTCATGCTCATATCTAGTATTTTCCATAGGATGTGTTGATCATAGCATTCTATGTTGCGTGCTTTTTTACGTTTTCCATTCATGATCACCTAGATGCCTTGTGAGAAGGAAGTCTTGACAATGGGTGTGAGACCTATGTTGTTGAGCAAGTAAGTCTTGGTTAGAGGTGTGAGACCTTGGATTTTCAAGCAACGAAGTCTTGGCTACAGTCGGGAGGACTCGGATAGTCGAGCAAGAAGTCTTGCCTAGGGTAGTGAGGATCCGAAAGGGTGAGCGAGGAAGTCTTGACTAGTGTCGGGAGGACTCAGATAGTTGAGCAAGAAGTCTTGCCTAAGGTCGTGAGGATCCGGTAAGGTGAGCGAGGAAGTCTTAACAACAGGTGTGAGGCCTCGGATTGTTGAGAATGAGGGCGACACCTTTATGAGTAGGATATGAGGGTAGTTTCTAGGTGAAAGGGTCACTTGAGAGATTGTACTTGTCTTATCTACTAGTGGATTTTGTTTGCCGGTGGTTGCTAACCCGTGGATGTTTCCTCTTCGGAGGTTTACCACGTTATATCTTGTGTCAACTTCTCTCTATCCCTATCTCTCTAGTATTTGTATTTGTTATCTGAATACTAAGGATAGAACTCTTTATGTAAGTTGACTTCCTTTCTATGATATAGATTGTGTATGTGTTACTATTGCTTGTTTGTATCACACTTTACTTGTTCTATATATTAATTAAGTATCTTTAATTGATATACATATATTATGATACAAGCAATCTAGAGGGACAAATTTTTGTTTGTTATTAAGGCAGTCGAAAAAGGTATCTAATCTATTCACCCCCCCCCCCCCCCCCCCCCCCCTCCTCTCTAGGTTAGCCTTGAGCATTTAACCGTGTTTGTATTTTCAAATATTGCACCTAGGTGGATTAGAAAGGATGAACACTTTTGCCATGTTGCACAAATTGCCTTGAAAGCTCTTTCTTCTGATTTTTGTTATTTGGATAGTGGGTGCTCTACGCACATGACTGGAAATAAGAGTTTCTTTGAGACTCTTGTGATGGAGGAGGGAGGAAATGTCACCTTTGGTGATGGATTCAAAAAGAAAGTTAAAGGAAAGGGAACTATTTCCATTCCCGGATTACCCTCCTTGTCCAATGCTTTGTATGTTAATGGTCTAAGAGCTAATTTGATAAGCATTTCACATCTTAGTGATGAAGGACTTTCTTGTTTACTAAGAATGATTGTTCTATCCTATTGCCAAATGGACAAACCTTGTTAAAAGGAATGAGATCTAGCTACAATTGCTATTGTCTTGAAGCTAGAGGTGTCTCTTGCAATTTGTCCAAGGATGAATAAATTGAGTTGTGGCATGAAAGACTTGGTCACATGAACTATCGGGATTTATGAATCTTAGAAAAGTTCAATGTTGTGCGAGGCCTTCCCAAACTTGAGAAAAAGGTAAATGGTGTTTGTGGACCTTGCCAACAAGGGAAGCAAACCAAAAGTATGCACAAAAAGAGCAAGTATTTATCCACCAAGGAACCTCTAGAGCTTCTCCACATGGATCTTATGGGTCCCATGCAAACTGAGAGTTTAGGTGGAAAGAGGTACATTTTTATGTTTGTAGATAACTTCTCTAGGTACACTTGGACTTATTTTCTTAGAGAAAAATCTGAAACCTTTGACAAGTTTAAAATGCTTTGTTCCAAAATTCAAAATGAAATGAACTCCAAGATTAAAAGCATTAAACGGATTAGGAGTGACCATGGGAAGAAGTTTGAGAATGCCTATTTTGAAAACTACTGCAATAGTCTAGGCATTTCTCATGAGTTTTTGGCTCCTAGGACACCTTAACAAAATGGAGTTGTTGAGAGGAAAAATAGGGTTCTTTAAGAGATGGCCCGTGTGATGTTGCTTAGCAACAATGTCCCTAGGAACCTATGGGCCGAAGCCGTCAATACGGCATTCTATATAGGAAATAGAGTCTTTCTAAGGCCCCACACTAGGCAAACCTCCTATGAGTTATGAAAAGGTAGAAAACCAAATATTAGCTATTTCCACACATTTGGAAGCAAATGCTACATTTTGAATGACCGTGGTCAACTTGGCAAATTTGATGCTAAGAGTGATGAGGGTATCTTCATTGGCTATGCCTTGAATAGTAGAGCCTATAGAGTTTTCAATTTAAAAACTAGGACTGTAATGGAATCATCTAATGTTGTCATTGATGATACTAGGCTCAAATCTAATTACCATGAGGAGGAGGTAGATCTAGTTGATGACATCCCTTTGGAAAAGGTTGTTGATATTCCTAATGTTGAAAAGACTAATCTTGATGATGACATAACACAACCTATTGATAGGATTCCTCTCTTGAACTCAAAAGAACCTACTTCATGGGTTAGGAAACTCCATGACAAAGAAGACTCCATTGGAGAGGTTAATGAGGGTGTTAGGACTAGGCGTCAAATGGCTAATCTAATTAGCTACACTTCTCAAATATAACCCAAGAAGGTTAATGAAGCCTTAAAGGATGAATTTTGGGTTCTTACCATGCAAGAAGAGCTTAACCAATTTGAAAGGAATGAGGCTTGGACTCTAGTTCCTAGGACCAAGAACACCAATGTGATAGGCACCAAGTGGGTATATATGAACAAATCTGATGAGTATGGCAACATTGTACGAAACAAGGCTAGGCTTGTAGCACAAGGGTACTCTCAAATTGAGAGTATTGACTTTGAGGAGACATTTGCTCCCGTTGCTAGGATTGAGTCCATTAGGCTTCTTTTATCCATCTCTTGTTTGCACAAGTTCAAATTGTATCAAATGGATGTTAAGAGTACCTTCCTCAATGGTTTCTTGCAAGAGGAAGTGTTTGTTAAGCAACCCAAAGGGTTTGTGGATCCTCACTACCCTAATCATGTCTATCATCTCAAGAAAACTTTATATAGGCTGAAACAAGCACCAAGGGCTTGGTATGAGTGCCTCATTCAATTTCTTATAGACAATGGCTACACTAGGGGTAGTGTTGACAAGACTTTATTAATCAAGAAAGACAAAGATGAGCTATTTTTAGCTCAAATCTATGTTGATGATATAGTTTTTGGCTCCACTAATAACACCAAAGTCCAAAAATTTGTTGATGTCATGTCTCATGAGTTTGAAATGAGTTTTGTTGGTGCGCTAAGTTACTTTCTAGGTTTACAAATTAAGCAAATGGATGATGGAATTTTCATATCTCAAGCTAAATATGCCAAAAACCTAGTGAAGAAATTTAGCCTTGAAAGTGCCAAACATTGTGATACACCTATAAATACAACTTTGAAGCTAAGCAAGGATGCTAGTGGTAAAAGTATGGACCAAACTTTGTATCGTAGCATGATTGGTAGATTGCTCTATTTGATAGCAAGAAGGCTCGATATCTCTTTTAGTGTGGGTGTGTGTGCTAGGTGCCAATCGGATCCTAAGGAGTCCCATCTCTCTTCCGTTGAGAGAATCATTCGCTATGTGAATGGGACATCTAACTATGGAATTTCGTACTCTTTTGACATTAATGTTAGTCTTGTAGGCTTTAGTGATGTAGACTGGGCAGGAAATTGTGATGATAGGAAAAAGACATCGATCGGTTTCTTTTTCCTTGGGAACAACCTTGTCTCTTGGTTTTACAAGAAGTAAAATTTGATTTCTTTGTCCAAGGCTGAGGCCGAATACATAGCTGCTGGGAGTGGATGCACACAACTCCTTTGGATGAAGCAAATGCTAGTCGACTATGGATTCAATCAAGGTACTCTTACTCTATTTTGTGATAACATGAGTGCAATTAATATTTCCAAGAATCCGGTTCAACATTCTAGAACTAAGCATATTGACATTCGTCATCATTTCATTAGAGAACTAGTTGAGACCAAATGCATAGTACTTAAGCATCTAATGATCAACTAGCGGATCTATTTACTAAACCCTTAGATGCTACTCGATTCAAAACTCTTAGTAGATCTATTGGGATTTTTTTCATGGAGTGATGAGTTTTGGTCTTTGACCCATAAGGGGAACTCAAGCAAAGAGAGCTATTGTATACTTGTTGCATGCAAAAATTTTGAAAATGTTTATGCTCCTTTATTGATTGCTTGAGTAGCTTGGTTGCACTTATACTATAGTATATTGTATTTTCTTCAATAAGTGTGAACTTTGCTTTGATTACAATCCATGTCATATTTATGTTCAAACATGCATTTTTGGACTAGGAGATCTACATAGGAAGTACATATTGAATGACCTATAATTATCTCCACGACATGATGATTCTTTAATGACATGCTAATAAAAAATGGTAAAGCATGAATTGATTATTGCAATTGTTGAATGCAAAATATTGTGTGAAAATAGCTAGTGAGACTAAAATGTTTCATCAATGTCTCTCTTTCTTTATTAGTTGAACATGGCTACTATCATACGGGCATCCTACCCGAAAAAATCAAATAGGGTGCAAAGTCGCTCATGCCGTGTTTCGCTTATAAAGTTGGATATAGTGCCATTAAAACTTGATATCTATAAAAACTCTATATCCTTGCTTCTCTCATGACAAATGGTGAAATTGGTTTCAATTATATTGGAAACCTTTGTCATTTGCTTTGCCAAATACCATTGTTTTTGGACTTGAATGCAACATGTCTTGTATGCAAAGCATTTTTGATTCACACATTTTCTTCAAATAAATCTCCTTGTTTCTCTCCTATTAATTGAGTTGCATAAATGCGGCTTATATAATTATACAAATATCTTGTATGCTCCTTTCTTTCTTTGCCTTGAGTGACCCAGTTGGGGACTTCTCCTTTGCCTATATCATGACAAAAAGGGGGAGTAGCATTGTGGTGTTAGGGGAATAGCATGTGTTGGCATTCAAATCTTCATATTCTTAAATGCTAATGCTTTTATTTTCTATTCACTTGATCATCTCACATGCACTTGGTTTGGAAAGTGTACTTGTTGTTTGTTTTGTGTGTAGGGTTGATAGTTCTACAAGAGATTGAAGATTTGATTTTTTTTTATGTATAACTCTTTGTAATGTAGAATATCTTCCCGTTGTTTTATTTTGTTTTGTGAGGATTAATGCGAGTGGTGGTTTTGACACGAAATGGCCAAAGAGGGAGATTGTAAAGTCCTCATTTGTTGATTGGCTTATTTCGTGAACAAACCACATTTTTGGGGTTTATGTAAGGGTAGCTTAGGTTCTCAAGACCTCAAGAGGAGAAGCACCAAAGGTAAAATTCTTGTGCTTACTTGCTTTTAAGAGATAGTTGTACACACTCACAAATTAATGCATAACTCTTATTCATATATGTTGTGTGTTTATACTTGTGTGCATTTTGGTTTAAATGAATCTTGTTGATTCATTTGCATCTTGTAATTAATGTTTTATGTCATGTTAGACATTAGAATAAGATGCATTTTCATCACTCTAGGACTTGTTGATTTTGTGTGTGTGAGTGTTGGAAAAGTGGGCAGTGCACCACTCGACTAGCGCAGCTTCACCAGCACAACATTCCAATGGATCACCGCTTGTCATGCGCCACTGAGCTGCGCAACTCCACCCGCACAACATTGAAAAAGTGGGCAGTGCGCTGGTGGTGTGCTACTCGAGTGCAGCCTCACCAACGCAACATTCCAGTGGATCGTCGCATGTCATGCACTACTGAGTTGGGCCACTCGACCATCACCTATTGAAAATTTAGGTTGTGCGCTGGTGGTGAGCTACTTGACCAGCGCACCGCACCAGCACACATAGCGGAAGCTGAAACATTTTTTCCAAAACGACCTCACTTTGGTTGAAACTCATATATATATATAACTATTTGTATTCAGGTCATGTAAGAGTTCAGAACGTCATATCTTTTCCTAAAAACATATTTCAAAAGGAAAACTCTTCCAAGAACTCATCTTTAAACATTCAAAGCATTCCCATGTGCATAAAAACTTCATCTTGCATCATCTAAAGTCATTTAGAGTGCATCTATGGATTGTTTTGCATCATCACATCTTGCTTGGTAAGTTTCTCACTATCTTCTTACAAGTTAAGTGTTCTTCTGGCTAAGCCATCTCTTTAATCATTTGTATGCTCTTAGAATACATTCAAGTTACAAATTAGAGATTGTTGTGATGACCTGATTGAGTGTTGTATTGTGATAGCTTCATAGGATTGTTTGATCTATGTTTAGCTAAGCTTTTTGAACATGTCATTTAGCTTTTGACATCTAGGATTGCATTAATTGTCATCTCATCATCCTAGATAAGCATATAAGGTTTCCTAGCCTTGTTTGTTCTTTAAATATCATAATATATTCACAGAGGACATTTTATCTCTTCATTGAGAAGTAAGACTTGTGTTGCTTCTGGGAGTTGGTAGCTTAAATCGCAAGCAAGATGGACTAGGTTCACTTATACCGGAATTAGGTAGTGGTGGTGGATTTTAAACCGGGATTAGGTTATAATTCCATTGCAATTAGTGGATTCGAGGTTCAAGTGTGGCGCACTTATCAGCCCGTGGTTTTTCCCATTTGGAGGGTTTCCACGTAAATCTCAAGTGTCTTTACTATTTCCGTCCTTTTTACACTTGTAATATTATTGTAACTAGCTAGGGGTATTTTCATCAACTTGACCATTAACGAAAATCTGGTAAATTTTTTTAAAAATATATTCACTCCTCCCCCCCTCTAGATTAATATTAAACACACCATAATATTTGTTTCAAACTTTGGCTCAAAATTCTTTAAACTTTTCAAATGTTTTCGACTTTCGCTGCATTAGATAGACATATTCGTATATTGATTAGTCATATATAAAGATGATATAATACTCATAACCACCTCTAGCTTTAACATTCATTGGTCCGCGGACGTCTATATGTATCAACTCTAGTGGTTCTTTACCTCTAAGTCCTTTTCCAGTAAAAAGTCTCTTAGTCATCTTACCTCCCAGACAAGGTTAGGAGCAGGTAAGGTGTCAACCTTTAACTAACTTAAAAGTTCACTTTTACTTGTCTGTCTATCCGATCAAGGTAAATATGAGCAAGCCTTAGATGCCAGAGATACGTTTCGTTTTCTGGAGAAATCTTATGTCGTTTGGTTTTTGGTTTTTCAATCTCAAACATTTCGATGTTAAGCAGTGTTTTATGTATTAAAGGTATTAACACATACAAATTGTTTTCATTAATTCCTGAACAAATATTCATACCATTCTTTACAATAATGACATATTTATTATCAAAAGAAACATAATATAATTTTTCTAACAACTTAGAAACAAAAATTAAATTTCGTATAAATCCATGAATGTAAAATACATTGTCAATCAATATATAATTATTTCAAAAACGTATTCTAATTATGCCCACTGCTCGTGCCGACACGACATCCTCGGACCCCACACACATAGAGAAGGCTCCTACATCAAGCTATGTCCAAGAATCAGTCCATTGTAAAGAAGAACAAACATGGTTAGTGGCCCCCAAATCAACTATCCAGGGTGAAGAACCATCTTCTACTAAACATGAATCAAGAAAAAGTAAATCATATTTACCTTTCTTATACTTCTTCTTGACTTAGGCATTCTTAGGCATTCTTAGGCTTGGGCTTGGGCTTATCCTTTACCTTCCCAACAGACCTCTTCCTCATCTTATTTTCAGAAGAAGATGGTTCAGTAACATTTGCCTCACCGACCATACTTTTGTTTTCCTTTGTCAAGGTCTCAAAATTAGTGAGCTCATTAAGTACTTGAGTGAGACTGAACCTTCGTTTGTTCATACCATAGTCACTTTTGAACTAATCAAAACTCTTTGGAAGAGTCATCAATATGATGCACACTTGACTAGGTTCATCAATGGCCCCGTCTTTGATCTCTGCCATGTTGAAATAGGACAATACGTTCAGGACATGTTCCTGGATAGATCTGCACTCTTTCATCTGAGCAAACATTGCGGGACAAACAGCTTCGTTCCGCTTTTGCTCAGCGAGCTGTTCGAACATAGCCTATGATGACTCCATTATTTTGAACATATAATTTATTGTTTCATGCTTTGTGGCAAGCACATCTGTCATACTACCTAACATATATTTTTGGGCCTTCTCATCAGATGAGACCCATTTCTCGTATGCCTCATGAATAGTTTGTACGACATAGGTAGTCGGCGTTAGAAGACATTCCTCCATATGCCCAAAACTAAGGTCCTTGGTTACCAATATTGCAAGATATGGTGTTTTCATTTTGTGTAGTTATCACCAGTTAATTTATTATTGGCTTGAATTTGTAAAAGTGCAGACGACATTGCTAAGATAAACACAAAATAAGAAATCCATTCAATCATACATCCAAAACAAGTGCGAATGGTTTGGCCTAAATTAAACATGATACATGAAACCTATTTAATGAACAAGAACAACCCTTAAAACAATGTTAATACACCACGATAATCTAACATACCACAAGCAAGTGTCGCCTTATGGTCGGTAAAATTCTTGCATGTTAGATTGAGACTCTCAATCAAATGATATACCAGAATAACTCTTATTCTAATATCACTCAACCAAAATTTATTCAGTCTGGCTTTTAATTAACCAATTTATTTAAAACCTTATGAGTGTAACCCATCATTTCAATTCTCATGAGCTTAACTCGAGAATTGCCGCCTTTGGGTCGGTCAATCCCGAAATACCCTTATGAATCCAATTCTTTAGGAAGTCAACCTTGGTATTGACCTTTGTAGAAACCCTCCTTAGGGAGGATGAAAGCAACGGCGTCATGAGGCCCCACTCAGATCTCACGGTGTTGAACTAATGATGGAGACCGCGTGATATAATGACATATATTCCTCTCTCACTCACTATTTTATAATTAGGGTTTTCTATAGTTGTTAATGCACCTAAATTTCTACAAGATTAAATGGCTAATTGTTGGGGTTTATGCCCTAACGATGTAATTTGTAAATGGATTTATGAAATAAATAAAAGAAAAAGTTCAATTCATACATGTTGTGTTGTTTATTTTATAACTTGTGCATATATTTAACATCCAAGATTGCCAGATGTAATCTCAAACTGTGTATATGAGTGTCATATACAGATGGATACAGTAAGATACGTGCAATCTAAAGAGTCCATAGATAGCAAATAAAGCTGGGTACTTTATTTGTGGTTAATCTATAGTTGTGGTCCATTCCGTAATGTACGGTGATTCTATCCTGAATCATTCATATAGAGATATGAGAATATAGGCACTTTGTATGATGTGATCATATAGGACTGGGCCATGATCTATATAAATCTCTCACCAAGATCCGTTTATCGGCGAGATTCATATATATCAACTAATGATGGCTATATGTGGGTGATCTTAATCCTGAGTGACTTATCGACTCCTTCAGGTTAGATCGTGGTCTTTGATATACCACGGGTGAGGTTGGATGCAGTTCCTGATCAATATGCTCCGTATGTTGGGATTGCGATTTGGCTTGTGGCTAGGAAGGTTTGTACACAATAGTGGAATCCACTTCTTCTTGTGAGAAGTAGATGGTAGTTCCCTTAAGGGTTGATTCGGGGCTTGGACAATATGAGCGCTCTCCTAATTCCGTAAGGAAATAGGATTTATTGTTCATTATAGAATCAACAGTGCTTAAAGGATATATGTAATTAGAGGGGTATAATGGGTATTATGACCCAGCTCTAATTATGAACTACTGTGGAGGATCACACCATGTGTAATAGCTATATCGATGGACACCGAGTTGTATCGGTCTGTGTAAAAGCGTCTACAGTTGAGAGAGTGCAGCTTCGGGTTTTTAGTGGAATAAAACCGGAGTTAATAATCAAGGAATATTAATTAAAGAGTTTAATTAATGATTCTGAGGATTATTGGAGCTTAAAATACTATGGGTCCATTAGGTCCCCTTGCTAGCCCGATCGATTTAGGTAACAAAGATCACGGTTAATTAATTGGATTGTCCAATTAATTTTGTTACAAAACTGACACGTACATATTCAGGAATTAATTGAATAATGAGATTATTTAATTAATTAGTGTTAATAGTTAAATTAATTAAATAATTAGATTATTTAATTATATTGATAATTATGAATTATTAATTAACTATTAATTGGAGGGTGTAGTTGATATATGGATTTAGGTGAAGATAAAATAATAAGATTATTTTATTTTTCCTAAATCATTTATCTAAGTATTTGAATTTAGTTTAAATTTAAAATACTTATTATCACTTTTAATATATTAAATATATTTAAAAAGGATAATTAAAAGATATATATCAACTAATAACACAATAGAGATTGCATTGGGTGTAAATTGGTGTGTACATGAAACAATAGTATAAGAAGAATTTACATAGGAAGCAAATACTTAATTTATAAATATATATGTATTTGGTGAAGCAAGTAGCGTGAACATATATGTAGAGATATATATAGAGAGGGCGTAATTTTGTGGCGACAAAAAGAAAAGCAATTTTCTATATATAAATATATTTGTGAGCAGCAGTGCGCTGATATATAGATTAGCAGAGTTTGATATATATTATTTTGTAAAAAGCGAGATCAGCAGAGTTTGATATATATTATTTTGCAAAAACTAAGATATATAAATATATTGTTTCATGTTTTATGTGTTTTTGAAACACATAGAAGAAAGAATTTCTTCAATTCTCTCTACATCCTCCATTCAAGTTCCTGAGACCGTGACGCACTGACATGCAGTTACCAGTCCCGGGAGATAGCGAGGAAGATCAAGTGGTTCAGACAGGAGCATATCGAAAAGTGTAGGAGCCTCCAAACGTTGGTAAGATTTTCTTCTTCTGATTTTTATATCGATTACAGTTTTCTGTGTTTACATATTGTATGTATTGGTTCCGAAAAATAATTTACGATCCAAAGTTCACTGGTCCCATATACAGATATGATATGTATAAAAAAATTTAAAACCTAGTTCCGCTGCGTGACCGGTGAACGGGGTTCAAACACTAATTTCAATCTAGTCATCTATCGCATTAATTTTTTTTTTTTGGAATCTAATTCTAATTAATTAATTAATTAGTACGATTTTTAACTCTTAAAAATCTAATCTATTAGTAATAATTCTAATCTATGTAAATAATTTACTAAGGCTAGAATTATTCAACATGTGTTACCAAGTTTTAACTATTAAAAATAAACAAATTATTAGGTCCATTTATTAGGGATTTAAACGAAGTAATCCTAATAAAATTAATGGATAACTAATTAATAATTATATTAATAAATCATGAGAATTACTAAGTTTTTACACCTAAAAATCAATCTCTTCAATAGAAAGCCATTTATGTGTATTTGTCCATTTTAATCACATCAAAAATAAAACACATAATGAAAATGGCTAACATGTATGTATGATATATCAACATATATATATATATATATATATATATATATATGTATATATATATATAGGCTCAACTAATCTAAACTACGTGTATATATGGCAATGCTTAATCATTACATAATTAAAAGCATACATGAGTTTACCGAGTGTTGTGGATTATTTAACCTAAAAAAATTTGGAATTTAATGACAAAAAATATTCCCAAGGTATTCATTAGTCTTCTTGTAATTTCTGAGTATTTCAGTCTTTTCATGTCACTCTGATTCATCTCATGAATCTAGAACAAGAAATCCACACGGAACACACTAGGTAACACTTACCAAAGAACCATAAAACCGAGGTTGCACAACAGCAGGTCACGCGCTCGCGCGTAGCTAGTGCAGCTGTTGCATGTCATGTGCGACCGATGCTTGTACTGCCACCAGGCCTGCATCACAAGCACATGCAATTTGAAACTACACATGCCATCATTTATATTGCATTACAATTAACTACATCTCACGCACGTGATATGAACATGTAATTTAATCACATCTGTGCAACAATTGCACACGAAATTTTAATCACATATGTTGCTTTGTGCCTATGTGCCGCCTCTTGTGTGTCCAACACATGTTTGACTTCTTCATACGTCTTCCAGGATTTCATATGATTACAATTTTTTTAAAGCAAAAAACAGTAAATAAAAAAATATATAAAAACATTATACAACCCAATTACACTCTAAATCCACATCACCATAAAAAATTATGATCAACCATGTTTAAAAACAATTTAATTAAAAACATCATACACTCGTAAAAAACGGTGCCTACACATTCATACATATCAGGAGCATCGAAATCGATTCTCCTATTTTGAAAATTTAGCTCTAATACCAATTGTTAGGTCCCGGTTTACAGATCGTGCAGTGGAAGTGACTTAAAAAATATATATTTATTTCAAAAATAAATACTGTGACCGATAAAACCCATGATCTATTGTTCGGAACAGTAAAATAAAGAATCAAAATCGAAATATAGAAAGAAGAGAAGAAACAAATTTTTCATACCTACGTTGGAGGCTCCTTTACTTTTATATAATCCGCTTCTGGTTCAAACCACACAATCTTCCTCCCTATCTCCTAAAATTAGTAACTGCGTGTGGACGCATCACGTACCTAAGAACTTTAAAAGGATGTAGAGAAAATTGAAGAAATTATTTCATCTATTTGTTTTACGCACAAAAGTATGCAAAAAAAAATTTCATTTCTTTGGTCATTGTGCATGATACACACAACCCAAATCAATCATTTTTTTTTCCTCTCTCTAAAAAAATATTGATTAGTTTTATGAAAAAATATATATATCTAAATATATTATTTTTGAAAAAACTGGTGATATCTATTTGACTTTTAAAACTATTTTAAAAGATATCTCGTATCTTTTTATTTAAAAGATAATTAAATATTTATTTTGAATTTTTTAAAAATTAAATTCAATTTAAAATATTTAATTTAATAAAATATAATAATCATATTATCTAATTCTATTTAAAATCAAATATCAACTAATACCCTCCATTTAGTGATTAATAACATAATTAATTATTATTATTATTTAATTTATTTAATCACTATTTTTCATTAATCAAATAATCTAATTATTCAATTAATTAAATAAATATGTGTCACTTTCGTAACACAATTAATTAACCGTGACCTTTGTTACCAAAATCGACCGGGCTAGCAAGAGGACTAATGAACCTATAGTATTTTGAGCTCTAATAATCCTTAGAAATAATTAATTAAACTCTTTAATTAATATTTCACGATTATTAACTTCAGTGTTATTCCACTAAAAACTCGAAGCTGCACTCTCTCAACTGTAGACGTTTTTACACAAACACTATTACTCGGTGTCCATCGATATAGCTATTACATACGGTATGATTCTCCACAAGTAGTTCATACTTAGAGTCCGTTATACCAATTTAATTATATATTACCATTAAGTACCAATGATTCTCTAATGAACATTAAATCCTAAATTCCTTACGGAATTAGAAGAGCACTCATATTGTTCATGTAGGGAAAAAACGGGTTCAAAACGCAACGAAAGCGTGATAAAAAAAATTAGGGTTTGCCTATAAATAATTTTTTTTCCCTTTTATGCAACGAGAACCTTAATCCTAGATTAATTGATGTATATAAAAAGGTGTCGTACCTTTTTTTCGTGACGATGGAACTAGTGTCGAATTAAATCCGCAAGATCTTCCAATCCAATCACGAACGTGAATCACTTAGGAGTGTGGGCTCCCTATCTTTAAATTGTATATCTGAGGATGGAAAAAAACAAAATCTTCTTCTTTGTTAGTTACAATAATCCTCCAAGAGAAAAACCAAGAACGTCCGGTCACTTTTGAATTATCAATAAATTTGATTGAAACTTGCGTAAACCTTGATTCGATGTTGTACACAAAACCCTTTTGATGTAAAGGATACTAGAGTACTATCGAAAACAAAAATGTTCCCTTTTTCTCTCTCCTTGGTCGAATTCACACTATCTCTATGAGTTGATCGAATTTTGTCCAGAGTAAAAAACAATTTTTTCTCCCTCAAAATTCTCTCTTGCTAGGCCAAATTCTCTTCTTGAAAATTGCTTAGCATAGCCGAAATTCCTCTCATAAAAAACCATAGAGCTGCCCGAAATTTCCAAACCTATATACGAGGTCATAAATCCTCTCCTAAAAAGGATTTACTTGGTTGGCAAGAATCCTTTCCTTAGGTGGATTTATTTGGTAGTTAAGAATCTTTTTTTAAACGGAATTCTATTCTCCTCATATATATACATAGCTGGCCGAAATTTCACTTAATATAATTAGGAGACTTAGTTCTTTTCCTAAAAAGGATTTACTTAGTAGTTAAGAATCATTTTCTTAGGTACATTTACTTGGTGGTTAAGAATCCTTTTCAAACAAGAATTCTATCCTCCACCAAGACTCATAATCCAACTCAATAGTGTATTTGTAACTATATTAAAGACTTCCTAATTTGATTAGATAAATAATTCATTTTATTTATATACTTATCAAATATAGTCTTTAACATTAATTATACTACCAACAATAGTATAATTTTAGGAGACCATCTCCTACTAGGAAAAAGATTTTGACATTTAATTAAATAATTAATTACTCAATAAATAAATTAATTTCTATTTAATTAAATAATAATAATAATAAAAAGCTATTCTTAATAGTCTTGCCGTCTATACCATATATAAGGGCTATATTTTATTTTTCATATTTTATTAAATCCATTTGACCTTAATAAAAAGTCCACATATGAACTGGACCTATTCTTACAAAAAGAAACAAGTTCTCATGCCTTAATACAATTCTAGATGGACCCCTATATTGGTCCGGTAGAATATATCAAGTGATCAATGCAAGTTCGTGTGGATTGGGGATCTTGACGGACTATCTAAATTTAAGCAACAACAGACACAACCCAATCACAATCAACAAATGATTCACTTAGGTCCGATCTATTTAATTTTAGTTCATTCCACTAACGAACTAAAAATGAACTCTTGAATAAAGATAGAATAAGGTGATGTTACTCACTCATACCCTAGACAACTTTTATTGGAGAAAGTGTATCCTCGTGAAGAATACCAGTAATCGCCAAGAGCTCATAGACCGTCTATAGCTCTCCAAGTTACCATATTTACTCATATGACCACATTTTGAACTTGGATATTTTGACTTGTCCAGAAGCCATGTTTCAATAGACACTATTGAAAACTTAACGTTAAGATTTAATATCCAATACCTCAAAACATCCATATGATGGTATTCTACTCTCTTTCAATAAATGGAGCCACGATGTCCATATCTATAAATGAAGTCTTCTATCGATTAACAAATGAGTACCACCAAACTATCGATGATAGACTATGCTATATAATCGTACTCATTGATAGCTCAAATGATAACACTTGCAACCATAAGTTCATTATTTATCTTAGGATTGAGATAGACTCTCTGATTGTCTTCAAATAAAACCTTTTATCCATTAACGGTTCTAGATAAAGTATTTCATTTTGATCTTATTCAATGCACCCAAGGCACTAGATTCTTTTGCCCAAAGACACCATACTTTGATGATTTTAGACTCATCACAACGCATTTGATCCCACTCAAATGCTAGCAAAAAAATCTACAACTTTGACAAGATAAAGGTGCCCAACCTTCTATCTTAAGTCGTGAATATTATTCAAGACTAACTAAGGAATTGTGTCTACCTCATACATATCTAGATGTATGAACAATTCTTCTTTTCTCATAGTCTTTTGACCTTATGATTATTATCTTTTGACAATTATAATAATTAAACTATAAATGCTATAAGATTTGTTAAACTAGAAATCACTTTATTCATATGAAAAGAATGTTATTTACAATATTACACTCTTGCTATCGAGCATAATCCTAACAATCTCCCACTTGCTCTATAGCAAATGTGTCATATCTCTCATCCCCATGTTCTCTAGATGCCCATCAAAACTCTTTTGTGGAAGAGCCTTTGTAAAGGGATCCACTATATTTTCTACTGACGCGATCTTGGTAATCGTCATGTCACCCATATGCACAATTTCCCTTAGAAGGTGATACTTTCTTTCAATATGTTTCCCTCTCTTATGACTTCTTGGTTCTCTCGAATTAGCCATTGCTCCACTATTATCATAATAGATAGTGATCTACTTATTCGCATCAGGAACCAATTCCAAGTCAATCAGGAATTGGTGGAGCCAGACAACCTTTTTAGCAACCTGGCATGCGGCAACATACTCAGCTTCCATGGTGGAATCAAAAATACAAGATTGCTTGATACCCAATATGACTGCCCCTCCTCCAATAGTAAATAGAGATCCTGATGTTGATCTCCTAGAGTCAGAATCTGACTGAAAATCAGAATCTGTATACCCAACGGGAATTAAATCCCCTCTAGAGTATACAAGCATATAATCTCTCGTTCTCCTAAGATACTTGAAAATATGCTTGACTGCCGTCTAGTGATCAGGAACAGGCTTCGATTGAAATCTGCTAACTATGCCCTCAACAAAACAAATATATAGTCTAGTGCAGAGCATTGCATACATAAGATTTCCAACTGCCGATGCATATGGAACCCTACTCATGAATTGCTCTTCATGCTAATTCTTAGGAACTTGTTCCTTAGAAAGTTGGATTCCATCTCTAAAAGGTAACATACCTTTCTTGGAATCTTGTATGGAAAACTTAGACAAGATTTTATCTATGTATGAAGCTTGGGATAATGCAATCGTTCTATTCGTTCTATCCCTTATGACTTGGATGCGAAGAATATAACTTGCTTCTCCTAAGTCCTTCATATCAAATTATTTTGCTAACCATTCTTTTATTGATGTCAATACACCTACATCGTTTCCGATGAGTAGTATATCATCAACGTAAAAAACTAGGAAAACCAACTTGTCGCCTTTAATCCTTTTTATACACAAGGTTCATCAAGGTTTTGAATAAATCCAAAACTTTTCACGGCTTGATCGAACCTTATGTTCCAGGATCTGGATGCTTGCTTCAATCCATATATGGATTTTTGCACCCTGCATACCCTTTCCTCTTGGCCCTTTTCAATGAATCCTTCTGGTTGCATCATGTAGATGCATTCATCAAGACTTCCATTAAGGAAAGTTGTCTTGACGTCCATTTGTCAAATCTCTAGGTCTAGAGATGCCGCAATGGATAAGAGTATCCTAATGGGTTTAAGTATGACCACAAGAGAGAAGGTTTCTTCATAATCGATACCTTCCTTCAGTGTATAACCTTTAGCTACCAATCTACCTTTAAAGGTTTCCACCTTTCTATCCATTCCCATTTTTCTCTTGTATACCCACTTGCACTCGATGGGTTTTATCCCTTTAGGAAAATCTATAACAGACCAGACTTTGTTTTTGAACATAGATTCAATTTCGGATTGCATTGCCTTTTGCCAATGGCGACAATCAACATCTTCCATTGCTTCCTTGTACGTATAGGGATCATCTTCATCCAGAAGATTCTCCACAGTTTCTCCTAGACCAATGTATCTCTCGGGTTGTCTAACAACCCTCCCACTACGACGAGGTATGGTAGATTGTTGATTTTGTGTTGGTACGAACTTAAAATTGGGTTTGGTTGTGAAACCTTTTGTGGAATTGTATCTCCTAAATGTTTATTCAGGACAATTCTACTTTTAGGCATAAAATTATTCATATAGTCCTTTTCCAAAAATTTAGCATTTGACGAAACAAATACTTTAAGATCTGAAGGACTATAAAAATAATATCCTTTTGTTCCTTTAGGATACCCTACAAATATGCATGTTTCAGAATGGGACTCCATCTTTTCTGTCTTTCCTTTTAACACGTGCGCATGACATCCAAATATCCTTAAGTGTTGTAAACTAGGCTTTCGCCCGGTCCACAACTCATGCGGTGTTTTAAGAACCTACTTAGATGGTACATCGTTTAGAATATACATGGCAATTTGTAAAGCATATCCCCAAAAAGAACTAGGGAGCGTTAAATAACTCAACATAGACCTAACCAAATCCAAAAGAGCTCTATTTCTTCTTTCAGCCGCCCCATTTTGTTGAGGTGTGCCTGGTGCAGAAAACTGAGAAATTATTCCATTATCAATAAAATATTGCTGAAATTCACCAGATAGATATTTTCCACCACGATCGGACCTCAAGATTTTTATGCGTTTCTCAATCTGATTATCTACTTCTACTTTAAATGCTTTGAACATATCAAAAGCATCCGACTTATGTCTCATGAGATAAACATACCCAAATCGTGAGTGATCATCCGTTAAAGTGATGAAGTACTCATATTCACCTCTAGCTTGAATGCTCATAGGTCCACACACATTAGTGTGTATCAATCCTAAACATTCGATGGCCTTTGCTCCTTTGGTCGTAAACGACCTTTTGATCATTTTACCTTCCAAACAAGATTCACAAGTTGGTAGATCATCAAACTTTAAGTCACTTAGAGGTCCGTCACTTACCAATCTTTTAATCCTATTAAGGTTAATATGACCTAAGCGCAAATGCCATAGGTTGATTTCATCTTTTGTTAATTTTACTCTTTTATTATTAGGTTCCGTTGATTCCGTGTCTCACAAGTGAGAGATATTTCCATACAAATAGAATAAACCGTTTTCCAATGTACCTTTGCAAATAATTTTTTCATTCTTACTAATAATAAAAGTTTTATTAAAAGTAACCGAATAACAAAATTTATTTAAACAAGAAACTAAAATTAAATTCCTCTTGAATTGAGGTACATAATAAACATTTATTAAATCTAAAGGCCTACTAGAATCTAAATTGATTCTAATATCTCCCACTACACTAGTAGACACCAACGCTCCATTGCCAAAATGCAAGTTGAATTCATTCTTATTCAGTCTATCCCTTTAACCCTTTTCACCATAAAGGAAACACTTCCCTTTGATCTTGGTTACTTTCTTGGTCTCCTTCCAAGAAGACCCAAGTTGCTTTTTTATCTGTTGTTTCTTTACCTTCGGGTCTTAACAGTAGCAACTTTACCAACCATATGAATCCCTGTCTAGACATCATAATATTGGCAGCAGTCTCCATTTCTTCATGTTGCTGTTGCAACACGTTAGAGATGATGACCGTAATGTAATGTACATTTAGCCATCTCATCTAAAGACTTCCACTACTGATACTCATCTCTTTGCTCATGAGTAGATTCATTAGTTTGGTGGTTAAGGAATATACAGAATGAACTTATACTTTTCAACTTGCAACAACGATCCAATATTCCTTTTCCATGTAACATAATAATAATTATTTTTTAGGATCATGATTTCTTTTTAATAACAAAAATTATATAAGTAAACAATCATGATATAGCCCTTTTGAATATTTATCTTGAATTAAATAAAAAAATTCAATCGTAAAAATTTAACGGTGATCCAACACCCATAAATGTCACGCCTCCTTTGGGAGTACGCACCATTTACTAGTTGGACTAGGTCCCACCTTTTTGTTAACATTACAACCAACGTTTTCTATTTAGCCTTGCAACTTTATTAACAAGAACTCTTGAGAGGATATTAATAAAATTACATTGAGTGTGTTACCAAGTTATCGACCTTCAATATAATCCCTCACGAATATCCCTCATTTGGGAGTAGATATCGTTTGGGCTAATTGTTAAGTATCTTGCTAAATTCCATTCATGATTACCTCTTGGGAGGTTATTCATGAAACATAAAGCTCAACTAAACTTGGAGGCCGTAGGTGTTCCAAAACACCTTCTCCCACTCAATTGTTTAAGACGTGTGATCGAATTCTAAAGAATGATTTACCAAGTTATATAGATGCCAATTTAGATACTTAAATCATTCAATGCATGTTCATACCAAAAAAGATATATGAGTGACACTCCTATTCTATATGACATGTTATCAAACAATGACAAACATTGCAATATTTACAAAAATATAAATAGCCACAATTTTGGTCCATCCTAGAAAAACAAGTAAATTACATATATCTTGGAATACAAGAACTCATTTCTTGGCGAACAAGTCTTCACGCGCCCTTCGTCATTCGGACTCCCTCGGCTACCTCCCATGGGCGTGCACATCCTTCGCCCTTACCCATGGGCGTGCGCATGCCACAAACCCATATAGGGCTACCATGCACAGCCCATGGCTACCAAAGGGCTGCCGTGCGAAGCCCATGCCACAACAAACGTGGTTGCGTGCTCTTCGCACGCACGTTTGTTGTTATGCCTCGCACGGTCTCAAACTTGTTCTGGTTGCTCTTAATTCTTCAAACCTTCGAGTCTTCAATACTTGAATATATTACAGAAAAATTTAAATAAAAAAAAATAATGCATCTTTTTTTTTATTACAATAGTGCATTTTTTTTATTACAACGACAAAATAAAAAAAAACTTCGCAACTACCAAGAAGGAAAATATGGCAATGATAGACCACTCTTCTTGTTACAATCCCAAAACAAAATCCATTAAAATTCTAGGACCAAGATTGAGCAATAACAAACCACATATAAAACATATATATATCCATACATTCCAATGTAAATATATATGTGAATACCTAGAGTGCCATCTCTTTCTAAAACATGCATATATACAATAAAAAGAAAAAGATTCTCGTACACATACATCAATTAATCAAGGGTACAACCTGGCTCTGATACCAATTGTAGGGAAAAAACGGGTTCAAAACGCAACGGAAGCGTGATAAAAAAAATTAGGGTTCACATATAAATAAAAAAATTTCCCTTTTATGCATCGAGAACCTTAACCCTAAATTAATTGATGTATATAAAAAGGTGTCACACCTATTTTTTTCGTGACGATTGAACTAGCGTCGAATTAAATCCGCAAGATCTTCCAATCCAATCATGAACATGAATCACCTAGGAGTGTGGGCTCCCTATCTTTAAATTATATACCTAAGGATGGAAACAAACAAAATCTTCTTCTTTGTTAGTTACAATAATCCTCCAAAAGAAAAACCAAGAACGTCCGGTCACTTTTGAATTATCAATCAATTTGATTGAAACTCGCGTGAACCTTGATTCGATATTGTACACAAAACCCTATTGATGTAAAGGATACTAGTGTACAATCGAAAACAGAATGTTCCCTTTTTCTCTCTTCTTGACCGAATATACACTATCTCTATGAGTTGGTCGAATTTTGTAAAGAGTAAAAAACAAATTTTTCTCCCTCAAAATTCTCTCTTGCTATGCCAAATTCTCTTCTTGAAAATTACTTAGCATGGCCGAAACTCCTCTTATAAAAAAGCCTTAGAGCTGGCCGAAATTTCCAAACCTATATATAGGGCCATAAGTCCTCTCCTAAGAAGGATTTACTTGGTTGGTAAGAATTCTTTCCTTAGGTGGATTTATTTGGTAGTTACAAATCCTTTTTTTAAAGGAATTCTATCCTCCTCATATATATACACTGCTGGCCGAAATTTCGCTTAATATAATTAGGAGACTTAGTTCTTTTCCTAAGAAGGATTTACTTGGTAGTTAAGAATCCTATCCTTAGGTAGATTTACTTGGTGGTTAAGAATCCTTTTCAAAAAGGAATTCTATCCTCCACCAAGACTCCTAATCCAACTCAATAGTGTATTTGTAACCATATTAAAGACTTTCTAATTTGATTAGAAAAATAATTCCTTTTATTTATCTACTTATCAAATATAGTCTTTAACATTAATTATACTACCAGCAATAGTATAATTTTAGTAGACCATCTCCTACTGCGAAAAAGATTTTAACTTTTAATTAAATAATTAATTAATCAACAAATTAATTAATTTTCATTTAATTAAATAATAAAATAAAAATAATATATTTAAGCTATTCTTAATAGCCTTGCCGCCTATACCATATATATGGGCGATATATTATTTTTCTTATTTTATTAAATCCATTGGACCTTAATAAAAAGTCCACATGTGAACTAGACCTATTCTTACAAAAAGAAACAAGTTCTCATGCCTTGATACAATTCTAGATGGACCCCTAAATTGGTCCGGTAGAATATATCAAGTGATCCATGCAAGTTCGTGTGGATTGGGGATCTTGGCGGGCTACCTAAATTTAAGCTCCAATAGACACAACCCAATCACAATCAACAAATGATTCACTTAGGTCCGATCTATTTAATTTTAGTTTATTCCACTAAAAAACTAAAATTGAACTCTTAAATAAAGATAGAATAAGGTGATGTTACTCACTCATACCCTAGACAACCTTTATTGGAGAAAGTGTATCCTCGTGAAGAATATCAGTAATTATCAAGAGCTCATAGACCGCCTATAGCTCTCCAAGTTACCATATTTACTCATATGACCACATTTTGAACTTGGATATTTTGACTTGTCCAGAAGCCATGTTTCAATAGACAAAATTGAAAACTTAATGTTAAGATTTAATATCCAATACCTCAAAACATCCATATGATGGTATTCTACTATCATTCAAAAAATGGAGTCACGATGTCCATATCTATAAATGAAGTCCTCTATCGATTAACAAATGAATACCACCAAACTATCGAGGATAGACTATGCTATATAATCGTACTCATTGATAGCTCAAATGATAACACTTACAACCATAAGTCCATAATTTATCTCAGGATTGAGATAGACTCTCCGATTGTCTTCAAATGAAAACTTTTATCCATTGACGGTTCTAGATAAAGTATTTCATTTTGATCCTATTCAATGCACCCAGTGCACTAGATTCTTTTGCCCAAAGACACCTCACTTTGATGATTTTAGACTCATCATAACACATTTGATCTCACTCAATTGCTAGCATAAGAATCTACAACTTTGACAAGATAAAGGCGCCCAACCTTTTATCTTAATTTGGAAATATTATTCAAGACTAACTAAAGAATTGTGTCTACCTCATACATATCTAGATGTATGAAAAATTCTTCTTTTCTCATAGTCTTTTGACCTTATGATTATTTACTTTTGACAATTATAATAATTAAACTATAAATGCTATAAGATTTGTTAAACTAGAAATAACTTTATTCATATGAAAAGATTGTTAATTACAATATTACACTCTTGCTATCGAGCATAATCCTAACAGTTCAAACCCTGAATCAACCCTTATGGGAACTACCATCTACTCTTTACAAGAAGTAGTAGATTTTACTATTGTGTACAAACCTTCCAGCCATAAGCCAAATCACAATCCAAACATACGGAGCATATTGATCGGGAATGAAACTCTGACCTCACCCATGTTACATCAAAGAATATGACCTAAACTGAAGGAGTTGATAAGACACTCAAGATTTAGATCACCCACATATAGCGATCATTAGTTGATATAAATGAATCTCATTATTAAACGGATTTTAATGAGAAATTCATATAGATCATGGCCAAGTCCTCTATGATCATATGATACAAAGTGCCTCCGTTCTCATATCTTCATATGAATGATCCATGATAAGATCATTGTACACTACGAAATGGACCGCAGCTGTAGATTAACCACAAATACAGTACCCAGCATTATTTGTTATCAACGACTCTTTAGATTGCACGTCTCTTACTGTATCCATCTATATATGACATTCATATACACAGTTCAAGAATACATCCAGCAATCTCAGATGTTAAATGCACAAGTTATACACAATATATGAAATAAAAAGAATGAATTAAACTATTCTTTTATTTATGTTACCATTCCATTTACAAATTACATGTTTTAGGGTATAAACCCCAACACTATCTTGATCTTAGATAGAGCACTTATCAATGGGGAGTACAATATGCTAGACTTTGTCCCCTTTTACGTTAAGTTCACAAGATCTTATTTGATAAAAATATGACATAATTGAAAGATTGAAAATGCATATTGCCTATCTCATATATTTGTCTCTTTACCCTTGATTATCATTTGTTTATGCTTTGACTATTCCTCGATAAAAAGGGGGAGAAACGTATACCTCACCATGTGTTGGAGAAATGTACCTCAATGTACCACTTTGTGGATTACTGACCTTCTTGTATTAAGGGGGAGAATTCTTTTCTTAAGGGAGAGTAAAGAATTTTTGTTTGTTAATGTTAAGGAATTAAGGGAGTTTGTATGTTGAGGTTAAAGAACTAGGGAAGTTCCTTAAAGTGAACTTTTATATGAGATAGGGGGAGTCTTGCTTGCTTTTGTGAATGTATCTCACCAATCTATCACACAAATCTTCTACAAAGAAGATTGGTGAGATATATCCACAAAAACAAACAAGACTCCCCCTATCTCATATAAAAGTTGACTTTAAAGAACTCGTTTTGTTCCTTAACCTCAACATACAAACTTCCTTAGTTCCTTAACCTCAACATACAAGAATTCTTTACTCCTCATTAAGAAAAGAATTCACCCTCTTAATACAAAAAGGTCAACAATTCACAAAGAGGTACATTGAGGTACAATTCTCCCACATATTAGGTACATTTATCCCACACATAGTGAGATATACATTTTTGTATATAAAAGGTGTAATTGTGATATCAACATGCAAACCATATCAACACTTATCCTTCTAAAGCTTTTCCAACAAAGGTCAACCAATTATCATCCCGTATTTAGTGCATATGGTTCATCATCCCATTTCTGTTTTCAGCCCTACCATTCAATATGTTCAACTATACTCATTTAAGCCTTCTTCCTTTTCTTTATAAGATTTGAATTAAAGATTTTGTTATTTATTCTTTTCAACGCTTCTTTGATTTTTTTTAACATAAACATATACTCTTCATGACAAATTTCACTCATCATAATGGTGTAGACCTTTCCTACATTGGTCAACTTCATAACCAAATGTGTAGCCCTTTTCATGAAAGTGCTCATTGAGTTTTATGTAGTTGCCAAAAAAAATGGATACTAACCATAGGTCATCTACCATGTACTAAGCAATAAATTTCAAGATGTATCCATAATCTACATGTTTTCAAACTCAACTACTCAAACATAAACATAGAAGAGAAGCATTAGTGTACTTTTGACAAACAAGATTTTAAAGCTCAAGTGCATGATCTAGTAACAATAAAAGTTAATTTCTCAAGATCATTACTTTTTGAGTGAGTAGCTCTAAAAGAAATTGATGTTCAAAATAAGTTTTCTTGTCAAGCTACTCACAATCACACAAAGACATCAATCAACACAAATCAAGCCAATGGATCTTCTAAGAGATTTAAATCTCTCTTTGTCCAAAGGCTTTGTGAACAAATCCACAAGTTTATTTTTAGTAGGCAAAAGCTCAAGAGAAACAATAGAATGTTCAACAAGTTCTCTAATGAAGTGATGCCTAATGTCAATATGCTTTGTGCGTAAGTGTTGAGCTCGATTTTTAGAGATGTTAATAGCACTCAAATTATTTTAATAGAGAGTCATTTTGGCTTGTTCAATCTCATAATCCTTAAGGATTTGCTTCATCCAAAGAAGTTATGTGCATGCACTTCGATCCATAATGTACTCAACTTCGAAAGATGAGAGAGAGACAAAATTTTGCTTCTTCCTTTGCCAAGCAACCAAGTTGTTTCCCAAGTAAAAGCAACTACCCGATGTGCTTTTACGATCATCAACATTTCCTACCCAATCCACATAACAATTGCCATCAAAAATATCATTAGTATCAAAAGAATAAAATAAGCTAAGATTAAGTGTTCTTTTAATATGACCAATGATTCTTTTAACGGCTTTCAGGTGAGATTCCTTAGGATTGTCTTGAAACCTAGCACATAAACCAACACTAAAACAAATATCCGGCCTACTAGTCATTAGGTTGAGAAGGCTACCTATCATGCTCCTTTAGAGACTTTGATCAAAACTTTTTCCTTTTGCAACTTTGTTAAGTTTTAAAGTAGTACTCATGGGTGTTTCCAAATCCTTTCCATTTTCAAGCCCAAATTTCTTAACAAGATTTCAAGCATATTTGGATGGTGTCAACATAATTCCATCACTAGATTGTTTCACTTGCATACTAAGAAAGTAATTGAGCTCACCTGCCATACTCATTTCAAATTCACTTGACATGACATTAATAAATTCATCAACCTTGGTGTTACATGTAGACCCAAAAACATTGTCATCAACATATATTTGTGTAATAATAATGTCATTATCATGATGCTTGACAAACAAAGTTCTACCAATTCCACCTCTCTTATAGTTTTTCTCAATAAGATGTTGTTTCAACCTATCATACCAATCTCTTGGAGCTTGCTTAAGGCCTTATTCAATTTATACACATGATAAGGAGAGTGTGGGTCTACAAGACCCTTAGGTTGTTCAACATACACTTTTTCTTGAAGATAACCATTAAGAAAAGTACTTTTGACATCCATTTGAAATAATTTAAATTTCTTAAGACATGCAGTGGACAACAAAAGTCTAATAAACTCAAGACATGCAACGGGTGCAAATGTCTCATCAAAGTCTACACCCTCAACTTGAGTGTAACCTTGAGCCACCAATATAGCTTTATTTCTCACAATTTTGCCACTCTCTTTGGTCTTATTCCTAAACACCCATTTTGTGCCAATCACATTATTGTCTTGTTGACTAGGAACTAAGGATCACACTTTATTTCTCTCAAATTTGTTTAATTCTTCTTGCATAGCCCCAACCCAATACTCATCGATTATAACCTTATTAATGTTTTTGGGTTCAATTTGAGATGTGTAGCAACCGTAGGAAATTCGATTAGCTAGTTGTCTTCTAGTCCTAACCCCTTCATTCAAATCACCTATGATGTCTTCTTGATAATGCATGTTTCTAAGTCTAGAGTTAGAATTTTCAACATTTTGTTCGTTTTGTTGATTACCAATAATAGTATTTTCTAATCCTTGACTTCCTTTTTTCAACCTCACTATCATTGTCACCATTTTGACTAGAGTCACTATGTGAATCCTAACTATACTCACAATTAGTCACATCAATAGGTGTCTTAGTGTCATTCAAAAGATTTTCTTTAGGTTCATTAACACTTTTATCATCACACAAATTAAGCATGCTAAAGTCATCTATCTTAACATTGATAGACTCCATGATAGTCCTCATTTTTAAATTGAAAACTCTATAAGCACGAATATTAGTGGCATATCCAAGAAAGAGAGCAACATCACTTTTAGCATCAAACTTTCATAAGGGATCTTTATCATTCAAAATATAACACTTACTCCTAAAGGTATGAAAGTAACTCACATTGGAATTCTTGCCCTTTCCAAAGCTCATAGAAGGTTCGTTTTATGTCAGGCCTTCTAAACACTCTATTAGAGACATAGCATGTGGTATTGATTGGTTTGGCCCAAAGCTTCCTAGGGACTTTCTTGCTAATTGAGCATGACCCTAGCCATCTCTTGCAAGACATGGTTCTTTCTCCAAACAACACAATTTTGTAGAGGAGTTCTAGGAGTCGAGAACTCATGAAATATCCCTAAGTCATCACAAACTCACAAAATTTGGTATTTTCAAATTCACCCTCATGATCACTCCTAGTATGACATATTCTCTTAATTCCAAGACCTTTTTCATTTTGAACTTGTTTACAAACCTTCTTGAAGTAAACAAAAGTTTTAGTCTTGTATCTAAGAAAATACACCCAAGCAAACCGAGAAAATTCATCAACACATACAAAAATGTATTACTTGTCATTAATGCTTTCGGTTTGCATTGATCCCATTAAATCCATGAGAACAAGTTCTAAGGGCTTTTTGGTAGAAAAAGTAGTGTTCTTTTTATGAGACACTTTAGTTAGTTTGCCAAGTTGACAAGGTTCACAAAACAACTTTGCCCTTTTTATCAATTACTGTACACACATCCTTGTTAGAGCTAACTTCTTGAAAAATCTCACACAAATGTGTAATGCTTATTAGATTAGCTTGGAGACCATCAACATACAAAGTATCTTTATGTTTTCTCAATTCAGGGATATATATTATCCCTTGCCTAATACTTTATTTTTGGTAGTAACACCAAAAGTCACACAGCCACCATCCTTCCACCATCCTTCATAACAAGTTTTTCAAAGAACTCCTTGTTACCGGTCATATTCCTAGAGCATCCGCTATCTAGGTACCGTGAATATGATGAGTTGGCTCTAAGTGCATATTGTGCAACATGACATTGTGTTATGTCTTTCCAAATCCAAACTTTCTTAACATGTTTCTCATTCCTAATTCGTTATCATGCTTTGATTTGATATATGCACATTGACTTCATTAGTCACATTTTCAAACAAATCAAACAAAACATTATCAACTTTCTTATGGACAGTAGAATGAGGCATAACACATCTTTTCACAATCAAATTGTCAACAACATTTTTCTCAACATGTTTATCAAAGGTCTTCCTAAGTCTAAATCTAGATCCATACATAGATGATTGCTTAGGACCATTCATCAAAGACATGTTATTTAAACCATTCTCATAATTGCATTTTTTACTGTACTCATAGCATCATATAGGTCTTATATGTCCCATATGTTAGGATTATGCTCAATAGTAAGAGTGTAATAATGTTTTTGACGAAAGTTTCATATTAATAAAGTGATTTCTAGTTTTAATAAATATTTAGCATTTATAATTTAATAATTATAAATGTCAAATATAAATAATCAGAAGGTTAAAAGGCTATGAGAGAAGAAGAATTGTTCGTACATCTGGATATGTATGAGGTAGACACAATTCTTTAGTTTGTCTTGAATAATATTAACAACTTAAGATAAAGGTTGGGCACCTTTATCTTGTCAAAGTTGTTGATTCTTTTGCCAGCATTTGAGTGGGATCAAATGTGTTATGATGAGTCTAAAATCATCAAAATGTGGTGTCTTTGGGCAAAAGAATCAAGTGCACTGGGTGCATTGAATAGGATCACAGTAAAATACTTTGTCCTGAACCGTCAATGGATAAAAGCTTTCACATGAAGATAATCAGAGAATCTATCTCAGTCTTGAGACAAATGATGAACTTATGGTTGCAAGTGTTATCATTTGAGCTATCAATGAGTACCATTAAATAGCATAGTCTATCCTCGATAGTTTGGTGGTATTCATTTGGTAATCGATAGAGGACTTCATTTATAGATATGGACATCGTGACTCCATTTATAAAATATGAGTAGAATATCATCATATGGATGTTTTGAGGTATTGGATATTAAATCTTAACGTTATGTTTTCATTAGTGTATATTGAAATATGGCTTCTGGACAAGTCAAAATATCCAAGTTCAAAATGCGGTCATATGGGTAAATACAGTAGGTAGGAGAGCTATAGGCAGTCTATGGGCTCTTAGCGATTACTGGTATTCTTTGTGAGGATACACTATCTCTATTAAGATTGTCTAGGGCATGAATGAGAAAGATTAACTTATTTTATCTTTATTTAAGAGTTCAATTTTAGTTATTTAGTGGAATGAACTAAAATTAATAGATCGAATCTAAGTGAATCATTTGTTGATTGTGATTAGGTTATGTCTATTGGTGTTAAATTTAGATATCGCAACAGGATCCCCAATCCACACGAACTTGTATGAATCACTTGTTATATTCTACCAGACCAATTTATGGGTCCATTAAGAATTGTGTTAAGGCATGTGGACTTGTTTCTTTTAGTAAGAATGGGTCTAGTTCACATGTGGGCCTTTTATTAAAATCCAATGGATTTAATAAAATGGAAAAACAATATTTGGCCCATATTTATATATTTTGGGCGGCAAGGCCTATATAATATGCTTATATATTGTTTTTTATTTTATTATTTAACTAAATGGAAACTAATTAATTAATTAATTAATTTTCTAATTAAAAGTCAAAATCTTTTTCCTAGTTGGAGAAGGTCGCCAAGTGTCATATTATTATTGGTAAAATGATAAGTATCAAATACCTTATTTGATAAGTAGATAAATTAAATGAATTTATTTATCTAGTCAAATTTGGAAGTATTTGATTTCTATCAAAACTGTAATTGACAATTGGTAACATTAGGAAGTGAAAATAACCCTTAAAGCATGTGTCTAATAACCTAGAGGGGGGGGACGTAAATAGGTTTTATTCAAGTCAATTACCAATTATTCTTGATTAGTCAATATTCAATATTCACCCAATAAAACAAACATATAACATCAAGTGTAAAGTGCGGAAATATAAATAACACAATATGTATACATGGAAAACTCTCTAAATGGGAAAAAAACCACGAGCTGTGAAATGAGCCACACTCGTTCGTAGAAATCCACTATATGAGTCAAAAGTTACACCCTCAAGTGATACTCGGACTCTCACTCTCGACAACCTCAGGCTATGGCCTCTACCACTCACCATTCTTGGTTAAATCCCTAGTGATATCCCCTGATCCACTACTCTTGGTGTGAGCACCTCATACTCTACCTCTCAGTCCTTTTACAGTTGATACCTCCTACTATATATGGATCTTTGCAACTTGCAAACTCTTTCCTCTTGGCCTTTTTTAATGAATCCTTCTGGTTGCATCATGTAGATGCTTTCGTCAAGACTTCCATTAAGGAAAGTTGTCTTGACGTCCATTTACCAAATCTCTAGGCCTAGAGATGCTGCAATGGATAAGAGTATCCTAATGGATTTAAGCATGGCCACGGGAGATAAGGTTTCTTCATAATCGATACCTTCTTTCTGTGTGTAACCTTTAGCTACCAATCTAGCTTTAAAGGTTTCCACCTTTCCATCCATTCCATTTTTCCTCTTGTATACCCATTTGCACCCGATGGGTTTTATCCCTTTAGGCAAGTCTACAAGAGACCAGACTTTGTTTTTGAACATAGATTCAATTTCGGATTGCATTGCCTTTTGCCAATGATGACAATCAACATCTTCCATTGCTTCCTTGTACGTATAGCAATAATCGTCGTCCGAAAGATTCTCATAGACCGATGTATCTCTCGGGTTGTCTAACAACCCCACACTACGATGAGGTATGGCAGATTGTTGATCTTGTGTTGGTATGAAACTTACATTTGAGCTTGGTTGTGAAACCTCTTGTGGAATTGTATCTCCTAAAAGCTCATTCAGGAAAATTCTACTTTTAGGCACAAAATTATTCATATAGTCCTCTTCTAGAAATGTAGCATTTGTCGAAACAAATACTTTAAGATCTAAAGGACTATAAAAATAATATCCTTTTGTTCCTATTGGATACCCTAAAAATATGCATGTTTCTTAACGGGACTCCATCTTTTCTTTCTTTCCTTTTAACATGTGCGCAGGTCATCCAAATATCCTTAAGTGTTGTAAACTAGGCTTTCGCCCGGTCTACATCTCATGCGGTGTTTTAGGAACCAACTTATATAGTCCATCGTTTAGAATGTACATTGCGGTTTGTTAAGCATATACCCAAAAAGAATTAGGGAGCGTTGAATAACTCAACATAGACCTAACCATATCCAAAAGAGTTATTGTCGTATGTGAATTTTACCAAATGTACATTTCATTGACAGAGAGGATAAAAGTGCCAGGTGGATATACAAATAGGCACTCAGGAAATGTCCAACAAGGCATCATTGAAGAAAAGAGGCCCGAGTAGACAGGTATTAAAACAAGGCCTGCATCAATTAAACATACTCGGGGAAAGCAGAATGCATTTTTTACTCGGGATCAGGAGACGTCACTCGGGACCAACGCGCATCATATCGTACTCGGGATAAACATGACAACCGAGTAAGAAGCTTAGCGAGTAGTTCACAAGTTGAGTCACGCAAGGATCCTTATCAAAGAAAGACTCTAAAGAAGAAAGAGAGCGTCAAGCATGACGGTTTCCTTATCCGAGAACACCTCTATTTCCTCAAAAAGACTACGCTCTTATATGGAAATAAGTCCTAATTGGACTACGTTACTAAAATCCCATTCAACTTCAATACAAGACTCCGAAACAGGAAAGAAAACAATCAGCTCCAAACAAGAAAATAATTGTAATTAAATACAATGATCTTTTATTAATTGTAAAAAAGCATATTAGGGGTCTATAAACATATAAAACCCATAATCTCGTCCAAAAAAAGATATAGACAATAGAGCATACACAGAAATCATAGCAAAATTCAGAGAGAAAAAAGAGAGATCGACAGCTTGTAATATTCCAAATTCATAGTGGATTTTGGCTAGGTTGATCATTCAACCACCTCTGGACGTTTCACCGGTCATCAGAGTTTTACCACGTAAAAAACTCGTGTCTTGTTTACTTTCTCCTTCTCTCTCTTTGAAATCTCAGCCGAAATCCAATCCTTGTTGGCTTTTCTGGTACAATCCATAAATTAACGTCAATAATTGGAGCTAGAAGGAGGGGCTTGAACCTTCGACTTTATCCGAAGCAATGGCAGGTGGTAGAAGAAATTCCGGGGATGTCAAAAAAATCTCTGGATAACTTTCATGTTGGCAGTACCTTACGGGATCTCACTGCAACAACAGAAAACCAGCCTACATTCCTGGCAGGGATCCAGCAAGTTCCTCCAACCAGTGGAGATTTGACTTAACATTTCTGGGAAGCGTTGTAGCAACTGGTGGCAGGTGCAGCAATGGAAGGAGTTGATCTATTGGCCACAGAAGCACCAACTCCTAACCTCCCACCTACAAGGCTTTGTTCGGTGGTAATAGGGCCAGAAATAAATACACCAAGAGTCGGAAGGAATCTTACCCCAATCAAACAGGCTGGATACAAAACACCTGAAGAGGAACGACCACGCTAGAAGCAGGACCAGGATCAGATAGCCCATATTAGACACCACAAACATGACCGGCACAGGGATCAGTCGTCATCAGAAGATAGAGATCGGCACTATCGCAAGCATCATCACGGAGTCATGCGAGAAACTCTGCATCAAAGTGAAGAACTAGAAAGAATGACAGTCACCCAACGGTTCAACCGTCAGGGTAGCCCGGTGGGAGACAGAGATGTCATAATCCTGAGCCTAACTCAAGAAGTCGAGAACAATAGGCGTCAAATGGACGTACTGGTCAGACGTTACGGGTACAATGATTTGTCTGATGACGATTCTGACAGTCCATTCACCAACGAAATCCTACAGACCCCATTCACAGAAAGATTCAGGATGCCACACGTGGAGCAGTTTAAGAAAGATACATATCCAAAAGAGCACGTGAGACGCTATAAAAGTGCCATGGCTCAATATGCCCACAGTGATCCCTTACTATGTCTCAATTTTCCATAAACTCTAGGAGACATGGGCTAGAGGTTGTTCGGGAGATTGCCTCCAGCAAGCATCAGAAGTTTCAGTGAACTGAGCAGGAGCTTTTCGAGGCAATTTCCGAGCAAAGTTCACAAGAAAAAGTCAGTAGCTCACCTTTCTCAAATAAAGCAAGGGAATGATGAGTCATTGAAGAAATACTTGGGGAGATTCGGCCAAGTAGTGTCAGAAATTAGCAGTGCAAACGATGAAGCAATAATTGTTGCGTTCATCAACAGTCTGTATAATGGTCGGCTATCTTTTGATTTAAAGAGAGCCTGGCTGACTAGATATACAGACATGATGGATATGGTGGGAGGATATGCACTGGCTGAGGAAGAAGAATTGGCCACTAGAGGATGCTATATGCACGGAGGAAAACCCGAATAGAAGGATGTTGAGTCTAAGGGCTAGAACCAGGAGGGAAAACAGAAGGGAAATGGTAAAGAAAAAAGCAAGGACGGGGATAATTGGAGTAATGCCGAACAGACCACCGAGAAGTACCGAGATAAATACATCAATTATACCCCTCTTCGGAAAAAATAGGAGGAAATCTTGGCCATTCTGGAAACAAAGAATATGGTACAAGAGCCACTTCGTCATTCTCAGTTTGCTCGGCGAGACACAACCAAATACTGCCGGTTCCACAAGGAAACTGGTCATGAGACCTCCAAGTGTTACCAGCTCAGAGATTACATAGAAACCCTCATTCGGGAAGGACATCTACAGGATGTGATTTTGAGAAAGGATGAAAAATCAGAAGCAAAGAAAGAGATCAGAACTGATCACGGCTTTAGTCAAAATCAAAGGACCAGTCTAGAGGCCAATTGAGTAATACACACGATCTTTGGAGGACCATCCACTGGAAGAAGTAACCGAGAACGAACTCAGGAAATCAGAGAAGCAGTAGAATCAAGAAATAACTTTGATATAAACTCGGTCGAGCCAGACCCAAAGAGGATAAAGGAAGGATCGGACCCAATAACATTCACAAAAGCAGACTCACATGGCATAGATGTTTGGCTAAATGATGTCTTGGTCATAAGTGCCCGGATTGGTCACCGGAAAGTCAGGAGAATCCTGATAGATAATGGAAGCTCAACAAATATTCTCAATGTAGCCATCTACGATCAACTCAGGTTAGACCAAAAGAACCTACAACCCTTCCATACCCCACTCAGAGGATTCGGGGAGTTGAAGTCAGGTCACTCGGGACGGCAAAGCTACCTGTGAAGATTGGAGTAACACCTTGCCAGAGAACTGTATTGCTAGACTTCGTGGTTGTAGACTTAGAGAATTAGCCATATAATGCACTATTGGGATGACCATTCCTGAATAAAATAAGGCGTAACAGCCACTTATGCCTTAATGATGAAATTCCCGACTGAACAGGGGGTCGGGTTAGTCAAAGGATCTCAGGTGATAGCCCGAAGAGCTAACCTGTCAGTTACAAGGACAAGAATGAACAGGTTTGCACTATAACATAGCCGAGTCAGAACGAAAAACCCCTATCATTCAAGTTTGATCCAAGAGAAGAACCAAATGAATCTAAAACTGAACCGATTGAAGAAATTACCCTGAAAGAAGATGAACCAGACAAAAAGGTCAAGATCAGGGCAAATATAGAAGGAAGAGTCAAACAAAGCCTTATTGATTTACTTAAAGAATACAGGGATGTGTTCGCTTGGAGTCATGAAGACATGGTCGGGATAGATGCCCGAATAATATCCCACAATCTCACAGTAGACCCGAATGCAAAACCAGTGATACAAAAGAGAAGATCATTCAACCTTGAAAGAAGTTAGGCGATCAAACAGGAAGTAGAGAAGCTACTCGTTGTATGATCAATTAGAGAGGCCAATTACCTTAAATGGGTGGCTAATGTAGTCCTTGTCCAAAAGAAGAATGGACAGTGGAGGATGTGCGTAGATTTCACAGATCTGAGTAGGGCATGCCCTAAAGATAGTTTTCCATTTCCAAGGATAGATCAGTTGGTGGATGCTACATCAGGCCATGAGCTACTCAGTTTCATGGATGCTTACTCGGGGTATAACCAGATCAGGATGAACAAGGCTGACGAAGAAAAAATAGCATTCACAACTGATCAGGGTTTGTACTGCTATACTGTGATGCCCTTTGGACTGAAAAATGCAGGAGCAACTTATTAACGGCTGGTCAATAAAATCTTTTCACGGCAAATAGTAAGGAACATGGAAGTATACATTGATGACATGCTGACCAAGAGCATCACAGCAGACAAGCATACTTAAGATCTGCGGGAGACATTTGATGTCTTGAAGAGATACCAAATAAAGCTAAATCCGAACAAGTGTTTATTCGGGGTTCCTTCAAGAAGATTCCTGGGATTTCAAGTCCATCAAAGAGGAACCAAAGTCAACCCCGAGAAGATCCAGGCCCTACAGAAAATGACATCACCAAGGACACTCAAATAAGTATAACTCCTAACAGGATGTCTAGCTTCCTTATGACGATTCATCTCAAAAGCCACAGACAGATGTGCACCCTTTTTCAAAATAATTAGAAAAGGGAAAGTACTTGAATGGAATGAAGAGTGCGAGTATGCATTCTTAAAAACTAAAAAGTATTTAGGACAAGCTCCCATCCTTTCAAAACCTCAGATGGGGGAGACACTCCAACTGTACTTGTCAATTACAGAACTGGCAGCAAGCTCAGTTCTAGTCAGAAAAGAAGATAGAGTACAAAAGTCAATGTACTACACCAGCAAAGCACTTCTACCAACTGAGACCAGATATTCACATGCAGAAAAGATTTCCCTGGCACTAGTCTCAGCAGTAAGAAAGCTAAGGCCATACTTCTAGGCTCACACAATCCAGGTTCTCACCGATTGCCCGTTGAAGCAGATTTTATAGAAGCCTTAGATTTCAGGGAGATTAACCAAATGGGCAATCGAGCTAAGTGAATTCGATATCCACTACATCTCTAGGACATCTCTCAAAGAGCAAGCAGTGGCAGATTTCATAGCAGAACTCACATAACCGAACCTGGAAGCAAAAAAGATGTTGGGTAAAAATTTCCCATGGAAGCTGTATGTTGATGGCTCTTCAAACACTCATGGCAGTGAGGCAGGTATCGTAGTATGCACCCCCAAAGGAGATGACATCGAATGTTCCATGAGGTTTGACTTCAAGGCAACCAATAATCAAGCCGAGTACGAGGCGCTATTAGCTGGACTCATAGTCTGCATAGCTCTT
This sequence comes from Dipteronia dyeriana, assembly GCA_032871835.1. NCBI lineage: Eukaryota > Viridiplantae > Streptophyta > Magnoliopsida > Sapindales > Sapindaceae > Dipteronia > Dipteronia dyeriana. The sequence continues at coordinate 85,138,545 of CM065297.1, forward strand.
GGGGCAGATAAGGTTGAGATATTAAGTGATTCACAGGTAGTTGTCAACCAAATCCTGGATAAGTACCAAGACAAGGATGAAGGAATGATAATCTACCGTGACCTTACAAAACAGCTCCTCCAGAAATTTAAAGAATATAAGATTACCCAGATCCACAAGGAGGAGAATGAAAAGGCAGACGCATTGTTCAAGCTAGCCTCAGCAATAACCACAATCAGGCCAAAGACCATTCCGGTTGCACATCTCCTTAAACCAAGCACAGCTGAACCAAGAAACTTGGAAATTTCAAAAATCCAAACATCGTTAGACGGTTGGATGACTCAGCCAAAAAGGTTCCTAGAAGAAGGCGTGCTCCCGGAAGATCCCTTACAAGCAAAACGCATCAGGTATAGATCAGTAAGATACACATTGGTTGAAGGAGAACTATACAGAAGGGGGTATTCCCGAACACTCCAAAGATGTGTATCAGAGGAAGATGCATATCGGATATTATAGGAAATCCATAGAGGAGTTTACGGGAACCACAATGGGGGTAAAATTTTGGCACACAAGGTACTCAGTCAAGGCTATTATTGGCCTACTCTATTCTCATATGCACAATAGTGTTCAGAATGTTGGAATACTTGCCAAAGGATTTCTAATGATATCTAACAGCCCCCTGAGCAACTCAGAAACCTCACGTCCCCATGGCCATTTTCCATCTGGGGTTTGGATCTAATCAGCCTAATGCCAGCCGGGACAGGGGTGGAGCAAAGCATGCAATAGTAGCCGTTGACTATTTCACGAAGTGGGTAGAAGCTGAAGCATTAGTGCACATCACAGAAGCAAACACCACCAATTTCATGAAAAAGAATATACTTTATAGGTTTGGAGTCCCAAACACTATAATCACAGACAACGGCACCAAGTTCGATAACTTGAAATTCAGACAACTGTACAAAGAGTACCAGATTGCCAATTACTATGCCACACCTGCCCACCCTCAGACAAATGGGCAGGTGGAAGCAGTGAACAAAGTCATCAAGCACACAATCAAAGCAAGGCTAGATGCCAAGAAAGGAAGCTGGGTTGAAAAGCTTCCCGAAGTGTTCTAGGCGTATCAGACAATAACGAGAACTTCAACAAGAGAAACTCCATTCACTTTAGCGTTTGGAACAAAAGCTGTTATTTCTATAGAAATGTCATATACGTCACCGGGTCAGGCTATACGATGAAGAGCAAAACATTGATATGCTATTACAAAGTATAGATGAGCTAGAAGAAAAAAATGAGAGATCCCGAATACGAAATATGGCATATCAGCAAAGGGTAGCTCGCCACTACAACTCTCACGTTCGGGTCAAAAAATTCCAGCTAGGAGACCTGGTAACAAGAAAGGTGTCACTGAACACAAAAAAAAAAGCTGCAGGTTCCTTGGCTGACAAATGGGAAGGCCCGTACAAAATCAAAGGAATAACTGGCCATGGGGCATATTGGATCACACGACCTAACGGAAGGGTTTTACCCCGACCATGCAATGCCCAATATCTGAAGATTTTCTATCCTTAAATTGTTTTTTGTTCTTTTTTCTAGTTAGGAAAATTTTAATTAGGATAAAAATTAGTTGAAATTTATAACTTTATTGATTTTGCAGTTATAAAAAAAAATCAGACTCGGGATTTCAAAAAGAAAGCATATGATAATAAGAACAAATAGAAGACAAGCATGATAATAAGAACATGCAAATAGAATACTCAGGACCATTAAATCCTAAATGGGCGGAGAAGCTCGAAGGAGCATGCCAGCCGAGCAAGGTCAAAATGACCTTCACAAAAAGGCAAACCCGATGCACCAGTTTGGGACGCTATCAGGAAATATTTCGGTGAAATGCGTAGCTGTGTTAAGGAATTCAAAAAGCTTAACGATTCGGCAAACCCTTGCACATAAAAACTGGGGAGATGTCCTTGGTAATGTGTAAGGACTCGAACGTATGATCATGGTGAGCCTTGATGTAATGTTAGGGTAGCAACCGAGTATGAAACACAAGTACAAACTTGCCTGTTTTAAGATGACTCGGTTAATAATAACGAGCCAGTTTAATAAGATACTTGGCAATTAAAGCTATTCGGGTAACTACCAGTTTAATAAGATACTTGGCTAAGTTACCCGAACATCGAAGAGCCAGTTTAATAAGATACTTGGCAATTAAAATTTATTTGGGTAACTACCATTTTAAAAAGATACTTGGTTAGAGTTATCTGAACATCGAAAGAGCTAGTTTAATAAGATACTTGGCGAATAAAGTTATTTGGGTAACTACCAGTGTAATAAGATACTTGGTTAAGTTACCTGAACATCGAAGAGCCAGTTTAATAAGATACTTGACTATTAAAGTTATTCGGGTAACAACTGGTTTAATAAGATACTTGGTTAAGTTACCCGAACATACCAATTTAATGAAGTACTCAGCAACAATCAAGAAGTTGAGTGATTAAAGCAAATCAAAATCATTTAGAAAAACATGGAATTTTATTAATTTTAGAGAATAACCCTACAATAAAGAATTAATGATTTCTAAGAATTTCTACAATTCTACAAAAATTAAGGTTGTGAGGATTTCAAGCCCTTGCTAATGCTAGGGTCATACACCATCTGGTACTCGCGGAGCAGACTTTCATTGGAAGGCCAAGTGATTGTGTCAACCAAGTCATCCATCCATTGGCTGTAATCCTCTCCTGGAATCGGACTGACATCAGGCTTCACATCGTCCACGACAGACTCTTGACGGGCATAGAAGGTCGAGAGGGAGTGTTCGAATGGAATCTCTAAATGCATAGGATGTGGCTCTTTGCCTCGGTTACGGCAGTAAGCTCTCCATTCCTTCATCTGAGTTTGAAGAGACTCCAAGGACCGATCCACATGATGTTTGATTGATAGCTCCCAATTGGTTCGGGCTTTCTCAGTTGCCCGATTCTTGACATTAAAGAATTCACCAGCTGAAACCAGCCCTCGTTGAAACTCCTGAAGGAGAAGAGCATCGTAGGCAGGGGATCTCTTGAAATGATCTACCCCTTATACTTCAAGTTCCAGCTTGGCCTCTCGGGATAGGGATTCAACTGTCAACGCTTGGTGCTCCAAATCTTCAATTTTTTGCTTATACGCAGACTTAGACTGCTCCGCTTCCTCCTCGGCCCTGAGCATAGATTCCTGGGCAGAAGACAATAAGTTCTGAAGTGATGTTGCTTTCTCTTCTGCCGAAGAAGCTCTTTCCTCGGCCTCAATTTGTTTTGCCAGACAGTGGTCGGCAAAAATTTGTGCAGAACCAACCTCCTGTTGGTAAGCTGTTTCGACCCGAGCTCAGCTATCCTCACTTTCCTTTAGCTGAGCCTCCAGACTTCTTATTCGATCAGTTTGATGTTGCTGCGTCTGAACTAGCTCAGAAAATTCGGCCACCATCTACAAAGGAATACAATTAGAAATCTAGCAAACAAGCAAAAAATTAAAGGAGTTGGGGTAGCTTACATAAGATGCGCCATTAAAAACATTTTGAAGACGTTCGGTCCAAGAGCCATCCCGAAAACTTCTTCAACGGTCTTCCCTGATGAAAGCCCGACTAGATGACATCTCCCGCAGTATATCCTAGGGAGAAGGATGTGAAGGAACCCCCTAGGGTTCAGCCCCTAGATTTCTAACCTCAGGGGTAGGGGAACCTTTGTTCGATTCTGAAGCCGCCGCATCCGCTGACGCTCCAGCATTATCGCTCGGGGGAATCCCATCCGTAGCATCTTCATCACTGAAGTCAATAAATGAGACCACCCGAGGGAGCTTAAGTGGGCAAGTCAGGGAGCTGACTGCTTTTCGCTTCTCACCCTGAGAACGGTGGAAGCTCAGATCAATTACGGGGTCTTCCTGAGTAACGTCCAGGAAGGCTTCAAAAAATTTGGGATCTATAAGTACCTGTCCCACGGAGGAATTACTTCCATCACCGGCATCAGTCTTCTCGGCAGGCACCTCACAGTCACCTTCACTTTGCCTTTACCGATCGTTAGGCAGCTGAGTATCGGTCGGGCCACTCGGATAGCTAGTCTCCCCAATCATCGGTTGAAAAACGTCCTCAGGGACATCTTTGGGAATCTGCTCTTCAGCGGCATCAGTCTCTTCATCAGACTCAGGCGGGGCGATGCCTTTGTCACCTTGACGAGAAGCCTCTTTCTGACTCGCTTGAATAATTGACTTCACTTGGCGAGCCTGAAGATCGCAGACGACGTCCTTATCAAACACTAGAAGAAAAAAGGAACCACGTCAGAATGCAAAACAAAAATATAAAACGAAAGGAAAAGGTTACAAAAATCACTTACATCACCTACGTTGGTCCGAAATCTTTTTGAAGAAGCCGAACTCAATCATTTTCGACTTAACAAAGAGATAAGTCTTGCTTCTTTTCTCCAAAGTGTTAACCGCTGCCCGAGCAAGTCTGGTCAGCTTCGCATCACTATACTCGATTTTCTTCTTATTCCAAAACTTGAGGGAACAGAAGAAATAGGGGACTTTCAACGCCATTCAAGCACCCCCAACCGAAACAGTAACTTCGAGCTCGAGACTCTCTCCGGTAAAAAACCAATTCTTCTTCTAGAACTTATTGGATATAGGGAATCCCCATATAAAACCCCTCTTTTTTGGGTAATCAGAGGTATCAGCTCCCTGTCTCACTTTTGTCCCTTTAGGGACCCGGTAATCCGGTGAATTAGACATAAGTAGGTCCCCGACTTGCCCGCTTGCCTTAGTGTAAAAAAGTGTCTGATTTCATTCGGAGATGGAGGCGATAAGTTCATCCGGCTGTACATGTTCCACATGCACATAAAAATTTTATAGCTGTTTGGGCAAAGCTGAGCTGGAGCAATCCCTTATTCAGCCAAAAACCAGACAATGAATGGCTGAATGAAAAAAGTGACACCGCAGCAGAGCATGGATCCGTAGATCACCACAATACCCAGGGGAGGATTCCATACAGCTCTATCACCCGCTGGAATCAGAGTGACCGAATTAGGCAAATCGAATCGGGAGTGATACTTCAATATCTCATCTGACCCAACTACGTTCAGCTCGGTGTCAAACCCACTTGGGCGTTCAGCAGGAAAAGTAAGACGAGATGCCCTGAACTCCTCTTCAATATCATTTTCGTTGACAATTTACTCCCTGATCAAAATATTGTTCGAGTTGTGCTTGCGGACTTCACTTCTACTTTGATGTTTTCCCATCCTTCGAAGAGGTACCCTGTGGTCAGAAATATCAGAATCAGAACTAGATGAAGAACTTGATACAGGGCTAAAAGTGACGTTAGGGTGAAGCCCCGAAACATCAACTTCTAAAAAATAGAGGTTCATCTACACGGATTTCCCCCAGTAATCTTCTGATACAAGAAACTAACTGGAAATCCCCACGTTCTAATACATTAAGAGCGACATTAAAAAGATGATGACGGGAAGATGGCTCCATTAAAACTAACCTTGAATTAAGTTTGATGCAAGATCTTCAACGGAGAATCGTGAACTTCTGTGTAAATAAATCTGGATTTAAAGAAATTTCTGCTTAAAATCGTCAAGAATAAACCAACAATGTCTCTTAGCGAAGAATTTAAAGAGAAAATGGCATGAAACCCTAAGTTTTTTAGGTGGAAAATAATGATGACAAGGTTTGATGATGTAGGCGGCGCATGGGAAGACGCATATGTCGTTTCTCATAAATAATCTTGAAAAATGAAGAGGTAAAATACATATGTCAAAACAAGAACTAGACTCAGCCGTCAGAACTTCAAAGCGTCACCGTCATGAAAGATCATGTGTGAGGGGGCGAATCGAATTTGCAGGGTCACCATTAAGACACACCATCATGACAAGACGTCAACCCAGAAACTAAAAGAATATCAAAAATTAATTAAAATACTTATGCCCGAAGAAACCCAGAAATTAAGGGGGTATTGTCGTATGTGAATTTTACCAAATGTATATGTCATTGACAGAGAGGATAAAAGTGTCAGGTGGATATCAAAATAGGCACTCAGGAAACGTCCAACAAGACATCATTGAAGAGAAGAGGCCTGAGTAGACAAGTATTAAAACAAGGCCTGCGTCAATTAAACATACTCGGGGCAAGCAGAATGTATTTTCTACTCGAGATCAGAAGACATCACTCGGGACCAACACGCATCATATCCTACTCAGGATAAACATGACAACCGAGTAAGAAGCTTAGCGAGTAGTTCACAAGTTGAGTCACACAAGGATCCTTATCAAAGAAAGACTCTAAAGAAGAAAGAGAACGTCAAGCATAAAGGTTTCCTTATCCGAGAACACCTCTATTTCCTCAAAAAGACTATGCTCTTAAAAGGAAATAAGTCCTAATTGGACTACGTTACTAAAATCCCATTCAAGTTAAATACAAGACTCCGAAACAGGAAAGAAGACAATCAGCTTCAAACAAGAAAATAATTGTAATTAAATACAATGATCTTTTATTACTTGTAAAAAGTAGATTAGGGATCTATAAACATATAAATAGACCCATAATCTCGTCCAAACAAAGATAAAGACAATAGAGCATACACAGAAATCATAGCAAAATTCAGAGAGAAAAAAGTGAGATCGAGAGCTTGTAATATTCCAAATTCATAGTGGATTTTGGCTAGGTTGATCATTCAACCACCCGTGGACGTTTCCCAGGTCATCGGAGTTTTACCAAGTAAAAAACACGTGTCTTGTTTACTTTCTCCTTCTCTCTCTTTGAAATCTTAGCCGAAATCCAATCTTTGTTGGCTTTTCAGAAACAATCCAGAAATCAAAGTCAACAGTTCTATTTCTCATTTCTGCACCCCATTTTGTTGAGGTGTGCCTGGTGCAGAAAACTGAGAAATTATCCTATTATCAATAAGATATTATTGAAACTTACCAGATAGATATTCTCCGCCATGATCAAACCTCAAGATTTTTATACGTTTCTCAATCTGATTTTCTAATTCAGCTTTAAATGCTTTGTACATGTCAAAAGCATCTAACTTATGTCTCATGAGATACATATAACCAAATCTTGAGTGATCATCCATGAAAGTGATGAAGTACTCACATACACCTCTAGCTTGAATGCTCATAGGTCTACACACATCAATGTGTATCAATCCTAAACATTCGATAGCTCTTGTGCTTTTAGTCGTAAATGACCTTTTGGTCATTTTACCTTCCAAACAAGATTCACAAGTTGGTAGATCATCAACCTTTAAGTCACTTAGAGGTCCGTTACTAACCAATCTTTTAATCCTATTAAGGTTAATATGACCTAGGCGCAAATGCCATAGGTAGGTTTCATCTTTTGATAATTGTACTCTTTTATGATTAGGTTTCGTTGATTTCGTGTCTAACAAGTGAGATATTTTTATGCAAGTAGAATAAACCGTTTTCCAATGTACCTTTACAAACAATTTTTTTTTTCTTACTAATAATAAAACATTTATTAAAAGTAACTGAGTATCCAAATTTATTTAGACAAGATACCGAAATTAAATTCCTCTTGAATTGTGGTACATAATAAACGTTTATTAAAACTAAATGCCTATAAGAATCTAAATTGATTCTAATATCTCCCACTACACTAGTAGACACCAACGCTCCATTGCCTAATTCCAAGTTAAATTCATTATTATTCAGTCTTTTCCTTTCCCGGTAACCCCTTCTGGTTAGGCCCAAGTTGTTTTTTCTTCTGTTGTTTCTTGACCTTTCTACGGGTCTTAACAGAAGCAACTTTACTAACCGTTTGAATCTCTTAACCCTTACCTTACACAAGGATTTTCTCTATGCTTTAATCATCTTGCATCAGGCTTTGCAAGATGTTTTCCTTATTGTTCAAGGTGTAGTCCAACTTAAATTGATCAAAGGAATCTGATAGTGAGTTGATGATCATGTCAATTTTTGTCTCATCATCTATATCAGCACTATTCAATTCAACAATGCTGAGATGTTCTATGACTTTCATCATGTGATATTTCACAGCCTGTCCAGGTTTCATCCTAAGATTCATGAAAGCAGTCACTGCCTCCATCTTAGTCATCCTAGACCTCATAGCAAACATCTCTTCCAGAGACATCATTATATCGACAACAGTTTCAATTCCTTAATGTTGCTGTTGCAACACGTTGGAGATGGTGGCCATAATGTAACGTACATTTAGCCATCTCATCTGAAGACTTCCACTACTGATACTCATCTCTTTGCTCCTGAGTAGATTCATTAGTTTGGTGGTTAAGGAATAGACAGAATGAACTTATACTTTTCAGTTTGCAACAACAACCCAATATTCCTTTTCCATGTGACATAATTATCATCAGTTAAAGTATTATCTTTTAGGATGTCGATTAAGGATGGGGTCATGATTTCTTTTTAATAACAAAAATTATATAAGTAAATAATCATGATAAGGCACTTTTGAATATTTATCTTGAATTTTAAATAAAGTAATTCAGTCGTAAAATTCAACGTTTATCCAACACCTATAAATGTCAAGCCTTCTTTGGGAGTTTGTGCCATTTAATAGTTTGACTAGGTCCCACCTAATCGTTAACATAACAACCAACGTTTTTAATTTTAGCCTTGTGATTTTATTAACAAGAACTCTTGGGAGGATATTAATAAACTCACATGAGTGTGTTCCCAAGTTATCGACCTTTTACATATTCCCTCGCAAATATCCCTCCTTTGGGAGTAAATATCGTTTGGGCTAATTGTCTAGTCTATCCTTGTAAGGAAGTATCTTGCTAAATTCCATTCATGAATACCTCTTTGGAGGTTATTACACAAAACATAAAGCTCAACTAAACTTGGAGGCCGTAGGTGTTCCAAAACACCTTCTCCCACTCAATTATTTAAGGCGTGTGATTGAATCCCAAATAATGATTTACCAAGTTATCTAGATGCCAATTAGATACCTAAACCATTCAATGCATGTTCATACCAAAAGAGAAATATGAGTGGCATTCCTATTCTATATGACATGTTATCAAGCAATGACAAACATTGCAATATTTATAAAAATATAATAGCTACAATTTTGGTCCATCCTAGAAAAGCAAGTAAATTACATATTTCTTGGAACACAAAAAAAAAACTCATTTCTTGGAGAACAAGTCTTCACGTGAGCTTCGTCGTTTGGACTCCCTCGGCTGCCTCCCATGGGCGTGCGCATTTTGGCTCCCTCCCATGGGCGCTGCCGTGCGCAGCCCATGCCACAACAATCGTGGCCGCGTGATCTTCGCACGCACGTTTGTTGCTATGGCTCACACGGTCCCAAACTTGTTCAGGTTGCTTCCAATCCTTCAAACCTTCAAGTATTCGATACTTAAATGTATTACAGAAGAATTTTAAATAAAAAAAATACTGCAGTTTTTTTATTAAAATGTATAGTGCAGTTTTTTTTATTATTACAATATAGTGCAGTTTTTTTTTATTATTACAACAAAATAAACAAAATAAAAAAAAACTTAGCAACTACCAAGAAGGAAATTATGGCGATGTTAGGCCACCCTTCTTGTTACAATATCAAAGAAAAAATACATTGAAATTCTAGGACCAATATTGAGCAACAACAATCGACATATAAAACATATATATATCCATACATTCCAATGTAAATATATATGTGAATACCTAGAGTGCCATCTCTTTCTAAAACATGCATATATACAATAAAAGAAAAAGATTCACGTAACGCATACATCAATTAATCAAGGGTACAACCAGGCTCTGATACCAACTGTAGGGAAAATCACGCGCAATGGAAGTGTGAGAAAATTTATGGAAATTAGGGTTTGGGTATAAATAAAAATTTTCCTTTTTTCAATAACAAGAACCTTAACCCTAGATTAATTGATGTATATAAAAAGTGTCGTACCTTTTCTCGTGATGATTGAATAAGCGCCAATTGAATCCGCAAGATCTTCCAATCCAATCACGAACGTGAATCGCCTAGGAGTGTGGTCTCCCTTTCTTTAAATTGTATACCTGAGGATGGAAACAGACAAAATATTTCTCCTTGTTAGTTACAATAATCCTCCAAGAAGAAAATAAAAAACGTTAGGTCACTTGTGAATTATCAATCAATTTGATGGAAACTCGCGTGAACTTTGATTCGATGTTGTACACAAAACCTTTTAATGTAAAGGCTACTAGTGCACTATCTAATACACAACGTTCTTTCTTCCTTTTCCTCTTTGATGAATTGTCACACACCAATCTTTAGAGTTGGATGAATTTATCTAGAGCAAGAACCGAATTCTCTATACTCCAAATTTAATGGTGGCCGAAAACTCTATTAGAAAAAAATTAGGGCTTGGCCGAATTTTTCTTCTTAGAATTATCTAATGGCTGAATTTTTCCTCTCTCTAAATTTGCTTTGGCTTGCACGAAATTTGGAGCTTAAAATCATGCCTTGGCCGACATTTAGAGGTACTATAAATAGGATCATAAATCCTCTCCTAATAAGAATTTACTTGGTAGTTAAGAATCATTTCCTTAAGTAGATTTACTTGGTGGTTAAGAATCATTTTCAAAGAAGAATTCTACCATTAGGTAGTTTTACTTGGTGACCAAGAATCCTTTTCCAAAAAAAATTATTTCCTACACCAAGACTCCTAATCCAACTTAATAGTGTATTTGTAACCATATTAAAGATTTCCTAATTTGATTAGACAAATAATTACTTTTATTTATCTACTTATCAAATATAGTCTTTAATATTAATTATACTACCAACAATAGTATAATTTTAGGAGACCATCTCCTATTAGGAAAAAGATTTTGACTTTTAATTAAATAATTAATTAATCAACAAATTAATTAATTTCCATAATTAAATAATAAAGTAAAAAATAATATATTTAAGCCAAACTATATAGCTTTGTCGCCCAACACCATTATATAGGCATATATATTACTTTTTTTATTTTATTAAATCCAGTGGACCTTAATAAATAGACCATATGTGAACTAGAACCATTCTTGCAAAAAGAACAAGTCAACTTGCCTCAATACAATCCCAGATGGATCCCTAAATTGGTCTGGTAGAATATATCAAGTGATCCATGTAAGTTCGTGAGGATTGGGGATCTTGGCGGGCAATCTAAATTTAATCTCCAATAGACACAACCCAATCACAATCAACAAATGATTCACTTAGGTCCGATATGTTAATTTTAGTTCATTCCACTGAAGAACAAAAATTGAACTCTTAAATAAAGATAGAATAAGTTGATGTTACTCATTCATACCCTAGACAACCTTATTTTAGGAAGTGTATCTTTATGAAGAATACCTGTAATCGCCAAGAGCTCATTGACCGCATATAGCTCTCCAAATTACCATATTTACTCATATGACCACATTTTAAAGTTGGATATTTTGACTTGTCCAGAAGCCATGTTTCAGTAGACACTATTGAAAACTTAACGTTAAGATTTAATATCCAATACCTCAAAACATCCATATGATGGTATTCTAGACTCATTTAATAAATGGAGCCACGATGTCCGTATCTATAAATGAAGTCCTTTATCGATTAACAAATAAAACCACCAAACTATCGATGATAGACTATGCTATATAATCGTACTTATTGATTGCTCAAATGATAACACTTGCAACCATAAGTCCATCTTTTATCTTAGGATTGAGATAGACTCTCCGATTGTCTTCAAATGAAAAACTTTTATTCATTGACGGTTCTAGATAAAGTATTTCATTATGATTCAATTCAATTCAATGCACCCAGTGCACTAGATTGTTTTGCCCAAAGACACCACACTTTGATGATTTTAGACTCATCATAACACATTTGATCCCACTCAAATGCTAGTAGAAGATTCTACAACTTTGACAAGATAAAAGGGCCCAACCTTTTATCTTAAGTTGTGAATATCATGCAAGACTAACTAAATAATTATGTCTACCTCATACATATCTAGATGTATGAAAAATTCTTCTTTTCTCAGTCTTTTGACCTTATGATTATTTACTTTTGACAATTATAATAATTAAACTATAAATACTATAAGATTTGTTAAACTAGAAATCACTTTATTCATATGAAAAGATTGTCAAATACATTATTATACTCTTGCTATCGAGCATAATCCCATCACCCATATCGATCTTGCTTCAGGCTCTGGAGCTCGATCTATTAACGTTGAACTTCAATTGAAGTGTGCCTTTGGTGCGGGTGACCTTATCTTGCTTCTACAGGTTGTTCGGTAACCCAAACCCAGGAACCCCGATACCTTGCAGAACTCATACCTTTGCTTGGAGAGTGGAAAATTTACCTTTGGTCTATAGCCAAATTTGGTTGTTAATAGAAGTCCCTTCTAACTTGAACAACAGCGATTGAGTTGGGGTTGGAGTCAGATTTAACATTTTAATTGGGAAATTTTCCCTCATCTTTTTGTTACCAGAATCTAAGAAGGAATCCTCTCATTAAAAGCAAGTGAAATGTGGCGAGCACGGAACGGCATATTTTTAAAATAATCCGGTAGTTTTACATCAGTCCCCGAGAATTGAGGCAATCGTCGAAGATCTTACCTTCTTATTTGCTTTTGTCATCGCCGTTATTGGTTACTTTGCCATTCGCCTCTATTTAAGCCCGGTCACACCGTCTTCGTTCTAACGCTTCATTCCTTCAAACTTTAAACTTTCAAAAAATCTTTTCTTCCTTCGCCTTCTCGAGCCACACCTTTGTTTATTTTTCATCAAATTCAAAAATTTTTGCCACTATGTCAAAATCCAATCATGATTCAATAGACCTCATGGTAGAGGGTGAAGAGGTCTTCTGTCTCCCTTATGGGAAATAGGCATGAAAGGACTTTGATAGAGAGGATTCCCCTCCAACCCTCAACGTTATCACTCGAATAGAAAAATATCAATCGAGAGTAGATTCTCGAACAGACCCAGTGAACATCTGAATTTTGTCGACGAGGGTTCATATAAAGAATCCGTGGACGCTGCGGCTGGTAAGGGTCAAGCTGTGGTGGTTGGTACATTTTCGGAAGAACTTCTTCCCTATGACTTCAAGGTCATCCCGGATTCTATCATTGACCCGAAGTCGATTAATCACTTGAAGGATAAGTATGAAATTCCTGACAGCGTTTCCATCACTGTACCTCCTAATAACTATAACGTCTTCCCTCCCCTTAATGGTGTGTTCATGATCCATGCAGCAGCTCTCGAGAATGGGGTCAGGCTTTCCTTTCACCCCACTTTCAGGAGGGCTTTCAATGCCCTGCAACTAGCTCATCTTCAGTTAACATAAGGTTTCCTGGATACATTTGATAGGGTTTCTGGTGCTGTGGAAGGAGCAGTGCAAGTTGAGCAAAGTCACTAGGGAGACAGGGATAAAGGAACTGACCTACTCTTTCAGATCTGCAGCCTATCTGGCAGCCCTAGAGGTCAGTTCTATACGAAAGCCAAGAACAATCTCAACTTTATCATTCCCTGTGCTTCCAAGAAAGACCCCACTTGGAAGGAAGAGTGGATCCTGGTGGGAGGGAGAGGGGGTGATTGGGGAAGCTCGATCTACACTGGCGAGCATGAATTCAAGTTCCATACTGCTTTCAATAATAAACCCTCGTGGGATAGGGATTCTCTACCCACTGAGTCTAAGATGATCTGGAAGACCATCATCTCCCATAATTATTTGAACCTGAAGTTTTTCACCACTAATTCATTTGACCTCCATAAGGTGAATTTATACCTGTGCATCTCTGTTGCTTCTTCCGGTAAGTAGAAAATATGAACTAGCTTGATTCCTTTACGCTAGCTACCTTGATTCTAAATACTTAATTTTCCCTTTTTTTAATAGTTTCTGTTGTATCTCCAGCTTCTCATGAAGTCTAGTGAGCTCACACCCCTCCCCCTCCTGTTAGACCAACCCGGGGAATCTTCTCGACTACCTCGAGAAAGGGGGGCCAACTATTCCAGCTTCGATATTATTTGCTCATGTTCCATCCACTTCCCAGCCTAGGTCCAAGATGATAATCCTCGCATTGTTGGCTTCCAAGGTCTAGGATAAATGGACCTTTGCCACTTATATCGCTGCTGCAACCGTCTCCATTCCCTCCTCGGTTGCCCCTTATATTGTTGTCTCTACTTCTGCTACCCCTGTGGTAAGCTTCCCTGATGTTTCAAATCTTTCACCCGCGTTCCTAACTCCTCAAGCTTCGGAGGGCCTTGAGGCTGGTGTTGAGAAGGTTCCTCCCACTCGCTCTCAACATCAACCGAGCTCTACTAGGCAAGACAAAGTCTTGGTGCAGTTTATTGCATCTTGCCCAGATGGCAGCCACTCTAGGTTGGCTTCAATGCCCGTCGATATTATGCTTACCTAAGGATCCTCTCTCTTGGTTGAGGTAGTTATCTTCTTTTGCCTTCACTTGTGGTTACCATCTTGGTCAATGTTTAACTTAAGCTTTCATTCTGCAGGCTTTCAAATTCAATATGGATGTGGGCCATCAGTTGGCCTCCCTTCTTGATCACGCGGCAAAGGCTGAGGCTGATGTTGAGGGGGCCATGTGATCACTTACGTTGGCTCAAACTCTGGTGCAGAAGATGACCTCCAGTCAAATGGAGATGGAGACAGAACTGGTCGAGCTTCAGAGTGACTATGAAAAATTGAAGCGATCTTTCGACCAAGATACTCTCTAATTTGAATACCGGGCTTAGTAGAAGGATTCCTGGAAAGCAGAGGCCAAGATGCTAGATTTTGAGAACCAGAATCTACATGCTCAGATGGCCAAGCTACCGGTCGAGGTGGATGCCTCCTTCAGTGATCGGTATTTTTATGCCTTCTACCAAGCAATAAAAGATCTCCCTCTTCCCGTTGGTCTGTCCATCATTGCCAACTGGGATAGAGAGGAGATTATATCCAAGGTCGTGAAGATGTCCTCTCCCGTTAGTGATTGATCAGGTCTTTCAAGTGCAGTTGAAACTGAGAAAAAATTGGTCAAAGTAAATCATCCTCTTCCTCCTCAAGTCTTTCCAATTTCTGGTCACAGGGAGTCTTCAAGCGGGGTCCAACCTTTACAGCTCAAAAGAGAGCATCCTTAAGCCCATGAGAAAACTATGGGTCATTCTGAAAAGCTCGCTGAAGCAGAGTTAAGGCTTTAGCTGGTGGTAATGAAGGCGGCTGCTGCCACTCAGGATGCGATTATTCCCCCTAAGGTTATAGCTGTGGTAAATAAGGTTTTAGAAGAGGACAAGGCTTGACAGCAAGCGGGCGATCAACCTCAAGTGGATAAAGCAGCTAGAGGGAATAACAATGTTAACCAACCACCAGATGAGGTGGAGGTAGATAGAGGTCAGCTAGAGGAAGGAGCGGAGGGAAGAAATTAGGAAGAGTCTAAAGTTTGATACGAATCCCTAACCGTCTATTTTGACTGCCAGGAATAAGGGGTGGGCACCCTGCTTTACTCATGACCAGCTTTGTTAATTATCTTTATTATTATTATTTTTTCTCTACAGACACTGACCGGAACTAGGGGCTCCCTACTTGATATATGCAGCCATGTGAGGGAATATACTCCCTTATTTGTTTCGATATTTGTAGCTTTCATAAGGGATAGGCTCTCTTATCGCGATTAACGAAAAGTTTTTATGACATCCTTCGTGTTTGCTTTGATTGATCCTTGGTCATGCGCTCTTACCTTGGTTCAAATTCTCCTTGTTTTACTTCTGACCACGACCTAGACGTGGCCTTCAACGTAACCCCGACTTAATTAAATCTGGCTAAACTTTAATCACCTCAGATTCCAGTTAACTGCTATCGAACTTATCTATGCATTAAACTTGGTGTATTTCAACAAGGTCTCACCACGGGCTCCCGTAACTATGTCCCTTATATCATGGATAGAAAAGGCCTTTCTATAGAGACCTTGGTTCGGCAGGTTTATGCATACCTAGGCTTTGATTCCCGAATGACTAGTGGTAGCCCAACCATGTCATTAGGAAGGTTACCCAACAATCCTGGTCTCGAGATCTGAATGATAACTATGCTCTTACTCTCAGATCCTTCTTGAGGGTTAGCCAGACCAAGGCATTAGAAAGCCAGATCCAGCTATCCTGGTCTTGAGATTTGGATGGCAAGTATGCTCTTACACTCAGACCCTTCTTGGGGGTGGCAGTCTGACCAAGGCATCATGAAGGTTATCTAGCTATCCTGATCTCAAGATCTGGATGGCAACTATGCTCTTACATTCAGACCCTTCTTGGGGGTGGTAGCCCAACCAAGGCATTAGGAAGGCTATCTAGCTATCCTCGTCTCGAGTTCTGGATGGTAACTATGCTTTTACACTCAAACCCTTCTTGTTAGGGGTTGGTGTCTGACTAAGGTTTCAAGGCAGCTATTTGGCTTTCCTTAGTTTATGGCAATCATGGTGAATTTATTTGTGGAGAGTATAATCGGAGATGGAGAAACTAGCAAACTTTATTGATGTTCAAGATGGAGTACATTGTTGTTTGAGAAACTGATTAAGACTTAAGTGGAGGTAGTCTACTAAAAATTCCCCTCCCTAGAGATAGATTTTCTTTAAATGCTCTGAGTTCTAGGTGCTGTCGATGGGTCGACCATCTATCTCTTCAATTTTGTAAGCTCCATTGCGGACCACTACTTTCACCACGTAAACTGCCACTTTCTTAGCTACTCAGCTCTGTTTTTCTTCTAAGAGGTCCAGGCTAGCTCAAAGCTTGACCTCGTTGCTCTCTAGTTCAATGTTTTGTACCTTGAACGAGGTCAGTTTATTCTTGATAGGAAGGACTACCTCGACCCTAAAGGCTAGAGAGTAGGGTGTTTCTCCAGTAGTTGTCATTTTCATGATCTGGTAAGCCAAAGAACCTCGGGATGACCCACTTGCCTTTCTTCTACAGTAATTTCCTTTTTAGCAACTTCTTGACGGTTTTGTTGATAGACTTGACCAACCCATTAGTCCGAGGGTGAGCTACTAAAGCGAGTTTGCGGTCAATTCCTAAGCCTTCGTAAAAGTCTTTAAATCGGGCATTGTCGAATTGTTAGCCTAAGTCGGCTGTTATAATTAGTGGAGTTCCGAACCTGCTAACTACATTGGTTTTGATGAACTTAGTTGTATTCTCCTTTAAAATCTAGGAGAGAGGTCCTGCTTCAACCCACCTCGTGAAATAAACAATTGCAACGATAACGTATTTAGCATGTCCAGGTGTGGTGGGAAGCGGATCGATCAGATCGACCTCCCACATAGAAGATGGGCCTGAACTTTTCCTTGAGTTACTGGACTAGTTTCAGGTAGGCAGCCATGTTATCGCTTTTGGCTTGGTAAAGTCCTATAACCTGGTTAACAATAAGCAACGAATCACTCTTGACATATAAATAATCAGCCCCGAGCTCAATGATGACCTTCATTTAAGCTATAAGAGCTTCATACTCTTTTCAGGGTCAATTAGGACTATGCCGGCTCTTCCCCTTACTTGTCCAGAAGCTCCATCAGTGTAAAGAATCCATGCTTTATAGCTTTCAGACCAATTACTGACCACCGGGAGCTTTCCGGGAGTTGGACTCAGTGACACCGGGGTCCCTTCACCTAAAAAGGCTAAACATTTGGCTATAAAGTCTACCACGACCTGAGCTTTGATTGTTGTTCGAGATTTATACTTTATGTCAAACTAGGTGAACTCTAAAGCCTACAAGACTGGCCTTCCAGATACGTCCGGCCTCTATAGGAATTTACGAATGGGTTGATTAGTAACCACCGCCACTGCGTGGGCTTGAAAATAAGGACAAAGCTTCCTAGTTAAGGTGATCAAGGCAAGGGAGAGCTTCTCAAGGAAGAGGTAGTTCTTCTCAGACTTCGTTAGTGTATGACTAACATAGTAGATAGGTCACTGAATCCCATCCCCGCACTCTTTGACCAAGGCTTCACTTACTACCGTTTCTGACACGACCAGGTAGATCTCTAACATTTCTCCGGGAATAGACTTTACTAACAACGGTGGGCTGACGAGGTACTCCTTTAAGTCTTGAAAATCTTGCTCGTTTTCTTGGCCTCATTTCATGTTCTTTCTCTATTAGATTGATTTGAAGAAAGGAAGGCACTTATCCGAGGAACGCGAGATGAACCTGTTAAGTGCTGCTATAGATCCTGTTAATACTTAGAATTGTTTGAGAGTGGTCAGAGAATCTAGGTTTACGATAACTTGGATCTTTTCCGGGCTTACCTCGATTCCCCTCTTGTTCACCATGAAACCCAACAACTTACCCGTTGTCACCCCAAAGGCACATTTGGCGGGATTCAAACGCATTTGGTTCTCCCTTATTATATGGAAAGTCCTGGGAAGATGGTCTTAATGTTCCTCTACTTCTCAGGATTTGGTGATCATATCATTTATGTACACCTCCATTGTCTTTCCTTTCTCCTATTTGAATAGTCGGTTGACCAATTGCTTGTAGGTAGCACCCATATTCATGAGGCCAAAAGGCATTACCTTGTAACAGTACAGACCTTGCCACGTGATAAAGCTAGTTTTGTCTTGATCACCAGGGTGTATCATAATCTGGT
Organism: Dipteronia dyeriana; assembly: GCA_032871835.1. Taxonomy (NCBI): domain Eukaryota; kingdom Viridiplantae; phylum Streptophyta; class Magnoliopsida; order Sapindales; family Sapindaceae; genus Dipteronia; species Dipteronia dyeriana. The sequence goes on from CM065297.1 coordinate 85,157,128, forward strand.
TAAACCTCAAAACTGTGTCCATGAAGCTAGAGAACTTGTTTCTGACCATGTAATCCACCAGCTGGTCAATTTTTGGCATATGAAAACTATATTTTGGGCACGCCCGGTTATGGTCGGTGTAATCGACACACATACACCATTTCCCATTTGCCTTTGTGATCATACCCACATTGGCAATCCATTCGAGGTCGTGTGCTTCTCTGATGAAGCCTGCTATGATCAATTTGTCAACTTCTTCTTGAACCACAGTGTTCCTTTCAGTGTTAAAGTGATGCCTCTTCTGCTTGACGGGCTTGAAGGTTGGATACACTGCTAATCGGTTAGTTGCCAATGATATCGGGATCTCAGGCATCTCATCATGGCTCCAAGCAAAGATATCGTTAAACTCTCAGAGAAGCCCGATCAAAACTTCCTTAACTCTTAGCTCAATGGTAGCTTCGACCTTGATAGCCTTTGAGAGGTCGTCACTTTTGATGGGTATCTCATCTAGCTTGTCTACAGGATGCCCACTAGCCCATTCTCTACTTTGCTCTTTCTCTTCCAGTACCAAGGGGTCATTTTCTGGATGATCAGCGGGCTCTGCATCCTCCAGTATCATCCCAGAAGCTTCCATATCCTGAATCATCGTGACTTGCATGAATTGTTTCACTAAAGCTCTAAGATTGGCAGACACTTCATAGCATTTTCTGGCAATATCCTTGTCCATGTGTACCTCTCCCACCTTGCTCCCCACCGAAAACTTTAAGACTTTACAGTAAATGGACAAGACCCCCTTCAAAGATGATAAGAATGGTCTTCCTAGTATCGCATTGTAGGCCGACGGGGTGTCCACCACAATGAAGTCTATCATGACATTTTGTTGGATGGGTGCAGTTCCAACAATCACTAGTATGATCATTTGTTAGGAATACACTCGATAGCAAGAGTATAATAATGTATTTGACAATCTTTTCATATTAATAAAGTGATTTCTAGTTTAACAAATCTTATAGCATTTATAGTTTAATTATTATAATTGTCAAAAGTAAATAATCATAAGGCCAAAACACTATGAGAAAAAAAGAATTGTTCATACTTCTAGATATGTATGAGGTAGACACAATTCTTTAGTTATTTTTGAATAATATTCACAACTTAAGATAAAAGGTTAGGCGCCTTTATCTTGTCAAAGTTGTAAATTCTTTTGCTATCATTTGAGTGGGATCAAATGTGTTATGATGAGTCTAAAATCATCAAACTGTGGTGTCTTTTGGCAAAAGAATCTAGTGCACTGGGTGCATTGAATTGGATCACAGTGAAATACTTTCTTAATGTTAAGTTTTCAATAGTGTCTATTGAAACATAGCATCTAGACAAGTCAAAATATCCAAGTTCAAAATGTGGTCATATGAGTAAATATGATAACTTGGAGAGCTATAGGCGGTCTATGAGCTCTTGGCAATTGTTGGTATCCTTCACGAGGATACACTTTCTCCATTAAGATTTCAATAGTTTAGCTTCATTATATTATTTTTATTTTATCATTTAATTAAATGGTAATTAATTAATTTGGTAATTGATTAATTATTTAATTAAAAGTCAAAATCTTTTTTCTAGTAGGAGAAGGTCTCCTAATATTATACTATTGTTGGTAGTATAATTGATGTTAAAGATTATATTTGATAAGAAGTTGCAAAAAAAGGAATTATTTATCTAGTCAAATTAGGAAATCTTTAATATGGTTACAAATACACTATTGAGTTGGATTATGAGTCTTGGTGTAGGAAAGAATTATTTTTAGAAAAAGATTCTTGGTCACCAAGTAAATCCACCTAAGGATATGATTCTTACCCACCAAGTAAATCCTTCTTAGGAAAGGATTTGTGATCCTATATATATATATATATATATATATATATATATCTCTAAATTTTAGCCTGCCCTAAGAAATTGCAAAAATGAAATTTGGCAAGTTCTATATATTTTTAGAGAGAGAATTCGACCAACCTAGTAATTTTACTTGGAGAGAATTCAGCCACCATAATAATTTTGGGAGAAAAAATTGTTTTTGCTGTAGACAAAATTCAATCAACTCTAAGAAATAGTGTGAGATTCGGCAAAGAAGAGAAGGAAGAAAGAAAGTTTAGTTTTTGATAGTACACTAGTAGCCTTTACATTAAAAGGTTTTGTGTACAACATCGAATCAAGGCTCACGCGAGTTTCAGTCAAATTGATTGATAATTCACAAGTGACCTAACGTTTTTGTTTTCTTCTTGGAGGATTATCGTAACTAACGAAGAGAAAGATTTTGTTTGTTTCCATCCTCAGATATACAATTTAAAGAAAGGGAGCCCACACTCCTAGGTGATTAACGTTCGTGATTGGATTGGAAGATCTTCTGGATTCAATTCAGTGCTAGTTCAATCGTCACGAGAAAAATGTACGACACTTTTTATATACATCAATTAATCTAGGGTTAAGGTTCTTGTTATTATAAAGGGAATTTTATTTATTTATACCAAAACCTTGATTTATAAATTTTTCACGTTTCCGCTGCGTTGATTTTCCCTTCATCTTTGACCCCACTGGTATGATTGAATCCCTAGTGAAGCCATACATTGGGATTGTGTAGCTACTATAACACCAATGCTTCAAGTTGAGTTTCTCCAAGGTGTCTTTAACGAAAATGTCTACCCTATTGCCAATGTCGACGAGCAAGTGATGGACCATATAGTTGGCAATCTACACTGTGATTACCATGGGATTGTCATGAGGCTTCATAGTATTATAGATGTCTGTCTCAGTAAAAATAATCTGGGTTATCTAGGAAAGGCCAGCTGGGCTCTAGTAGACCTTAAAGATTCCCCGGCCTTCATCAACGTGGGGAATCTTCCTTGCTTGGTTTTTTCTGAAATTATTAGAGGTGCCAGCCAGGGTGGGTCTTTCACTGATGGTATGTGTAACCTAGATTTGTTGCATCTAATTCTTCTGCTCCCATTTTCACTTATCAGTTTGATCACAGATCTCTGCTTGTACCTCTCTTCCAGTTTAGATGTTGTCCCTAACCTGCTGCAAACATCCTCCCCTCACCACTAATTTAATCTGGTTGCACAGGCTATAACACTCTGAAGTGTTGTGCTCTACGTCTTCATGGAAGTCGCAGTACTTGTATCGGTTCTTCCTATCTATTAAACCTTTCATGGGTGTAGGCTTCTGTAGTAGTCTCTTATCCCGAATGGCGAGGTAGATTATTTTGCGGGACATATTTAAGAGGGTATAGTGATCATACCCTCTTTCATCTCTTGTTACAGGAGCTACAGTCCTTGGAGGAGGCGAAGCTCGCAGAGGAGTTTGCCTTCTTAAATACTGCTCTTACTGAGGTTGGGAATAGAGAAAACGATACGTTGATCTGCTAGGGGGTTTATTTTGATTTTTCTAAGCTGGCCCAGGTCTAGGCGCCTCTTTCTTCTGACGCTTCATCGCTCTCATATCATCATGCTCCAATTTTACCTTGAGCTATTCTTCAATCTCAACCTGCTCGAGAGCCCGATCATAGGCATCTTGGTAGGTCTCTGGAGGTTGCTTGGCAAAAGATCGAAAAAGCTTTCACGCCTACAGGTTCCGTTAAAAGTTGGCAAGGGTCTCCTTCTTGGCAAAGACCCATATCTGGATGACTTCCTTATGAAAATGCTCCACATAAGTTCGGAGAGTTTCACCTCACTCCTAGACCATATATTAAAGGTGTATGGGGTTCTTTGGGCACAATTTGACCAAGTAGAACTACGAGCAAATGTCGGTTGATAGCTTTGTAAAAGTATCCATGCTACCAACAGGCAAAGTCCTGAACTAAGTCTTTACATAGTTAGCCGAAGTGGTAGAGAACATCCTGCACATAGCAGCCCTAGCGGTATTCTGGACTTTCATTTGATAGAAGAAGCTCTCCAGGTGGCTCAGAGGAGGACCTTTGTTCCAGAGAACTTGTCTGCCGACATTTTGAATTTTGTCGAGAGCTTAGCTTCCCGGATCCTTCTGGTAAAAGGGGCATTCGTTTTTCTCAAAGGATCCTTTTTGGCCTCCTTGTGTTTCCCCTTATTTATCTATTGGATCTCTTTCTATAGTTTCTCTAGCTGATCCCTTAGGCATTTGTTCCTAAACTTCTTTGAATCGACCTCAGATCCCTCGTTATCAGATCCCACTGATGAACTAGAGACCTCAACCCTATCCTTTTCATGAGGGGGATCTGCATTGGGGTTTTGCTAGTTACCTTCTTCTCTAGCTCGGGTTTCCCTCATGGACGCTGCTAGGTAAGGAGCTTCACCCTACTCCTACGGTAATGCATCTGTTGTTGATTTGACCCGCCTGGGTTGGTAACACGATAGCCAGCAAGGGACAAAAGGCATGGGCCATAGCCTATCTCGGATCGAAGGTTGAGGCCCTGACCTTTTGTAGGTTAGCTCTAGAGGGGGAGGTCCTAACCGATCAAAGGTGGCTACCTGGCTCTAGGTCTGATCGTTGCTCCCTAGGTATTGGGATTTGTTGGCTAGGTTGTGATGCCCTCCGCAAGCAGACGAAGGCGGACATTCTCCATGAAGGCCGCTACTTATTGGTCGAGCACAATCTGGCTTACTATAGGGGGGCTAGAAGCCCTGTGCAACTGTTGGCTGGACCGGGGCCTGATGATGGTGCCTAAATTGTCAACCCTTCTTTGGGGCCTTTCGTGTTGAAAGAGCAGACAATTGTCCAGAAACTGTTGGGATTATGCTCGATAGCAAGAGTGTAATACTGTATTTGACAATCTTTTCATATTAATAAAGTGATTTCTAGTTTAACAAATCTTATAGAATTTATAGTTTAATTATTATAATTGTCAAAAGTAAATAATCATAAGGTCAAAAGACTATGAGAAAAGAAGAATTGTTCATACATCTAGATATGTATGAGGTAGACACAATTCTTTAGTTAGTCTTGAATAATATTCACAACTTAAGATAAAAGGTTGGGCGTCTTTATATAGTCAAAGTTGTAGATTCTTTTTCTAGCATTTGAGTGGGATCAAATGAGTTATTCAACGCTCCCTAATTCTTTTTGGGGATATGCTTTACAAACCGCAATGTACATTCTAAACGATGTACCATCTAAGTTTGTTCCTAAAACACCGCATGAGTTATGGACTGGGCGAAAGCCTAGTTTACAACACTTAGGGATATTTAGATGTCCTATGCACGTGTTAAAAGGAAAGAAAGAAAAGATGGAGTCCTGTCCAGAAAGATGCATATTTGTAAGGTATCCAAAAGGAACAAAAGGATATTATTTTTATAGTCTTTCAGATCTTAAAGTGTTTGTTTCGAAAAATGCTAAATTTCTGGAAAAGGACTATATAAATAATTATGTGCCTAAAAGTAGAATTGTCCTGAATGAGCTTTTAGGAGATACAATTCCACAAGAGGTTTCGCAATCAAGCCCAATTGTAAGTTCCGTACCAAAACAAGATTAACAATCTACCATACCTCATCGTAGTGAGAGGGTTAGTAGACAACCCGAGAGATACAACGGTCTAGGAGAATCTGTAGAGAATCTTCCGAACGATGATGATCCCTATACGTATAAGAAAGTAATGGAAGATGTTGATAGTCGCCATTGGCAAAAGGCAATGTAATCCGAAATTAAATCTATGTTAAAAAATAAAGTCTGGTCTCTTGTTGACTTGCCTAAAGGGATAAAATCCATTGGGTGCAAGTGGGTATACAAGAGGAAAAGAGGAACGGATGGAAAAGTGGAAACCTTTAAAGCTAGATTGGTAGCTAAAGGTTATACACAGAAGGAAGGTATCGATTATGAAGAAACCTTTTCTCCTGTGTTCATGTTTAAATCCATTAGGATACTCTTATCCATTGTGGCATCTCTAGACCTAGAGATTTGGTAAATGAACGTCAAGACAGCTTTCCTTAGTAGAAGTCTTGACGAAAGCATCTACATGATTCAACCAGAAGGATTCATTGAAAAAGGCTAAGAGGAAAGGGTATGCAAGTTGGAAAGATCTATATATGGATTGAAGCAAGCATCCATATCCTGGAACATAAGGTTCGATAACGCTGTGAAAAGTTTTTGATTTATTCAAAACCTTAACGAACCTTGTGTATACAAAAGGATTAAAGGCGACAAGTTGGTTTTCCTAGTTCTTTATGTTGATGATATACTACTCATCGGAAACGATATAGGTGTACTGACATCAATAAAAGAATGGTTAGGAAAACAATTTGATATGAAAGACTTAGGAGAAGCAAGTTACATACTTGGTATCCAAGTCATAAAGGATAGAAAGAATAGAACGATTGCATTATCCCAAGCTTCATACATAGATAAAATCATGTCTAGGTTTTCCATGCAAATTTCCAAGAAAGGTATATTACCTTTCAGACATGGAATCAAACTTTCTAAGGAACAAGTTCCTAAGAAAGAGCGTGAAAAGCAATTCATGAGTAGGGTTCTATATGCATCGACAGTTGAAGGTCTCATGTATGCAATGCTCTGTACTAGACCATATTTTTGTTTTACTGTAGGTACGGTTAGATGGTTTCAATCAAAACCTAGTCCGGATCACTGGATGGGTGTCAAGCATATTTTCAAGTATCTTAGAAGAACGAGAGATTATATGCTTGTATACTCTGGAGGGGATTTAATTCCCGTTGGGTATACAGATTCTGATTTTCTGTCAGATTCTGACTTCAGGAGATCAACATCAAGATCTGTGTTTACTATTGGGGGAGGGACAATCATATGGAGGAGTATCAAGTAATCTTGTATTACCGATTCCACCTTGGAAGCCGAGTATGTTGCCGCATGCGAGGCTACTAAAGAGGCTGTCTGGCCCCACTAATTCTTGATTGACTTGGAAGTGGTTCTTGATGTGAATAAGTAGATCACTATCTATTGTGACAATAGTTAAGCAGTGGCTAATTCATAAGAACCAATAAGTCATAAGAGAGGGAAACATATTGAAAGAAAGTATCACCTTTTGAGGGAAATTGTGCATAGGGGTGAGGTGATGATTAACAAGATCGCGTCAGCATATAATCTAGCGGATCCCTTTACAAAGGCTCTTCCACAAAAGAGTTTTGATGGGCATCTAGAGAACATGGGGATGAGAGATATGACACATTTGCTATAGAGCAAGTGGGAGTTTGTTGGAATTATGCTCGATAGCAGGAGTGTGATAATGTATTTGACAATCTTTTCATATTAATAAAGTGATTTCTAGTTTAACAAATCCTGTAGCATTTATGGTTTAATTATTATAATTGTCAGAAATAAATAATCATAAGGTCAAAAGACTATGAGAAAAGAAGAATTGTTCATACATCTAGATATGTATGAGGTAGACATAATTCTTTAGTTAGCCATGAATAATATTCACAACTTAAGATAAAAGGTTTGGTGCATTTATCTTGTCAAAGTTGTAGATTCTTTTACTAGCATTTGAGTGGGATCAAATGTGTTATGATTAGTTTGAAATCATCAAAGTGTGGTGTCTTTGGGCAAAATAATCTAGTGCACTGGGTGCATTGAATAGGATCACAATGAAATACTTTATCTAGAACCGTCAATGGATAAAAGTTTTCATTCAAAGACAATCGGAGAGTCTATCTCAATCTTGAGATAAATGATGGACATATGGTTGCAAGTGTTATCATTTTAGCTATCAAAGAGTATGATTATATAGCATAGTCTATCCTCGATAGTATGGTGGTGGCTTCATTTATTAAATGAAAGTAGAATATCATCATATGGATGTTTTGAGGTATTGGATATTAAATCTTAACGTTAAGTTTTCAATAGTGTCTATTGAAACATGGCTTCTGAACAAGTCAAAATACCCAAGTTCAAAATGTGGTCATATGAGTAAATATGGTAACTTGGAGAGCTATAGGCAGTCTATGAGCTCTTGATGATTACTGATATTCTTCACGAGGATACACTTTCTCCAATAAGGTTGTCTAGGGTATTAATGAGTAACATCAACTTATTCTATATTTAGTTAAGAGTTCCATTTTAGTTCTTTAGTGAAATGAACTAGAATTAAATAGATCGGACCTAAGTGAATTATTTGTTGATTGTGATCGGGTTGTGTCTATTGGAGCTTAAATTTAGATAGCCCGCCAAGATCTCCAATCCATACGAACTTGCATGGATCACTTGATATATTCTACCGGACCAATTTAGAGGTCCATCTAGAATTGTATTGAGGCATGTGGACTTGTTTCTTTTTGTAAGAATGGGTCTAGTTCACATGTAGAATTGTTTTAAAAGGTCAAATGGATTTAATAAAATAAGAAAATAATACATTGGCCCATATATATGGTTTGGGCGGCAAGGCTATTTAGAATAGCTTAATTGTTTTATTTTATTTTATTATTTAGTTAAATGGAAATTAATTAATTTGTTGTTTAATTAATTATTAATTAAAAAAAAATCCTTGTAGGAGATGGTCTCCTAAAATTATACTATTGTTGGTAGTATAATTAATATTAAAGACTATATTTGATAAGTAGATACATATAAGGAATTATTTATCTAATCAAATTAGGAAGTCTTTAATATGGTTACAGATACACTATTGAGTTGGATTAGGAGTCTTGGTGTATGATAGAATTCCTCTTTGAAAAGGATTCTTAACCACCAAGTAAATCCACCAAAGGAAAGGATTCTTAACTACAAGTAAGTCCTTCTTAGGAAAATATTAAAGTCTCCTAATTGTATTCTACAGAAATTTCGGCCATCCCATATATATATATATAATAGGTTAGAATTCCTTTCAGATAAATGATTCTTAACTACCAAATAAATCCACCTAAGGAAAGGACTCTTTCCAACCAAGTAAATCCTTCTTAGGAGAGGATTTCGGCCAGCTTAAGATTTTTATAGAGAGATTTCGGCCAACCCCATTTTTCTAAGAGAAGAATTTGGCCATCATAGGAATTTTGAGGGAGAAAAATCTGATTTTACTCTAGACAAAATTCGATCAACTCTAAGAAATAGTGTGTGATTTGGGATAGAAGAAATTGGAAGAAAGAACGTTTAGTTTTCGTTAGTACACTAGTAGCATTTACATCTGAAGATTTTGTGTACAACATCGAATCAAGGTTTACACGAGTTTCAATCAAATTGATTGATAATTCACAAGTGACCTGACGTTCTTTGTTTTCTTATTGGAGGATTATTGTAACTAACAAAGAATAAGATTTTGTTTGTTTCCATCCTCAGTTATACAATTTAAAGAAAGGGAACTCACACTCCTAGGTGATTCAGGTTCGTGATTGGATTGCAAGATCTTGTGGAATCAATTCGGCGCTTGTTCAATCGTCATGAGAAAAAGGTACTACACTTTTTATATACATCAATTAATCTAGGGTTAAGGTTCTTCTTATTCAAAAGGAAAATATTTATTTATACGCAAACCCTAATTTTCTAATTTTCTCACGCTTCCGTTGCGTTTTTTAACCGATTTTCCCAACAAAAAACTTCGGACTGTCCCTAAACAGAGCAAAGACTCATAGTCCCTGTAAAAAAACAAACACATAAACTTTGTGCAAATTGGGTCTGGGTGTTCCCACAGACGGTGCCTGAAAGTGTTAGTCAAAAATTCACTCAGGGTGAGAAACTTCAACTAGCACCCTCAAGACCACAACCTCGGAGGTCGCGGTCATGGTTGGTACCTTCGATACCTAGTTTATGCTTGCAAGATAGTGGATTTGAAGGTCAATAATAACACAATACGTAAAGGAAAATGGTTTTGCTTTATAATTGTTAAATGAATCACACGTTGTGTACAAAAATCACTCGAATACTCTCAGTCACTCTTGGGTATAATAGGTGTGGCGATTTTGTGCATGTCCAGAAGTAGACAACAATGGTGGCCATGTTCTGTCAACAGAATTTAGGTCGAGGTAAAATTCTTTTCGATATGTGTCTTGTTCTATGTCCTGTCAAACCCCCTACTTATGTATATTTTTTTTACGTATTTATATACAGTCCAACTACGTTAAACTTGTGACTCTTTTGTCTTTAATTTCTGAATCGAATCCCTCCTTTTCAAATGGGATCTCCTCTTTAAATTTCATTGACTTTGATTTAATATCGGATTCAAGAATATCGTGGATGGAGGTAAGTTTATTTTCTCTTTGGACTAGATCACTTGCCCTGCACATATGTAGCTGTTAACCAGAAATTTGCTTGGGGTGAGGAATTTCGAATAACACCTTCAAGACCAACTCGAGAGTATCCTTGTGCAACAAGTCTAGCTGTTAACAACTCTAGCTGTTAACCAAAAGTCTCCTCAAAGTCAATACCCTCAGTTTGAGAGTATCCTTGTGCAACAAGTCTAGCTTTGTTCCGCACAATGTTGCCATCCTCATCTGATTTGTTCCTATAGACCCACTTGGTGCCTATCACATTAGTGTTCCTAGGCCTAGGAACTAGAGTCCAAACCTCATTCCTTTCAAATTGATTTAGCTCTTCTTGCATAGCAAGAACCGAAAACTCATCACTTAAGGCTTTATCAACCTTTTTAGGTTCAATTTAAGAGGTGTAGCAAGTATAACTAATTTGATTTGCTAATCGATGCCTAGTCCTTACACCCTTATTCACATCTCCAGGAATGTCACTCTTGTTGTGGAGATGTCTAACCCAAGGAGCGGGTTCCTTAGATTCCAAAGTAGGATCTCTATCAACAGATTGAGAGACCTCTTTTTCAAGATTTGATTTTTCATCACTTGAAATCTCATCAATCTTTACCAAGGGAGTATCATCAACCACACTAATCTCCTCATGCCTACAAACATCTATGACCACATTAGATGATTCCATTACACTTCATGTCTTCAAATTAAAAACTCTATAGCCCTTACTATTTAGGGCATAGCCAATGAAAATCCCCTCATCACTCTTAGCATCAAACTTGCCAAGTTAATCACGGTCATTTAGAATGCAGCACTTGCTTCCAAGTGAGTGGAAGAAGCTAACATTTGGCTTTCTACCCTTCCACAATTCATAGGAGGTTTCCCTAGTCCCGGGCCTAAGAAAAACCATATTGCCTATATAACAATCCGTATTGACAGCTTCAGCCATAAGATTCCTAGGCACATTGTTGCTATGCAACATCACACGGGTCATCTATTGGAGGACTCTCTACTACCCCATTTTGTTGAGGAGTTCGAGGAGCTGAGAACTTATGGGAAATGCCAAAACTATCACAGAAGTTTTCAAAGCTAACATTTCCAAATTCTTTCCCATGATCACTCCTAATTCTCTTAATGCATTTTATGGGTGAATTCTTCTCATTTTGAATTTTAGTGCAAATCTTTTTAAAAACTTCAAAAGTTTCAGATTTTTCTCTAAGAAAGTATGTCCATGTAAATCTAAAAAAATCATCAACACACACAAAAATGTACCTCTTACCACTGAGACTCTCGGTTTGCATGGGACCCATAAGGTCTATATGAAGAAGCTCTAGTGGCTCCTTGGTGGCAAGATACTTACCCTTTTTATGCACACTCTTAGTTTGCTTTCCTTGTTGGCATGGTCCACACACTCCCTCAATCCTATTTCCAAACTTAGGAAGACCTCTCACAACATTCAACTTCTCAAGAACTTGCAAGAGATGCCATTGGAATCAAGACAATAACAATTTTTACTTGATCTCTTGCCTTTCAATAGAACTTGTCCATCTTCTCTTAGAATAGAGAAATCAACTTTTCCAAACAAAACCGAAAGCCCTTCATCACTTAAATGTGATATGCTAATAAGATTGGCTTGCAAGCCATCTACATAAAGAGCATTAGGCAAGAAGGGCAAACCAATGATGGAAATGTTTCCTTTTCCTAGAACCTTCTTACGTGAACCATCACCAAAGGTGACAAATCCACCATCCTCCATCACAAGAGTTTCAAAGAAACTCTTGTTTTCGGTCATGTGCCTAGAACATCCACTATCAAGGTACAAAGTATTGATTGCTTTGGCTTTCAAGGCTACTTGAGCCACATGACAACGAAATTCATCATTTCTAGTCTACCTAGATGAAATATTACCATTTTTAGGAGCCATGGGTTCATTTTCTCTAAAATTCTTAGGTGCATGCATTTTGGCTCTTCTAAGCATATTCTTCTCAATCATGCTTTCAAAATGTCACAACTTAAAAAATTTAAAACAATTCAGCCTTATGTGACCTTCAACACCACAATAATGACAAATGAGAGTAAAGTAAGAAATCATACCATATCATTGTGAAAGCATGGAAGACTTCCCTCTCCTTTGAGTTGTCCTTTGATATTGAGCCGAATATCTTCCTTGAAAGACCCTTTGTGATTGACCTAAATTAATTCTCCCTCTCGGTTGTGGGTGAAAGATCCTTTGTTGACTTTGAGAGCTCTTTGGAGTTTGAGGTCTTGTTTGATGAGCTCTAGTTTTTAGTAAATGTGTTTTAGCTTGAGACTTTGTTTGAGCTTGCTTTGATGATTCACCAACCTCATTTGATCTCATTTTTTGGTGTGACTCTTGAACCTCTTTGTCCTCTTGACTCTCGACAAAGATGGTCTTCTTCAAGGCAATTGTACCCTTGCCTTCCACATATCCTAGACCCGTTTTATCACTAGGACTCTTCCTACATGATAGCATCTTGTCAAGTCTCTCGGTTCCGGATGTCATCTTGGCTACCAATTCTTTCACTTCTCTAAGCTGAATCTTCAAGTTTTCTTCACTCTTCTTAGTGATCACAAGCTCCAACTTTAAATTCTCTTCTAACTCTTTTCCACTCTTTACCTTCTCACTCAAGTTGGTAATCTTGAAAGTTAACTCTAGATTCTTCTTTTTCAACTCTTGAACCTCCTTCTTCTTTTTCAATCTAGACTTTTCAAAAAACTTCATAAAGTTTACATAGTCCATTTCCTCATCAATATCAAATCTAGAGTTGGAAAAGGTACTCTCATCACTAGAGTCACTTATATCTTCCTTATCACTCACAACTTCCTTGCCATTATGAGATGTTGTGAAGGCAATGAAGTTGGCAACTCTATCTTCATCGTCCGAAGATTTTTCTTCCTCTTCTAATTCTTCACTATCACGCCAAGTAGCCGTCATTGCCTTCCCCTTATTTTTTTTCTTCAAATTTAAACATTCAGGAGCGATGTGACCAAAACCACTATATTCATAGCATTGAATGCCCTTCTTGGAGTCACTTTCTTGAGACTTTTCCATCTTCTTGAAGGGAGTTTTCTTTTTCACTTCTTTTCCCTTCGACCCAAATCCTTTCCTCTTCATAAATTTCTTGAATCTTTTAACCATGAGGGCCATTTCTTTATCTGGGTCCTCCTTCTCTTCTTCAACCTTAGTGGTCTTCAAGGAAACGCTCTTTTGCTTCTTCGAAGGTGTGGGTGCGGTGTTCCATCTTGACTCTTAAGCTAGAAGTCTTCCAATGACTTCACTTGGCTTCATATTCTTATACTCACTATTCTCTTTAAGTGCCATCACCTTTGATTCGAACCTTGATGGAAGTGACCTCATAATTCTTTGCTTGACTCTCTTATCCGAATAGGGGTAACCAAGTTGATGGCTTTGGTTGACAATATCCATCAACTTCACTTGGAAGTCATTGAAGCATTCATGCTCCTCCATCCTAATCATCTTAAATTGCATTTGGAGGACTTGGAGCTTTGAGTCCTTGACTGCCTCGGTTCCTTCATGTACTGTTTGAAGAATGTCCCAAGCTTCCTTTGCAATCCTAGTGTTTTGGACCAGCTTGTACTGATTATCGTCCACGGTATAAAGAATGGCATGCATAGACTTGTTGTTCCACTTTGATGCTTCAAACTCTTGAGTACTCCAATTAGACTTGGGCTTAAGAGCTTCTACACCATCGTCAGTGGTCATTGCTGGATGAGTATACCCGTCTTCAATAGCCATCCAAGAACGGTCATCTATTTGGCAAAGATAGGCTTCCATCTTGCCCTTCCAGTAAGCATAATTCACCCCATTGAGCAAAGAGGGTCTTGTGCTTGAGGCTCCCTCATGACTATTTCCGTTTCCACTCATAGTGTTTGAGGGTAATAAATGATATGAAGATATAAATGTAATGCAGCACACAAAATGCAAACAACCAAAATGCACAAGGTAAGACACACACAATGCACGGATCACCTAAGTATATCTAGGCACCGGCTCTGATACCAATTGAAATTGCCTAGAAAGTGTGTCTATAACCTAGAGGGGGGGTGAATAGGTTTTAATTCGATAGATTACCAATTTTACGAATTAATCAATATTAACAATTCTACCCCATTCTACTAAATGTTCAAATAACAGACAACAAACATAAAACAATTACAACACGCAATATATACGTGGAAACCCTCCAACTGGGAAAAACCATGGGTTATTTAGAGTGCCACCCTTGATCCTCAAAATCCATTATCGAGTAAAATTTTACAACCTATGCTGACCTCCCGTCTAACCCTCCAGTTACTAACCCTTTCACTCTACCCAACAGGCCTTAATAGTGATTTTAGATCACAAACCTTGTGCACTAATCACATAGCCACAAACCTAACCAACCATGAAGAGATAATGGCAACCTAAGTGAATATGCAAGAATATTCTATATGCAAAAATGCTAGGTCAAGACATTCATGCTTATCTAGGATTAATAATGACAATTAAAGTAAATCCTAGATATCAATGTTCTAAATGCAAAGGCAAGAAGAATTAGCTAGAAGGGTAAAACCGTCCTAAATTCTAGCTATCACAAATTAATGCATCTCAACCAACAATCAATACACAAGCATGTCATGAAAGCAATTAAACATTTAAACAATCATTTAATATGCAATAAACACTAAAACCGTAGGCGTACATGTCTTTGTAATGAAACTATGAAGTCTAGAGCATGTAGAAGTTACCTAGTCAAGAAACAGATGATGCTCCATGCTTGAATGATCCTAGAATGAAGCTAGATGATCATGAGATGAAGTTGGGTTGAGTAAAAATGAGTGTTTGGGAGTCCCTCTCTCTCTAGAAAAACTAAGAACACATAAAAATGGGTTCTTTGACTCTTAAAAATAAAAAGAAGAGAAGAGAACATATAAATATGTTGCCCTACACAAAATGGCATCGTTTTGGGTGAAAGGTAACCAAAACCCATCAGGACCGGTGGCTATACCGCGGTCCAGGTAAGTGTCCAGACCGCAGCACAGAGAGCTGTGTATTGCTTGGACAACGCCGCTCTGTAGGCCGCTGTGCATGCAGTCTTCACAGACAGCGGTCTGGACAGCATGCAACATATGTGAAACTCCGCTTGAGAGACCGCGGCATATGCAACAAGCACATACCGCAGTAGACACAGCGGGCAACCTCTAGTAAACACCGCGGTGAGGGTACTGCACAGAGAGAGGTCTAGACCGCGGTATAGAGGAAAAAATCCTCATTTTAAGGCACAAACATACATGCAACACTCAAATATAAATAAGACACACAAGGCACTCGAAATGGCAAATAAGCATGCAAGAAAGATAATTAAAAGAAAATGCATGAGTATGTGTGCACTAATACCACTTCAATAAAAGTTAAGCAACTGATTTTACCTTTGATGCTTGAGCTTGATTACAAACAATGAAGCCCTAAAATACCCTTACATATAGATCCCCAAATGTGGTTTTAACGAAATAAGCCAATCAAACACCGAGAAACTTACAGGTATCAGAGCAAAGGCAGTGGCGACTGGCCGATCCCTGGGAACTCTCACGCATGATCGTGTGACAAAGCGTGGCTCTCCGCCTGGGGTCTTCTTAGAGGAGTGCTCTAATAGGTATCTGTGGGTGTCACCCCAAGGAGTTGGGACTGTGCCCATACCCATGAGATGGGAATTGGTATCAACAATTGGTATCAGAGCTAATTTTATTTTTGGAGCAGGAATTTTTTTTCGATACTTCTGTATGTATGATTGTGTAGGCACGATTTAAATTGACTGTATATTATTTTTATATGTATATTAATTTTTTTTAATTTACAAAAACATGATTTATCATTAATTATATGGTACTTTGGATTTAGGGTTTATGGGTTGTATTATTATTATTATTATTATTATTTGTTTATATTTTTTATTACTGTTATTGTATTGTAAAAAAAAAATTGTAGCCTATATTGAAGACCTAGAAAAATCACAAAAAAGGATTCATAAGATGAATCGGAGTGACCTGAAGAGACTGGAAGACTCAGAAATTACAAGAAGACCAAGGAATGCCTTGGGATTTTTTTTTTGTAATTTTAGATTCCAATTTTTTTTAGGTTAAATAATCCACAGTACTTGGTCAATTCATGTATGGTTTATATTATGTTATGATAAAAGCATTTCCATGCATACGTCAGTCATTTAGATCAGATATGCCTACACAAATATATTTGATATGTCATACATGCATCATAGCCTGATATTTCATGTATTTTTTTAATGTGATTAAAATGGGTAATATACATAATTGTCTATAAATAATGAGATTAGTTTTTAATGGTTAGAAACCGTGGTAATTCTCATTAATATTAATCTAGTTATTAAAGAGTTTAATAAGCTAGATTAATAGGGTCATTTATTGTAATTAGAATTAATATGATTAATTACCTAATAATAAATGATCCTAATAAAGTGTTAGGGTTTTACTAGTTAAAACTTGGTAAACACTAACATGATAATCTAACCCTAGTAAATAGTTTACAAAGGCTTTGATTATTCACTAATAGATTAGATTTTTAATTGTTAAAATCATTAATAATTTATTAGTTAATTAGAATTTGGTTCTAATTAGTTAATGCGGTAGATAACTTGATTAAAGTTAGTCGTTTAATCCTGTAGAATCTAGGTGCATTAACGGTTAATAGAAAACCCTAATTTTAAAATAGTGAGTGGGAGAGGGATATATGACATATATATCCCGCAGTCTCCATCATTAGTTCAACACCGTGAGATCCGAGTGGGGCCTCGTGACGGCTTTGTTTTCGTCATTCCTAAAGAGGGTTTCCACAAAGGTCAATACCAAGGTTGACTTCCTAACGGATAGGAATTCTGAGGGTATTTCGGGATTGACCGACCCTAAGGCGGCATTTATCGAGTTAAGCTTGTGAGATCTGAAATGGTGGGTTACACTCACAAAGGTTTTGATTAAGTTTGTTAATTAAAAACCTGACTGAATGAACGATGGTTGAATGATATGGAATAAGAGTTATTCTAGAATATCATTTGATTGAGAATGTCTCGGTCCAACATACAAAGACTTGACCGACCCTAAGGCGGCACTTATTTGTAGTATGTTGGATTGACGTGGTATAGTAACTAGTTTTAGGGTAGTTCTAGTTTGTTAAACATGTGCATGCATCATGTTTAAATTTATACCAAAGCACTCGCACTTGTTTTAAATAAATGACTGAATGAATATTTTGTTTATTTTAGCAATAATGTCTTCTACATTTCTTCAAATTCTCGCAAACGACAAATTAACTGGTGATAACTACACTAAGTGGAAACTTAACATTAATGAAATATTGGTCACGAAAGACCTCAAGTTTGTGCTTACAGAGGAATGTCCTCCAGCGCTTACTGCAAATGCCACACGAACTGTTCGAGAGGCATACAAGCTAAGGGTAAGCCCAAACCCAAGAAAGCCCAGAGCAAGAAAAAGTCTAAGAAAAGTAAATATAATTTACTTGTTCTTGAGTCGTGTTTAGTGGAAGATAATTCTTCACCTTGGATAGTTGATTCGGGGGCCACTAACCATGTTTGTTCTTATTTACAATGGACTGATTCTTGGACACAACTAGAGGAGCAATCCTTTTTAATGCGTGTGGGGTCAGGGATGTCGTGTCAGCACAAGCAGTGGGGGTAATTAGATTACGTTTTTTGTAATAATTATATATTGTTGGACAATGTATTTTATATTCTTGAATTTACACGGAATTCGATTTCCGTTTCTAAGTTGTTAGAAAAAAAATATTATGTTTCTTTTAATAATAAGTCTGTTATTATTGGAAAGAATTGTCTGAATATTTGTTCAGAAATGGATGAAAACAATTTGTATGTGTTAAGACCATTAATACGTTCAACACTACTCAACACCGAAATGTTTAAGGATGAAAAACCAAAAACTAAACGACATAAGATTTCTCCAGATATTGGCACGTATCTCTGGCATCTAAGGCTTGGTCATATCAACCTTGACCGGAAAGATAGACTAGTAAAAAGCGGACCTTTAAGTGAGTTAAAGGTTGGCACCTTACCTGTCTACAAATCTTGTTTGGAAGGTAAGATGACTAAGAGACCTTTTATTGGAAAAAGAGCTTAGAGCTAAAGAACCGTTAGAGCTTATACATACACATGTCTGCAGACCAATGAATGTTAAAGCTAGAGGTGGTTATGAGTATTATGTCACCTTTATAGATGACTACTCAAGATACAGATACGTCTACCTAATGTAAAAGATATCGGAAACATTTGAAATGTTCAAAGAATTCTGAGCTGAAGTTGAGAATCAATTAGGCAGGACTATCAAGTCACTATGATCGGATCATTGAGGTAAGTACCTTGACCAAGAGTTTGAAGACTTCTTGGTCGACCATGGGATAGTTTCCCAACTCACAGCTTCCAGTACACCTCAGTAAACTGGTGTAGCAGATAGGAGAAATAGAACCCTGATGGAAAAGGTGAGATCTATGATTAGTTTCTCATCATTACCAAATTCTTTTTGGGGATATGCGTTACAAACAGCGGTAAACATTTTGAATGTAGTGACATCCAAATCTGTTCCTAAGACTCCCCTAGAGTTGTGAAATGGTCGTAAAGCTAGTTTGCGACATTTCTACATATGGGATGTCCAGCACACGTGCTGAAGAATAGAACTGGAAAGCTAGACTCCAAGTCTGTTGTCTGCCTATTTGTAGGATACTCCAAGGAGACCAGAGGTGGACACTTCTATAGTCCTGAAGACAATAAAGTATTTGTATCAAATAAATGCAACGTTTCTTGAGGACAATTACATTAGTGACCATAAACCTAGTTCTAAGATTGTATTGAATGAGTTGGAACCTGGTGAAACTAGTGCTTCATCAACAAGAGTTGTTGATCAACGAACATCTGAGAGTCAGATGGTTCCTGATCAGGATACACTACAACTTGGACGTAGTGAGAGGGTTATGAGACAACCTGAACGCTATTTAGGTATAGGTGAGGGATAAGGTGTTGTCTCTGCTGATAGTGTGGATGATCCATTGACATTTAAGAATGCAATGGAAGATCCTGATAAAGAGGAATGATTTAAAGCCATGAATCTCGAGATAGAGTCCATATACTTTAACTCAGTATGGGATATTGTAGACTTACTGGATGGGGTAAAACCCATAGGGTGTAAGTGGATCAACAAGAGAGGAGTAGACAGGAATGTAGAGACCTTCAAAGCAAGGCTAGTGGCTAAGGGTTATACCCAGAAAGAGGGGGTCGATTATGAAGAGACCTTCTCGCCAGTAGCCATGTTTAAGTTTATTAGGATTCTCTTATCCATTGCTGCCTATTTCGATTATGAAATTTGGCAAATGAATGTTAAGACTGCATTCTTGAATGGCAATCTTGATGAGAGCATCTATAGGATGCAACCAAAGGGATTTATGTCTCCAGATGAAAGGCAAAAGGTTTGCAAGCTGTAAAGGTCCATCTATGGACTTAAACAAGTATCTAGATCTTGGAACAATAGGTTTGATGATGTGATCAAAACCTATGGCTTCGAGCAGAACGTCGATGAGCCTTGTGTCTGAAAGCGTTTCATTGATGAAAAAAGTAGCTTTTTTGGTTCTATACGTAGATGATATCCTACTCATTGGGAATGATGTGGGAGTGTTGTCTGATGTAAAGGGCTAGTTGGCTAGCCAATTCCAAATGAAAGATTTAGGAGAGGCGAGTTATGTTCTAGGGATCCAACTTATAAGGGATCGTAAGAACAAACTCATAGCACTGTCTCAAGTATCATATATCGACAAGATTCTTGTACGATTTTCGATGCAAAACTCCAAGAAAGGTAATTTACCTTCTAGGTATGGAGTTCATTTGTCTAAGGAATAGTGTCCTAAGACACCTCAAGAAGTTGAGGATATGAGACGTGTACCCTATGCATCTGCAGTAGGTAGTCTCATGTATGCTATGTTATGCACTAGACCAGACATCTGCTATGAAGTGGGAGTAGTCAGCAGATACCAGTCCAACCCAGGATTGGATCATTGGATTGCTGTCAAGACAATTCTCAAGTATCTTTAGAGAATGAGAGACTATATGCTAGTGTATTTCAGGCAGGATTTGATCCCGTTAGGATACACGGATTCTATTTTTCATTCAGACAGGAATTCTGGGAAATCCATGTCTGGATCAGTGTTCATCCTGGGTGGTGGAGCCATTATGTGGAGAAGTATCAAGCAATCTTGCATTGCTGACTACACCATGGAAGCTGAATATGTAGCCGCTTGTGAAGCTGCTAAAGAGGTTTTTTGGCTCCGTAAGTTCTTGAGTGATCTGGAAGTTGTTCCAAATATGGATATGCTCATCACACTTTATTGTGATAACAGTGGTGCTGTGACTAATTCCAAAGAACCAAGAAGCCACAAACGAGGGAAGCATATAGAGAGAATGTATCATCT
Organism: Dipteronia dyeriana; assembly: GCA_032871835.1. Lineage (NCBI taxonomy): Eukaryota > Viridiplantae > Streptophyta > Magnoliopsida > Sapindales > Sapindaceae > Dipteronia > Dipteronia dyeriana. The sequence continues at coordinate 85,177,819 of CM065297.1, forward strand.
CATTAGAGAGATAGTGTAGAGAGGAGATGTTATCGTCACAAAGATAGCCTCACAAGACAATCGTGCTGATCCATTTACGAAGATCTTACCGGCTAAAGTGTTTTCGGGTCACCTAGATGGTCTACAGTTACTAGACATGCCTCACATGCTTTACTGCAAGTGGGAGATTGTTGGGGTTTATACCCTAATGATGTAATTTGTAAATTGATTTATGAAATAAATAAAAAGAAAAGTTCAATTCATTCATGTTGTGTTGTTTATTTTATAACTTGTGCATATATATTTAACATCCTAGATTGCCGGATGTTATCTCGAACTGTGTATATGAGTGTCATATACAGATGGATACAGTAAGAGACATGCAATCTAAAGATTCCATAGATAGCAAATAAAGTTGGGTACTTTATTTATGGTTAATCTATAGTTGCGGTCCATTCCATAATGTACGATGATTCTATCCTGAATTATTCATATGAGATATGAGAATTGAGGCACCTTGTATGATATGATCATATAGGACTAGGCCATGATCTATATGAATCTCTCACCAAGATCCGTTTATCGATGAGATTCATATATATCAACTAATGATGGCTATATGTGGTGATCTTAATCATGAGTGTCTTATCGACTCCTTCAGGTTAGATCGTGGTCTTTGATATACCATGGGTGAGGTTCGATGCAGTTCCCGATCAATATGCTTCGTTTGTTGGGATTGCGGTTTGGCTTGTGACTGGGAAGGTTTGTACACAATAGTGGAATCTACTCCTTCTTGTGAGAAGTAGATGGTAGTTTCCTTAAGGGTTGATTCAGGGCTTGGACAATATGAGCGCTCTCCTAATTCCATAAGGAAATAGGATTTATTGTCCATTAGAGAATCAATGGTACTTAAAGGATATATGTAATTAGAGGGGTATAACTGACATTATGACCCAGCTCTAATTATGAACTACTGTGGAGGATCACACCATATGTAATAGCTATATCGATGGACACCGAGTTGTATCAGTCTGTGTAAAAGCATCTACAGTTGAGAGAGTACAGCTTCGGGTTTTTAGTGGAATAACACCGGAGTTAATAATTAAGGAATATTAATTAAAGAGTTTAATTAATGATTCCGAGGATTATAGGAGCTCAAAATATTATGTGTCCATTTGGTCCCCTTGCTAGCCCGATCAATTTAGGTAACAAGGGTCACGGTTAATTAATTAGATTGTCCAATTATTTGTGTTACAAAAGTGACACGTATATATTCGGTAAATTAATTGAATAATGAGATTATTTAATTAATGAATGTTAATAGTTAAATTAATTAAATAATTAGATTATTTAATTATATTGATAATTAGGAATTATGAATTAACTATTAATTGGAGGGTGTTAGTTGATATATGGATTTAGGTGAAGATAAAATAATATGATTATTTTATTTTACTAAATCATTTATCTAAGTATTTGAATTTAAGTTTATATTTAAAATACTTATTATCACTTTTAATATATTAGATATATTTGAAAAGGATAATTAAAAGATATATATCAATTATAACACAAGATATTGCATTGGATGTAAATTGGTGTGTGCACATATATAAGTGTTTGTATAGGATACAAACAAGGAAATATATATAGAAGAGAAAATATTATATATATATATATATATATATATATATATATAAGTTGACTTTTTGTCAAACATACAACAATAGTTAGATATATATATGTAAAACAAGTTGAGGCGTGATATATCAATAGATATATATGTGAAAAAAAAGGACGCAGGTGAGTGAATATATGTATTGGTTCCGAAAAATAATTACGATCCAAAGTTCACTAGTCCCAGATACATATATGATATGTATAAAAAATTTAAAACCTAGTTCCGCTGCGTAACTGGTGAATGAGGTTCCAACATTCCAGGTGTGATCAATGGGTCGACCGTACATGTCTTCTAGCTTGTAAATCACTACCATGGTCAAGTTGGGCCTTTTTAGTTGGATCTTAGAACCCCGTCTGACCTCACCCGGATATTCTATGTAACTTTTATAAGAACTATATCCCTTCCTTGAAGCTCCTGGCCTTCACTCTTTTGTCAAAATACCTCGTAATCTTGCTCTGGTAGATTGCTACCTTCTTCGCCACAAGTTCTTGTTTTTCTTCCTAGAGGTCTAGACTATCTCAGAGTTTGACCTCGTTGCTCTCTGGTTTAAAGTGTTGTACCCTGAACAATGTCTGCTTATGTTCTATAGAGAGGACAACTTCAACCCCAAAAACCAGAGAATAGGGTGTTTCCCTGGTTGTTGTCCTCCTCGTGGTTCGATACACCAGAGGACCTCGAGAAGCTCTTCAACCCACTTTCCCTTCATATGTTGCAGCTTCTTTTTCAGAAGCTTCTTAATGGTTTTGTTAGTTGCTTCAACTAAACCATTGGTTTGCAGATGAGCTACCGATGCAAACTGGAGGTCAATACCCAACCTCTCGCAATAATCTCTAAAACTCGCATTATCAAACTGTTGTCCCAAATCGGTAATTATGACCAGCGGGGTACCGAACCTGCATACCACAATTGTCTTGATGAACTTGGTAGTATTTTCTTCTTAAATTTAGGAAAGAGGTCTTGTTTTGACCCACCAGGTGAAGTAGTCGATGTCGACGATAGCATGCTTCGCTTGTCCAGGGGCTATAGGAAGCGGTCCGATCAGGTCGAACCCCATAGCAAATAGGTAGGGTGAACTGATCGAGGATAGTCGTTCAGGAGGTAGATGATTTAAGTTCGAGGTCTTTTGACATGGCTCATAAGATTGGCAAACACCTTTGTATCCTAGTGGATAGTCGGCCAATAGTACCCCATACGAAATAGCTGGTAGGCCAAAGCCTCGCCACCAGTGTGATTTCAACAATCCCCAGAATGAACCTCTCTCAGCATCCATTTGGCATCATCAGGATACAAGCATCGAAGCAAATGAAGGGACTTGCCTCTCCTGTAGAGGAACCCACCCTTTAGGCAATATCGAACCGAAGCTCTCTTGAGTCACTGGGATTGGTAGGGCTCCTCTTGGAGCTTTTCTTCGAGGTAAGCAACTATAGGATCGATCAAGAATGGCAGTCGCTCTGCAAGACATATTTCTCTACTCTCTGCTATACCTAGTTGGGAAATCACCTGAAGAGGAACTCCCCTTGGTATGGACTGGCCTCCATTCGTAGCTATCTTGGGCAAGACTTCTACCCGATGATTCTGTTATCGAGGTACTTGTTCGATCCTGAATCCCTTAATTTATGCTTGAGTTGCTGAACTTGCTTCAAGTAGGTAATCATGTTATCTTTATTTGCTTGGTACATCCTGGAAAATTGATTGACTACTAGTAATGAGTCACTTTTGACATGTAGATAACCGAATCCAAGCTCATGGGTACCTTCATTCCTGCTAGTAGTGCTTCGTACTCTGCCTTATTATTTGTGGCCTTAAACTAAAATCTGAAGCAGTGGCAGATTTCAGTCTTCTCCAGATCTGTTAAAATTATACCAGTCCCCCCTAGCTTACCCGAAAGCTTCATATATGTAGAGGATCCATGTTTAACAATCTTTCGAGAAACTGGTTGGCTCTAAAAGCTTCTCAAAAGCCAGATCTGATACTGCAGAAGTCCACTGGCTTGGGAGCACCAAGAATTCCACCACAAAGTCCGCTAAAGCTTGGGATTTAATCATAGTTCTGGCCTTATACTTCAAATAGATCTGAGTAAGCTCCAAGGCCCATAAAATTAACCTTCCGAATACATCTGGTCTCTACAGGAACTAGCGAAGAGGTTGATCTGTTACCACCGTAACTAAGTGAGCTTGGAAGTAAGTTAGTAACTTCCTAGTTGAGGTAATCAGGGTGAAAGCGAGCTTCTCTAAGAGAGTATAGTTTTTCTCTGGCTTGGTCAGTGCATGGCTGACATAGTAGATGGTAACGAGACTCTATCTCTACACTCATTGACCAAAGCTCCGCTCACTGCTGGTTTGTTCTGAATCCTCTGAACCGGTGCTGGCTTAGGCACCTCCATCTTATAGTGCTTTGCCGCTCTCATTTGTCATGTTCCAACTTGACATTTAGTTGTTCCTCGTATCTGCTCTAAAGCCTGATCTTATGCCTCGTAATAGGTTTTTGGCGCATGCTTGGTGAATGATCAGAACAACATTCCTACCTACACGTTTTTGTAGAAATGGCCAAGATCTCTTTCTCTGTGAAGACTCTCATTTGGATATCCTCCTTGTGGAACTGCTCCACATATGCCGGGAGGGTTTCCCCTCTCTCTTGGAAAATGTACTACAGATGGATGGGATCCTTTGACTGGGGTTTGACACACTAGAATTGTAAACAGAAATCTGTTGACGGCTTCATGAAGGAGTCCACATTATCTGCTGGTAGCTTTCTTAACCCGGTCATTGCATAGTCTGTCAGAGTGGTAGGGAACATCTGGCACATGGCGGCCCTGGTTATGTTTTGGACCTCCATATATTGGACGAAATTCTTTAAGTGGCTCAAAGTGTGCTTCGTGCCAGAGAACTAATCTAAGGGCATCTTCAATTTCAGCGAGAGTTCTGCTTCCCGAATCCTTCTGGTAAGAAGAGCTTTCATCTCGCTCAGGGGTCCATTTTGACTTCCTTACTTTTCCCTCTTTTTAACCGATGGATCTGCTTCTGCATTTTAGCCAGCTGGTCTTTCAGCTTATTTCCTTGTTTTTTAAAGTCGACCTTAGAGATCTCATTGGCATATCCTCGGATGAGCTGGATACTTTTACTTTATCCTCTTTATAGATGGGCTCTGCTTGCACAGTTCGTCGGCTACAACCAACCTCAGCTCAAGGTTCTCTTTTGGAAGTCACTAGTCGAGGGAGGCTACCAGGTGCCCTTTGCGGGGCATCGACTACTGACTTGACCTGCCTGAGTAGATAGTAGGTCGGCCTATTTGGGACCGGGGGCATGGGCCCTAGCCTATCCCAGATGGAAGTTGTAGGTCATTTCCTATTGTAGGTAGAGATCGGTAGAGAGGCCCTAGCAGATCGAAGGTAGACTGCTTGGCAGCGTGTCTGTTGACCTCTCTTCGGATACCAAGATCTACCAGTTGATGAGCAATTCCTTCTAACGCTAGACTGAGATGGACATTTTCCACGACGACCGCAGCATGCTGGTTGATCATAGCTTGGTTAATTGCCTCAGGGGTCGGAGCCCGCGCCACGTCTGGCTGATATGAGGCTAGTTTATGATGTTTGGATTTCTTTCCCTTCTTTTTCCTTTTCATGGTCGTGGGGGCAGAGTGATGTCTCGAGGTTTTTGAGCTGTCTTGGAGAGGATCGAAGCCTAATATTCACTTGGGCACTACAAATTTGTAAATGTAAAAATGATGGTATGGGGATCCCACATGCAGCGATAAAAAGTGTTAAGCAGAAATTTGCTTGGGGTGAGGAATTTTGATTAACACTTTCAAGACCAACTTCTTCGAAAGGAGCGTTCAGGGTAGGTACCTTGGGTACTAAGTTTTGTGTTGAATGTGTATGGTGGTAGGTGCATGAATGGCATGCATGCAAATAACAAAAATAATGGTAACACTGTTCTATTGCGTAGATTGGAATTACAAAACGGTAATGGGTATCATTTAATCCCTAGCAAACTAATGAAGATGGCGATCTCGTTCGTGTCAATAAGTGGACCCACTACAACCGTGTTCTACCTAGTAGAATTTAGGTCTCTATGGCACTCTCCAACCCTTTTTCTTTTTTTCTCTCTCCCCCCCCCCCTCATTCCTCCAACGTGCATGTTCTACTTTACTTAAACCCAATGCCATTAGGTTTAGCCATTGTTCTCTCCCTTCCCCCCTCTGAATCAATTCAAATCGGCCCTTATTAGGCTGGCCATCCCCTTTTTTACTTAGTTGACTAACTGACTCGAGGATATCGGGGAAGGGAATGAATTTGTTTCTTCTTTGGACTGAACCAGTTGACTTGCATATACATAGTGATTTATGGCGCGTTGCAGTGTGGTTATTACTCTGTATTTTGCCCTGGTGAAACGCCTCATGGAGGTCACCTGATGGTATGGCGCTTTATTCTCTCACACGACAAGGTGCATCTATGCACCAGTCTTGGCAGAAGGAGCTTGATCTGACCTTGTTTTAGCTTGACGTAATCCTACTGGGCGCTTTCCGTCGGTAATGGAATTTAAGAGATTCTTTATTCGTTGAAGGCGGTGATATCACGTATCAAAACTCGCTGCCCCAAAGGACTCGCTATGTAGATGAAGGGAGAAAACATGCCTTTGGGTAGGTCACAAAGTATCTTGATCTTGGGAAGCATGTATATACTCTATCAATCCGGCTATGGGCTTTGGGCTTCTAGCTCGATGCAAGAAGCTTGATTTGGCCACCTCAAGCTACACCTAGGGGCTTCGTAAGGTTATTGGAAGGTGTAAGCCACCTTGTCCTACCCCTACGGGATCGTACAGTAGCCCGACCTTATAGATCCTGGATTTAGACCCCACCTTAAGGAGTGGAAAATTTCCCATTAGACCCTAGCCAAATTTGGCTATTAACAGTAGCGTTTCAAAACAAGTTGGAGAGAAAAAGGCGATCCTATGTACTGCCCTAGTGGGATGCATCATAGAGGTCACCAATTATGGAGTTTGCTAACTCGAATGGTGTTGTACATCGGTGTTCCGATCTTGGTACTAGGAGCTTGATCTAACCTTTGCAGGTCACTTTTGAAGCCAGAAACTACAACGTTGGCACTCTTTACTAATCACAGGGCTTCTGCGAGCTTCCTCCTACCTACTAAGAAAGATTCGACACTTTCCTTGGTAAAATGGAGCAATATTGTTGTATACACTCGATGCCTTTACAAGTCTCTTTATGCAATTGGAAAAGGTGGTGAGCTTTTGGGGAGGTCGTGAGGTATCTCGATCCCGGGGAGCTTAGGTCTTTCCATATCAACCTTGGTTCGGGCTCTGGAGCTCTATCTGTTAACTTCGGGCTTCATCTATAGTGTACCTAGGGTACGGGCGACCTTGTCTTACTTTTACAGGTTGTTCGGTAACCCGACCCACGGAACCCCAATACCTAGATAATCTTAGACACTTGCTTGGAGAGTGGAAAATTTACCTTTGGCCTATAACCAAATTTGATTGTTAACACAATTATTAAACAATTGGTAAACTATGTTGCAGGAAACAAGCTCTTTAGCTTCGTGGATGCATTCTTGAGGTACAACCATATCATGATATACCCCGCTGACCAAGACAATACCAACTTTATTACCGGGTATTCCTTTACTACTAAAAGGTAATGCCCTTCAGTCTTAAGAATGCAAGTGCCGTTTACCAGGGCCTGGTCAACCGGCTCTTCAAATAGTAGATATGGAAAACAATGGAGGTCAACATCGATGTCATGATCACAAAGTCCCAGGTAGCTGAGCAACACTTGGACCACCTCCATCAGAATTTCAAGGTAGTAATAGAAAATCTGATGCAGTTGAACACTACCAAGTGTGCCTTCAGGATAGCAGCAGGGAAGTTCCTCAGATTAATGGTCCACGAAAGAGGAATAGAAGCCAATCTAGAGAAGAACCAAACCATCCTGGCTCTCGAATCACCTAGTTCTCTCGAATTGGTATTATGCCTGACTGGACCTCTTCATATCGCGGTCCACCGATAAGTGCCTCCCCTTTTTCAAAGCTATCAAGCAGGGGAAGAACATGAAGTGGGACCGAAACAGTGAACCAGCTTTCTAATCTCTGAAGGAGTACCTAGCTAGCCGAAAACTACTAGTCAAACCGGTACCAAGAGAGGGGTTACAGATCTACCTGGTAGTATCAGAGAGAGCAATTAGCGAGGCCTTGGCCAAGGAATGTGGATTTGGGGTCAAGCGACCCATCTACTACGTGAGCCGTACCTTGACCAAACTAGAGAGAAACTACACTCTTTTAGAGAAGCTCCTATTTGCCTTAGTAACTGTTAATAGCCAAATTTGGCTAGGGGCCAAAGGTAAATTTTCCACCTTACAAGAAGGGATCCATATCCTCAGCTACCATGCGACCCCGTAGAAACAAGGTGAACACCTTGCAATCATTCAGAGTAACTAGGTAAAGCCCGATGTGATCGAATCGAGCTCCTTACACTGAAACACGATCTTGAAGCAAGGCCGACAAAGGAGTACCTAAGCTCTCATAGGTTGAATTATCACGCGACCTCCCCAGAAGCATGCTACCTTCTCTAGTTGCATAAATAGACCTTCAAGATGACAGGTTCGCCCAACAGTATTATTATGTTTCACCAGGAGACGAACCTAGACAGCACAAGTAGGACGGAGGAAGCAGATAAAGCTCGTTCACCACTGAAGAACGCTAACACAGTCATACGAAGCTCCAAAAGGGACCTGGAAGGGCCAAATCCGGCTTCAGATGTCAAGATGGGTATAGAGAAGTATCTCACTGTTCTAAGTAGCAAGGGCTGTAGTTGATAACCTCCATGAGGCATCTCACCGTGACGACACACAGGATCAAATTTACAATCCAACGTACATTAAACCACTACGTGCATGCAGATCAAGTCACCAAATTCAAATAGAAAAAAAAACTTATCTCCCTCCAAGATATTCTCGAATCCGTTATCAAACCAGAGTCAATGACAATTAAATAAAGGATCCTGCCTGATAAGGAGGGATACAATTGAGAAATTAATTGCAGGAGAACCACAAGTGTAACCTAGTTGGACTGCATATAAATACGCCCAAGCATGAGAAAAAAAAGAAAAAAAATGAGATATATAAAGAGAAGAAAGTTTTACCTTGACCAAAATTTTGTTCACAGAACACGGCTACCATTGTGATCTACTTAACAGCAGGCACGAAGGCACCATACTTATTGTACCCAAGAGAGGTTTAGAGTCTTCGAGTGATCTTTGTATGTTATATTGGATTCAACCATATTAATAAAAATAGTACAATTCCCTTTATATATCTTACACGCATCACATTATCATCTGTTTCCATACCCACTATCACACGCATAAACCTGGTACCGAAGGTACCCACCCCGATCGCGGCCTCTGAGGTAGCGGCCTCGAGGGTGTTAACTGAAATTCTTCACCCCGATCAAATTTTCGATTAACACTTTCTAGCGTCGTTTGTGAGAACACCCACACCCATTTTACGTAAAGTTTTCGTGTTTGTTGTTTTACAATAGCAATGAGGCTTCGCTCCTCTTGGGGACAGCCTGAGGTTTAGGGACAACCGTTTGCTACTTTAACACGGAAGGCCCCAAATAAGGATAGTAAATCCAAGGCACCACATCCTAGCTCGGGTCTAGCCAACCACTGCACATGCTTCTAGCCCCCCTTTGATAAGCTAGGCCATGCTCAACCAACAAGCAGTGACCTACATGGAAACCTCCATCTTTGCCTGCTCGCTGAGGCCGTTACAACCTAGTAGGTGAATCCATACACTTTGGCAGAGACAAACAGACCCTGACCCAGACCTAGATATCCTGCCTTCGATTGGTTGGGTCCTCCCTCACCAGAGCCAACCCACAATAAGGCAGGGCATTAGGGCTAGGGCCTATGCCCTAGTGCCTGGATGGCCATCGTGTTATCAACCCAGGCAGGTCAAATCTACAACAAATGCCTAGCCACGTGAGTAGTGAGAAGCCCCTCACCCTATAACCTCCAGAAGGGAAACCCAGGATAGAGGAGAAGATAACCAGTAAAGCCCCAGGAAAGATCCCACTTTTGAAGAAGACCGGGTCGAAGCTCCAGTTCATCTTAGGGATCTGACAGTGAGGGATTCGAGGTTGATTCCAAGAAGCATGGGAACAAGCACTTGAGGGATCAACTAGCAAAGCTGTAGAAAGAGATATAGCAAATAAAGAAAGGGAAAAAAGGAGTCCAAGAAGTATCCTTTAAGCAAAATGAATGCTCCTCTTATCAGAAGGATCAGAGAAGCTGAGCTCCCGTGGAAATTCAAAATGTCGGCAGACAAGTTCTTTGGAACAGAGGACCCCCTGAGCCACCTGAAGAGCTTCGTCCAGCATATGGAATTCTAGAATACCACTAGGTCTGCCATGTGCAGGATGTTCCCTACCACCCTAACTAACTACGTAAAGACTTGGTTCTGGAAGTTGCCCGCTGGTAGAGTGGATTCATTCACGAAGCTATCAATCGACTTTTGCTCGCAGTTCCAAGGGGTCAAAACGTACCCAAAAGGTCCCATCCACCTTCAATATGTGGTCAGAGAGCGATTTGAGACACTCCAGTCATTTCTGGAACGTTTTCAGAAGGAAGTCATTCAGATGGGGGTTTTCATCGAAAAGGAAACCCTTGCCAACTTTCGGTGGAACTTGTGGGCAATCAAGCTCTTTCAATTTTTTGCCAAACGACCTCCAGAGACTTACCAAGAGGCACATGATTAGGCTATCAGGCAGGTAAAGATTGACAAGCAGCAAAAGGTCAAAATACAACACAACGATATGAGAGCAGCGAAGCGCTAGAATTATGAGGAATCAAGACCTACGCTAGTTCAAAAAAACCATATTAAACCCCCTAACAAATCAACGTATCGTTTTCTCCAATCCCAACCTTGACAAGAACAATAACGATCAAGGTGAACCCCTCTACGAGCTTCACCTCTTCCAGGGACTGTAGCCCAGTAACACGAGATAAAGGGGGTACGATCATTATACTCCCTTAAATGCATCCCGTGAAATAATCTACCTCGCCATTCGGGATAATAGGCTACTCCAGAAGCCTGCACCCATGAAAGCTTTGACAGATAGAAGAAACCGGTACAAGTGCTAGACTTCCATAAAGACGTAGGGCACAACACTTCAAAGTGTTATAGCCTACTTATCCGGATTGAAGCTCTGATGAGGGGAGGATGTTTGGTAAAAATTTTGAGCAGGTCAGAGACAATATCATGACTTGGAAAGAGGTACAATTGGAGATCCGTGATCAACCTGAGAAGAGAAAAGAAGACTAGAAGGATTTGAAACAACGAATCCAGGTTATACATACCATCAGTAGAGGGCCTACCCTGGTTAGCACCTCAAATAATTCCAGAAAAAATCATGCAAGGAATATTCCTCTTGTCATTAAAGGCCGGGGTATCTTCAAGGTCGACCAGAGCCTGGCTGGCCCATCCTAGTCAGCATAAATTTTTTTCACGGAGGCAGACATCAACAATGATGTGCAACCTCAAGATGACCCATGGTGATCACGGTACAAATCACCAACTGTGTGGTTTACTGCGTGCTCGTCAATACAGACATCAGTGTAGACATTCTCTTTATACACGCCTTAGAGAAACTAAATTTGAAGTATTGGTGCTACAATAGTTACACAACCCCACTGTATGGTTTCACAGGGGATTCGATCATATGAATGGGATCAAAGATCCTTCCAGTGATCACCGGAACTGCCCCTCTCCGATAAAATATTATGACATACTTTGTTGTGGTTGATACCCCGTCAGCCTATAACATGATACTAGGAAGACTGTTCCTATCATCCTTGAAGAGGGTCTAAACCATCTACCATAATGTCTTAAGGTTCCGGTGGGGAACAAAGTGGGTGAGGTACGTAGGGACCAACAAGTGGCCAGAAAATGCTATGCAGTGTCAGCTAATCCAATAGCTTAGGTAAAATAGTTCAAGTAAGCCGCGACGACCCAAGATATGGAAACACCCGGGATGACCCTAGAAGATGTAGAGCTCGTTGATCATCTATAAAATGACCCCATGGTACTGAATGAGGAAGAGCAGAGCAGAGAATGGGCTAGCGGGCACCCTATGGACAAACTAGAGGAGATACCCATCAGAAGTGATGACCTCTCCAAGGTTATCAAGGTCGGAGCTACCCTCGAGCCGAGAGTGAATGAAGGTTTGATCGGGCTTCTCTGAGAATTCAATGACATCTTCGCTTTGAGTCATGATGAGATGCCCGGGAGAAATTGGTAGCTCACCGATTAGTAGTAGATCCAACCTTCAAGCCTATCAAATAGAATAGTTGACACTTCAGTGCTAAGAGGAACGTTGCGGTCCAAGAAAAAATGGACAAGCTGATCAAAGCAAGTTTCATTATAGAAACCCGGTATCCCTAATGGATTGCTAATATTGTCATGGTCACAATGGCAAAAGGGAAGTGACGTATGTGTGTTGACTACACTGACCTCAACCGGGTGTGTCTAAAAGACATCTTTTATCTACCAAAAATTGACCAACAAGTGGATTCCCTAGTCAGAAACAAGCTCTTCAGCTTCATAGACGCGTTATCGGGGTACAACCAGATTATGATGCACCCCGTCGATCAAGACAAGACCAGCTTCATCACGGGGTAAGGTTTGTATTGCTACAAGGTGATGCCTTTCAATCTTAAGAATGCGGGCACTACCTACCAGCGATTGGTCAATCGGCTATTCAAGTCAGAGATAGGAAAGACAATAGAGGTGTAAATAGATGATATGATAACAAATCTCCGAAAGCAGAAGAACATCAAGATCATTTTTGTAGGACTTTTCATACAGTAAAGGAAAACCAAATACGGCTGAACCCTGCCAAATACGCCTTCGGGGTGACCGTAGGGAAGTTCGTAGGTTTCATGGCGATTGAAAGGGGAATTAAGGCAAAGCCAAAAAAGATCCAAGCTATCCTGAACCTAGATTCTCCGACTACTCTCAAGTAAGTCCAAGTGTTGACAGGGCATATAAAAGCGCTTAACGGGTTCATTTTGCATTCCACGGATAAATGTCTTCCCTTCTTCAAAGCCATCAAGTAAGGGAAGAACATGAAATGGGAGCAAGACAGTTAGCGATCTTTCCAAGACTCAAAAGAGTGCCTTGAAATCCCACCATTGCAAGTCAAGCCAATGCCGGGAGATGAGTTACAGATGTACCTACTCGTGTCAGAAACGACAGTAAGTGAGGCTTTGGTCAATGAGTGTGGGGATAGAATCCAGGCCCGAGAAGAACTACCTTCTCATTGAGAAGCTCACCCTTGCTCTAGTTACCTCGGCCAGAAAGCTTTATCCTTATTATTAAGCCTATATATTGGCGGTGGTGACTGATCAGCCCCTCCTCCAGTTATTACACAGACCGGATGTATCCGAAAGGCTAGTCTTATAGGCTTTAGAGCTCACCTGTTTTGACTTGAAGTACAAATCTCAAACAATAATCAAAACTCAGGCCTTAACAGACTTTGTAGCTGAATTCTCCACCCTCTTAGGTGAAGAGACCCTGGCAGCAATGGGTCCGTCACCTAGGAAGCTTTCGGAGGATAGTAATTGGCCAGAGGGCTGTGAAGCCTGGATTCTCTACACTGATGGAGTGTCTGGACAAGCAAGGGAGGAGCAGGCATAGTACTGATCGACCATGAAGAGACGAAATGCTGCCACTGCTTTAGGTTTGAATTCAAAGCAACTAATAATGAAGCAAAGCATATAGCTCTTATAGCCAGAACATGTGTCGCCATTGAGCTTGGGGCCGACTATTTACACGTCGAGAGTGACTCGTTGCTCATCGTCAACCAGGTTACAGAACTCTACCATGCCAATGGCAACAACATGGCTTCCTACCTTGAAACAAATATTATGGTGTGTATAATATTAATCTAGATGGGGGGAGGGGGTGAATAGATTATAAACAATTTTACCCAATTTTCGTTAAAGGTCAAGTTGACGAAAATGCCTCTAGCTAGTTACAATAAAATCACAAGTGTAAAAAGTGCGGAAATATAAAAAACACTTGAGATATACGTGGAATTACAACCTAATCCCGGTTTAAATCCAGCACCACTACCTGATCCCGGTATAAGTGAACCTAGTTCATCTTGCTTACGATTTAAGATACCTACTCCTGGAAGCAACACAAGTCTTACTTCTCAATAAAGAGATAAAATGTCCTAAGTAAATATATCATCAAGGAACAAACAAGGCTAGGAAACCATATATGCTTATCTAGGATAAAGAGATGAAAATTAATGCAATCCTAGATATCATGAGCTAATTGACATGTTCAAAAAGCTTAGCTAAACATAGATCAAACAATCCTATGAAGCTATCACAATACAACACTCAATCATGTCATCACAACAATCTCTAATTTGTATCTAGAATAAGTTATATGAGCATACAAATAATTAAAGAGATGGCTTAGCAAGCAAAACACTTAACTTGTAAGAAGATAGTGAAGAACTTACCAAACAAGATGTAATGAAGCAACCCTATCCATTGATGCACTCTAAATGAACTTAGATGATGCAAGATGATTTTTTTATGCACATGGGAATGCTTTGAGTATTTAAAGATGAGTTCTTGGAAGAGTTTTTCCTTTGAAATGTGTTATAAGGAAAAGATATGATGTTCTGAACCCTTACACTACCTTAATGCAAAGAGTTATATATATATATGAGATCCAAACAAATTGAGGTCGTTTTGGAATGTTGCAGTGGCACATGACAAGCGGCGTTCCACTGGAATGTTGCAGTGGTGAGGTGCGTTTGTCGAGTAGCGCACAACCTAATTTTTCAACACTCAAACACACATTTTCAACAAGTCCATGAGTGATGAAGATGCATCCTATACTAATGCCTAACATGACATGAAACTTTAACTACAAGATGCAAATATATCAATCAAGAGTCATTTAAACCAAAATGAACACAAGTATAAATACTCAACATATATGAATAAGAATTATGCATGAATTTGTGAGTGTGTGCAACTATCTCTTCAAAGCAAGTAAGCACAAGAATTTTACCTTTGGTGCTTCTCTTCTTGAGGTCTTGAGAGCCTAAGCTACCCATACATAATACCCCAAAAATGTTATTTGTTCACGAAATAAGCCAATCAATAAATGAGGACTTTACAATCTCCCCATTTGGCTATTTCGTGACAAAACAACCACTCACATTGATCCTCTCAAAACAAAATAAAACACCGGGAAGATATTCTACATTACAAAGAGATATACATAAAAAAAACTTCAAATCTTCAATCTCTTGTAGAATCATCAACCTTACACACAAAGCAAACAACAAGTACACTTTCCAAACCAAGTGCAAGTGAGATGATCAAGTGGATAGAAAACAAAAGGATTTGCATATAAGAATATGAGTAATGCACCACATCATGCAATACTCCCCCTCAAATGGTTACTCCCCATAAATGTAATCTCCTCCTAAAACAAGTTCTACTCCCCTTAAAGCCAACACATGCTACCACATGCTACTCCACTAACACCACAATCATGCTACTCCCCTAACACCACAATGTTAGGTCAATTCTACTCCCCCTTTTTGTCATGATATAGGCAAAAGAGAAGTCCCCAATAGGGTCACTCAAGGCAAAGAAAGAAAGGAGTATACAAGATTGTTGCATAATTATATAAGCCACATTTATGCAACTCAATTAATAGGAGAGAAATAAGGAGATTTATTTGAAGAAAATGTGTGAATCAAAAAATGCTATGCATACAAGACATGTTGCATTCAAGTCCAAAAACAATGGTATTTGACAAAGCAAATGACAAAGGTTTCCAATATAATTCAAACCAATTTCACCATTTGTCATGAGAGAAGCAAGGCTATAGATATTTTATAGATATCAAGTTTTAATGGCACTATATCCAACTTTATAAGCTAAACATGGCATGAGCAACCTTGCACCCTATTTGATTTTTTCTGGGAGGATATCCATATGATAGTAGCCATGTTCAACTAATAAAGAAAGAGAGACATTGATGCAACATCTTAGTCTCACTAGCTTCTTTTCACACAATATTTTGCATTCAACAATTGCAATCAACAATTCATGCTTTATCATTTTTCATTAGCATGTCTTTAAAGAATCATCATGTCATGGAGATAATTATAGGTCATTCAATATATACTTCCTATGTAGATCTCTTAGTCCAAAAATGCATGTTTGAACATAAATATGACATGGATTGTAATTAAAGCAAAGTTCACATTTATTGAAGAAAATACAATATACTATAGTATAAGTGCAACCAAGCTACTCAAGCAATCAATAAAGGAGCATAAACAATTTTTTAAAAAAATTGCATAGCTCTCTTTGCTTGAGTTCCCCTTATGGGGTCAAAGACCACAACTCATCACTCCATTAAACAAATCCCAATAGATCTACTAAGAGTTTTGAATCGAGTAGCATCTAAGGGTTTAGTAAATAGATCCGCTAGTTGATCATTAGTACCTACATGCTCAAGTACTATGCATTTACTTTCAACTAGTTCTTTAATGAAATGATGACGGATGTCAATATGCTTAGTTCTAGAATGTTGAGCTGGATTCTTGGAAATATTAATTGCACTCATGTTATCACAAAAGAGAGTAAAAGTGCCTTGATTGAATCCATAGTCGACTAGCATTTGCTTCATCCAAAGAATTTATGTGCATCCACTCCCAACAGCTGTGTATTCAGCCTCAGCCGTGGACAAGGAAATCTAATTTTGCTTCTTGCAAAACCAAGAGACAAGGTTGTTCCCAAGGAAAAAGCAACCGCCAGATGTACTTTTCCTACAATCATAATTTCCTGCCTATTCTGTATAACTAAAGCCTACAAGACTAGCATTAGTGTCAAAAGAGTACCAAATTCCATAATTAGATATCCCATTTACATAACGAATGATTCTCTTAACGGAAGAGAGATAGGACTCCTTAGGATCCGATTGGTACCTAGCACACACACCTACACTAAAAGAGATATCTAGCCTACTTGAGATCAAATAGAGCAAGCTACCAATCATGCCACGATATAAAGTTTGGTCCACACTTTTACCACTAGCATCCTTGCTTAGCTTCAAAGTGGTGCTCATGGGTGTATCACAATGTTTGGTACTTTCAAGGTTAAATTTCTTCACTAGGTTTTTGGCATATTTTGCTTGAGATATGAAAATCCCATCATTCATTTGCTTAATTTGTAAACCTATAAAGTAACTTAGCTCACCAACACGACTCATCTCAAACTCATGAGACATGACATCAACAAATTGTTGGACTTTGGTGTCATTTGTAGAGCCAAAGAATATATCATCAATATAGATTTGAGCTATAAAGAGCTCATCTTTATCTTTCTTGATGAATAGAGTCTTGTCAACACTACCCATAGTGTAGCCATTATCTATAAGAAATTGGGTGAGACGCTCATACCAAGCCCTTGGTACTTGTTTCAACCCATATAAAGCTTTCTTGAGATGATAGACATCATTAGGGTGGTGAGGATCCACAAACCTTTTGGGTTGCTCAAAAATCACTTCCTCTTGCAAGAAACCATTGGGGAAGGCACTCTTAACATCCATTTGATATAATTTGAACTTGTGCAAACAAGAAATGGATAAAAGAAATCTAACGGACTCAATCCTAGCAACGGGAGCAATTGTCTCCTCAAAGTCAATACCCTCAACTTAAGAGTACCCTTATGCTACAAGCATAGCCTTGTTTCATACAATATTGCCATCCTCATCGGATTTTTTCCTATATACCCACTTGGTGCCTATCACATTGGTGTTCTTGGGCCTAGGAACTAGAGTCCAAACCTCATTCCTTTCAAATTGATTAAGTTCTTCTTGCATGGCAAGAACCCAAAATTCATCCTTTAAGGCTTCATCAACCTTTTTGGGCTCTATTTGAGAGGTGTATCAAATGTAGCTAATTAGATTAGCCATTTGATGCTTAGTTCTAAAACCCTCACTAACCTCTCCAATGATGTCATCTTTGTCATGGAGTTTGCTAACCCATGGAGCAGGTTCTTTTGAGTTCAAGAGAGGAATCCTATCAATAGGTTGTGTTATGTCATCATCAAGGTTATTCTTTTCAATATTAGAAACATCAACAACCTTCTCCAAAGGGGAGTCATCAACTAGATCTACCTTCTCCTCATGGTCATTAGATTTGAGCCTAGTATCACCAATGACAACATTAGATGATTCCATTACGGTCCTAGTTTTTAGATTGAAAACTCTATAGGCTCTACTTGAACACTCTCCTAGGTCAAGTTTCTTCCTTGGAGATTGATAAGAAGAAGACACATTGAAGTTCATGCTTCTTACAAATATGGTCTTGCTTGGAGTGGAGGACATCTTGTCATCTTCAAACCCAAGCCCCTTCTTGTCACTTGGCCGCTTTCCAACATCTAGCAAGTGGTCAAGTTTTTTGGTGCTAGAGTTCATCTTGGCCAACAACTCTCTAGCATCTTCAATCTCTTTCTTCAACCCTTCTTCACTCCTCTTAGATCTCACCAACTCTTCATTTAGTTGGTCAACTTGAGTTGAGAGGTCTAGGTTTTCTTCTTTTAATCTCTTGATTTCATTCTTGTTCTTTATCCTTGAACGCTCAAACTTAGCCATATATTTCTTGAGATCCATCCTATCCACACTTCCATTTTTGGATTGTGATGAAGATCCATCACCACTTGAGTAGTTTTCCTCTTGACTTTCATTTTCTTATTCACTAGCATCTTTGCTCCTAAGAGAGGATGCAAATGTTATGAAGTTAGCCATGAGTTCTTTATCATCCAAAGACTCATCTCCTTCATTGGAGTTATCACTCTCACTCCATGTGGCAGCCATCACTTTTCCCTTTTTCTTAACCATGTGATTTTCACATTCTGGGGCAAAGTGACCTATCTCACCACATTCATAGCATTGGACTCCTTTCTTCTCGATCTTTTCTTCTCTAGGCTCAAACATTTTAAAGGGAGCCTTTTTCTTGAAGTCTTGACCCTTGGATCCAAAACCTTTCCTCCCGGACTTGTAGAATTTCTTGAACTTCCTTATTAGCAAGGCCATTTCTTCATCCGAGTCATCACTTTTCTCCTTCTCAACTTTGGAGGCTTTCAAAGCAATATCCTTTTACTTTTTTGATGGTGTGGAGTTAGGACATTTCCTAGATTCATACGCTAGAAGCCTCCCAATCACTTCACTTGGCTTCATATCCTTGTAACCATTATTCTCTTCTAAGGCCGTCACCTTAGACTTAAATCTATCCGGTAGAGATCTCATAATCTTCTGCTTGATCTTCCTATCCGAATAAGGATCACCAAGTTAATGACTTTAGTTCACAATATCCATCAACCTCACTTCAAAGTCATTGAAGCACTCGTTCTCATCCATCTTGAGCAATTCAAATTGCTTTTGGAGAACTTGAAGCTTCGACTCTTTAACCACATCGGTTCCCTCATGTGCAACTTCAAGGATATCCCATGCCTACTTTGCTATCCTAGTATTTTGAACCAATTTGTACTGGTTCATATTCATTGTACATAGGGTGGCATGCATTGCCTTCCTATTCCACTTTGATGCCTCAAACTCTTATGCGTTCCACTATGCCTTTAGCTTGAGTACATCATCTCCTCCATCCATAGGAGTCATCATGGGTGGAGTGTTTCCACCTTCAACCGCCATCCATGCCCTGTCATGAATTTGACAAATATACGACTCCATCTTGCCTTTCCAAGAGGCATAATTCAATCCGGTTAGAAGTGTAGGTCTAGTGCTAGAAGCTCCGTCATTGCCACAGTTTCCTCCCATTGTGTTTATTGAATGAATGATATGAATGCAACTGTATGAATGATCAATACATACACAAAATTCAACACACACCAAAATGAGCAAGGATCACCTATGTATGTCTAGGAACCTCCTCTGATACCAATTGAAACAAATATTATGGTGTGTATAATATTAATCTAGAGAAGGGGGGGTGAATAGATTATAAACAATTTTACCCATTTTTCGTTAAAGGTCAAGTTGACGAAAATGCCTCTAGCTAGTTACAATAAAATCACAAGTGTAAAGAGTGCGGAAATATAAAAGACACTTGAGATATACTTGGAAACCCTCCAAATGGGAAAAACCACGGGCTGATGAGTGTGCCACACTAGAACCTCGAATCCACTAATTGCAAAGGAAATACAACCAAATCCCAGTTTAAAATCCACCATCACTACCTAATCCCGGTATAAGTGAACCTAGTTCATCTTTCTTGTGATTTAAGCTACCTACTCCCGGAAACAACAAAAGTCTTACTTCTCAATGAAGAGATAAAATGTCCTAAGTGAATATATGTGATATTCAAGGAACAAACAAGGCTAGGAAACCCTATATGTTTATCTAGGATAATGAGATGACAATTAATGCAATCCTAGATATCATGAGCTAATTGACATGTTCAAAAAGCTTAGCTAAACATAGATCAAACAATCCTATGAAGCTATCACAATACAACACTCAATGATGTCATCGCAACAATCTCTAATTTGTATCTAGAATATGTTCTATGAGCATACAAATAATTAAAGAGATGGCTTAGTAAGCAAAACACTTAACTTGTAAGAAGATAGTGAAGAACTTACCAAACAAGATGTGATGAAGCAACCCTATCCATTGATGCACTCTAAATGAACTTAGATGATGCAAGATGAAGTTTTTATGCACATGGAAATGCTTTGAGTGTTTAAAGATGAGTTCTTGGAAGAGTTTTTTCTTTGAAATGTGTTCGAAGGAAAAGATATGATGTTCTGAACTCTTACACGACCTTAATGCAAAGAGTTATATATATATGAGATCCAAACAAAGTGAGGTCGTTTTGGAAAAAGCTTTCCAGCTTTCTATATATGCGCTGGTGACGTGCGCTGGTCGAGTAGCGCACCACCAGCGCAAAGCCTAATTTTTCAATAGGTGCTGGATGAGTGGTGCAGCCCAGTGGCCCAACACATACGACAATCCACTGGAATATTGCGCTGGTGAGGTTGCGCTAGTCAAGTAGCGCACCACCAGCTCACTGCCCACTTTTTTAACTTTGCACGGGTGCAATGGCGTAACTCAGTGGCGTATGATAAGCAGCGTTCCACTGTAATGTTGCACTGGTGAGGTACGTTTGTCGAGTAGCGCACCACCAGCGCATAACCTAATTTTTCAACACTCAAACACACATTTTCAACAAGTCCATGAGTGATGAAGATGCATCCTATCCTAATGCCTAACATGACATGAAACTTTAACTACAAGATGCAAATATATCAATCAAGAGTCATTTAAACCTAAATGCACACAAGTATAAACACTCAACATATATGAATAAGAATTATGCATGAATTTGTGAGTGTGTGCACTATCTCTTCAAAGCAAGTAAGTACAAGAATTTTACCTTTGGTGATTCTCCTCATGAGGTCTTGAGAGCCTAAGCTACCCTTACATAATACCCTAAAAATGTGATTTGTTCACGAAATAAGCAAATCAATAAATGAGGACTTTACATACTTGAATTTGCCCCAGCAACTTAGAAAAGAGGTTCAAGGGGTTCCGGATTAAGCAGATACCTAGACAGCAAAACCATCAGGCAAACGCCATAGCAAAGATAGTTGTGAATGGGGGTCAAGCCCTACCTAAGAGAGTGCCCCTCCAGATGATCTCCTAGTCAAGCAAAACATTAGGAAAAGAAATCTGCCCCGTTGAGCGACTACGTTGTTGGATGGACCCGATAGCTGTCAACCTGAAGGAAGGAAAGCTTCCCGAAGTCCCTGTCCAAGCTCTAAAAATCAAGAGATTGTCTGTCCGATATTGCCTGATTGACGGATACCTCTACAGGTTGGGTAAATCCATTTCATTGCTTTGATTTCTGCATCCAGATGATACTAGTTGGGCGTTAAGAGAGCTCAATTCTGGGGAATACGGGAATCACATTGGTGGGGAGACTTTAGCATATCAAGTACTTCGTATGGGGTATTACTGGCCAACTATTCACTAGAATGCAAAGATGTTTCTGTAATCCTATGAACCATGCCAATGGACCTCAAACTTGAGCCACCTGCTACCAAAGTAGTTGTCGTCAATCAACTTACCCTATCCACTTGTCATGTGGGGGGGCGACCTAATCGATCTTCTTCCTATCACACCTAGACAGGCTAAGCACATTATCATTGCAATTGATTATTTTATAGGGTGGGTTGAAATGGGCCCACTCTGTAAGATTTTAGAAAAGAATACAACAAAATTCATCAAAATCAATATGGTTTACCGGTTCGGAACTCCACTCATCACAATAGCCGACCTAGGCATACAATTCAACAATGCTCGATGTAAAGAATTCTGGGAAGGCTTGGGAATCAACATCAGTTTCACCTTGATAGCCCACCCTCAGACTAATGGGCTAGTTAAATTCACCAATAAGGCTATCAAGAAGCTGTTAAAGAAGAAATTGCAGCAAAAGAAAAACAAGTAGGTCGAGTAGCTTTCTGAGGTAATTTGGGCATATCGGACCACGAAAAGGATAGCTACTAGAGAAACACCCTACTCTCTGGCCTTTGGGGTCGAAGCAGTCTTTTCTATTGGGCATAAACTGACCTCATCCATGGTACAACACTTTAAACCTAAGAGCAATGAGGTCAAGCTCTGAGCCAGTCTAGACCTCATAGAAGAAAAACAAGACCGAGTATCTGAGAAAGTAGCAGTGTACCAGAGTAAGATTGTCAGGCATTTTAACAGAAAGGTTAATGCTAGGAGCTTTAAGATAGGGGACTTAGTTCTCTAGAAGGTGATCCAAAATACCCAGATAAGGTCAGACGGGGTGTTAGGACCAAACTAGGGGGGGACTATACTTGGTAAAGTTAGTGGTCTGCAATGGAGCATACAAGCTTAAAGACAGGGATGGTCGACCCATCGACCACACCTGAAACACTGAAAATTTAAGAAAGTTCTATCCTTAAGAAGAGGACTCTTACCAAATTACCTCCATTTAGGTTTTTAATAAGTTTACCGAACAACAATGTACCCCGACTTGAACATCAATAAAGTCTGATATTTCCTCCTTCTCTGACTATGCTCTCCACGAATAAATTCGCCATGATCACCATGAACCAAGGAAAGATAGATAGCAGCGTTGAAGCCTTGGTCGGGCATAACCCCCTACCAATAAGGATTTGAGTGAAAGAGCATAGTTGTCATCAAGATCTCGAGATCTTGATGCCTAGATAGCCCTCTTGATGCCTTGTTTAGGCTACCACCCCCAAGAAGGGTGTAAGTGTAAGAGCATAGTTGCCTTCCAAATATTGAGACCAGAATAGCTAGATAGCCTTCCTGATGCAATGGTTAGGATACCACACCCAAGAAGGGTCTGAGTGTAAGAGCATAGTTTCCATCCAGATCTCGAGACCAGGATAGCTAGATAGCCTTTCTGATGCCTTGGTCGGGTAACCAACCTCAAGAAGTGTCTGAGTGTAATAGAAAAGTTGCCATCCAGATCTTGAGACCAGGATAGCTAGATAGCTTTCTTCATACATTGGTCAGGCTATAACCCCAAGAAGGGTCTGAGTGTAAGAGCATAGTTCCCATCCCGATCTCGAGACCAAGATAGCTAGATAACCTTCTTCATGCCTTGGTCGAGCTACCACCCCTAAAACGGGTCTGAGTGCAAAAGCATAGTTGCCATCCAGATCTCGAGCCTAGGATAACTAGATAGCCTTCTTGATGCCTAGGTCAGACTACCACCCCAAGAGGGGTCTGAGAATAATAGCTTAATTCCATCAAAATATCGAGACCAGGATAGCTGGATAGCCTTTCTGATGCCTTGGTCAGGCTACCACCCCCTAGAAAAGTCTGAGTGCAAGAGCATAAATCCTATCAAGATCACGAGACCAGAATAGCTAGATAGCCTTTCTGATGCCATGGTCGGGCTATAACCCTTAATAAGGGTCTGAGTGTAAAAGCATAATTGCCATAAAGATTTCGAGACAGGAATAGCTAGATGGTCTTTCTGATGCCTAGGTTAGGCTACCACCCCCAAGAAGTGTCTAACTGTAAGAGCATAGTTGGAATCGAGATCTCGAGACCAAGATAGCAAGATAGCCTTCTTGATGCCTTGGTCGGGCTACCACCCCCAAGAAGGGTCTGGGTGTAAAAGAATAGTTTCATACAGATCTCGAGACCAAGATAGCTAGATAGCCTCTATGATACCTTGGTCGGGCAACCACCCCTTAGAAGTGTCTGAGTGTAAGAGCATAGTTGCTATCAAGATCTCGAGACCTAGACAGCTAAATAGGTTTCTTTATGCCTTGGTCTGGCTACCACCCTTAAGAAGGGTTCGAGTGTAAGAGCATAGTTCCTATTCAGATCTTTAGACCAGGATAGAAAGTTAGCCTTTCTGATGCCTTTGTTGAGCTACCACCCCCAAGAAGGGTCTGAGTGTAATAGCATTGTTGCCGTCCAGATCTTGAGACCAAGATAGTCTAATAGCCTTCCTAATGCCTTGGTCGAGCTACCACCCACAAGAAGGGTCTAAGTGTAAGAGCATATTTTCTTTCCAGATCTCGAGACCAAGATAGCTAGATAGCCTTCCTGTTTCCTTGGTCCGGCTACCACCCTCAAGAAGGGTCTGAGCGTAAGAGCATAGTTTCCATCCAAATCTTGAGATTAGGATAGCTAGATAGCATATTTTTTGCCTTAGTTGGGCTACCACCCCCAAGAAAGGTATGAGTGTAAAAGCATAGTTCCCATCCAGATCTCTAGACCAGAAGAGCTAGATAGCCTTCCTGATGCCTTAGTCAGTCTACCACCTTTAAGAAGTGTCTAAGTGTAAGAGCATAGTTGCCATCCAGATCTTGAGACTAGGATAGCTAGATAGCCTTCTCGATGCCTTCGTTTGGCTACCACCCTCAGAAGGGTCTGAGTGTAAGAGCATAGTTGCCATCCAGATCTCGAGATTAGGATAGCTGGATAGCTTTCTTGTTGCCTTGGTCGAGCTACCACCCTCAAGAAGGGTCTAAGTGTAAGGGAATAATTGTCTTCCAGATCTTGAGACCAGGATAGCTAAATAGCCTTCATGATGCCTTGGTCAGTTTACCACCCCCAATAAGTGTCTATGTATAAGAGCATAGTTACCATCCAGATATCGAGACAAAGAGATCTCAGTGGTATTCCTGATGCCTCGGTCCAACTACCACCCCTAAGAAGGATCCAAGCGTAAATACAAGTTTGCTTGTCTGATTAAGGTCGCCATGATAAGATACCTCCCCGAATGCTAGGAGAAGGGGTATCTAGGGTGTTACATCACTGCTTTCACCCAAGTATCAAATACCAGATTACTACTAACCATTGGTTTTTCATATACGTGTGATTTCTTTTATCGCCATGTCAAAGTTTGCACGAGGAACCATGAAAAGTGCGAGACACAATGCAAAGGGTCTGCTCCCCAAGATATGAATTCCTACCAAGTGTTTAAAATTGGAGTTAGACGTCTACCCAGCTAGTAGGCTTATATTTAACGGATTCAGAATTTTTTGTTTACAGATTTAATTAAGTCAGGATTACAATAGAGACCGCATCTAGGTCGAGGTCAAGAATAAAGCAAGGAGTTTTCACATAAGTGTGAAGTTCATGATCAGGGATCAAACAAAAGAAGCATAAAGGAAATCATAACAAATTTTCATTGATGATAAGGGAGCCTATCCCCTTGCAAGGCTATATTCAACAATCAGGGAGCCCAACCCCTAATTATGGGCGACATTTGTAGAGAATAACAAAAAAGAATTGATAAAAATTGGTCATGAATAAACTGGGGTGCCCACCCCCTTTTCTGGGCAATTAAGACAGGTCATAAGTTGATTATATCAAGCTCCGACGTCCTCCTGGTTCCCTCCTACTGCTCCTCCTCCTTGCTGATCTTTGTCTGATTCTTTTCCTTCTGGTGGTTGCTCATCTTGGTTATCCTCTCATGCCACTCCTTCTTCCTGGGTTGCACACCTACTGGCTGTCCAGCTTGGTCATTCTCCAACACTACATTGACCACAACCATAACTTCATTAGGAATTACCACATCTTGAGGGGTAGCATTCATCCCCGTCTCCATCTGCTCACCATGAGACCCTGCTTCAGCAAGCTCTCCAAGGCGATCTCTGGCTCTCTCCTGGACCTCAGATAGATACCTCTCCAACTCTATAATGGCTAGAGCACTTTCCTCAGGGTGGATGGACTGAGCCACGAAGTTAGTGAAGGCAGGTGGATCCATTTTATCCTGTACGGGTTGTACCCCACCAGAAGGCTCTCCTAGTCCCGAGCTTGGAAGAACTGAAGGATGGAGGGGAAGATCTGTTTCCATTACTTGTTTCCTGACTCCAATTGCGCTTGAAAGACCCGTTACATCACCGATAGGATGAGACATCTCTGTGACCTTAACCAAAATCTCCTCTTTATCCCAGTTGGCAATAACTGAGAGGTTAAAGGAAAGAGTAAGAGCTTCTACGACCTGGTAAGAAGCATAAAAGTACCTATCACTAAAGGAGGCATCCACCTCGGTTTGCAGCTTAGCCACTTAAGCGTTCCGGTTCTGGTTCAAGTTCTGGTTCTGGTTCTCGATATCCAATATCTTGGCCTCAGCTTTCTAGGAATCCCTCTGCTTAGCCTGATGTTCAGATTACAGGGTCTCTTGGTCAAATGATCGATTCAACCTCTCATTGTCACACTGAAGCTTGGCCAGCTCGGCCTCTATCTCATTCTGGCTGGAGAGCTTGTCCTGCACCAGAGTTTGGGCTTGGGCAAGTAATCCTATAACCCTCTCAGCTTCAGTCTTAACCTTTACAATACGGTCACAGAGAGAAGCCACCTGGTGGCCTATAGCCACGTTGAATTTAAAAGCCTGCAGGATGAGAATTCAAGTTAAAAATCGATAAAGCTAGAAACCATAAGTAAAGGCAAAAGAAGATAATTACCTTAGCCAAGAGAGCAGATCCCTGGTATACAGAATTTCAATGGGCATCGAAGCCATCCTAGAGATGTCAGCCCCCGAGCAAGACGCAACAAATTGTTCCATGACTTTATCTTGCCCAACCGAGCTCGTTCGATATAGAGAGTGAACAGAAGGAACCTCTGTAACATCTCCCTCAAAGTTCCCCACAGCTCGAGGAATCGGGGATAAAGATGGAGGAACAGAAGCATCGGGGAGGGTAACCGCGAGAGTGGTAGAAGTAGAAACTGTAACAGAAGAGACAACCAAAGAAGTAGCAGGGGCGGTTGCAACAGCGGCAAGAGGAGCAGAGACCCCCTTACCTCACCTTTTAGAAGCCTGCGAAGTGAGGAGTTCCATCTTGGACCAACGTTGGGAAGGGGATGGAACAAGAGCTGGTGAAATTACAGCGGGAACAACTGACTGATGTAACGAAAGAGACTCCTCGGGTTGGCCTAACAAGAAGATAAGGTGTACGAGCATGTTGGACTTCATGAGAAGCTGGAGCAATAACAAAAAATGTTAAAAAAAGAAGACGAAGAAAAGAGTAAAGTGTCTAAACTAAGCTAGCTAGCTAGCATAAGGGAGCAAGATGGTTTAATTTTCTATTACTTACGTGGAGAGACATTAGAGATTCGTAGGTGTAGATTCATCCTACGGGGATCAAAGGATTCAACTATGGGAAACTTCAGGTTCAAATAATTACAGGAGATAATGGCCTTCAAGGTTATCTCACACTCAGCGGGCAGAGAGTCCTATCCTATGAGGGTTTATCATTAAAAGAAGTATGGACCTCGAATTCATGCCCACCAATATAGATCGAGCTTCTCCAATCACCTCCCATAAAGATCCATTCTTCCTTTCAGGCGGGGTTCTTCTTGGAAGCACCGGGAATGTTAAAGATAAGCTTGTTCTTGTCTTTAGCATATAACTGACATTTTGGTCCACCAGCCAAGCTGCTAATCTAAAAGACGTAGGCCAGTTCTTCCACTCTGAGCTCTCTGGTGACCTTGCTCAACTCACATTGTTCCCTCTATAGCACAAGGAAGCCGATTAAATGTCTACAGATGCCAAGAGTCAACTAGAGAGAAGCTAGCTGCAGAACGTTGAGAGCCTGTCGATGGGTGAGGTGAAGAGGAATCTTAACCGCATTCTTGAGAGTCATGACTTGTATCAGAAGCTCGCCTTTTAGAGGGGAGAATATATTATAATTCTTGAGAGGAACGGAGATGAAAGCATTGTCTGGAATGACGTACCTAGCCTTTAAACGATCGATGGTTCTCAGGTCAATGGTAGAATCAGGGATAACCCTGAAGTCTTATAGAAGAAATACCTCCTGTAGGGTACGAATGACCACAGCTTGGTTCTATCCTACTGCAACGTCCCCGAATTCTTTATCTGAATCTTTATCGACCAAGTTCAGAGGTTCGTCAAGCCTGTTCAAGAATGTGGTCCAAATAGATATGTTCTAATTCAAGCAGCGACGTTGTGGGTTTGGAGAGGAATCCTCCATATCGAAGTTCTTCTGTGCTCACTTTCTATATGCGAGACTAGAGACGTCATCGCCCTCAACCATGAGTTCTACTTAATAATGGCTGGATTTTGACATAGTGGAGAAAAATTTTGAGTTTGACAAAAGAGAGAGAGAGAGGCGTTGCTCGAAAAGGCACAGAAAGAAAAGATTTTTTAAAATTTTGAAATTCAAAGTGGCATAAAGTGTGAGAAGAAATGCCAAGCTACTAGGTTTAAATATGGATGAATGGAGCAGTAACCCATGACATCAGTGACGAAAGTAGACGTGGAATCAAGATCTTCAGTGAATATTATCTCGATTCTTGAGGACTGACGTAACGCAGCCAGATTATTTTAAAAACTCTGATGCTTCCTTGCTCTCCACATTTCTCCTGCATTTAATGAAAAGATCCTTTCCTAGATTCTAGCAACCAAATAAAAGGGAAAATTTCCCAATTAAAACAGGAAATTTGAATCCAACCACAACTCAATCACTATTGTTCAAGTTAGAGGGGACTTCTGTTATAGCTAAATTTGGCTAGGGACCAAAGGCAACTTTTCCACCTTCCAAGCAGGGATCCATATCCTGAGTTACGTAGTTAAGTATCCGGGTTCCCGGAGATGAGTTACCATGCAACCCTACAGAAACAAGGTGAGGTTGTCCATACCCTTAGAACACCTTGGAAGCATTTAGAGTAACTAGGTAAACCCCGATGTGATCGAATCAAGCTACTTACACCGAAACAAGATCCTGAGGTAAGGACGACAGAGGAGGACCTAAGCTCTTAATGGTCGAAATATCACATGACCTTTCCAGAAGCATGCTACCTTCTCCAGTTGTATAAAGAGGCCTTCAAGATGATAGGTTCACACAACAGTATCACTTCATTTCACTAGAGGATGAACCTATACTGCCCAGTTTGGATGGAGGAAGCACGAAAAGCTCCATGGCCACTGAAAAATGCCAATACAGTCATACCAAGCTCCAATAGGGATTTGGAAGGGCCAAATCCATCTTCAGATGTCAAGACGGGTACAGAGAAGTATCTCACCATTCCAAGTATTAAAGGTCATAGTTAATAACCACCATGAGGCATCACACCATGACGATAAACATGATCAAATTTACACTCCAACGTACATTAAATCACTATGTGCGTGCAGATCAAGTCATCGAATTCAAATAGGAAACATACTTATCTCCCTCAAAGATATTCTTGAATCCGTTATTAAACCAGAGTCTATGACATTTAAGTAAAGGATCCCGCTCAATAATGAGGGATTCGACTGAGAAATTAATGGCAGGAGAACCACAATTCTAACTTAGTTGTAATGCGTATAAATACGTCCAAGCATGTGAAAAAAAAAAGAAAAAAATGAGATATATAGAGGGAAGAAAGTTTTGCCTTGGCCTAAATTCTGTTCACAGAACACGCCTACCATTGTGATCTACTTCTCGACAGGCATGAAGCCACCACACTCATTGTACCGAATAGAGGTTGAGAGTCTTCAAGTGATCGTTATATGTTAAATTGGATTCAACCATATTAATAAAAATAGTACAATTCTCATTATATATCTTACATGTATCACATTGCCATCTATTTCCATACCCATTACCACATGTATAAACCAGGTACTGAAGGTACCAACCCTGACCGTGACCTATAAGGTAGCAGTCTCAAGGGTGTTAGCTGAAATTCCTCACCCCGAGTGAATTTTCAATTAACTGTAACCATAACAAGGAAGCTCTATCCCTACTTGTAAGTCCACTCAGTCATGATGGTTACCGATCAATCTCTATGTCAACTTTTATAGAGACTGGATGTGTAGGAAGACTGGTACTATAGGTCCTCGAGCTCACCAGTACGATGTCAAGTACAAGGCCAAAACCACTATCAATGCCCAGACTCTGGCAGACTTTGTGGTTGAGTTCTGCACGATTCTTGCCCCAGTACCGTAACAAGCACAGACCTAGTCTCCCGAAAAGATCAAGAACCTACAAACTAGCTTACTGATTGAGAAGCCTTGATCCTGTATATAGACGAAGAGTCTAGTAAAGCGGGTAGCGGAGTTGAAATTGTTCTGACTGATCCAAATATGGTTAAACACTACCACAACTTCAGGTTTGAGTTCAGTGCCACCAATAAAAAAATAGAGTATGAGGATTTGCTAGCAAGAATGAGGGTGGCAGTACAGCTTGGGGATAATTATCTCCACGTCATGAGTAACTCACACCTAGTGGTTAACCAGGTAACTAGGCTATCTTAAGCTAAAAGTGTTAGTATAACAACCTACCTTGAACGAGTCCAAAGACTTAGGCCTGGTTTAAGGGATTCAAGATAGACCAGATACCTCAACATTCGAACCATCGGGCAAACGTCCTTGCCAATCTACCAGTGGAGGTCAGACGCTACCCAAGGGGGTACCTCTCTAGGTAATCTCTAAGTCAAGTATAGCAGAATGAAATAAGGTTAGCCCGGTGGATCGTCTCCCTTGTTGGATGGATCCTACAGTAGATTACCTTTAAGAAGTGAAGCTCTCTGAATATCAAGATCAAGCTCGTAAGCTAAAGAGGATCTCAACTTAATTCTATTTGGTAGAAGGATACATTTATCGTAGAGGGAGGTCCATTCCTCTACTCCGATGTCTGCATCCCGATGATGTTAGCAAGGAACTTAGAAAGGCATATTCAGGAGATTGTGGGAACCACATAGGGGGGAGGCATTAACACCTGGTACTTCGTATTGGGTACTACTAGCCAACCATGTACCATAATGCAAGGCAGTTCATGCAATCCTATAAGCCATGCCAGAAGACAGCCATTCAAAACTACCTTCACCAGAGCGGCTCTCTTCTATTAGGTCACCATACCATTTTTCCATTTAAGGGGTAGATTTAGTCGTACCTTTTCCTACTGAACCTAGTCAAGCTAAGCACGACATAGTTGCCATCGACTACTTCGCCAGATGGGTAGAAGTAGAACCATTCTCCAAGATAAAGGAGGAAAATACTACCAAGTTCATCAAGAAGAATATAGTTTGCGGGTTCGGTACCACGATGGCCATCATCACCAACCTCGGTCAACAATTCAACAATACAAGGTTCCTAGAGTGGAAGCATCATGGACCCAGATCCATTGATATGTCGCCTATGTACAAAGACTTGATGTATGAATGACATAGATGACTACTAGGATCTTATCACCTAAGTACCAAGGTTCGTGTTATAGGGACGCTAGGTACCTCGATCGTGATATCCACTAGGTATTAGGATACCATGTGTATGAGTATCTCTAATACCTAGATTCTTTGACTAACTTTGCATCAAAGTAATAAGATTCCCATAATGGGAATGCTTGGTACCTTGATTCTCTTAAAAGGGATAATCAACATTAATGGTGTTTCTTAGAAGTGATTTATGAGATTCATTAACTAAGTACTTCGATAACCTGGTACTAGTCAATTGTTATGCCTTATTTCTTACCCTTATCAAATTTTAAGTTTCTTGTGCTACCAGATATTCGTTAAGTCAGGTATCTGCAAGGGGCAGCTTCCCAAATCAAGATTTTGTTAAGGTTGGAGTCATACAAGTTCAACAAAAGTTGAATGTCAACCAGATATGAAAAGAAAAAAAGGAAATTTTTTTCATTTCTGTAAACCAGGGAGCCGATCCCCCATTTTTGTGCTACATCTAGGTAAAAAAATATACAAGATAAAGAAAAGTTGACTAGTAAATGATCAAGTTGGGTCATGCTTCCCTCTGTTTGTGGTTGGTCCCTCATACTACAGCTCTTCCTCCTCCAGCCTCCTTTGTAAGTGCAACTCCACCAACCAAAGCTTCAACCTCTAGATCAGCTGGGGGATCACCTACTATCATCTCTTATCAAGCCAAAAATGCCATACATTTTGGCCCTCGAATTCATTTCTTTGGTCTTGTGTTAACACCTTTTTTTTTTGCATGGGGTCAAAGTGAAATTTTATACTTGTTTCTACCTAGTAGGATGAACCCTCTGATACAACCTAATATTACCAACCTCGAGAGACTAGGTTTTACACTACCTAAGTACCTCGATTCCATTACCTAGAGGAAGATCAACATCACTTTTCCTAAATTGATAGATATCGAGTCAAGCTAATGTCATAGTACTTCCTACTTGGATCCACAACAACTATCTAGTACATGAGTACCTCGACACCAATTCATGACCAGTCCAGGATATCCACTACTTGTTACCTAGGTACCGGGATACCTCCAGCCTGATAGCTAGGTATCTCATTCATCCTGGCACCCGAGTACTTTAATACTACCATCTGGCAGATTTTAGCAACAACAGAAAGCATCAAGATTTCCAATTGAATACCTCGATACCATCTCAAAACCTCTTCTAGGTATGTGACATGCCTATTAGGTAAGAAGGAAGTTAGTTGGAAAGATCCAGAATGATCGGTCAAGCACCATGCCATCAGACTGGTACCCCGAGTTACCTCACCATTGATACGCAGAATAATGATTTCTCCTTCATGATACAGAGTTGACTTCTTCACCATTAAAATGCCATAATATGACAAGATAGGTCAATGGATTCACCATTTATTCAAATTCAAACCAAAATAAAAGCCTGACGCAATCAACGGGATTAATTCCCACATAATTTGATTCCACCATCAACGTCAATCATTTCCTGTATCATGACCAATCAATCAATCTAAATTATAGAGATATGATTAACTATGAAGAGGGATTAAAAGGAGGTGTTAGGATCAAGACAGGGTATGAAAGAAGGGAAGAGAGAAAAATGACAGAGTTTATTCGCCACTTTTCTTAGAGGATTTAGCCACATATGGATATGACGAGTTCTCCATCTCTAACACAAGAGAGTTTGAGTGATCTCTTAAAAACATTTTATTAATTCTCCAATATAACCATTTTCTTAGTATGAGTTTCTTCAAATTCAACTTATTTACAAATCTATATATCCATCTTATTGTGATCTTTGTAACCTAGATACGAAGTATCTACCCCGACTATAACCTACCAGGTAGCAGTCTTGAGGGTGTTGATTGGAATTCCTCACCTTAGGTGAATTTTTAGTCAAGATCCTTTCTTCATGCATTTTTAGTTATCATATGGCTTGTATTATTTGTTTGTAGGCAAGTAGGTACAAAGTGGAACGAAGGATGGGAAAGCACGGAATTGCATGGAAAAGGGACCAAAATCAAATAAAGGGAAGAGCTCAGTGTGTTGGTACTGTACGGGTCCTTACTTGCACTCTACCCACACAAATGAAGAAGAAATTAAGGAAAGCAGAATTCATGGGTAGCACCAGCGTTATACCAGTGCATTTGCTCATGCACCGAAGGTGAATAATTTGGTTCTAGGAGACTGTACAGGTAACTACGTGGGTCTCTACCCGTGCACGACCCGTGCATTTGGCGTGTTAGGACTGCCACATCAGTATTTTTAGACCTAATCTTAGGACCCTATAAATATATTCTTTCATACAACGAAAGAAGGATCTCTCCATATCATCTCTTACATCTATTGTATCCCCTCCTACACTTTCCCAAAACTCTAATTACTAACCTAGGTTTAGTAATCATCCCTCACAAGATATAACTATCTCTCATCATCATTTAGTCAAGGCTGTAAGAAGATTGAAATCAAGCTTCAAGAAAAGAGGAGTTCACATGGCACTTCTCTATCTCTGTTCCCTTTGCTTTTAATTTTTATCCAGCAAGAGTAGCTAAACCCCATAGTGGGAGTTATGTAATAAATTCATGGATTGTGGGCTTTCAACCATGCTTTGACTTGATTAATTTTGTTCCATTCATTGTGAAATTGTGTTTAACTGTCTCTTGAATTAAGTAGGCATTCCAACTCTTGATTCTTGTAGATTAGTTGAACACTTTTTAGTATTCAAACTTTAATTGAATCTTTGTGAAGTGGGTAGGCATTCCATCTCATATTTCACTTAGTGGTTGATTTTGGTCTTTAATGCATTTAATACTCACTTTTGGTTTGGTAGGCATTCCAACTCCTAATTCATCATAGAGGTTGAATTGTGGTGTATTTGTAAGCGAAGTAGGCTTTCTAACTCTTAGTTCTCATTAGGTATCAATTTATGGTTTTAACCATCCACACTTAAGGTGTTTAGCCAAGCTCATTTGAATTGGAAGTTGTATGTTATGAGCATTCCAATCCAACATATCCCAGCTAAAGTATGGAAGGGGTAGATTTTGAGCATTACAAATCAAGCCATTCCGACCACCTTAAATCTGTCAGGCTTCATGACAAACCATCTCCATACTTAGTAGAGCATGCCAATCATTAGTGCGTGGTGCGAGTTGAGTGATTTTAGAATCACATCTAAAGATAGATTTTAGCCCTAATTGATAGAATCGGTCTTAAGAAATGGATTGCCCATTATTCATGTGTAAATTGCATTAACTCCCACATTCACATGTCATATCATATCTCATCGTTTGCATTCTAACTAACTTAGTTGCATTTAATATAATTAGTTTAGTTCCATATTGTTGTTATCTTTTCAACCAAACCATCCTTGTTTACTTTTTCATGTTTTACTTTAGTTTATTAGTAGTAGTTAAATAGCTTTAGCCATTTGATTTCCATTTCCCTGTGGACGACACCCGACTTGCCATTGTACAAGTATTACAAATTGTTGAAGCATTGTTACAATTTTATAAATTTTGTTTGACAAGCTATTTTTCATATACAAAATGATAGCCTGTCAAAATGGCACCGCTGTTGACGAAAGGCATTAATTAGTTGGCTAATCCTAGTTTTCTAGTTAGGAGTCTTAGTTGTTTTTAGTTTTCTTTTGTTTCATTACTTCTTTTGGTTTTCTTGTTTTTCCTTGTATCAGATACGATGGAGTTTTTGACTTTGGATAGAGAGCAACAGTGGCATCAAGAAGATCAAGAAAAACAAGCAACAATTACAAGAATTAAAGAGTGTTTTGAGACAATAATTTAAGCTCTAAGCAAAAGAACGTAAGAAGAGACCTCTAGTCAACCAGAGTGTAGAAAGAAGAAAAGTAAAGTTGGTAAATTTGAAGAGTCATTTAAGTTAGCTTTGGGGATGAATGAGTGTCATCAAGATGGTGTGAAGAAAAATGAAGCAAAGCTGCTCAATAAAAAAAACTTGGATGATCAAATGCTTAAGGAAGTAGCTAGAGAGTATAAACTCGAAGAAGAGACCAATAAGCTACAACTTGAAGTTAAGCTCCTCAAGGTGGAGAATAAGGTTCTAAAGAAGAAAGTTCAGCAAATCTCTACTACCAATAAGGACTTGGGAGCTAGTGGAATGCTTTGAAGTTGAGAATAATTTAGTTTTGAGGAAGTTGAAGGAGCATGAAAGATTATCAAAAGAATCCATGGAAGAACA
Organism: Dipteronia dyeriana; assembly: GCA_032871835.1. Classification (NCBI taxonomy): domain Eukaryota; kingdom Viridiplantae; phylum Streptophyta; class Magnoliopsida; order Sapindales; family Sapindaceae; genus Dipteronia; species Dipteronia dyeriana. The sequence continues at coordinate 85,213,485 of CM065297.1, forward strand.
TGCTAGAGAGATAAAGAAGTTGCTCACGAAAGTAAACCACAAAGTAAATGTCTTCGAGAAAGTGAAGGAAACACTCAACAAGAAGGAGGAAGCACTAAAACTAGCAAAGGTCAAAGAGTACAGCTATAAAGTTGAACTAGACAAAGTAGTGAAGTTGGCCAAGTCACTACAAATGAATCACAACCTAAGCCAACATGACCACCCATCAAAGAAGAGTTCTCCTTACTCTTCCTCTAATTGCTATTTTTATTCAAAGAAAACGCACGTGAAAGCTGAATTTTATAAATTTCTTAGACATAAGCACATGAGAGGGAACATATCTAGGAAGAACCAACTAAAAAAAAAATTGGGTTAGGAAAGACCTATTAGATGAAGTGAAAACCAAGGAAATGAGAAAATGATTAAGCTCTCTAAATTTTTATGGATTGAAAAAATAGGAGTGTTTCCTAACTTGGTTAAACCACCCTTAGCATCCCATTAAACATTTTTTATGCTTGGCTGAATTGCACAATTTATTTTATTTTAGACTTTATGTTGTCGATTTACTTAGATTCAAGTGTGTTTGTCAATATAGGGTGAATTCAAATACGAAGAAAATAGATTGTGGAATTTGATTTTATTTTCATGGTATTTTTGCTACAAATAAATATTAAGGCAAGGAGAGTTGGAATTTTTAAATGTGTACAGGTTAAAGAATTAGGAAAATTTCAAGAAGACTGAAATGTGAGAGTAAAGAATGTTGTCAAAATTGGAACAGGGCATTAGTGCATAGGTGCAAACCCGTGCAAGGACTAGCTCAACGCCAAGAAGCCTCTGCCAAAACCAAGGACGCACGAAGGGTTCAAAAGTAAGGGAACCATCACACCAAAGTAGAAGCTCAGTAATGGATATACGGGTCATACTACATGGTTACAGACCCATGCATATCAGGAAAAACCCACGCACTGGGCATGACTATAAATACAACTTGTCACTTTCAAGTAGGGCACACCACTCTCACTTTTAAAAATCTAAAAAACCCTTTTTTCCCCTGTAAAGATATTTTTCATCCTACTTCTAAGTAAGGACTCTAGTAGACTGAAATGATGTCCTCAAGACCATGAACCAAGAATGCAAGCTATAGGAAGCAAAGGGCTCAAGTTCCCCCATGTACTTTGAATGAAGAATTTGGAAGTCGGCTAGAGAGTTTCCAACAACGTGGTATTATAAAATAATGGGGGATAGCAATAAATGCACATGAATACACCTACATTCCTCACATGGTGAAAAGAATGGGGTGGCAAGTGTATGTTAGTACCCCACCTAGAATCTACATACGGGTGGTTGAAGAATTTTATACGGGAATGAATCCTAAAGACTATCAAGTAGGTGCATCGATCATGATTCAAGGATGAGAGTTCATAATTAATGCAAATGACATAAACAGATATTTCAGGACCAACTTCTCTGAGGACCAAAGGAGGTACATTAGGGATTGTGTGATTTGGAACGAATTTTATGAAGGGAAAAATCTGGATCTGGCCAACGATCTTGTTAATGATCAGATGTTGCTTTGGGTGGCCCTAGAATTCCATATTAATTACACCAACTTGAAGTTCGAGTTAGTGGTGTGGCATCACTTCATCTTTCACTCTCTCCGACTGCAGAAGTACATCACCACAATCTCATATGAGTTAGCCACCATACTACACTGCATCCAGCAAGACAAGTCGATCAATAAGGGATTCATATTGAAGTCACGTATAGTCACTGTGGGGGAGACCAGGAAAAAACAAGCAGCCCATTTTATTCCCGTGCCTTATCATTGCATTTTATAGGCAAGCTAGGGTTAATTTTGGAGATGACCAGTTCGAGGATCCTATTGTAGAAATTGGGGTAGGTACTTCGACCACTTTAGAGATAGAGAGGGATTTCACGAACCAAAAAGAAAAACTAGAAAGAAGAAGGATAAAGCAGAGGTTAGCAGGAGTAGGATGTAATGGGAGGACCTAGAGTTTATAGAGATGGAGCTGGAGTATATAGAGCAGGAACAGAAATACATGGGTTTTGAGTATGATAAGATGAATTTTGATTAAGAAGTTCCAACTCCTAACATTCATATGGATAGTAGAGACCTTTGGCATGTTGTGATTTCAGGGCTCCAAGATATCAAGAATAAAGTACTATTAAACAGAGATAGAATCGAGGAGGTTAGGGTAGAGGGAAGAAGATTTTTTGAAGAGGTTTGGGACAATGTTACAAATTTGAGGAGGGAATTGAAGGTAGTCCCATACACTCAAAGAAATAAGCAGCCACCACATACCTCAATCTAGGGTGGCCCCAGCAATGACCCTGAGCAAAGAGTACTAGAGATATCTAGGTAGGAGCATGAGGAGAGGCTTTGAGCAGAGCGAGACACGAAAGGGAAGGGGCCAATGGGTGAAGAGCATATATAGTTATCGGATGATAAGAGACACAGAAGACGCTACATTATCACTTGTCATCTCTTTTAGATTATTGAACTATTTTTAGCTTAGTTAATTTTTCTGTACTTTATTTTCCTTTTATTTACATTGTTTTAAGAACTTTTACTGTTTACCAAAAATGGGCTCTAGGTGAGGAGTCTCAGCTAACACCCTCAGGACCATAACCTCGAGTAGATTACAGTCAGGGTAGGTAGCATCGGTACCGGTTTCACATGTTAAGATGGGTGAGATAAGTGAGGGAATGATGGTGTATTAGGCGATATACTTTTATTGAACAATACGATGAGTACAATCTAGTGATGAACAATACAATGGTGTAAAACTCTGAATTTCTATCTCTCTTACTTAACTAATTGGAAATAGCAAACTTGTGTCTATTGATTAGTGGACACTTCTCTTAATGGTGACGACTAGGCGTTTCCCTAATTGTAGAGTAAGCAATAGCTCTTATGGTTTTTGGATGTCGATCTTTTTTTTTCATCCCTTTCTTTGTGCTATCATCTCTGTATTTTTACATAGAGTTGTTAGGGTTTTTCCTTGGCATACGATTCGAAGATCACTAGATTGATCTCCTACCCCTATTTGGTGATATTTTCTATTTAATGTGATTGATATCGAAGAATCGACTAGCGGAGGATATATTCGTGGGAAACGTGTTTGTTTCCCTTTTGAACTCTTTCATCGTGACAGTGCATACATGGAGCTTATTTACACTTTGGAAAATAATTTGACTTCCTTTGTTAGTGGTATGACACCTCAAAGCATCAACTTGGTGATGTGGCAAGGTACCTCAGAGTACAAGTCTACTAGCGAGGTGACTTAGGTACCATCTTGGGGAGGTGGCGCTTAACCGACGGTAATAGAGAGATACCTCAGTGTACCATTCCGGTAGTGAGGTGCTTGGTTCATCTCATTCAAGCTTTGTGATCTCCTAGGTGTATTATAGGCATCTTTCTTTCTGCTAGATTGGTAGGTTATACACCTCGATGGGGTAACATAATAATTGTCAAGGTACTTGGGTTCCAGTGGACCATGAAGGTGTAGAAGTTTGTCTTGATCCTACAATGATGTCGATGTTCCCCACTTTTACTGGGGGTAGCACTTCAAGGTAGACCTTTACGTTTGGTACCTATCCAGTGCATGGATACGGTTTCTACCAGGTGCTAATTAGGTGGAAAATTTCCCTTTGGCTTTTTACCAAATTTGGCTATTAACAGAAATTCCATCTGACTTAAACATCTGTGATTTATTTAGCGTTGGAGTAAGATTTCCATTTTTGTTTGGGAAATGTTTTGTTTTTGGCCAGTTACTAGAATTTGGGATGAAATCTTCTCATTAAATGCAGAGCCTACATGTCGGTGAGGGATGCGCTCATGTTTCAAATAACATGGTATTTTCAGTGGTATGTGAGTTTCTAGGCGTATCTGGCCGATATTCTTACGGGCAACTGTTCCATCTCTTCTATTTAAACATGGTAGCCTTATCACTTTTCTTCACGCTTTCAAACCGTTCTACTTTCAAAATTCAAAAAATTTGAAATCTCTCTATCCTTTTCACTTTTCTTTATCTTTCTCTTCTCGGTTCTCAGACCTAGAATCCATTGTTACCACGACGAATTCTAATCGTGACAATGTCAAAAGATTAGTAGAGGGTGACTCCCCGAGTCTTGTTGTCAGGAAGCGAGCTCAGGAAGAAGACAACAGAGAGAGTGACGTTCCTTCTCTACCACCACACCGTTGTTTCAGAAGGAACACCACCATTGGGACCGATTTCTTAAACAACCCCAATCCCCCATTGGAGATAGTTGAGGGGAACTCGAGTGTAGAATTCAGCGATGTCAAAGCCGGTGGGGAACAGGTCGAGGTCGTCTTTATCGTACTCAGGGTGGTGTACTTTCCCTCCCTTATGACTTCAGAATTATTCCTGATTCCACCGCTACTGCAGAGTCGATCTCATTTCTGAGGGAGAGATTATACGTCCCTGAAGGTACAATAACTATTCCCCATAGAATGTACGTTGTGTACAGTCCTCCCCCTAACGTGCTCCCTATCCATACCGCTGCTAATAAAAGTGAGGTAAGGTTGCCTCTCCACCCATCTCTCCGTAGGGCATTTCATGCCCTTCAGTTTGCTCCACTTCAGTTGACACCAGGGTTTTGGAGGCACCTGGTGGGTTTCCTTGTTCTGCGGAATGAGCAGTGTGAGAAGGACAATATTGATATGGAACCGGGATTAGATGGGTTACGATTCCTTTTCCAGATGATTGCTTTGACTCTTGGTCCCAAGGAGTAGTTTTATTTTTTTAAGCTGAAATTCATCGTATCGAATGCTACCAAGAAGGATGCCTCCTAGGGAGAAGAATGGGTGGTGGTTGGTGGAGACTAGGGGAGCTCCGTTTTTATCAGAGGGTAGAGTACCAAGTCCCTACAAAGTTTAATGACAGACAGGTCTAGGGGAAGGCATCTCTACCGGCTGAATCCAGGGTAACCTTGAAAGCGATCGTTGACCGTATATGTGAACTCGGAGTTTCCTACCTTGGATGCCTATGATCCAAGCAGGGTGAACCGATATTTACATATCTCAGCAGCTTCTCTAGGTATAATGAACCTCTCAGTTTCTGTTGATGCATGTTTCTTGCTTGTCAATAATGTATTACAGTTCTCTGTTAATTTGTGCAGTTTCAACTGTTCCACTACCTGCCCAGCGGGAGCCTGGCTTGCTCGATAGCCAGACCCTTCTAAGATATCCTTCTTCTTCTGGTTCCCCGACCGCTCAAGCTGTTAAGTCTCTTCCTTCTCCTATTACGATGAGGCATATATCCATTAAGACTTCTAAGGTTTAGGGAAAAATGAAAACCCGCGCAGTGGAAGCGAGAAAATTTAATAAAAATTAGGGTTTCGGCATAAATAAAAAATCTCCCTTTGACTAACAAGAAACTTAACCCTAGATTAATTGATGTATATAAAAAGTGTCGTACCTTTTTTCTCGTGACGATTGAACGAGCGTCGATTCAATTCCGCAAGATCTATTAATCCAATCACGAACGTGAATCACCTAGAAGTGTGGGCTTCCTTTCCTTAAATCGTATACCTGAGGACGGAAACAAACAAAGTCTTTCTCTTTGGTCGAGAGCAGCATCTGACCTCACCCATGGTATATCAAAGACCACGATCTAACCTAAAGGAGTCGATAAGACACTCAGGATTAAGATCACCCACATAGCCATAATTAATTGATATATATGAATCTCATCGGTAAATGGATCTTGGTAAGAGATTCATATAGATCATGGCCCGGTCCTTTATGATCACATCATACAAGGTGCCTCCATTCTTATATCTCATATGAATGATTCAGGATAGAATCATTGTACTTTACAGAATGGACCACAGCTATAGATTAACCACAAATAAAGTACCCAACTTTATTTGCTATCTATGGACTCTTTAGATTGCACGTCTCTTACTGTATTCATCCGTATATGACACTTATATACACAGTTCGAGATTACATCCGGCAATCTTGGATGTTAAATATATGCACAAGTTATATAATAAACAATACAATAAGAATGTATTGAACTTTTATTTTTATTTATTTAATAAATCCGTTTACAAATTACATCTTTAGGGCATAAACCCCAACACACACACATCAGTGTGTATCGATCCTAAACATTCGATGGATCTTGTGCCTTTGGTCCTAAACGACCTTTTGGTCATTTTACCTTCCCAACAAGATTCACAAGTTGGTAGATCATCAACCTTTAAGTCACTTAGAGGTCCGTCACTTACCAATCTTTTAATTCTATTAAGGTTAATATGACCTAAGCGTAAATGCCATAGGTAGGTTTCATCTTTTGACAATTTTACTCTTTTATGATTAGGTTCCGTTGATTCCGTGTCTAACAAGTGAGAGATATTTCCATGCAAGTAGAATAAACCGTTTTCCAATGTACCTTTGCAAATAATTTTTGTCATTCTTACTAATAATAAAAGCTTTATTAAAAGTAACCGAATAACCAAATTTATTTAAACAAGAAAGTGAAATTAAATTCCTCTTGAATTAAGGTACATAATAAACATCTATTAAATCTAAATGCCTATAAGAATCTAAATTGATTCTAATATCTCCTATTACACTAGTAGACACCAATGCTCCATTGCCTAAATACAAGTTGAATTCATTCTTATTCAGTCTAATCCTTTGACCCTTTTCACCACAAAGGAAACACTTCCCTTTGATCATGGTTACTATCTTGGTCTCTTTCTAAGAAGGCTCAAGTTGCTTTTTCCTTTTCCATGTGACATAATTATCATCAGTTAAAGTATTATCTTTTAGGATGTTGATTAGGGATGGGGTCATGATTTCTATATAATAACAAAAATTGTATAAGTAAATAATCATGATAAATCAATTTCAAATATTTATCTTGAATAAAATAAAATAATTCAATCGTAAAAATTCAACGGTGATCCAACACCCATAAATGTCACGCCTTCTTTAGGAGTTCGCAACATTTACTAGTTGGACTAGGTCCCATCTAATTGTTAACGTAACAACCAACGTTTTCAATTTTAGCCTTGTGATTTTATTAACAAGAACTCTTGGGAGGATATTAATAAACTCACATTGAGTGTGTTACCAAGTTATCGACCTTCAATATAATCCTTCACGAATATCCCTCCTATGGGAGTAGATATCATTTGGGCTAATTGTCAAGTCTATCATTGTAAGGAAGTATCTTGATAAATTCCATTCAAGAATACCTCTTCGGAGGTTATTACATGAAACATAAAAGCTCCACTAAACTTGGAGGCCGTAGGTGTTCCAAAACACCTTCTCTCACTCAATTATTTAAGCGTGTGATCGAAATCCAAAAATGATTTACCAAGTTATCTAGATGTCAATTTAGATACCTAAACCATTATATGCATGTTCATACCAAAAAAGATATATGAGTGGCACTTCTATTCTATATGATATGTTATCAAACAATGACAAACATTGCAATATTTACAAAAAATATAAATAGCTACAATTTTGGTCCATCCTAGAAAAGCAAGTAAACTACATGTCTTGGAATAGAAAAAACTCCTTTCTTGGTGAACAAGTCTTCATGTGACCTTCGTCGTTAGGACTCTCTCAGCTGCCTCCCATGGGCATGTGCACCCTTGGCTCCTACCTATGGGTGTGCACATGCCACAACCACATAAAGGGCTGCCATGTGCAACCCATGGCTTCCATAGGGCTGCCGTGCGCAGCCCATGCCACAACAAATGTGGCCTCGTGCTCTTTGCACGCACGTTTGTTGCTACGGCTCGCACAGTCTCAAACTTGTTTCGGTTGCTCCCAATTCTTCAAACGATCGAGTCTTCGATACTTGAATGTATTACAGAAGAATTTAAAATAAAAAATACTGCAATTTTTTTTTATTACAACAAGTGCAGTTTTTTTTTTAATTACAATAACAAAATAAAAAAAGAAACTTAACAACTACCAAGAAGGTAATTATGGTGATGATAGACCACCCTTCTTGTTACAATCCCAAAACAAAATTACATTGAAATTCTAGGACCAAAATTGAGCAATAACAAACCATATATAAAACATATATATCCATACATTCCAATGTAAATATATATATGCAAATACCTAGAGTGTCATCTCTTTCTAAAACATGCATATATATAATAAAAGGAAAAAGATTCACGAACACATACATCGATTAATCAAGGGTACAATCTGGCTCTGATGCCAATTGTAGGGAAAATAAAACCCCGCGCAGCGGAAGCGGGAGAAAATTTAATAAAGATTAGGGTTTCGGTATAAATAAAAATTTTCCCTTTGACTAATAAGAACCTTAACCCTAGATTAATTGATGTATATAAAATGTGTCGTACCTTTTTTTTCATGACGATTGAACAAGCGTCGATAAAATTCGGCAAGATCTTCCAATCCAATCACGAAAGTGAATCATCTAGGAGTGTGGGCTCCCTTTCTTTAAATCGTATACTTGAGGATGGAAACAAACAAAATCTTTCTCTTTGTTAGTTACAATAATCCTCCAAGAAGAAAACAAAGAATGTTAGGTCACTTGTGAATTATCAATCAATTTAATTGAAACTCGTGTGAACCTCGATTCGATGTTGTACACAAAACCTTTTGATGTAAAGGCTACTAGTGTACTATCGAAAACTAAATGCTCTTTCTTCCTATTTCTTCTTTCCTAAATCACACACTATTTCTTAGAGTTGATCGAATTTTGTCTAGAGCAAAATCAAAATTTTCTCCCTCAAAATTCCTATGATGGCCGAATTCTATCCACAAAGAATTACCTAGGCTAGCCAAAATCTTCTCTTGAAATTATGCTAGGGCTGGCCGAAATTTACTCTTAGAATTTCTTAGGGCTAGCCGAAAATCACAAGAGATATATATAGGATTATAAATCCTCTCCAAAAAAGGATTTACTTGGTTAGCAAGAATCCTTTCCTTAGGTGGATTTATTTGGTAGTTAAGAATCTTTATCTAAAAGGAATTCTATCCTCTCCGATGGGCTGGCCAAAATTCATAGGATATATATTAGGAGACTTAATTATTTTCCTAAGAAGGATTTACTTGGTTGTTAAGAACCCTTTCCTTAGGTAGAACTACTTGGTGGTTAAGAAGCCTTTTCAAAAAGGAATTCTATCCTACACCAAGACTCATAATCCAACTCAATAGTGTATTTGTAATCATATTAAAGACTTCCTAGTTTGATTAGATAAATAATTCCTCTAATTTATCTACTTATCATATATAGCCTTTAACATTAATTATACTACCAACAATAGTATAATTTTAGGAGACCATCTTCTACTAGGAAAAAGATTTTGACTTTTAATTAAATAATTAATTAATCAACAAATTAACTAATTTCCATTTAATAAAATAATATAAATAAGCTATTCTAAATTGCCTTGCCGCCTATACCAATGTATATGGCCATTATATTATTTTCTTATTTTATTAAATCCATTTGACATTTACAAAAAGTCCACATGTGAACTAGACCCATTCTTACAAAAAAAAAAACAAGTCCACGTGCCTCAATACAATTCTAGATGGACCAATAAATTGGTCAGGTAGAATATTTCAAGTGATCCATACAAGTTCGTATGGATTGAGGATCTTGGCGGGCTATCTAGATTTAAACTCCAGTAGACACAACCCAATCACAATCAACAAATGATTAACTTAAGTCCAATCTATTTAATTTTAGTTCATTCCATTAAATAATAAAAATTGAACTCTTAAATAAAGATAGAATAAGTTTATGTTACTCATTCATACCCTAGAAAACTTTATTGGAGAAAGTGTATCCTCGTGAAGAATACCAGTAATCACCAAGAGCTCATAGACCACCTATAGCTCTCAAAGTTACCATATTTACTCATATGACCACATTTTGAACTTGGATATTTTGACTTGTCAAGAAACCATGTTTCAATAGACACTATTGAAAGCTTAACGTTGAGATTTAATATCCAATACCTCTAAACATCCATATGATGATATTCTACTCTCATTTCATAAATGGAGCCACGATGTCCATATCTAAAAATGAAGCCCTCTATCGATTAACAAATAAATACCACCAAACTATCGAGGATAGACTACGCTATATAATCGTACTCATTGATAGCTCAAATAATAACACTTGCAACCATAAGTCCATCATTTATCTCCGGATTCAGATAGACACTCCGATTGTCTTCTAATGAAAACTTTTATCCATTGACAGTTCTAGATAAAGTATTCCATTGTGATCCAATTCAATGAACCCAGTGCACTAGATTCTTTTGCCCAAAGACACCACACTTTGATGATTTTAGACTCATCATAACACATTTGATCCCACTCAAATGCTAGCAAAAGAATCTATAACTTTGACAAGATAAAGGCGCCCAACCTATTATCTTAAGTTGTGATTATTATTCAAGACTATCTAAAGAATTGTGTCTACCTCATACATATCTAAATGTATGAAAAATTCTTCTTTTATCATAGTCTTTTGACCTTATGATTATTTACTTTTGACAATTATAATAATTAAACTAGAAATGCTATAAAATTTGTTAAACTAGAAATTACTTTATTAATATGAAAATATTGTCAAATACATTATTATACTTTTGCTGTCAAGCGTAATCCTAACATAAGGCACATCACACTTCTACACTTACATCTTAGGTGGATGTCTTTGCATCCAGGCTATCAAAGGTGAGAGGTCAAGGCTTTGTTGCTCCTGCTACTACTACTATCGTTGCTCCTAGCTCCATTGTTGCCACCTTAACTTATTCTATCATCGTTACCATTCCACCTCCTTCATCTGCTTCAGTACTTCCCCGAGAAGTGGGGGGCCTTGAAACCTCTGATGCCACCACCTCTATAACTCCCTGAGTGAATACTAGACCCTAGCCAAAGATTATTGGTCTAAACGAGGACTTTGACCGGTTCGTTCTCTCCTGCCCTGGTGAGGGTTTAGCTCTAATGACCTCATTACCTTCTGAGGTTTTTCTCACTAAAGGTTTTGCCCTTATTGTTGAGGTAAGCAAAAATTACACCTTGAATCACCATCGCCTTGTTACACTCAAAACTAATACTTTAGTTGTAGCTAACTTGATTGTTGTGATTTGTAGGCTTTCAAGTATAACGTAATGGTGAGCCATTAAATGGCTTCGCTGAGGAATCGTGCTAAAAAGGCTGAATTTGATGTTGAGGTTACTAGAAGGGAGCTTGTTAAAGCTCAGAACGTGGTGTAGATGCTGGATCTTAACCTAAACACGATCCAGAAGGCGTTGAAGGATACTCGTTATGACTTGGAGAGGTTGAAACGTGCTTTTGATCAGGTGACCCTCAAGTCGAAGCGGTGTGCTATGGTGACAATCTCCTAAAGGAACAAAGTCGGGGAGCAGGAGGAGGAAATCAAGCTCTGTGCACTCAGATGGCCAGCTTGGAGGTTGAAGTTGACTCCTTTTTTGGTTATGGCTACTTCTATGTTGCATTCCATATGACCCAAGCTCTACCTCTTCCTTTTGGCTTAGCCACCATCACAAACTGGATAGATAAGAGATCATGGATAAAGCCATGAGGATGTCAACCCCCGCTGGTGATGAAGCAGGTACCTCTTGAGTTGCTGTTGTTGATGAGGACACATTTGGTGAGAAACGACTAGCTGAATACTTTTTCTCCTCTGCTTGATACCGGGTTGATAGAGGACCCATCCATTTCCAAGAAAATTGTATAAGACCAACCTGCCAAAATGATAAGGGACTAGCCTATCTCCGAAGAGGTGGTGATGGACCTCTCTACTACCTAGGAGATGGTAAAGGATAAACCTCCTCCGTACAAGATGGGGGAGCAGACATGATTGGTGCCATGGTGGAAATTAAAGCTAGTAGAGCTCAAGCATGCGTCCCAACTGAGCCAGTACAGACAGTGCCAATAGATAGCTCAATAGGTGTGCCTTCTGTTGACACCGATGGCAAAGCCTTAAATGTTATGAGTGTGCATGTGTAGGGGGTTTAAGCAGGTAGAGTTGTAGAGGAGGAGATACGGTAAGAGGAAGTAGATGTATGACCCTTCGCCTATGAATTAATTTGAATGTTGCCAGAAAATAGGGGTGGGCACCCTGCTTGTTCATGTTCCAGTCTTTACCGTTCCTGTTAGCCATTTTATTTTCTCCTTGCTCGCTCTAATGTAGCCCAGCAAGGGGATGGGCTCCTTGAATTCCATGAATGAAAACTTCTTCCTTTTCCTTATATGTATCTAACTCTATCTTCGTCAAATGCGATTTTCCTTGTCTCTGAACTCAATTTGAAAGACCAGTTCCCTATGTATAGCCAACTTCACCATTAATCTGGTAAATAAGAAAAAATTAAAATCTTGCTAAGTGTAATAAATCAATGCAGTCTGAGTGGTTGGAACTTAATCTAGGTACCTAATCAAGATTTCAATCCTGCAGCCCCTAGGTCATAAGCTTTTTTGCTTCCTAGGTCCCTCAGTTTATTAAGGATGTTGCATTCGTAGCTTGGGCTACTATGGTGACCAGACTCTTGGTGATGGTACATGTAGCAAATGTTTGAATATTTATCTTGAATTAAATGAAATAATTCAATCATAAAAATTCAACGTGATCCAACACCCATTAAGGTCACGCCTCCTTTGGGAGTTCGCAACATTTACTAGTTGGACTAGGTCCCACCTAATTGTTAACATAACAACCAACGTTTTCAATTTTAGCCTTGTGAATTTATTAACGAGAACTCTTGGGAGGATATTAATAAACTCATATTGACTGTGTTACCAAGTTATCGACCATCAATATAATCCCTCACGAATATCCCTCCTTTGGGAGTAGATATCGTTTTGGCTAATTGTCTAGTCTATCCTTGCAAGGAAGTATCTTACTAAATTCCATTCATGAATACCTCTTGGGAGGTTATTCACAAAACATAAAGCTCAACTAAACTTGGAGGCTTAGGTGTTTAAAAACACCTTCTCCCACTCAATTGTTTAAGGCGTGTGATCGAATTCTAAAGAATGATTTACCAAGTTATATATATGCCAATTTAGATACTTAAACCATTCAATGCATATTCATACCAAAAGAGATATATGAGTGGCACTCCTATTCTATATGATATGTTATCAAATAATGACAAACATTGCAATATTTACAAAAATATAAATAGCTACAATTTTGGTCCATCCAAGAAAAACAAGTAAATTACATATATCTTGGAATACAAGAAATCCTTTCTTGGTGAACAAGTCTTCATACGACCTTCGTTGTTCGGACTCCCTCGGCTACCTCCCATGGGCGTGCGCACCCTTTACCCTTTCCCAGGGCGTGCACATTCCACAAACCCATAAAGGGCTGCCATGCGCAGCCCATGGCTACCAAAGGGCTGCCGTGCGCAGCCCATGCCACAACAAACGTGGCTGCGCACTCTTTGCACACACGTTTGTTGTTACGGCTCGCACTGTCCCAAACTTGTTCTGGTTGCTCCTAATTCTTCAAACCTTCGAGTCTTCGAAACTTGAATATATTACAGAAGAATTTAAATAATAAAATACTGCAGTTTTTTTTTATTATTACAACAAAAAAATAATAAAAATTAAAACTTAGCAACTCTTAAGAAGGAAATTATGGCGATAATAGACCACCCTTCTTGTTACAATCCCAAAACAAAATACATTGAAATTCTAGGACAAAAATTGAGCAATAACAAACCACATATAAAACATATATATATATATATATATATATATATATATATATATATATCCATACATTCCAATGTAAATATCTATGCGAATACCTAGAATGTCATCTCTTTCTAAAACATGCATATATACAATAAAAGAAAACAGATTCATGTACATACATCAATTAATCAAGGGTACAACCAGGCTTTGATACCAATTGTAGGGAAAAAACGGGTTCAAAACGCAACAGAAGCGTGATAAAAATGAGATTAGGGTTTGCGTATATAAAAAAAAAAAATCCCTTTATGCAACGAGAACCTTAACCCTAGATTAATTGACATATTTAAAAATGTCGTGCCTTTTTCTCGTGATGATTGAACAAGCGCCGAATTAAATCAGTAAGATATTCCAATCCAATCACGAACGTGAATCACCTTGGAGTGTGGGCTCCTTTTTTTAAAATTGTATTCCTAAGGATGGAGACAAAGCAAAAATATTTTCTTTGTTAGTTAAAAATATCCTCCAAGAGAAAAATATAAGAACGTCCGGTCACTTGTGAATTATCAATCAATTTGATTGAAACTCGCGTGAACCTTGACTCGATGTTGTACACAAAACTCTTTTGATGTAAAGGATATTAGTATACTATCGAATACAAAAACGTTCCCCTTTTTTCTCTACTTGGTCGAATTCCCACACTAATGTTTAGAGATGATCGAATTTTGTCTAGAGTAAAATCAGATTTTTCTCCCTCAAAATTCCTATGATGACCAAATTCTTCTCTTAGAAAAATTAGCTTGGCCGAAATTCACCTCTAGTTTCCTTAGTCATGACCGAAATTCACCATGCACATATATATAGGATCATAAATCCTTTCCTTAGGTAGATTTATTTGATAGTTAACAGTCCTTATCTAAAAGGAAATCTAACTTCTCCTATAACCATATGTTGTTGGCCGAATTTTAAGTCTTTGTTATAGATTAGGAGAGTTCAATCTTTCTTAAGAAGGATTACTTGATGGACAAGAATCCTATCCTTAGGTAGATTAACTTGGTGGTTATGAATCCTTTTCAAATAAGAATTCTACCACTAAGTAGTTTTACTTGGTGACCAAGAATCCTTTTCCAAAAAGAATTCTTTCCTACACCAAGACTCCTAATCCAACTCAATAGTGTATTTGTAACCATATTAAAGACTTCCTAATTTGGTTAGATAAATAACTCCTTTTATTTATCTACTTATCAAATATAGTTTTTAACATTAACTATACTACAAACAATAGTATGGTTTTAGGAGACCATCTCCTACTAGGAAAAGATTTTTACTTTTAATTAAATAATTAATTAATCAACAAATTAGTTAATTCCCATTTAATTAAATAATAAAATAAAAAATAATATATTAAAGCTATTATTAATAGCCATTGCCGCCCATACCTTAATATAAAGGCCATATATTATTTTTCTTATTTTATTAAATCCATTGGACCTTAATAAAAAGTCCACATGTGAACTAGACCTATTCTTACAAAAAGAACAAATTCCCATGCCTTAATACAATTCTAGATGGAACCCTTAATTGGTCCGGTAAAATATATCAAGTGTTCCATGCAAGTTCGTGTGGATTGGGGATCTTGGCGGGCTATCAAAATTTAAGCTCTAATAGACACAACCCAATCACAATCAACAAATGATTCACTTAGGTCCGATCTATTTAATTTTAGTTCATTCTACTAAAGAACTCAAATTGAACTCTTAAATAAAGATAGAATAAGTTGATGTTACTCATTCATAACCTAGACAACCTTATTGGAGAAAGTGTATCATCGTGAAGAATACCAGTAATCGCCAAGAGCTCATAGACCGCCTATAGCTCTCCAAGTTACCATATTTACTCATATGACCACATTTTGAACTTGGATATTTTGACTTGTCCAGAAGCCATGTTTCAATAGACACTATTGAAAACTTAACGTTAAGATTTAATATCCAATACCTCAAAACATCCATATTATGGTATTCTACTCTCATTCGGTAAATGTAGCCACGATCTCCATATCTATAAATAAAGTCATCTATCGATTAACAATTGAATACCACCAAACTATCGAGAATAGACTATGCTATATAATCGTACTCATTGATAGTTCAAATGATAACACTTGCAACCATAAGTCCATCATTTATCTCAAGATTGAGATAGACTCTCCGATTGTCTTCAAATGAAAACTTTTATCCATTGACGCTTCTAGATAAAGTATTTCATTTTGATCCTATTCAATGCACCCAGTGCACTAGATTCTTTTGCCCAAAGACACCACACTTTGATGATTTTAGACTCATCATAACACATTTGATCCCACTCAAATGCTAGAAAAAGAATCTACAACTTTGACAATATAAAGGCGCCCAACCTTCTATCTTAAGTTGTGAATATTTTTCAAGACTAACTAGATAATTGTGTCTACCTCATACATATCTAGATGTTTGAACAATTCTTCTTTTCTCATAGTTTTTTGACCTTATGATTATTTACTTTTGACAATTATAATAATTAAACTATAAATTCTACAAGATTTGTTAAACTAGAAATCACTTTATTCATATGTAAAGATTGTTAATTACAATATTATATTCTTACTATCGAGCATAATCCTAACAAGGCCTATGTTGAGTTATTTAACGCTCCCTAGTTCTTTTTGGGGATATGCTTTACAAACTGCCATGTATACTCTAAACGATGTACCATCTAAGTCGGTTCCTAAAACACCACATGAGTTGTGGAACGGGCGAAAGCCTAGTTTACAACACTTAAGGATATTTGGATGTCCTACGCACGTGTTAAAAGGAAAGACAAAAAAGATGGAGTCCAATTGGGATATTATTTTTATAGTCCTTCAGATATTAAAGTATTTGTTTCGACAAATGCCAAATTTCTAGAAGAGGACTATATGAAAAATTTTATGCCTAACAGTAGAATTGTCCTAAATGAGCTTTTGGGAGATACAATTTCACAAGAGGTTTCGTAACCAAGCCGAATTGTAAGTTCCGTACCAACACAAGATCAACAATCTACCATACCTCATCGTAGTGGGAGGGTTGTTAGACAACCCGAGAGATACATCGGTCAAGGAGAATCTGTAGAGAATCTTTTGAACGACGATGATCTCTATAAGTATAAGGAAGCAATGGAAGATGTTGATTGTCACCATTGGCAAAAGGCAATGTAATCTGAAATTGAATCTATGTTTAAAATCAAAATCCGGTCTCTTATAGACTTGTCTAAAGGGATAAAACCCATCGGGTGCAAGTGGGTATACAAGAGGAAAAGAGGAATGGATGGTAAGGTGGAAACCTTTAAAGCTAGATTGGTAGCTAAAGGTTATACACAAAAAGAAGGTATCGATTATAAATAAACCTTCTCTCCTGTACCATGCTTAAATCCATTAGGATACTCTTATCCATTACGGCATCTTTAGACCTAGAGATTTGGCAAATGGACGTCAAGACAGCTTTCTTTAATGGAAGTCTTGATGAAAGCATCTATATGATGCAACCAGAAGGATTCATTGAAAAGGGCCAAGAGGAAAGGGTATGCAAGTTACAGAGATCCATATATGGATTAAAGCAAGCATCCAAATCCTGGAACATAAGGTTCGATCAAGCAGTAAAAGGTTTTGGATTTATTCAAAACCTTGATGAACCTTATGTATACAAAAGGATTAAAGGCGACAAGTTGGTTTTCCTAGTTTTTTACGTTGATGATATAATATCCATCGAAAACGATGTAGGTGTATTGACATCAATAAAAGAATTGTTAGCAAAACAATTTGATATGAAGGAATTAGAAGAAACAAGTTATATTCTTGGTATCTAAGTCATAAGGGATAGAAAGAATAGAACGATTGCATTATCCCAAGCTTCATACATAGATAAAATCTTGTCTAGGTTTTCCATGCATGATTCCAAGAAAGGTATGTTACCTTTCAGACATGGAATCAAACTTTCTAAGGAGCAAGTTCCTAAGAATGAGTATGAAGAGAAGTTCATGAGAAGGATTCCATATGCTTTGACAGTAGGAAGTCTCATGTATGCAATTCTCTATACTAGACCAGATATTTGTTTTGCTATGGGCATAGTTACCAGGTTTCAATCGAAGCCTGGTCCTGATCACTGGACGACAGTCAAGCATATTTTCAAGTATCTTAGGAGAACAAGAGATTATATGCTTGTATACTCTATAGGGGATTTAATTCCCGTTGGGTATACAGATTTTGATTTTTAGTCAGATTCTGACTCCAAGAGATCAACATCAGGATCTGTGTTGGAGGAGGGGCAATTATATAGAGGAGTATCAAGCAATCTTGTATTTCCGATTCCACCATGGAAGCCGAGTATGTTACCGCATGCGAGGCTGCTAAAGAGGCTGTCTGGCTCCCCAATTCCTGATTGACTTGGAAGTGGTTCCTGATGTGAATAAGTAGATCACTATCTATTGTGACAATAGTAGAGCAGTGGCTAATTCGAGAGAACCAAGAAGTCATAATAGAGGGAAACACATTGAAAGAAAGTATCATCTTCTAAGGGGAATTGTGCATAGGGGTGACGTGACGATTACCAAGATCGCATCAGTAGAAAATCTACCGGATCCCTTTACAAAGGCTATTCCTCAAAAGAGTTTTGATGGGCATCTAGTGAACATGGGGATGAGACATATGACATATTTGCTATAAAGCAAGTGGGAGATTATTAGGATTATGCTCGATAGCAAGAGTGTAATATTGTAATTAACAATCTTTTCATATGAATAAACTGATTTCTAGTTTAACAAATCTTATAGCATTTATAGTTTAATTATTATAATTGTCAAAAGTAAATAATCATAAGGTCAAAAGACTATGAGAAAAGAAGAATTATTCATACATCTAGATATGTATGAGGTAGACACAATTCTTTGGTCAGTCTTGAATAATATTCACAACTTAAGATAGAAGGTTGGGCGTCTTTATCTTGTCAAAGTTGTAGATTCTTTTTCTAGCATTTGAGTGGGATCAAATTTGTTATAATGAGTCTAAAATCATCAAAGTGTCGTGTCTTTTGGTAAAACGAATCTAGTGCACTAGGTGCATTGAATAGGATCAAAATGAAATACTTTATCTAGAACCATCAATTGTTAAAAGTTTTCATTTGAAGACAATCGGAGAGTCTATCTCAATCCTGAGATAAATGATGTACTTATGGTTGCAAGTGTTATCGTTTGAGCTATCAATGAGTACGATTATATAGCGTAGTCTATCCTCGATAGTTTGGTGGTATTTATTTGTTAATCGATAGAGGGCTTCATTTTTAGATATGGACATCGTGGCTCCATTTATGAAATGAGAGTAGAATATCATCATATGGATGTTTAGAGGTATTGGATATTAAATCTTAACGTTAAGCTTTCAATAGTGTCTATTGAAACATGGTTTCTTGACAAGTCAAAATATCCAAGTTCAAAATGTGGTCATATGAGTAAATATGGTAACTTTGAGAGCTATAGGTGGTCTATGAGCTCTTGGTGATTACTGGTATTCTTCACGAGGATACACTTTCTCCAATAAAGTTTTCTAGGGTATGAATGAGTAACATAAACTTATTCTATCTTTATTTAAGAGTTCAATTTTTATTATTTAATGGAATGAACTAAAATTAAAGTTGCAAGTGTTATCGTTTGAGCTTTCAATGAGTACGATTATATAGCATAGTCTATCCTCAATAGTTTGGTGGTATTCATTTGTTAATCGATAGAGGACTTCATTTATAGATATGGACATCGTGGCTCCATTTATTGAATGAGAGTAGAATACCATCATATAGATGTTTTGAGGTATTGTATATTAAATCTTAACGTTAAGTTTTCAATAGTGTCTATTGAAACATGGCTTCTGGACAACTCAAAATATCCAAGTTCAAAATGTGGTCATATAAGTAAATATGGTAACTTGGAGAGCTATAGGCGGTCTATGAGCTCTTGGCGATTACTGGTATTCTTCACGATGATACACTTTCTCCAATAAGGTTGTCTAGGTTATAAATGAGTAACATCAACTTATTCTATCTTTATTTAAGAGTTCAATTTGAGTTCTTTAGTAGAATGAACTAAAATTAAATAGATCGGACCTAAGTGAATCATTTGTTGATTGTGATTGGGTTGTGTCTATTAGAGCTTAAATTTTGATAGCCCGCCAAGATCCCCAATCCACACGAACTTGCATGGAACACTTGATATATTTTACCGGACCAATTAAGGGGTCCATCTAGAATTGTATTAAGGCATGGGAATTTGTTCTTTTTGTAAGAATAGGTCTAGTTCACATGTGGACTTTTTATTAAGGTCCAATGGATTTAATAAAATAAGAAAAATATTATATGGCCTTTATATTAAGGTATGGGCGGCAATGGCTATTAATAATAGCTTTAATATATTATTTTTTATTTTATTATTTAATTAAATGGGAATTAACTAATTTGTTGATTAATTAATTATTTAATTAAAAGTAAAAATCTTTTCCTAGTAGGAGATGGTCTCCTAAAACCATACTATTGTTTGTAGTATAGTTAATGTTAAAGACTATATTTGATAAGTAGATAAATAAAAGGAGTTATTTATCTAACCAAATTAGGAAGTCTTTAATATGGTTACAAATACACTATTGAGTTGGATTAGGAGTCTTGGTGTAGGAAAGAATTCTTTTTTAAAAAAGATTCTTAACCACCAAGTAAATCTACCTAAGGAAAGGATTTTTAACTACCAAGTAAACCTTCTTAGGAAAAGAATAAATTCTCCTAATCTATAATAATGATAACTTTGGCCAGCCCATATGGATATAGGAGAAGTTATATTTCCTTTTAGATAAGGATTCTTAACTACCAAATAAATCCACCTAAGGAAAGGATTCTTGCCCAGAAAGTAAATCCTTCTTAGGAAATGATTTATGATCCTATATATATGTGTGTGTGATTTTCGGCCAGCCCGAAGAATTCTATGATGAATATTTCGGCCATGCCAGGTAATTTTCAAGAGAGAATTTGGCATAGCAAGATAGAATTTAGCATTGCAAGAGAGAATTTTGAGGGAGAAAAAATATTTTTTGCTCTAGACAAAATTCAATCAACTCATAGAAAAAGGGTGTGAAATTCGGCCAAGGAGAAAAGAGAAAAAGAGAACTTTTTTGTTTTCAATAGTACACTGGTATCCTTTACATCAAAAGGGTTTTGTGTACAGTATCGAATCAAGGTTCACGCAAGTTTCAATCAAATTGATTGATAATTCACAAGTGACCGGACGTTCTTGGATTTTTCTTATGGAGGATATTTGTAACTAACAAAGAAAAGATTTTGCTTTGTCTTCATCCTCACGTATACAATAAAAAGTAAGGGAGCCCACACTCCAAAATGATTCACATTCGTGATTAGATTGGAAGATCTTGCAGAATCAATTTGGCGCTTGTTCAATCGTCACGAGAAAAAGATACGATACTTTTATATACGTCAATTAATCTAGGGTTAAGGTTCTCGTTGCATAAAGGGAAATTTTTTTATTTGTACGCAAACCCTAGTTATTATTTCATTTTTATCACGCTTCCGTTGCATTTTGAACCCGTTCTTTTCCCTACACTGACCTTCCCAGGTCATTTTTGGAGCTTGACATGACTAAATTGACATTTTTCAGTGGTGATGGAGCTTTATGAGCTTCCTTCTACCTGCTTGGATAGATTTGGTTTTTCCCTTGGCAAAACGAAGAGATATTGTAGGATGAATTCGACGCCCTGAAGATCTCTTTGTGCAAGTGGAAATGGTAGCATGCTTCTGGGGTGGTCGCGAGATATCTTGACCTTGGGAAGCTTAAGTCTTCCCTCGTTGGCCTTACTTCGAGCTCCTATTTCGATGTAAGGAGCTTGATTTATTCACATCGAGCTTTACCTAAAGTATTCCTAGAACATGGGCAACCTCGCCTTGCTTCTGTGGGATTGTATGGTAGCTCGACCCTAAGAACCTTAGTCCCTGCTGAGTAATCCTAGACTTGGATCCCTGCTTGGAGAGTGGAAAGTTTATCTTTGGTCCATAGCCAAATTTAGCTATTAACAGAAGTCCCCTCTGACTTGAACACCGGTGATTGAGTTAGGGTTGGAGTCAGATTTTCTGTTTTTTTTGGAAAAAAATTCCTCTCTTCTAGTTGCTAGAGTCTGGGAAAGGATTCTCTCATTAAATACAGAAGACATGGCAAGCAAGGAAGCAGCATCTTTTAAAAAATCCGACTATGTTACGTCAGTCCATGAGAATCGAGGTAATCCTTACCAAAGATCTCGCTTTCTAGCTTGCTTCCATCACCGAAGTAATTGGTTACTATTCCATTCATCCCTATTTAAACCCGGTCACATCGCCTTTCTTCTCACGCATGTCATTCTTTAAAATTTCAAACTTTCAAAACTTTTTTTTCCGTAATCGTATGAACCACCATCTTTTCATCAATTCTCTCAACCTTTCTATACTTGATAATACCGAACTCAAATGACAATGTTCATCGTTTGGTGAAGGGTGGTGATGTCTCCAGCCTAGCTCCCTGGAAACGGGAACGAGAAGATTCTAGTGACGAAGATGACCTTCTAATTCGTCAGCATCGTATTTCAGGTCGAAAACCTTTCGATTGGGTCTAGCCTTTTGAACCAGCCTGATAATCAACTGGACCTAGTCAACGAGGATTCGGATAAAGAATCCGGGTGTGCTGCTGCTATTGGTATGGGCCAAGTTATGGTCGTTGGTACCCTTTCGATAGAAATTCTTCCTTACAACTTCAAGGTCATTCTCGATTCTACAAGTGATCCGAAGTCGATTAATCGTTTGAAGGCCAAGTACATCATTCCTGATAGTATCACCGTCTCTGTTCCTTCCAAGAACTACAATATTCCTGAGGGTGTGCTTCTAATCCACATCGCAGCTTTATAGAATGGGGCTAGACTTCCTCTTAACCCACCCTCTGACGGGCTCTCAATGCCCTGCAAATGGCTTCTCTCCAATTAATTCTTGGCTTTTGGAGACATCTAATTGGCTTCCTCGTGTTATGGAGGGAGTAGTGTGAGATTAGCAAGGTTGCTAGGGAGCCCGAAGTGGAGGAATTGGCTTACACCTTCCAAATTGGCAACCATTCTGATGGCCCAATAAGTCAGTTCTATGCGAAAGCCAAAAACAAGCTCAACTTCATCGTACCTAGAGCTTCCAAAAAAGATCCTGTCTGGAATGGGAGAATGGATCTTGGTGGAAGGTTATTGGGAAAACTCGATTTTCATTGGCGGACACGAAGTTGACATTCTGCCAAATAGATCAGGGTGACCTCCTCGGTTACCTTGGAGAAAAAAGGGCCATCCGCTTCAGTTGGGGTTCCGTCTGCCTCTATCTCCCCTCCATCTCAACCTGGGTCCCTGATAGAGATTTTACATCCCATACATCCCGAGTACTGGGCAAGGGGACTACCAACCCACCTATTACTGTTGCCCCCCACTCCTGCTTCAGTTTCCCATTATGTCACTGCTACCATTGTTGTTATCCCTGTGGTCAGCTTAATTGATGCTCTTGCTCCTCCACCCGTATCTCTGGCTCTTAAGCTTTGAAGGCCTCGAGACTACTGTTATGGAGTGTCCTCTTGCCTGCCTTCAACATCAATCAAGTTCCGCTGGACAAGATGAGGTCGTGGAATGATTTATCGCTTCTTGTCCAGGTGGTTTCCTCTCTCTGATGACTTCAATGCCCATCGACATCCTGATTACCAAGGGGTTCGCTCTCTCTGTCGAGGTAACTATCATCCTTTGTCTATAATCGAGGTAGCTAGTTTGATTATTTTCTATCTTGAACTTTACAACTTGTGGCTTTTAAATTCATTTTCATCATGAGCTACCAAACTACCATTCTTCATGATTGCACTGCAAATGCTGAGGGCAAAGCTGAGAGGGCCATGGGATTGCTTGCTCGAGCTTAGGAAATGATCACCAACTAGAAGATGATGGAGAAGGAGCAGGCCGAGCTACAACGCGACCAAGAGAAGCTGAAGCGGACCTACGACCAAGAGATCCTCAAGTCCAAACACTGGCCACGGAGAGAGACTTATGGAAAGCAGAGGCAAAGATGCTTGATGTTGAAAACCAAAGCTTACATACTCTGGTGGCTAAGCTACAGACTAAAGTGGAGGCCTTATTAGGGAATTGGTACTTCTATACGTCCTACCAAGTTTTTGAAGTGTTGCCTCCACCTTCGACCTCTTCGTCATTGATTGCTGGGACAGGGACAAGATTATGGCTAAGGTCCAGGAGATGTATCTATCTGCTAACGACGGAACGGGCACTTCAGGCACTTCGACGGAGCGCCAATTGTTGACCTCGATTTTTTCTATGGATGAGAAAGTCAACAACGTTGGATTTTGTTATGACCTGTCAAAAGAGAAAGAGAAAGAGAATGTAATTGGAGCAATAATGATAAGAGATTATGTGGTAAAACTTTGATTATCGGACAAATGTCCACGGGTGGTTGAATGCACAACCAAGCCAAATCCAATATTTAAACAAAGAATTACACTACTCGATCTCTCTTTCCTCTCTCTTGAATTTCTCTCTATTTTTTTCCTCTACCTTTTACAATGAGATCATGGGCCTATTTATATATGCATAGAATCCTAATCTTCGTTGTACAAGTAAGAAAAAGGAATTGTATTTTACTTTAGATTGGTTACTTATTGAAGTCATATTTATCTTCCTTCCTATTTTGGAGCCTTGTGAAGATCAAGTTTGAATCTTGGTGTGATTCCGGTGGCATAATCTCTTTAGGACTTATTTCCTTATCAGCATGCAGTCTTCTTGAATAACTGAGTTGTTACTTGATTTGGAATATGTTTACTGTTTAGCGTTTTATCCTCCTGGAAATTCTCTTCGATACGGATGTCTTGCGTATTGGAGTATGATTCTTGGTTTACCCATATATGTTAATCGTTTATTGGATTTCTTTATTCGGGTTTCATGAATTGTCCCGAGTAGAACATAATGTGCTAAGTACTCTGTCCCGACTAGGACACAACGCGTCGAATACCCATGTTCAAACTTACTCAGGTTCTTATTCCTTTGTGATGTCTCTGAATGGTATCCTCTAGATGCCAACTCGGATGCCTATCTAGCAATCTTTTAAGGGATTGTCCTACAAGTCAGTGATGTGTACATTCAACAAAATAAACAAATAACAATACCCCCTTAAAATACTTTTGCCGAGTAGAGTTTTGTTTGGCAAAAGTATTTAAATCGAGCTTCCGACTAGACTTGTCTTTCCCTTCCTAATTTCTCATTAATGTACGAATAATAATCTTTAAACAATTCCTCACATTTAAGACATGTTTTTATGGCAACCATGTATGTGCGGTTTGTCTCTTCATGCGAAATATAATGATTGTGACATTTTAAAATCTTGGCGGCCTAATCTATTCTTTCCACGACACGTGTCCTCTAAACATTTGGTTTCATATATCATTTATGAGACGCGACTCGTCATCTATCAGATACGCTGTCTATGTCACCAAATCCTTATTTTGATTTTTCCCTTTTTTTGAGACCCTAGGGTTTCATGTCTTTGACCTTTTAAATAGTTTATTTAAAATGAAGGAGGCAGCTTTTGTTGTTCATCAGAAGCAAAAACCTAGTTTTTTTTGTTCATTTTCGCAGAAGCAATAAACACCAGAAAACCAAGGTTTTCATGTAGAGATTCATCTTTACTCTTTACTGAGGCTTTTCCCAGTTGCTTCACGTCTGTTTTAAAGGTCAGTATAGATGAATCTTGTTTCACGATGACATCCTTTTGTTATAGCTTTCGAAGCGCTTGAGTGTGTAGATTTTCAATTGGTTTCTTGTGTTCGTAGGTTATTAGGGGAAACCCCTACTGATGAGCCTGATTTTCTAGATGTTGATGTTTCTGAGCTTTATCCTGATGTACATTTTAGTTCTAGCTTGGCTGGGCATGGTTGAGAATGGTGTGATGAGATCTACTCCCCAAATAGAGAATGAGTAAGGCGAACTAATGGAGGAAAGCCATTTTGGGGGTAGATGGCTAAGATTCGTTGTCTTCAGGCAAGATTCACAAGATCGTTCAAATTGCCTCGTATCTGGGTGTAAGGTAGGCCAATAATAACCCATACAGAGCACCTCGTATGCCAGGATTTCACCTTCTACGTGGTTCCCGTAGTCCACTGAGTGTTCCTCTTGAAGTGTCCATCTCGCATCATCGGGTTCAGGCATTCTCAATAATGGAAGAGATTTTCCCCTACGTTAAAGGTATCTATCGACTAGGCAGTGACCCTTTTTGGCTTACGTCCATGATCTGAATCTTCAAAGAGCCTTTCATTCTGAAGGTAATCAACAATAGTTACCATTCAGTAGAGGAGTCGGTTTACCGAATTTACCTCTTCACCTTTGGCTTTTTCAGACTGGGGAATCATTTGTAGCAGCACTTTTGGTAACGCTTGTCCTCTAGTCGTAGCGATTTTGGCCAGGACATCAGCCATGTGGTTCTTCTCTTTGGGAACCTGTTCAATTTTCACTCTTTAAAAAGTTGCCATAGTTTCTCGGACCTTTCCATTGTAAGCCGCCATGTTCTTACCCATGGCTTAGTAGTGTCCCGTTACTTGGTTAACCACTAGCAGTGAGTCATTTCAAACAATAAGGAAATCTACACCAAGTTCCCTGGCCACCTTCATTCCTGCAAACAAAGCTTCATACTCTGCATTATTATTCGTGGTGCTAAATTTAAACCTGAAGCAGTGGCAACATTCGACTTCATCAGGATCGGTCAAGACAATATCAGTTTCACTGCATGCCTGGTTCGATGCTCTAACTGTATAAAATATCTAGATTTCGTGATATGTGGGCCACTCAGAGGACTATTTTTCTGGACAAGGGGACATGATTAAGCTTGCTGTGGCATCCAGATTAGATTCCATATTGAATTCTATCATAGAATTAGCCAAGGCTTGAGCTTTAATAGTGGTTCTTGCCTTGTATTTGATGTCGTATTGGGTAAGCTCTAAGGCCTTCAGGACCAATCTGCCCGATAACTCAAGTCTTTGAAAGAACTGCCTCAAAGATTGATCTATGACCACCATGAGTGTGTGTGCCTGGAAATAGGGTCGAAGCTTATTGGTTGTTGTCACAAGCGCATAGGTGAGCTTTTCCAGAAGTGTGTAGTTCTTTTCGGACTTTGTCAAGGCAAAACTCACATAGTAGATATGTCCCTAGACTCCATCCATACACTCCTTTACCAAGGCTCCGCTAGTGGCGGTCTCAAATATAGCAAAATACAGTTCCAACTATTCTTCTATTGTTGGCTTCACTAGTAGTAGTGGGGAAGCTAGATAACCTTTCAAGAACTGGAAGTCTTGCTCACTTTCCTGGTCCCATTTTATATTCTTTCCCAGCTTAATAATTTATAAAAGGAATACACTTATCTATGAGTCGCGATATGAAGCGGTTCAGAGAAGTCCATGTAGTTTGATAGTGGTAGGAGATTCGAGGTCCAAGATGGCCTTGATCTTCCCAGGTTAGCCTCAGTCCCTTTTTCATGCACCAAGAACCCGATGAATTTCCCTACTGCTACTCTAAAAGTGTATTTAGCAGGGTTCAGCCGTATCTAGTTCTCTCTAACCACCTGAAAAGTCTTGTGTAGGTGATCATGGAGTTGGCCTGCTACTTCGGACTTAGTGATCATCTCGTCTATGTATACTTTGGTGGTTCTTCCTAACTGCTCCTTGAACAACTTGTTCACCAATCATTTGTAGGTGGAACCTGCATTTTTAAGACAAAACGATGTTACCTTGTAGCATTGGAGGCCTTGCTCGGTGATAAAACTAGTCTTGTCTTAGTCAATGGGGTGCATCATGATCTGGTTATACCCCAAAAAGGTGTACATAAAACTCAGAAGCTTGTTTCCGACGATGGAGACAACTAGCTGGTTTGAAAATTCACTTAATCACTTATATTGTCAATGAAAGGAAAATCGTGCAACGGAAGCATAAAAATAAAATTTATAAAATTAGGGTTTAGTATAAGTAAAAAAATTTCCCTTTTAATAACAAGAACCTTAACCATAGATTAATTGATGTATATAAAAAGTGTCGTACCTTTTTCTCTTGATGATTGAACTAGCGCCGAATTGAATCCGTGAAATCTTCCAATCCAATTACGAACGTAAATCACATAGGAGTTTCTTTGAATTGTATACCTTAGGATGGAAACAAACAAAATCCTTTTTTTTTGTTAGTCACAATAATCCTCCAAGAAGAAAACAAAGAACGTTAGGTCATTTGTGAATTGTCAATCAATTTGATTGAAACTTGCGTGAACCTTGATTCGATATTGTACACAAAACCTTTTAATGTAAAGGCGACTAGTGTACTATCAAAAACAAACGTTCTTTCTTCCTTTTCTTGTTTTCCGAATCTCACACCATTTCTTAGAGTTTATCGAATTTTGTCTAGATTAAAAAAAAAAATTCTCTCAAAATTCTTATGGTGGCCGAATTCTCTCCAAGTAGAATTCTTAGGTTGGCCAAAATTTTCTCTTATATAGGACTAGGGTTGGCCGAAATTCCTTCCTAGAATTATCCTAGGGCCGGCCGAATTTTACAAGATATATATATATATATATATATATAGAATCACAAATCCTTTCCTAAGAAGGGTTTACTTGGTGGGTAAGAATCCTATCCTTTGGTGGATTTACTTGGTTGTTACGAATCCTTTTCTAAATGAATTCTATCCTACACCAAGACTCCTAATCCAACTCAATAGTGTAATTGTAATCATATTAAAGATTTCCTAATTTGACTAGATAAATAATTCTTTTTATTTATCTACTTATAAAATATAATCTTTAATATTAATTATACTACCAACAATAGTCTGATATTAGGAGACCTTCTCCTACTAGAAAAAGATTTTGATTTTTAATTAAACAATTAATTAATTTCCTTTTAATTGAATAATAAAATAAAAAACAATATATTAAGCTATTTTATATAGCCTTGCCTCCCAACACATTATATGGCAAATATATTATATTTCATATTTTATTAAATCCATTGTACCTTAATACAAAGTCCACATGTGAACTAGATTCATTCTTACAAAAAGAAACAAGTCCAGATGCCTTAATACTATTCTAGATGGACCACTAAATTGGTCCGGTAGAATATATCAAGTGATCCATGCTAGTTCGTGTGGATTGGGGATCTTAGAGGGCTATCTAAATTTAATCTCCAATAGACACAACCCAATCTCAATAAATAAATGATTCACTTAGGTCCAATCTATTAATTTTAGTTCATTCAACTAAAGAACTAAAATTAAACTCTTAAATAAAGATAGAATAAGTTAATATTCCTCATTCGTACCCTAGACAATCCTAATGGAAAAAGTGTATCCTCATGAAGAATATCGGATATTTTGACTTGTCCAGAAGCCATGTTTCAATAGACACTATTAAAAGCTTAACGTTAAGATTTAATATCCAATACCTTAATACATCCACATGATGATATTCTACTCGCATTTCATAAATGGAGCCACGATGTCTATATCTAAAAATGAAGTCCTCTATCGATTAACAAACGAATACCACCAAACTATCAAGGATAGACTATACAATATAATCGTACTCATTGATAGCTCAATTGATAACACTTGCAACCATAAGTCCATCATTTATCTCAGAGTTCATACAGACTCTCCGATTGTCTTCAAGTGAAAACTTTTATCAATTGATGGTTCTAGATAAAGTATTTCATTGTGATCCAATTCAATGTACCCAGTGTACTAGATTATTTTTCCCAAAGACACCACACTTTGATGATTTTAGACTCATCATAACACATTTGTTCCCACTCAAATGCTAGCAAAAGAATCTACAACTTTAATAAGATAAAGGCGCCCAACCTTTTATCATAAGTTGTGAATATTATTCAAGACTAACTAAAGAATTGTGTCTACCTCGTACACATCTAGATGTATGAACAATTCTTCTTTTGTCATAGTCTTTTGACCTTATGATTATTTACTTTTAACAATTATAATTATTAAACTATAAATGCTATAAGATTTGTTAAACTAGAAATCACTTTATTAATATGAAAAGATTGTCAAATACATTATTATACTCTTGCTATCGAGCATAATCCCAACAGTCAAATATACCTAAAGGGAGGTGAATAGGTATAATCTCAAAATTTTTGCAATTTCTTTTTCTCCACAAGAAGTACAATTGCATAAAGAAACAATAACAAGTAAATTGATTCAACTAGCAATGTGATGTCAATTAAGCAATGGATGAATCAATACAATTCAAGGAAAGTAAAAAGCAAAAGACAACACAAGGAGTTTTATGAGGTAAAACCTCAAGAATAAGGAAACATCTGCGAGTTGATTCCACAACCACCGGCAAAAACAAATCACTATGACAAATAGGAGATACACAATCAAGAGGCAATCAACACAAGATTCACTCTTCAAGCTACCTACACCTAGTTTACCCTCGGCCCTAGTAAACTTAATATACCGACTCCCTATCTAAGACCTCCCATCTATAGGAAGATTTTTACTTGTCTATCCAAGTCCTCTTGACTCTAGACAAGACTTCCATGCACAAATCAAAGAATCACTCATCAAAACGAGACTTCCAATGCTTAGCTATCCGAACCACCCAGATTCTAGCCAAGACTTCCAGTGCTCAAATCAAGAATCACTCTAAGAAATAAAAATTCCAACCTCTTCACAAGGAATGTGATCTAAGTGAATACAAATGATGCAAACACACACAACATAGTATATATGATCAATATATCCTATGGATACTAGAAATTAATCAATGAGTACATATCACATGTATTCTAGTCTAACTCCTAAAATAATGCAATCAATCAAATGATGCATGTACATATCAAATATGCTATTTCAACAAATCAAAGTGACCAAGCGTATGTAGAGACTATTTATCATAGAAAATATATCAATAATCACTGAAAATAGCCCTAGATTTGAAGCTAGCACAATACAACATCACAAGCATGTGAAAACATAGATTTAATAAACCTAACTCAACATGCATGTAAATTGAAACTCAATCTAGCTTTATTAGAGTTCATTACTCTAATCAATAATCACACATCAAACAAACATATATAGAAGAACAAAACCCAAGGTGATTGAAGACATGAAGATCAAACTCAAGAAAGAAATCAATACCTCAAGTGAAAAATGTGCAATCTTATTTTCGTGAGTATAACTACAAGAAATCTCATTTAAATGACTTCAAACTCTTACGAAAAAGATAAAAGACTGGTAGACAAGAAATCTCTGTAGGTAAAAATCGGTTCAAAACACAACGGAAGCGTGAGAAATCGAAAATTAAGGTTTGCGTAAAATAAATTTTCCCTTTTAATAACAAGAACATTAGCCCTAGATTAATTGATGTATATAAAAAGTATCATACCTTTTTTTTCCTTGACAATTGAACTAGCGTCGAATTGAATCCGCAAGATCTTCCAATCCAATCACGGACGTGAATCACCTAGGAGTGTGGGCTCCGTTTCTTTAAATTGTATACCTGAGGATGGAAACAAACAAAATCTTCTTCTTTGTTAGTCATAATAATCCTCCAAGAGAAAAACTAAGAACGTCCGGTCACTTTTGAATTATCAATCGATTTAATTGAAACTCGCATGAACCTTGATTCGATGTTGTACAAAAAACCCTTTTGATGCAAAGGATATTAGTGTACTATCGAAAACAAAAACGTTCCCCTTTTTCTCTTCTTGGTCGATTTCACACTATCTCTATGAGTTGGTCGATTTTTTTCCAGAGTAAAAAAAATATTTTTCTCCCTCAAAAATTTCTCTTGCTAGGCCAAATTCTCTTCTTGAAAATTGCTTAGCATGGCTGAAATTCCTCTCATAGAAAAACATAGGATGGCCGAAATTAACATACGTATATATAGGATCATAAATCCTCTCCTAAGAAGGATCATAAATCCTCTCCTAAGAAGGATTTACTTTGTTGGCAAGAATCCTTTCCTTAGGTGGATTTATTTGGTAGTTAAGAATCTTTATATAAAAGGAATTCTATCCTATTATATATATATATATATATATATATGGGCTGGCCAAAATTTCATTTGGTATATATTAGGATCACAAATCCTTTCCTAAGAAAGATTTACTTGGTAATTAAGAATCCTTTCCTTAGGTAGATTTAGTTGCTTGTTACGAATCATTTCCTTAGGTAGATTTACTTGGTTGTTACGAATCCTTTTCTAAATGAATTCTATCCTACACCAAGACTCCTAATCCAACTCAATAGTGTATTTGTAACCATATTAAAGACTTCCTAATTTGATTAGATAAATAATTCCTTTTATTTATCTACTTAACAAATATAGTCTTTAATATTAATTATACTACCAACAATAGTATAATTTTAGGAGACCAACTCCTATTAGGAAAAACATTTTGACTTTTAATTAAATAATTAATTAATCAAAAAATTAATTAATTTCCATTTAATTAAATAATAAAGTAAAAATAATATAATTTAAGCTATTCTTAATAGCCTTGCCGCCCAACACATGTATATAGGCCATATATTATTTTTCTTATTTTATTAAATCCATTGGACCTTAATAAAAAAGTCAACATGTGAACTAGACTCATTCTTACAAAAAGCAACAAGTTCACATGCCTTAATACAATTCTAGATGGACCCCTAAATTGGTCCGATAGAATATATCAAGTGATCCATGCAAGTTCGTGTAGATTGGGGATCTTGACGGGCTATCTAAATTTAAGCTCAAATAGACACAACCCAATCACAATCAACAAATGATTCACTTAGGTCCAATCTATTTAATTTTAGTTCATTCCACTGAAGAACTAAAATTGAACTCTTAAATAAAGATAGAATAAGTTGATGTTACTCATTCATACCCTAGACAACCTTATTGGAGAAAGTGTATCCTTGTGAAGAATACCAGTAATCGCCAAGAGCTCTAAGACCGCCTACAGCTCTCCAAGTTACCATATTTACTCATATGACCACATTTTGAACTTGGATATTTTGAATTGTCCAGAAGCTATGTTTCAATAGACACTATTGAAAAATTAACGTTAAGATTTAATATCCAATACCTCGAAAAACCCATATGATGGTATTCTACTCTCATTCAATAAATGGAGCAACGATGTCCATATCTATAAATGAAGTCCTCTATCGATTAATAAATGAATACCACCAAACTATCGAGGACAGACTATGTTATATAATCGTACTCATTGATAGCTCAAATGATAACACTTGCAACCATAAGTGCATCATTTATCTCAGGATTGAGATTGACTCTCCTATTATCTTCAAATGAAAAATTTTATCCATTGACGTTTCTAGATAAAGTATTTCATTTTGATCCTATTCAATACACCAAGTGCACTAGATTCTTTTGCCCAAAGACACCACACTTTGATGATTTTAGACTCATCATAACACATTTGATCCCACTCAAATGCTAGCAAAAGAATCTACAACTTCGACAAGATAAAGGAGCCCAACCTTTTATCTTAAGTTGTGAATGTTATTCAAGACTAACTAAAGAATTGTGTCTACCTTATACATATCTAGATGTATGAACAATTCTTCTTTTCTCATAGTCTTTTGACCTTATGATTATTTGCTTTTGACAATTATAATAATTAAACTATAAATGCTATAAGATATGTTAAAATAGAAATCACTTTAATAATATGAAAAGATTGTCAAATACATTATTATACTCTTGCTATCGAGCATAATCCTAACAATCTCCCACTTGCTCTATAGCAAATGTGTCATATCTCTTATCCCCTTGTTCTCTAGATGCTCATCAAAACTCTTTTGTGGAAGAGCCTTTGTAAAGGGATTCGTTAGATTTTCTGCTGACGCGATCTTGGTAATCGTCATGTCACCCCTATGCACAATTTCCCTTTGAAGGTGATACTTTCTTTCAATTGGATTCCCTTTCTTATGACTTCTTGGATCTCTCGAATTAGCCACTGCTCCACTATTCTCACAATAGATAATGATCTATTTTTTCGCATCAGGAACCACTTCCAAGTCAATAAAGAATTGGTGGAGCCAGACAACCTTTTTTGCTGCCTCGTATACGGCAACATATTCGGCTTCCATGGTGGAATCGGCAATACAAGATTGCTTGATACTTCTCCATATGACAGGCCTTCCACCAATAGTAAACACAGATCCTGATGTTGATCTAGAGTCAAAATCTGACTAAAAATCAGAATCAGTATACCCAACAGGAATTAAATCCCTTCCTGAGTATGCAAGTATATAATCTCTCGTTCTCCTTAGATACTTGAAAATATGCTTGACTGTCGTCCAGTGATCAGGACCAGGCTTCGATTAAAACCTGCTAACTATGCCCACATCAAAACAAATATCTGGTCTAGTATAGAGCATTTCATACATGAGACTTCCAATTGCCGATGCATATGGAACCCTACTCATGAATTGCTCTTCATGCTCATTCTTAGGAACTTGTTCCTTAGAAAGTTTGATTCCATGTCTGAAAGGTAACATACCTTTCTTGGAATCTTGCATGGAAAACCTAGACAAGATTTTATCTATGTATGAAGCCTGGGATAATGCAATCATTCTATTTTTCTATCCTTTATGATTTGGATACCAAGAATATAACTTGCTTCTCCTAAGTCCTTCATATCAAATTGTTTTGCTAACCATTCTTTTTTTGATGTCATTACACCTACTTCGTATCCGATGAGTAGTATATCATCATCGTAAAGAACTAGGAAAACCAACATGTCGCTTTTAATCCTTTTGTATACACAAGGTTCATCAAGGTTTTGAATAAATCTAAAAAATTTTAAGGCTTGATCGAACCTTATGTTCCAGGATCTGGATGCTTGCTTCAATCCATATATGGATGTTTACAACTTGCATACCCTTTCCTCTAGGCCCTTTTCAATGAATCCTTTTGGTTGCATCATATAGATGCTTTCGTCAAGACTTCTTTTAAGGAAAGCTGTCTTGATGTCCAGTTGCCAAATCTCTAGGTTTAGAGATGTCGCAATGGATAAGAGTATCCTAATGGATTTAAGCATGGTCACATGATAGAAGGTTTATTCATAATCGATACCTTCCTTCTGTGTATAACCTTTAGCTACCAATCTAGCTTTAAAGGTTTCCACCTTTCCATCCATTCCACTTTTCCTCTTGTATGCCCACTTGCACCAAATGGTCTTATCCATTTAGGCAAGTCTACAAGAGACCAAACTTTTGTTTTTGAAGATAGATTCAATTTTGGATTGCATTGTCTTTTGCCAATGGCGACAATTAACATCTTTCAGTGCTTCCTTGTATGTATAGGGGTCATCGTCGTCCGAAAGATTCTCTACAGATTCTCCTAGACCGATGTATCTCTCGGGTCGTCTAACAACCCTCCCACTACGACGAGGTATGGTAGATTGTTGATCTTGTGTTGGTACAGAACTTAAAATTGGGCTTGGTTGTGAAACCTTTTGTGGAATTTTATCTCCTAAAAGCTCATTCAGGACAATTATACTTTTAGGAACAAAATTATTCATATAGTCCTTTTCCAGAAATTTAGCATTTGTCAAAACAAATACATTAAGATCTGAAGGACTATAAAAATAATATCCTTTTATTCCTTTTGTATACCCTACAAATATGCTTGTTTATAAACGAGACTCCATCTTTTCTGTCTTTCCTTTTAACACGTGCCCGCAACATCCAAATATACTTAAGTGTTGTAAACTAGGCTTTCGCCCATTCCATAACTCGTGCGGTGTTTTAGGAACCGACTTAGATGGTACATCGTTTAGAATGTACATTGCGGTTTATAAAGCATATCCCCAAAAAGAATTAGGGAGCGTTGAATAACTCAACATACACCTAACCATGTCCAAAAGAGTTCTATTTCTCCGATCTACCACCCATTTTATTGAGGTGTACTTGGTGCAGAAAAATGAGAAATTATCCCATTATCAATAAGATATTGCTGAAACCCGCCAGATAGATATTCTCCACCATGATCAGACCTCAAGATTTTTATGCGTTTCTCAAGCAGATTTTCAACTTCAGCTTTAAATGTTTAGAATATGTCAAAAGCATCCGACTTATGTCTCATGAGATACACATAGCCAAATCTTGAGTGATCATCCGTGAAAGTGATGAAGTACTCATATCCACCTCTAGCTTCAATGCTCATAGGTCCACATATGTCACTGTGTATTAAACCTAAACATTCAATGGCTCTTGTGCCTTTGGTCGTAAACGACCTTTTGGTCATTTGACCTTCCAAACAAGATTCACAAATTGGTAGATCATCAAC
This sequence comes from Dipteronia dyeriana, assembly GCA_032871835.1. NCBI lineage: Eukaryota > Viridiplantae > Streptophyta > Magnoliopsida > Sapindales > Sapindaceae > Dipteronia > Dipteronia dyeriana. Next base: position 85,249,673 of record CM065297.1, read on the forward strand.
CTTTAAGTCATTTAGAGGTCCGTCACATACCAATCTTTTAATCCTATTAAGCCTAATATGACCTAGGCGCAAATGCCATAGGTAGGTTTCATCTTTTGATAATTTTACTCTTTTACGATTAGGTTTTGTTGATTCCATGTCTGACAAGTGAGAGATATTTCCATCAAAATAGAATAAACCGTTTTCCAATGTACCTTTGCAAATAATTTTTTCATTCTTACTAATAATAAAAGCTTTATTAAAAGTAACCGAATAACCAAATTTATTTAATCAAGAAACTGAAATTTAATTCTTCTTGAATTGAGGTACATAATAAACGTTTATTAAAACTAAATGCCTATAAAAATCTAAATTGATTCTAATATCACCCACTACACTAGTAGACACCAACGCTCCATTGCCTTAATGAAAGTTGAATTCATTCTTATTCAGTCTATTTCCTTTGACCCATTTCACCATAAAGGAAACACTTCCCTTTGATCTTAGTTACTTTCTTGGTCTCCTTCTAAGAAGCCCAAGTTGCTTTTTCATATGTTGTTTCTTGACCTTCTAACGGGTCTTAACAGTAGCAACTTTACCAACCATATGAATCCTTGTCTAGAGACATCATCATGTCAGTAGCAGTCTCCATTCCTTCATGTTGCTGTTGCAACACGTTGGAGATGATGACCATAATGTAACGTACATTTAGCCATCTCAAATAAAGACTTCCACTACTGATACTCATCTCTTTGCTCCTGAGTAGATTCATTAGTTTGGTGGTTAAGGAATATACAGAATGAACTTATACTTTTCAGCTTTTTACAACAACCCAATATTCCTTTTCCATATGACATAATTATCATCAGTTAAAGTATTATCTTTTAGGATATTGATTAGGGATGGGGTCATGATTTCTTTTTAATAACAAAAATTATATAAGCAAACAATCATGATATATCACTTTTGAATATTTATCTTGAATTAAATAAAATAATTCAATTGTAAAATTCAACGGTGATTCAACACCTATAAATGTCACGCCTCCTTTGGGAATTCGCAACATTTACTAGTTGGACTAGGTCCCACCTAATTGTTAACATAACAACCAACGTTTTCAATTTTAGCCTTGTAATTTTTATTAACAATAACTCTTGGGAGGATATTAATAAAATTACATTGAGTGTAACACCAAGTTATCGACCTTCAATATAATCCATCACGAATATCCCTCCTTTGGGAGTAGATATCGTTTGGGCTAATTGTCTAGTCTATCCTTGTTAGGAAGTATCTTGCTAAATTCCATTAATGAATACCCCTTGGGGGTTATTCATGAAACATAAAGTTCAACTAAACTTGGACGCTGTAGGTGTTCCAAAACACCTTCTCCCACTCAATTGTTTAAGGCGTGTGATCAAATTCCAAAGAATGATTTACCAAGTTATCTAGATACCAATTTAGATACTCAAACCATTCAATGCATGTTCATACCAAAAGAGATATATGAGTGGCACTCCTATTCTATATGACATGTTATCAAACAATGACAAACATTGCAATATTACGAAAATATAAATAGCTAAAATTTTGGTCCATCCTAGAAAAACAAGTAAATTACATATGTCTTGGAATACAAAAACTCCTTTCTTGGCGAACAAGTCTTCACGCGACCTTCGTCGTCCAGACTCTCTCGGCTACCTCCCATGGGCGTGCGCACCCTTGGCCCCTACCCATGGGCGTGCATATGCCACAAACCCATAAAGGGCTGCCATAGGGCTGTCGTGCGCAGCCCATGCCACAACAAAACGTGGTTGTGTGCTTTTCGCACCCACGTTTGTTGTTACGGCTCGCACGGTCCCAAACTTGTTCCGGTTGCTCCTAATTCTTCAAACCTTCGAGCCTTCGATACTTGATTGTATTATAGAAGAATTATAAAAAAAAATACTGCAGTTTTTTTATTACAATAGTGCAGTTTTTTTTATTACAATAGTGCAGTTTTTTTTTATTACAACAACAAAATAAAAAAAAAACTTAGCAACTACCAAGAAGGAAATTATGGCGATGATAGACCATCATTCTTATTACAATCCCAAAAAAAAAATTCATTGAATTCTAGGACCAAAATTGAGCAATAACTAACCACATATAAAACATATATATATCCATACATTCCAATGTAAATATATATGCGAATACCTAGAGTGTCATCTCTTTCTAAAACATACGTATATACAATAAAAATAAAAAGATTCACGAACACATACATCAATTAATCAAGAATACAACCTGGCTCTGATACCAATTGTAGGGAAAAACGGTTCAAAACGCAACGGAAGCGTGAGAAATCGAAAATTAGGGATTGCGTATAAATAAATTTTCCCTTTTAATAACAAGAACCTTAGCCCTATATTAATTGATGTATATAAAAAGTATCATACCTTTTTTTCCGTGACTATTGAACTAGCATCGAATTGAATCCGAAAGATCTTCCAATCCAATCATGAACGTGAATCACCTAGGAGTGTGGGCTCCCTTTCTTTAAATTGTATACCTGAGGATGGAAACAAACAAAATCTTCTTCTTTGTTAGTCACAATAATCCTCCAAGAGAAAAACTTAGTACGTCCTGTCACTTTTGAATTACCAATCAATTTAATTGAAACTTGCGTGAACCTTGATTCGATGTTGTACACAAAACCCTTTTGATGCAAAGGATACTAGTGTACTTTTGAAAACAAAAACGTTCCCCTTTTTCTCTTCTTGGCCGATTTCACACTATCTCTATGAGTTGGTCGAATTTTGTCTAGAATAAAAGACAAATTTTTCTTCCTCAAAATTCTCTCTTTCTAGGCCAAATTCTCTTCTTGAAAATTGCTTAGCATGGTCGAAATTCCTCTCATAGAAAAACTTACGCTGGCCGAAATTAAAATACGTATATATATATCAGATCATAAATCCTCTCCTAAGAAGGATTTACTTGGTTGGCAAGAATCTTTTCCTTAGGTGGATTTATTTGGTAGTTAAGAATCCTTATCTAAAAGGAATTCTATCCTATTATATATATATATATATATATATATATATATATATATATATATGGGCTGGCCGAAATTTCATTTGATATTTATTAGGATCACAAATCCTTTCCTAAGAAGGATTTACTTGGTAGTTAAGAATCCTTTCCTTAGGTAGATTTACTTGGTGGTTAAGAATCCTTTTCTAAATGAATTCTATCCTACAACAAGACTCTTAATCCAACTCAATAGTGTATTTGTAACCATATTAAAGACTTCCTAATTTGATTAGATAAATAATTCCTTTTATTTATCTACTTGTCAAATATAGTCTTTAATATTAATTATACTACCAACAATTGTATAATTTTAGGAGACCAGCACCTATTAGGAAAAATATTTTGACTTTTTTTTTAAATAATAATTAAAATAAGATAATTTAAGCTATTCTTAATAACCGTACCGCCCAACACATGTATATAGGTTATATATTATTTTTCTTATTTTATTAAATCCATTGGACCTGAAAATACAAACACGGTTAAATGCTCAAGGCTAATCTAGAGAGAGGGTGAATAGGTTAGGCACTTTTTTTGACTCCCTGAGAAACAAAAAAAAGTTTGTCCCTCTAGATTGCTTGTATCACAATATATATATCAATTAAAGACACTTAATCAATATATAAAACAAGTAAAGTGTGATACAAACAAGTAATCAAAACACATACACAATCTATATTATAGAAAGGAAGTCAACTTACATATAGAGTTCTATCCATAGTATTCAAATAACAAATGCAAATATAAGAGAGATAGAGATAGAGAAAATTTGACACAACATATAACATGGTAAACCTCCAAAGAGGAAACATCCACGGGTTAGCAACCACCGGCGAACAAAATTCACTAGTAGATAAGACAAGTACAATCTCTCAAGTGGCCCATTCAACTAGAAACTACCCTCACATCCTACTCATGAAGATGTCACCCTCTTGCTCAACAATCCAAGATCTCACACCTCTTGTCAAGACTTCCTCGCTCACCCTTCTGGATCCTCACGACCCTATGCAAGACTTCTTGCTCAACTATCTGATTCCTCCCGACTCTAGTCAAGACTTCCTCGCTCACCCTTCCGGATCCTCACGACCCTAGGCAAGACTTCTTACTCAACTATCCGAGTCCTCCCGACTCTAGTCAAGAATTCCTCGCTTGACAATCCGAGGTCTCTCACCTCTCGTCAAGACTTCCTCGCTCAACAACATAGGTCTCACACCTATTGTCAAGACTTCCTTCTCACAAGGTATCTAAATGATCATGAATGCAAAACGCAAACAAGCACTCAACATAGAATGTTATAATCAACACATCCTATGGAAAATACTAGACATGAGCATGAATGCACAAAACAAATGTAGTCTAGTCAATCATGCATGTTTAATCCATCTAGATCATGTAAGATATGTTCAACATTAATTACAACCTAGATACATGCATAGATCTAAAACTTGAATCACAAGACATGTTCAATTAACACATAATTAAGTTTAAATCTCATAAACCAAAAACATGCTAAAATCATGTGACAAAGTCATTTAGACTGAAGCAAGAGTTCTAGAGCATATTTCCTATTTATAGATTCAACAAAGCACATGAATAGCTCAAAAGAACACAAGCACATGTATTATTGTGAGATTTCGGTCAAAGAGAGCCTAATACATATGAGGGACTATTTTACACAAAATAAATCAATCAAAGATCATCAAATAGTCCTAGAATCAAAGCAAGCACAATACAATCCCAAACATGTGAAAACATAGGCAAAATCAAAAACCTAACTCAACATGTGAGATTTCAATTGAAACTCAATCTAGCTTTAAATGAGTTCAAAACTCAAATCAAAACAATCAGAAGACACATATATATGTTGAAGAAGAAAACCCAAGGCAATTGACCAAGTTTTAAAAGAAAACTTTGAGAGAAAATCAATACCTTAGTTGATTTGGTGCAGTCCCGTTTTTATGAGACTAAACTCCAAAAACAGCAATAAAACTAACTCAAACCCTTAGAGAAAAGATGGAGGATGAATATACAAACACTCTAAAATTTGAATCACTCAAATCGGAGTTCAAATGAAGAAGTTATTGTGTTTGGAAGGTGAGAAAAATTGGGAGAAAATTCTGCACTCAAATTTTAAATCTCTTCTTCGAATGAAATGTGAGAGGGAAGGTATATATAAAGGAGAGGGAAAATGGACATATAAAATGACCAAAAGAGACAAGAAGCAGCCAAGCTTGCTTGCTGCCCGAGATGGCGCATGGGCATCTCGGGGGAGCAAGCCTTCTGCCTCGAGATGGTCATGCACCATCTCGAGAAAGAAGAGCTTTGTTGTCTTCTTTTTCCCTCGACCTCCCTTCGCGTTCTTCGATCGTTCTCCAGGCTCCATACTCTGAATTTTAATCTGTTTGCGGATTACAAGCTATAACTCACTCACGGACATGGAAATATAAGATATTCAACCCATAAAATAATAATTCAATTCGATATATGAAGACAAAGACAATGTATGCAACATGAGTTGAAAGTGTAGTATCTTTTGACTTAGAACTTGAAATCAATAGTATAAGTAACCAAAATGACCGGAACTCAATCAAGAATGATTTAAGACTAAAATAAATTTCAATATCCATGTTATACAAACATATACACATACAAACACAATTCACACTAGAATGCAAACTACATAGAGATAGTCTCCAATCATGCATTTTCCAAAACATGTTATTTTCATACCAATGCATGAGCATTCATCTTCAAGTGTGTGAATATGTTATACATGGTGCACAACGATGTAGGGACACATATGAATAAATTGTATGTGTGTGCCTATAATGGTGCACAACGATACAGGGACACAAATGTATGAATTGTTTGTTTGTGCATTAGCCTTGTAAGAGAAAGATAAGGTCTCAGTATACCTTTGTAGAACCATATGGCATCCTTTCTCTTTGAAGACTTTGAACTTGCTTTGACTAGTTGTTCCTTTTTTTGAAGTTTGAATCATCATGAATCTAAACAACTAAATCATTACAAGTAAACAACATTTTGATATGGAATTAATGCCAACGCAATCTAAAACCTAACAATCTCCCCATTTTGCAAATTCCATGTCAAAACACCTATACATTTACTACAAATATAAAAATGAAGATAGGTCACAAAATCACTCCCTCATATTACAATGAATAAGATTTCTATAACTAATCTTCATCAACTCTTGAACTTCATCTTGATCTTCTCTTGAAGCAACCTACAAATCATCTCAAATCACAATGCATATACAAGAGAAAAAACAACAAATGACAACATATAATATGGATAAGAATATACAATTAAGTCCATAAATACATGTATCTCCCCCTCAATACATGCCAAAACACAAGAATTCTTAACCAAATCTTAAGACTAATTATTACATGCCATTGAAAGTTCAAAATTTCACAAAAAATAACATAAAAATAAACTAAGCAACTAGCATCTCTTTATCCCCCCTTTTGACATGAAATGATGCCAAAAGTTAAGAAAAATACCTCAAGACTCAAATTCCAACTACTTGTTCCTTCAAAGAAAGTCGTGCGAGTAGTTGATCTAACATAATGCTTGAGAGGTGGTCATAAACTTGAAGTAATGCACCTCCAACTCTTTTATCCTAGCATCTTGTTTAACAACTATAGCACTAAGTTCATCAACCTTCTCCTTCAATTGTATAGCCCAATCCGGAAGAATATTTATGCTAATCACATGACTATCAACTTGAAAACTACTAAATAGCCCAAAAGTATCACAAGTCTTACCCTTATTCTTATAAGACATGTATGACACACGTTTATCACAATACTTTTCCAAGGGTTGAACTAACACATCATCTTCTCTACTCTTAATCCCACGAGCTAAACATAATGATGTAATAAACCCCGATAATGCAAGCTTTTTATCACCTCTAGTAGAGAAAGCCGCACTATCAATGTAATACATGAGAAGATCTCCAAGGTTTATAGGTTGATTAGTTACCAAGACATACACTATTTTGATCTTGTCTTTATTCAACTCGGTTGAATTCGAAGATCCAATAATGTTAGTGCAAATGAATAGATGCCAAAATGCACTAGCCTTAGTTAACTCATGTTGACTAATATATGCTCTACTTTTCCACTCAAAAGAAGCATTGTCACAAAGAGTTATACCCATGATATTTAGATTCTCAATGACATCCACATCTAGAAAATGAGAATCTATATCATTAGATAGCCCAAGAAACTTGTTAATGTTTTCCTGGTTAACTCTAAACACAAAACCCCTAATTTCCATCAAAGCATCTAACAAGGTGGCACTTTCCCTATATTTAAGATAAAACTCTCTAACAAGAGTATCATTTACAACTCCTAACATGCTTACCCAAGATTCCCAATATCTATCATTTAAGCACTTAAGAACATAAGAATCTTTACACTTACCAAAGTCAATGCCTCTCTCTTGAAATATCTTCTTTGTTCCAAAGATCCCTAAATCTTTTGTCCTTGAAGCTTTGGATCCTTTTGAGGTAGACTTGGCTTTCACAACGGGATTCAATTGATTTCCACTTCCAGTAATCTTAGTTCTTCCTATTTTTTTTCTTGTGTTATAAGATGCTATATACATAAAACAAAAGTGAGTGAAAGACAAAACAAGCATATTAGTCACAAAGATATAAAACAAAGACATATGACTTAAGAATGAATCATCATGCAAGACAAAGATAGTGAGTACTATCTTACAAGTATCATTAAGTCAAAATATGCCAACATGTAACAAAATGAAGCATGTGAACATATCATAAAAGAGAACAATGTCTAGCATACAATGCTGCCCCTTGATAAATGTTATAACTAAAATCAATGATAACATAAAGTTCACAAAGATGTTCACACAATCACACATTCAAGCAATTTGGAGAAATATCAACAAAATAAGCTTCATATTCTAAGAGAGATACACAAAGAATTTTCAAGTTCTCTCATAATTCTTCAACAATTGCTAAAATATCATCATACTCTTAAAAAAAGTGTGTGTGAGAGAGATATGCTTCAAATATATATCAAGAAGTAGTTTGATAATCAACATGCAAACAATTTCTAACAACTATTCATCTTAAGCTTTTTCCATAAAAAGTCAAACAGATTATCATCCAGAATTTTTTGCTTTTTAAGACAACAGATTTCAACATATGTGCATGTGTGTGCATGTGGATCATCATCCCATTTCTGTTTTTCAACCCGAGCTCATTTGATTTTCAACTATACTCCTTTTTAAGCCTTCCTCATTTTCTTTTTAGGCTTTGAATCAAAGAATTTTTCTTTTCATGATTCCATTTCAACACTTCTTTGATTTTCCTTTTTTTTAACATAAACTAAATTCACTTCATGGCGGCTTTCACTTCATGGCGGCTTTCACTCATCATAATGGTGTAGCTCTCTCCAACATTAGGTAGCTTTCATAACCAATATGTGTAGCTCTTTCCATGAATGTGCTCGTTAAGTTCTATGTATTTACTGAAGCAAAATGGATACTAACCATAGGTCATTTTAAATGTACTTAAACATATAAACTTCAAGGTGTATCCAAAGTTTACATATTAGTAAACTCAACCTACTAGCAAAACATATAAGAGAAACAAGGTTCAATTTTAGAAAACCAAGATTTTATGGCTCATAAGCACATGATTTAAAAGCAATAAGTAGAGACTTATTCAAGATCATTACTTCTCTAATGAGTAGCTTTCAAAGAATATGAAGCTCATATTTTCAAAAGTAATGCCACTCAATAAACTATACTCAAATAATCATCAAAGTTAAGATCAATGTGAACAATATCACTATTAGATCCTAAAATAGCAAATGTCAATATCCTAAAATAGCAAATGTCAATGAGAACCATATGTATGCTATACAAAATTCTCTAATATGACATGATATGAGATGTATATCAAAAAATGAGTCAAAATATGAATATCTAAGAGAACATGCATTAAAGTATAGAGATACATGTTGCATATTATATTCACCAAATATCATACTTCTGCCCTTTTTATGAGCACTCTTGCCTTGAATGTCCTCATGACACCAAGTTGACGATGTTTCACAACAAGAGTATAAAAAGCATAATATCTCAACTCAATCAACACATATATCAAAAGAACTTCTCTGAAGTTAACCAACAAATTTTGACCATCATAACAATTATGATGTGAGATAACCAAGTTCATATCAATACATGGAGTATTCAAAGCTAGCACATATCAATACATGGAGTATTCAAAGCTAGCAAGCAAGAATTCTCAACACAGTTGATATATTGACTCAAAGCTACCTCACATGTGCTTCTTATATTAGTGATAAAAGCATTCACCCTTGAACCACTTGTTCTTGTGTGTACTTACACAAACATTTTCAATATCATCCTTGACAACAATGTTAAATCTAGAGTAAAGTCCTTCTATTACTTGATTAAGAAGAATATCATTAATACACTCTTCCTTAACATTTTCAACACAAGCTTTGTCAAGTTGAACAAGATTAGTTTTCTTTCTACTCCACAACTTCTTTTCATGCTTAGCAATAATATCATGTTTCTCAACTTTTAAAACCTTAGCATATTCAAGTTGAAGTTTAATCTCCTTATCTCTAGATTCATTTCGTAATTTGCATTTTTCAATATATTTATAACACCTAGGCTTAATGTGACCTATTGTGTTGCAATAATGGCAAATTGGAATAAAAGATGAGATTGTACCTTTTGGAGTTGAACTGGCTTTACTAGGAGTATGCTAAGATACCTTGTTTGCCAACTTCTTCTTGGCTTTTGATCTTCTCTTCTTGTGTGGTTTCTTATCAATCACGACTTCATTCAAGTGAGTAAGAAGTGGTACTTCCAAGAGCTCCTCTTCAACTACCAAGTCATCTTCACCACTATGAGAGTTAACAAGATTCCTAACACTAGACACACTTACCAAATCATTCACTAAGTCCTTGATGGCCTCCTTAGCCGTGTCTATCTCTTCCATTAATTCTTGTTCTCTCTTCTTCAAAGAAGATATCACATTATCCTTCTCAAGGTTTATCTTTTTAAGTTCTCTAAACTTCTTCATAATATCACCTTTCTCACAAAGAAGTCTACAAGTGACAATCATAAACTCATCTAGTTATTTCTTGATCAAATCATCCTTCTCAACTACCTCTCTTAGAGCATTATCTCTATCTTCTTCAAGCTTCTCTATCTTGGCCAACAACTCAAGATTAGTAGGAAAGGAACTAGAGCTTCCATGATGATTTGTATCAAATTTCTTGTTCAAAGATATTGTACTATCAACATCTAGTGGAGAATGAGAAGCCGTTAAAGCTACAAAGTTGCTCACCAATTCTTCATCACTTGAAGACTCAATACTAGAGCTCTCATTATCACTAGAGTTATCATCACTCCAAGTAGCTGCCAACACTTTGCCTTTCTTGTCTTTCTTAGATGGATTCTTGGTGTACTCACTAGCAAAGTGACCGAAACCATGACAATTGTAGCATTGATCCTCTTTCTTGTTCATGGCTTGACTATTCTTCTCATTCCTTGGAGATGATGTTTTCTTAACTCCCTTTTCCTTAGAAGACTTACCTCTAGGCTTGGCATTCTTCTTTAGAAACTTCTTGAACTTTCTAACCAAAAAAGCCATCTCTTCATTTTCATCATCACTTTCCTCCTCAATAGTATTGAGAGCGATTCCCTTACTCTTAATCTTTGGCTTCAAGCACATCTCATAAGTTTGGAGAGATCTAAGTAACTCATCGATGTTCATGCCATCCACATCCTTGCTTTCCTCAATGGCCGTCACCTTTGATTTAAATCTCTTAGGAAGAGACCTAAGGATTTTCCAATTTAAACACTCTTTTGAGATAGGTACTCCAAGTGCTTGACATTGGTTAGCAACATTAAGAAGCCGGAATTGGAAGTCTTCGGACTTTTCTTCTTCACCCATACTTAAACCTTCAAATTGTGATGCCAACATTTGAAACCTTGATTTCTTCACTGCTAAGGTTCCTTCATTAGTAACTTGGAGAGTATCCCAAGCTTTCTTTACGGATTCAAGATTTTGAATGTTAGAGAATTGATGACCATCAACTTCGCCAAAGATGGCATTCATAGCACGATGGTGCCACTTAGCAACCTCAAACTCATTCATTGTCCATTCACTCATTGGCTTAAGTATCATGGTTCCGTCCTCTTGAACCTTGATAAGAGGACTATAACCTTCTTCCATTACCATCAAAGTCCTTTCATCAATAGAGCGGATGTAGGCTTTCATCCTCAACTTCCAATACCCATAGTTAGTGCCATGAAGTAATGGTGGCCTAGTATTTGAGACTCCTTCCGCCATTACATCATCTTGTAAAACTATGACCTCAAAAGCTTTGTAAAAACTGTGAATGTATCACCTGGACTCTCACTAAGTACAATCTAGTGTCCTGCTCTGATACCAATTGAAAATAAAAACACGGTTAAATGCTCAAGGCTAACCTAGAGGGGAGGGTGAATAAGTTAGGCACCTTTTTTAACTCCCTTAGAAACAAACAAAAGTTTGTCCCTCTAGATTGCTTGTATCACAATATATATATATATATATATATGTATATATATATATCAATTAAAGACAATTAATCAATATATAAAACAAGTAAAGTGTGATACAAACAAGTAATCATAACACATACACAATCTATATTATAGAAAGGAAGTCAACTTACATATAGAGTTCAATCCATATTATTCAAATAACAAATACAAATATAAGAGAGATAGGGATAGAGAAAAGTTAACACAAGATATAACGTGGTAAACCTCCAAAGAGGAAACATCCACGGGTTAGCAACAATCGGCAAACAAAATCCACTAGTAGATAAGACAAGTACAATATCTCAAGTGACCCCTTCACCTAGAAACTACCCTCTTATCCTACTCATGAAGATGTCGCCCTCTTGCTCAACAATCTGAGGCCTCACACCTCTTGTCAAGACTTCTTTGCTCACCCTTCTGGATCCTCACGACCCTAAGAAAGACTTCTTGCTCAACTATCCGAGTCATCCCGACTCTAGTCAAGACTTCCTCGCTCACCCTTTCGGATCCTCAAGACCCTAGGCAAGACTTCTTGCACAACTATCCGAGTCCTCCCGACTCTAGTAAAGACTCCCTCGCTTGAAAATTTGAGGTCTCCCACCTCTTGCCAAGACTTCCTTGCTCAACAACATAGGTCTCACACCTATTGTCAAGACTTCCTTCTCACAAGGCATCTAGGTGATCATGAATGCAAAATGCAAACAAGCACGCAATATAGAATGTTATGATGAACACATCCTATGGAAAATACTAGACATGAGCATGAATGCACAAAACAAATGTAGTCTAGTCAATCATGCATGTTTAAAAGATCATTAAATAGTCCAAATATCAAAGCTAGCACAATACAATCATAAACATGTGAAAACATAGGCAAAATCAAAAGCCTAACTCAACATGTGAGATTTCAATTGAAACTCAATCTAGCTTTAAATGAGTTCAAAACTCAAATCAAAACAATCACAAGACACATATATATGTTGAAGGAGAAAACCCAAGGCAAATGACCAAGTTTTAAAAGAAAACTTTGAGAGAAAATCAATACCTTAGTTGATTTGATGCAGTCCCGCTTTTGAGAGATTAGACTCCAAAAACAGCAATAAAACTAACTCAAAACTTTAAATAAAAGATGGAGAATGAATAGACAAACACTCTCAACTTTGAATCACCCAAATTGGAGTTCAAATGAATAAGTTATGGTGTTTGGAAGGTGAGAAAATTTGGGAGAAAATTCTGCACTCAAATTTTAAATCTCTTCTTAGAATGAAATGTGAGAGGGAAGAGATATATAAAGGAGAGGGAAAATGGACATATGAAATGACCAAGAGGGACAAGAAGCAGCCAAGCTTGCGTGCTTCCCAAGATGGCGTGTGGGCATATCAGGGCAGCAAGCCTTCTGCCCCGAGATGGCCACGCGCCATCTCGGGAAAGAAGAGCTTTGCTGTCTTCTTTTTCCCTCGACCTCCCTTCTCGTTCTTCGACCGTTCGTCGGCCTCCAAACTCGGAATTCTATTTTGTTTGTGGATTACAAACCATAACTCTCTCATGGACATGGACATATAAAAAACTCAACCCAAACATAATAATTCAACTCCATATACAAAGACGAATACAATGTATGCAACATAAGTTGAAAGTGTAGTATCTTTTGACTTAGAACTTGAAATCAATAGTTTGAGTAACCGAAATGACCAGAACTCAATCACGAATGATTTAAAACTAAAATAAAGTTCAATATCCATGTTACACAAACATATACATATACAAACACAATTCACACTAGAATGCAAACTACATAGAGATAGTCTCCAATCATGCATTTTCCAAAACATGTTATTTTCATACCAATGCATGAGCATTCATCTTCAAGTGTGTGAATGTGTTATACATGGTGCACAACGATGTAGGGATACATATGAATGAATTGTATGTGTGTGCCTATAATGGTGCACAACGATGTAGGGACACAAATGTATGAACTGTGTGTGTGTGCCTTAGCCTTGTAAGAGAAAGATAAGGTCTTAGTATACCTTTGTAGAACCATATGGCATCCTTTCACTTTGAAGACTTTGAACTTGCTTTGACTAGTTATTCCTTCTTCTTTGTAGCTTGAATCATCCAACACAATCTAAAACCTAACAGGACCTTAATAAAAATGTCGACATTTAACCTAGACCTATTCTTACAAAAAAAAGAAGTTCACCCTTAAATTGGTCCGGTAGAATATATCAAGTGATCCATGCAAGTTCGTGTGGATAGGGGATCTTGGCGGGCTATCTAAATTTAAGCTCTAATAGACACAACCCAATCATAATCAACAAATGATTCACATAGGTCCAATATATTTAATTTTAGTTCATTCCACTAAAGAACTAAAATTGAACTCTTAAATAAAGATAGAATAAGTTGATGTTACTCATTCATACCCTAAACAACCTTATTAGAGAAAGAGTATCCTCGTGAAGAATACCAGTAATCGCCAAGAGCTCATAGACCGCCTATAGCTCTCCAAGTTACCATATTTACTCATATGACCACATTTTGAACTTGGATATTTTGGTTTGTCCAGAAGCCATGTTTCAATAGAAACTATTGAAAACTTAATGTTAAGATTTAGTATTCAATACCTCGAAACATCCATATGATGGTATTCTACTCTCATTCAATAAATGAAGCCACGATGTCCATATCTATAAATGAAGTCCTCTATCGATTAACAAATAAATATCATCGAACTATTGAGGATAGACTATGCTATATAATCGTACTCATTGATAGCTCAAATTATAACAATTGCAACCATAAGTCCATCATCTATCTCAGGATTGAGATAGACTCTCCGATTGTCTTCAAATGAAAACTTTAATCCATTGACGGTTCTAGATAAAGTATTTCATTTTGATCTTATTCAATGTACCCAGTGCACTAGATTCTTTAGCCCAAAGACACCACACTTTGATGATTTTAGACTTATAATAACACATTTGATCCCACTCAAATGCTAGCAAAAGAATCTACAACTTTGACAAGATAAAGGCGCCCAACCTTTTATCTTAAGTTGTGAATGTTATTCAAGACTAACTAAAGAATTGTGTCTACCTCATACATATCTAGATGTATGAAAAATTCTTCTTTTCTCATAGTCTTTTGACCTTATGATTATTTACTTTTGACAATTATAATAATTAAACTATAAATGTTATAAGATTTGTTAAAATAGAAATCCCTTTATTAATATGAAAAGATTGTCAAATACATTATTATACTCTTGCTATCGAGCATAATCCTAACAATCTACAACTTGAATCACTTGATTCAGACTCTAGAGGAGAAATTTATGGTGTTTGGGGTAAGAAAACTAGAGAGAAATTTTTCTGCACTTGTTTTTCTTCAACTTCTACACTAAATGAAAATGAGAGAGAAATGAAGTATTTAAAGGAAAGTGAAAGAGGGAAATGATCAAGCAAAGGGAGGGTGCTACCTCTGCCTTCTCGTGGAGGCATGTGGCATCCATAGGGGTAGAAGGCATCATTTCCCGTATGGGAAAGAGTGTTTGGCCCTTTCCTTCCTCCTTTGAGTCCTCTTTGTATTCTTCGACCATTCTCCAACCTCCGAAATGCGACTTTGAATTTGTTTTTGAATTACAAACCAGTACTCCCTCACGAACATGGATGCCAATAAAACTTTGATAAAATATATGGAATTCAACTCGAAGCACAAGGATGAAAACTATGTATGTAAAAAGACACAAAAAAATTTGTAACTTCCTATTTAGAACTTGAAATTTAATGAATGAGTAACAAAAATGACCGGAGTTAAGCACAAATTCAATTTCAATACAATAAAAATGAAAACAATAAACACAAGTATGTCAATTCCTAGATATAGTCTTAGAACATACAAATTCTCAAAATTTGTCAAATTATTACTAATGTGTGTCCATACTTTAACAAGTGTGTGTATGTGTTATCCAAATTGTGTACATTGATGCAGGGGCACAAATGAATGTAATGTGAATGTGTGCGCTAATGCCTTACAAGGGGAAAAAGGATCTCGATACCTTAGCATCCAAGTAGGCACTTTTCCTTTTGAAGACAAATTTTGCATAAGAAGTTGCATTCCACCTTTAAAGCTCATATAACCACGTACCACCTAAGCAACTAAACATTCGAAAGAACGAGATACTTTCTCTAGAACCATCAATGGATAAAAGTTTTCACTTGAGGACAATCGGGGAGTCTATCTCAATCCTGGAAAATGATTGACTTATGGTTGCAAGTGTTATCATTTGAGCTATCAATGAGTACGATTATATAGTATAGTCTATCCTTGATAGTTTGGTTGTATTCATTTGTTAATCGATAGAGGACTTCATTTATAGATATGAACATCGTGGCTCCATTTATTAAATGAGAGTAGAATAGCATCATATGGATGTTTTAGGGCATTGGATATTAAATCTTAACGTTAATTTTTCAGTAGTGTCTATTGAAATATGGCTTATGGACAAGTCAAAATATCCAAGTTCAAAATGTAGTCATAAATATGGTAACTTGGAGAGCTATAGGCGTTCTATGAGCTCTTGGCGATTACTGGTATTCTTCACGAGGATACACTTTCTCCATTAAGATTTTCTAGGGTATGAATGAGCAATATTAACTTATTCTATCTTTATTTAAGTGTTCAATTTTAGTTCTTTAGTGGAATGAACTAAAACTAATAGATCGGACCTAAGTGAATCATTTATTGATTGTGATTAGGTTATGACTATTGGAGCTTAAATTTAGATAGCCGGCCAAGATCCCCAATTCACACGAACTTGCATGGATCTCTTGATATATTCTACCGGACCAGTTTATGGGTCCATCTAGAATTGTATTAAGGCATGTGGACTTGTTTCTTTTAGTAAGATTGGGTTAAGTTCACATGTGGACTTTTTATTTAAGTCCAATAGATTTAATAAAATAGGAAAAATAACATTTGGCCCATATATATAGGCTTGGGTGGCAAGGGACTATTTATTAGTCTTATATTTTTTTTTTATTATTTAATTAAATGAGAATTAATTAATTAATTAATTAAAAGTCAAAATATTTTTTCTAGTTGGAGATGGTTTCCTAGATTCATATTATTGTTGGTAATATGATAAGTATCAAATACTATATTTGATAAGTAGATTTATCTTGTCAAATTTGGAAGTATTTGATTTCTATTAGGAAGTTTTTTTGATTTAGCCACAATTTAATTATATTCAATAATTGGTTATTGAATAAATGCACTATTTGAGTTGGATTAGGAGTCTTGGTGTGCAAAAGAATTCTTTCTTCGAAAAGGATTCTTTGTCACCAAGTAAATCCACCTAAGGAGAGTATTCTTGCCCATCAAGTAAATCCTCCTTAGGAGAGGATTTGGACACCTATATATATTCCAATAGAGGAATTCGGTCAAGCTAATAATTCTATGCCAAAGAATTCAGCCAAGGCTTGTTGGTGTCTTGAGAGAACTTCTTTTTTATTATTTTGCTTATATAGTTAAAAAAAACTTCATCCAACTCTTGTGTGTATAATTCGGCCAAGGAGAAGAGAAAAGTGGAACGTTTTTATTTTTGATAGTGTACTAGTATCCTTTACATCAAAAGGATTTTGTGTACAAAAATCGAATCGGGTTCACATGAGTTTCAATAAAATAGATTGATAATTCACAAGCAACCGGACGTTCTTGAGTTTTCTCTTGGAGGATTATTGTGACTAACAAAGAAAAAGATTTTTTTTGTTTCCATCCTCGGGTATACAATTAAAAGAAAGGGAGCTCACACTCTTAGGTGATTCATGTTCGTGATTGGATTGGAAGATCTTACGGATTCAATTCGGCACAAGTTTAATCGTCACAAAAAAAAGGTACAATACTTTTAATAAACGTCAATTAATCTAGGGTTAAAGTTCTTTCTATTAAAAGGAAATTTTTTAAATATACCAAACCCTAATTTTACACTTCCACCGCATTTTGAACCGATTATTCCCTACAATTGGTATCAGAGATAGGTTGTACCCTTGATTAATTGATGTATATGTACTTGAATCTACTTCTTTTTATTGTAGATATGCATGTTTTAGAAAGAGATGACACTCTAGGTATTCACATATATATTTGCAATGGAATGAACGGATATATATATATATATGTGTGTGTGTGTGTGTGTGTGTGTGTGTGTGTGTGTGTGTGTGTGTTTTTATGTGGTTTGTTATTGCTCAATTTTGGTCCTAGAATTTCAATGTATTTTTGTTTTGAGATTGTAACAAGAAGGGTGGCCTATCATCGCCATAATTTCCTTCTTGGTAGTTGCTAAGTTTTTTTTTTTAATTTTATTGTTGCAATAAAAAAAACTACAGTATTTTTTTGTTTAAAATACTGTTGTGATATATTCAAGTATCGAAGATTCAAAGATTCGAATAATTCAGAGCAACAGGAACAAGTTTGGTATCGTGCACACCATAGCAACAATCGTGCATGGTGTGAAAGTGAGATGTTTTGGAAAATATATGTATTGAGACTATGTCTATGTAGTTTGCATTCTTGTGTGCTATGTTTTGTTTGTTTATATATTTGCATAACATGGATCTTGAACTTGATTTTAGCCTAAGATAGTTCATGATTGATTTCTAGTCAATTCGGTTACTTATTCTATTGATTTAGCATTCTAAATCAAAAGTTATAAAACTTTCCAGTCATGTTGCATACATTGTCTTCGTCTTCATATATCGAGTCGAATTCTTATTTTTTGGGTTGAGCTTCTTATACTTCCATGTTTTTGAG
Organism: Dipteronia dyeriana; assembly: GCA_032871835.1. NCBI lineage: Eukaryota > Viridiplantae > Streptophyta > Magnoliopsida > Sapindales > Sapindaceae > Dipteronia > Dipteronia dyeriana. The sequence goes on from CM065297.1 coordinate 85,268,168, forward strand.
GGAGTCTTGGTTCATAATCATCAAACGGATTCGACTTCGGAATTTGAAGGCCAAAGAATGGTAGAAGAACACGAGAGGAGCACAAGGGAGAGGTGTGATGGCATAAGCCATCGTTTGGGCACCTACCCAAGATGGCACGTGGCCATCTCGGCCTTGGAGCCTTACTGCCCAAAGATTCCCATACGCCATCTCGAGGAGGCTCTAAGGCATGGGGGTGTTTTGGTCATTTGGTTTGTTTCTCTTTAAAACACACTCATTCTCTCTCATTCATTACAAGTTGATGATTTGAAGAACAAGAGCAGAAAATTTTCTTTCAACTTTTGATTTTTGTTTTTGTGATAATTTCTTCAATTCTACTCTGAGTCACTTGATTAAAATACTGATTTCAAGTGCCTTGAAGAGATATACAAACCCCAAGCATTTCTAGAACAAAAGGATGTCTTCATTTTTCACAGTGATCAGATCTTCAGTTTGAGATTTCATCCTTGTTTAGTAAAATCATCTTCTTCTTAGTTTTCTTCTTTGATCTTCTTAGTGATTGATCTTATTTGATTAAGAAGCATGACTATGATGATTTTGATTTCATTTTATGGTTTGTTCTATTGATTTTCAAGTTTAGCATGAGTTGTATCCATTTGATTGATTTTTAGCTAAGCTTAATTTTCATGAAATTGATTCTAGAAATATGTTGTACTTGTGTGCTTAAGTGTTGATTTCTAGATTGATTTCATTTTCTAAAAACTAGGTTGTATTCAATTGATTTCTCTATCTTCATATCTATGTTCTTAGTTGATAACATGCTTAGGTTGTCTATATACATTTGTGATTGTTCTTTGAGAGCATAATCTGGCTATCTTGTTGCATGTTCATAGATTGTGTTTGATCAATATAGTCTATTAGTGTGTGAGTGCATCATTTGCAAAAGCTCTTAGATCATTGCCTTGTGAAGAGTTAGAATGTCTTATATCTAGAGTGATTATCTGATTAAGCAATTGGAAGTCTTAGCCAGATTTGAGAGGACTCGGATAGCTAAGCAAGTGAAAGTCTCGACAAGAGGTAGGAGACCTCGGATTGTTGAGCAAGGAAGTCTTGCCTAGGATCAGGAGGATCCAAAAAGGTGAACAAGGTGGCAACAAGTTCATTAAGTAGGATAGAAGGATAGTTTCTGGGTGAAGGGGTCACTTGAGAGATTGTTCTTATGTCATTGTTTACAATTTTCATTAAGCACGTTTATAATTGCATTGTTTGAAAAGAAGATTAAAATTTGAGCATATACCTATTCAGCCCCCTTCTAGGTATATTTACAATAAGGATAAAGGGAAATTCAATTTGTATCAGTGTGGGTGTCTAGACGCATTTAGATTGATCTTCTTTATAGTGTTTGTTATCTTGTTTTTTTGTGTTTCATCATGATTAAAGAACTGTGTTTTTTGTGGCTTCTCTTGTTTAAAGTTAGTCTACTGACTTAGAAGATCAAAAGATCAAAGATCTTATTCAAGAGAATGAAAGGATCTCTAAGATAAAGAAGTCTCTCAATAAGAAGTTAGAAAATCATGATTGTAGCTCAAAATGTGTTGATGATCTTAATGACAAAATTCGTAATCTTGAAAAAAACTTGATTGATAGCAATGATAAATTAAGTATTTTGAAGCATGAAATTGAGCAAAGAGATTAACTTCTTGATCGTGCTATGAGAATTGAAAATGTGCTTAGAGCCAAACTTAATGAGGCTAAAGAGATGATTGATAAGATGTTATCTAGCTCTAACAAAGTGAAAGCTCTCATTAAGGTTGGAAAGCCTTCAAGTGACAAAAGAGGTTTAGGATATGTTAGTGAAAAATAAACTCCTTTATCTAACAAATCTACTTTTGTCAAAGCTTGTAGCAATTTGAATGTAGGTACAGTCTCTAACGGTAAAACCATGGATGCTATTGAAGGTGCCTCAACATCAACAATGAAGGCCAAGAAAAAAGACTCAACAATGCCAATGACAAACTATGCCATCATCAAATGCAAAAGACAAGACATCTAGTGTTTCGCGCCAAAGAGGTAAAAAAGTGAGAAGGCAAAATGAGTTGAATGCTCATGCAAATGGTAAAATTCTCAAATTCATACCTATTTGTCATTATTGCAACATGGTAAGACACATAAGAACTAGATGTCTTGAATACATTCGTAAATGTAAACTTGCCAATGATTTGCATGTTATGTCTTTGAATTGTCCTAGGCAATCATCCATGTATGAATTTAGAACCAGACCTAGGAAGACCTTAGAAAAGCATGTTGAGAATAAATGTGTTGATGATCTGTTTGTTAAACCTTGTGTTGTGCATCACTCTACTATACAGAAGAAAATTGATAATGCTTTGTTTGATTTGTTTGAAAATGTGACTAATGGAGTCAATGTGCCTAAAAACAAGTCAAAGCATGGTAATAAGAGTAGAAGTGAAAACCTTGTGAAGAAAGTTTGGGTTAGGAAAGAAACAACATAATGTCATGTTGCACAATACGCACTTGGAGTCAATAATAAAAATAAAGGCAAGGTATCATCTCAAACTCCCATTGGTTTTTCTTCTCATCCTAAAGGTATTGTCTCTACATTTATTCCTATTTGTCATTTTTGCAATACCATTGGTCATATTAAACTGAAATGTTATAAGTATATTGAGTATTGCAAAAATAGGAAATGCATCTAGATATAAGGAGATTAATCTTAAATTAATGCATGCTAATGTGTTAGAAGTTGATACGAATAATGTTGTTTCAAAGCATGTTAAAAATAATTGGGTGAAAAAGAATGTTAGTGACAAAAGAAAGATGAAGAAGCTTTTCTGGAGGATGATCCATCTAGACATGATCACTTGTGTGCTTGTTGAATAATGAAGAGGATTGCACCAACTTCAACTTGATGGCAAGAGTTCAAACTCTTAGCAAGGAAAGAAATGGTGTTAAAGGAATTTGGAGTGAAGAATGAAGTGATTGGTTGAAGATTTTCTTGTGTTAGACAGATTAATGAGTGATTTTACTAATTATATATTTTTGTTTCTTGTAGGAAATGATCAAAGATAAGGAAAAGGACTTGGCAATCATGAAGACCAAAAAGTTTGGTAATCATCATGGAAGTTCAAGTGACTTAAGCATCGTAGATGAGCAAGTGGAGTCTACTACAACCAAAGAGAAGTCACTAGGGAACAAAAGGATTTCAAAGGCCAAGTCTTCAAAGGTCAAGTGCAAAATCAAGAAAAGTAAGGAGTCTTCACCATTGGTACACTCTCACCTAAATAATAATATCTCAAAATTTATTTCGGTCTACAATTTTTGCTATGTTGTCATGAGTGTATTAGATGATTCAAACTAGTGAATGTGATGCATGCTAATGAGATATGAAAATCTTCTATGAATGTTTCTTGCATGATAACACTTTGAGTTTTGTGTGTGATAATGATAATCGTGTAAAGAAATTTGTTGAAAAGATTTGGGTAAAAATGAGTGTTTCATATGATCATATGCATAGTCTTGATATTATCTTTGTTGATAGCAATAATGATGCGTTTAACATGAGAATATCTTTATAGAAAGATAGTTGATGATTTATCTTCTAGATATTATATTCCCATGAGAAATGATCATGTTGGATTATGTGTTTATGCACCCAAGACTAAATGGGTCAAGGGTGAGTGCTCTTACCATTAGTGTAAGATGCACATGTGAATTAGCTTTAGGATTAGTGTCAAGAGTGTTGAGAAACTTAGCTAGCTTGCTTTGATTCTCCATGTATTGACATGAACTTAGTTATCTCACAATATTTGCTAGGAGAGTCAAAATTTATTGATTAACTTTGGAGAAGTTGTTTCCATGACATCTATTTGGTGATTATCTTGTTAAGACTTTTGAAGAAAGTCATTTTTATAGTTGTGTGAGTTGAAATGTTTTGCTTTTTATTCTCTTGGGATGAAACACCTTTAACTTGTTGTCTTGAAGATAAACAAGCCAAGAGAGCTCATAAAAAGGACGAAAGTGTGACATGTGATGAAAAAGCTTGCAAAAGCTATATCTATATTCTAATGCTTGATTACTTGGATTTTTCATCTCTCGGCTCACTGTTTGCATTACATTATGTAGCATGTCATATTAGAGAAATAACATAACATTTATATAGTTATTTATGACATTTGCTCTGTAAAGATCTTTTAGTGATGTGTTCACAATGATCTTATTCATGATGCTTGCAATGCTTGTTTTAGTGTTGAGTGCTATTAACATCTCTAAAAATCTGGTTCAACACTCACGCATAAAACATATAAACATTAGGCATCAATTCATTAGAGAACTTGTTGAACATTCAGTAGTATCTCTTGAGCATATGCCTACTAAATATCAACTTGCGGATTTGTTCAGAAAGCCCTTGGACAAAGAGAGATTTAAATCTCTTAGAAGATCCATTGGCATGATTTGTATTGATTAATGCTTGTGTGTGGTTGTGAGTGGCTGTGAGTGGCTTGATAAGCAAAACTATATTGTTTATCTATTTCTTTGAGAGCTACTCATGTGGGAAGTAATGATCTTGATAAAATAGCTTTTATTGCTTCTAGATCATGCATTTAAGTCTCTGTAAATCTTGTTTTGAAAAGTGCACAAATGCTTCTCTTATATGTTTAAGTTTGAGTAGTTGAGTTTGACTATATGCTTATTATGGATACATCTTGAAGACTTTTGACTAGCACTTTTAAAATGATCAATGGTTAGTATCCATTTTCCTTCGACATTACATAGAACTCAACAAGCACCTTCATGGAAAGGGCTACACACTTTGGTTGTTAAACCACCCAATGTAGGAAAGGGCTACACCAATGTGATGAGTGAAAGCCGTCATGAAGTGAATTTTATTTTTATTGTTTAAAAAAAATCAAAGAAGTGTTGATATGGAATCATGAAAAGAAAATTCTTTGATTCAAAGCCTAAAAAGAAATGGAGAAAGGCTTAACATGGAGTATAGTTGAAAAATATTATGAATGCTCGGGTTGAAAAATAGAAATGGAAAAACGAGCCATATGTACACACACGCTCATATGTTGAAATATATTCTCTTTAAAGTAAAAATTTCCGGATGATAATTGGTTTGACCTTAATTGGAAAAGCTTTAGATGAATAAGTGTTGAAATGATTTACATGTTGATATCACAATTACTCATTTTATGTATGCTAGAAGCATTTCACACACACACATTTTTGCTTAATGTGCTTCATTCATTAGCAATGAGAGATTATTTTTGAGAGAGTAATGAAAATCTATGATTCTCTTATTATTCTTGAAAAATAATGGTTTAATTTCTCTTCTCGCTTGAAATGTGTGATTGTATGATTCCCTCGTGAACAAGTTTACTTGCTTAATAATATGTGGAGCATATGTTAAGGGGGAGCTTAGTTTGTTTACCTTAGTTCTCTATACAACTTGTTTGCTCATTATCTCATGATTTTATTATGCATCCCTTATAACCTTGTAGGTATTTTTAATTGGCATTCACCTCTCTCTCTAGGTTGTGTAATATGTTTTTGTCTATTCCTTGCCAAAAAGGGGGAGAAAGTGTTTTCCTCACCATGTTACATACTTTTGATAAAAAGGGGAGAAATCTTGTCTTATGTGGGAGAAAGAATTATTGTTTGCATGAGATAAAAAGAGATAAGGGAATGAGTATTTTTGTTTTGCTTGTTTATCTCACCAATCTTCTTTGTAGAAGATTGCTTTGATTGTTCTTGTCTCACAGGTGCTTTGAATGTGTGAAGATATTCTTGAAGGCTCATGAAGACATTTTATTCTAGGGATATCTCTTTGTAATGTGAGGATGTGGAAATGCAATCAACATTGATTATGAGTGATCATTGTATGGTGAGGTAAAGGTTTTGTCATGGAATAGCCAAATGGGGAGATTGTAAGGTTTTAGATTTGTGTTGGCTTTATTCCATATCAAAACTTCGTTTCTTTGTAATGCTTAGTTGCTTAAGTGGTTCATGATGATAAAAACTTCAAGGAAGATAAGCAACCACTCATGATGCAAAGTTTATATTCAAGAGGATTGGTACTATTCTTGGATGCTAAGGTATCAAGATTCTTCATCATCTTGCAAGGCTTAAGCGCGCGCACACACAATTCATACATATGTGTCCCTGCATAGTTATTGACAGGACCCACCTCGACTCCTCTCTTGAGTACGAGGGAGACCCTGTGGGCTGAACTTTTACTAGCATGGTAAAAGAACTTTCTACTGAAATTTCCATAGAAAATACTTGCTTTTAAACAAAAAATGTAAGGAAAATATTGGAGAGTACAAAATGTACATAATTACAATTTCTTTACACATTTTCGTTCGTTACAAAAAAAATTGTCAAAATTGATCGATCGGACCAAAAACCGACCACTTTAAAAACTAACACACCAGTCCGTCCAGACTAGAAAACCGAGCAGGCGGAGTAAGAAACCCGAGTAGGTCGAGTGGAAATCCAACCACGTTCTTACCATGCCTACCATCCCAACCATGCCTACCGTCCCGACCATGCCTACCTCACATTTCTAAATATGTACATGAAAATTAAAAATGCATGACTTTTATGCTTCATGATGTCATCGAGTGGCCCACCTTAAAACTTCTGAGTCCGCACAACCGAGCAGCTACCTGGAAAAATATTTTAAAAGTGAAAGGATGAGCGCTAACGCCCAGTGAGTGAATGAAAACTTTTAAAAACACTTTTCTAAACCACTTTACAATAAGCATTCAGTAATACATAGTATAAGATAATATATCTACTTTCGTAATGAATAAATTGAATAAACTGAATGCATCTCTTTTCTGAACAAGAGTAAGAAAACTTATAAGATCTTAATCTGCACCAAATTAGTATCCATGGATATCTTCAATATGTAAGCCGATTACTTCGTGCAAACGTAGAGTCGGGAATAACTTCTGATCATACACGTGCAAAGCGACTCAATTACTCTTTCTCTGGTCATACACGTGCAGAGCGACTCGACTGACTTACACATGTTTAGAACGGCCCCAAAAGCCAACAATAATCATAACTGGGGAAGGGTACATGCCTGGTGCTTTTGTAAAAATCATAATCTCTTCTTGATATTTCACAAAAGTAATATAACTGATTCTGAATGCTAATATAAGAATAAAACATGCTTTCAGTTCTCTGTATAATCACCATCATTCATAAAAGAGAATAAAATGCTTAAAAGATTTGCAACAATTAATCTTAAGCATAAAGCTAGAAAATTTTGAGTTAAAAACAAAACTGAAACTTAATTCACTCACAACTTATACGTCAATCTTAATTCGGACCAAGTATGCTAGGTTCCCTTACTTTGTCTTCTTTCCCTAACAATCACACAAGATCTAATTAGAAGCTGGAACCAAAGAATAATCAACTGAAATCCATAATCACGAGAGAGAGCTTCACTGACTTCTCTTTCTCTTTCCTTTCTTTCGCTGGATTCTACTACTTTCTAGCTCTCACAACATTTATCCTCAAATATATATATATACTTATGGAAGGACACAGCTAAAGTTGTGAGCTAATTAACTAAGCTTACAGTTGTCTATCAGCCATGCAGATCACCTAGGCTTACTCACCTTATGGCTTTTCTGCTTCACGCTTATCCAATTTTTTTTTTTTCAAATTAGACCTGAAAGACATGGGTGTTTCATTTCACCCCTCCATATAAGAATTTCATCCCCGAAATTACTTACCTAGCCGAAATAAATGGGAATACTGAGTCCGCATCTGATCTTCATGTTCCTAAGTCGCCTCTTCTACTGCATGATTTCTCCATAACACTTTTACAAGAGGAATAACTTTAGTACATAATACTTGTTCCCTTTTATCTAGAATCTCAATAGGTTCCTCTTCATAAGTTAAATCTTCTCTTAACATCACTGGTTGCTTGGTTAAAACTTGCGTAGGGTCGACTATATATTTTCGAAGCATAGAAACATGAAATACATCATGAATTCTGGAAAGCTCTGAAGGTAAAGCTAAACGGTATGCCACTGCTCCTACTCTGGCAATGATCTCATACAGACCAATGTATCGTGGACTTAACTTACCACGTCTTCCAAATCGAAGTATACCTTTCCAAGGTGAAATTCGTAAGAACACATAGTCACCTACTTTAAATTCAAGTTCCCTTCTCCGCTTATCTGTGTAGCTTTCCTGCCTATCTAGAGCAACCTTTAATCTGTCTCTGATGATTTTAATCTTTTCTGTTGTAACTTGAACAAGTTCTGGACCTAACAATTTTCTCTCGTCTACTTCATCCCAACACACCAGGGTTCTGTATTTTCTCCAGTACAAAGCTACATAAAGAGCCATTTCGATGCTAGCTTGATAACTGTTATTGTAGGAAAATTCTATCAATGGTACATGTACATCCCAACTTCCTTTGAAATCCATTACACAAGCCCGAAGCATATCTTCTAATGTCTGAATAGTGTGCTCCGATTGACCGTCAGTCTACGGGTGAAAAACAGTACTAAAATGCAGTTTAGTTCCCAAAGCTTCTTGTAATTTAGGCTAAAATCTAGATGTAAACCGAGGATCTCTATCTGACACTATAGATACCGGTACACCATGAAGACGAACTATTTTATCAACATAAATTCTGGCTAATCGGTCAAGAGAGTAAGTAATACCGATTGATAGAAAGTGTGCAGATTTTGTAAGCCGATCAACGATCACCCATACACTATCGTGACCACTCTGACTATGAGGGAGTTCTACCACAAAATCCATGGTAACATGTTCCTATTTCCATTCGGGAATAGGAAGTGGTTGCAAAAGTCATGCTGGTGTCTGATGCTCTGTCTTGACTTGCTGACAAATTAAACATTTAGCGACGAATTCTGCTATCTCTCTTTTCATACCTTGCCACCAGTAATTCTCTTTCAAAGTACGATACAGTTTAGTACTTCCTGGATGCATTGCATAAGCTGAAGAGTGAGCTTCCTCTAAAATTTCACCTTTGAGTTCCTTAATGTTTGGTACACACAGTCTGTTACCTAGAACCAATGTACCATAACTTCTCACTACAAAATCAGCTCGTAAGATTTTTTGCACTTCTTCCTTTAACTTAACTAAATAAGAATCTTGAGTTTGTAATTCTCGTATACGATCAATCAAAATAGGTCTAACCTGAAAGGTAGCCAGCAATGCTCCACAATCTCGTGCTTCTAGCTTAACTCTCAACATTCTTAATTCAGCTAATAATGGAAGGTAAAGATGATTTACCTTCCAATTCATCCTCAAATGAGCCATAGAACTTGAAGAATTCCTACTGAGTGCGTCTGTCACCACATTTGCCTTACCAGGACGATATTCAATCGTACAGTCATAATCTTTAATCAACTCAATCCATCTTCTTTGTCTCAAATTTAGTTCCTTATGAGTGAAAAGATATTTCAAGCTTTTATGATATGTATAAATCTAACAAGTGACTCCATATAAGTAATGCCTCCAAATTTTCAATGCAAACACCACTGTAGCAAGCTCTAGATCATGGGTTGGGTAATTCTGTTCATGCTTCTTTAATTGTCTTGACGCATAGCTATCACTTTCCCATGTTGCATCAAATTGCAACCCAAACCATGTTTAGATGCATCACTGTAAACAACAAATCCATCACTTCCGGTTGGAAGAGCAAGTATTGGAGCAGAAGTCAATCTCTCCTTGAGTTCTTGAAAACTCTTTTCACAAGCTTCTGACCACTCAAACTTCACATCCTTGTTAATGGTGAAGCTATTTTAGAAAATCCCTCTACAAATCTTCGATAGTAACTTGCTAAACCTAAGAAACTTCTAATTTCTGTCACACTAATTGGTCGTTCCCAATTCACTATAGCTTCAACTTTTTGAGGATCAACATAAATACTATCACTAGAAATCACATGGCCCAAAAATGTAACTCTATCGAGCCAGAATTGACACTTGCTAAATTTGGCATAAAGTTGATTCTCTCTCAAGACTTGTAGAATAATCTCTAAATGCTCTGCATGCTCCATCTCATCCTTAGAATAGATCAAAATGTCATCAATGAACATGATAACAAATTTGTCTAGATAAGGATGAAATACCCTATTCATCAAATCTATAAAAGCTGCTGGAGCATTTGTTAATCCAAAAGGCATAACTAGAAACTCATAATGCCCATAACGAGTTCTAAAAGCGATCTTTGGTACATCACAGTTTCTAATCCTCAATTGATGATAACCTGTTCGCAAATCTATTTTAGAGAACACCTTTGCTCCCTGAAGCTGATCGAATAAGTCATCAATACGTGGGAGTGGGTATTTATTACGCACTGTTGCTTTATTCAATTGCCGGTAATCGATGCATAAATGTAATGTTCCATCTTTCTTCTTAACAAACAAAACTGGCACTCCCCATGGTGACACACTAGGTTTAATAAAATTCTTGTTCACCAATTCTTCTAATTGAATCTTCAACTCTTTCAATTCGGTTGGAGCCATTCTATAAGGTGGAATAGAAATTGGAGTTATGTTTGGAACCAAATCTATCACAAACTTAATGTCTCTATCTGGTGGTAATCCATGAAGATCTTCAGGAAATACGTTTGGAAATTTTCTTACCACCGATATATCTTCTAATCTTACCTCACTATCCCGAGTATCAATTACATAAGCCAAATAACCTGAACATTATTTCCTGAGCAGCCGCCTGACAGTAATAGCAAAAATAACACAAGAAGGAAGAACCCGATGTTCACCACAGAAAATAACATCCGATTCTCCTTGAAGTGTAAATTTAACCTCTTTTCGAAAACAATCTACAGTAGAATGGTGTATAGCCAGCCAATCCATTCCTAAAATAACATCAAAATCACGTATATCAAGCGGAATCAAATCAACATGTAGCTCATGTTTACCAACTATGACCTTACTGTTTCTATATATATTCTCAGCCAATAAAGATTCACCAGTAGGTGTAGCCACTACCATACTAGAATCTAATGGTCTTAATTCTGCATCCGCATACACCATAAAAGATCGAGATACAAAAGAATGAGTAGATCCAAAATCTATGAGAACATGAGCATCGTGGCCAAAAATTGTTAACATACCTGTAACGACATTTGGAGTGGTCAAGGTATCTTGCTGAGTCATAGCAAAAACCCTTGCCTGAGTACGAGGTCTACCCGGCTGACCTCTCTGTTGGTTGCCTCCAACCCCTGCCACGCTAGTTTGGGTTTTCCCTGTTGTTGTAGATCCTTCTACTCGGGATCCCCCCTTTGTCCTTGAATCTGACCAGCGCCACTTTGCATTGGTTGAAAACCTATCTTTCTTTCTTCATTGCCTCCCTAGACTAACTCGGGGCAATCTCTTTTTAAATGTCCAGGCTGCTCACATTGATAACAACCTGATCTCCCCAAATAACACTCACTATCATGGTACTTTCCACATGTCGGACATAGAGGACGTCTACCTCTACCCATACTAAAACTCAGTTGATGACTACCCATTGGTTATTGGACTGAGGTTTGGCTAGAACCAGGTCCACGATTCTGTTGATAGTTACTAGTCTGACCTGAAAAACTGCCTATTGCCTTAGGCATTTTGCTATAAGAGCCCCTCTGCTGACCAATTACTACTCTTTTGCTTCTGTTGTTCAAATCTGCGAGAGTCATTAAGGCCTCTCTCAACTCTCAATGCAGCTTCAAACAACTTACCAGACTCAACATGTCCCGAAGTAGTCACTATTGTCTTAATTTCTGATCGAAGTCCATCTTCAAATTTTCTACACTTATTTTTTCATCAGCGACTACATACGGAGCAACCCTCGAAAGTTCTGTAAATTTCTTCTCATACTCTTCTACTATCATAGCTCCCTACACTAGTTTGAAAAATTCAGCTCTTTTCAAATCTTAATAGAAACAGAGATAATAATGATCATTAAATTGCTTCTTAAAATCCTTCTAAGTAATTCCTTCAGGAGTTCTTCGTTGAACTGAGGCCCACCAATCATATGATTTTTCCTTTAGCAAAAATGTAGCAAAAGAGACCTTATGTTCATCTGTGCACCTCATAACTTCAAATACATGTTCCAGCTCATTCAACCAAGAACTAGCACTATCTGGATCTCCAATCCCATCAAAATTCGTAGCTCTCAACTTTCGTGCATGCTCAATAGAATTCTCTGGCACTCTCATTTGATACTGAACCATCGCAGTCAATAGCTCTGCAATTCTATCCATTGGTTCCTCCTTAGGTTTTGGTACATGAGGTTGAACTATAGGTGGTTGACGGTGTGATTCTATCTCGTTTTCACCTTGGTTACAACTCCTCTCTCCTAGATCAGCTACCGATCTTGTGCGTGGGTGGCCAACTCGACGCATGATGCTGTTACAAAATCAAAGTTATGCTTAAATGCATGAACCTAAATGCAAACAATTATTCTGTGGTCTAAGGAATTATACACCAGGCTCTGATACCAAGTTGACAGGACCCACCCCGACTCCTCTCTTGAGTACGAGGGAGACCCTGTGGGCTGAACTTTTACTAGCATGATAAAAGAACTTTCTACTGAAATTTCCATAGAAAATACTTGCTTTTAAACAAGAAAATGTAAGGAAAATATCAGAGAGTACAAAATGTACATAATTGCAATTTCTTTACACATTTTCGTTTGTTAGAAAAAAATTTGTCAAAAATGACCTATCGGACCAAAAACCGACCACTTTAAAAACTAACACACCAGTCCGTCCCGACCAGAAAATCGAGCAGGCCGAGTAAGAAACCCGAGTAGACTGAGTGGAAATCCGACCATGTTCTGACCATGCCTACCATCCCGACCATGCCTACCTCACATTTCTAAATATGTACATGAAAATTAAAAATGCATGACTTTTATGCTTCATGATGTCATCGAGTGACCCACCTCAAAACTTCTGAATCCGCACAACCGAGTAGCTACCTGGAACAATATTTTAAAAGTGAAAGGATGAGCGCTAACGCCTAGTGAGTGAATGAAAACTTTTAAAAACACTTTTCTAAACCACTTTACAATAAGCATTCAGTAATACATAGTATAAGATAATATATTTACTTTAGTGATGAATAAACTGAATAAACTGAGTGCATCTCTTTTGTGAACAAGAGTAAGAAAACTTATAAGATCTTAATATGCACCAAATTAGTACCCATGGATATCTTCAATATGTAAGCCGAATTACTTCGTGCAAACGTAGAGTCGGGAATAACTTCTGGTCATACACGTATAGAGCGACTTAATTACTCTTTCTCTGGTCATACACGTGCAGATCGACTCGACTGACTTACACATGTGTATAACGGCCCCAAAAGCCAACAATAATCGTAACTGGGGAAGGGTACATGCCTGGTGCTTTTGTAAAAATCATAATCTTTTCTTGATATTTCACAAAAATAATATACCTGATTTTGAATGCTAATATAAGAATAAAACATACTTTCAGTTCTCTGTATAATCACCATCATTCATAAAAGAGAATAAAATGCTTAAAAGATTTGCAACAATTAATCTTAAGCATAAAGCTAGAAAATTTTGAGTTAAAAACAAAACTGAAACTTAATTCACTCACAACTTAGACGTCAATCTTAATTCGGACCAAGTATGCTAGGTTCCCTTACTTTGTCTTCTTTCCCTAACAATCACACAAGATCTAATTAGAAACTGGAACCAAAGAATAATCAACTGAAATCCATAATCACGAGAGAGAGCTTCACTAACTTCTCTTTCTCTTTCCTTTCTTCTGCTGGATTCTACTGCTTTCTAGCTCTCACAACGTTTATCCTCCAATATATATATACTTATGGAAGGACACAACTGAAGTTGTGAGCTAATAACTAAGCTAACAGCTGCCTGTCAGCCATGCAGATCACCTAGGCTTACTCACCTGATGGCTTTTCTGCTTTACGCTTATCCAAAAATATATTTTTTTATTTTTTTATTTTTTTATTTTTTCAAATAAGGCCTTTCAATTGGGCCTGAAAGACATGGGTGTTACAGTTATACACCATTAAAGGTGCACACACATATATCATACATTTGTGTGTCTGCATCGTAGTGCATCAATTGGCATAACACATTCGCACACTTGATATTAAATGCTCATGCATTGGTATGAAAGTGAGATGTTTTGGAAAATGCATGTATTTAGACTATGACTATGTAGTTTGCTATCTTGTGTGCATTTTGTTTGTTTGTTTATATGTTTGTATAACATGGATCTTGAACTTGATTTTAGCCTTTGATTGCTCATGATTAAGTTTCGGTCATTTCGATTACTCATTCTACTGATTTAGCATTCTAAGTCAAAAGTTATGAAACTTTCCAGTCATGTTGCATACTTTGTATTTGTCTTCATATATCGGGTCAAATTCTAATTTTCTGGGTTGAATTTCTTATACATCCATGTTTGTGAGGGAGTCTTGGTTTGTAATCTTCAAACGGATTTGAATTCGGAGTTCGGAGGCCAAAGAACGGTCGAAGAACGCCAGATGAGCGCAAGGGAAATGTGAAATGGCATAAGCCATCATTTGGGCACCTACCCGAGATGGCGCGTGGCCATCTCGACCCTAGAGCCTTGCTACCCCGAGATGCCAGTGCATCATCTCAGGGAGGCTCTAAGGTATGGGGTGTTTGGTCATTTGGCTCATTTCTCTTTAAAACACATTCATTCTCTCTCATTCATTACGAGTTGATGATTTGAAGAACAAGAGCGGAAAATTTTCTTTCAACTTTTGATTTTTCTTTTTGTGATAACGTCTTCAATTCTACTCTGAAACATTTGATTAAAAAACCAATTTCGAGTGCTTTGAAGATATATACAAACCCCAAGCATTTCCAGAACAAAAGGATGTCTTCATTTTTCACAGTGATCAGATCTTCAGTTTGAGATTTCATCCTTGTTTGGTAAAATCATCTTCTTCTTAGTTTTCTTCTTCGATCTTCTTAGTGATTGATCTTATTTGATTAAGAAGCATGACTAGGATGATTTTGATTTCATTTTATGGTTTGTTCTATTGATTTTCAAGTTTAGCATGAGTTGTATCCATTTGATTGATTTTTAGTTAAGCTTGATTTTCATGAAATTGATTCTAGAAATATGTTGTACTTGTGTGCTTAAGTGTTGATTTCTAGATTGATTTCATTTTCTAAGAGCTAGGTTGTATTCAATTAATTTCTCTATCTTCATATATATGTTCTTAGTTAATAACATGCTTAGGTTGTCTATATACATTTGTGATTGTTCTTTGAAAGCATAATCTGGCTATCTTGTTGCATGTTCATAGATTGTGTTTGATCAATATAGTATATATGTGTGTGAGTGCATCATTTGCAAAAGATCTTAGATCATTGTCTTGTGAAGAGGTAGGAAGTCTTATATCTTAGAGTGATTCTCTGATTTAAGCAATTGGAAGTCTTAGCCAGATTCGGGAGGACTCGGATAGCTAAGCAAGTGGAAGTCTCGACAAGAGGTAGGATACCTCGGATAGTTGAGCAAGGAAGTCTTAGTTAGAGTTTGGAGGACTTGGATAACTAAGCAATGAAGTCTTGCCTAGGGTCGAGAGGATCCGAAAAGGTGAGCACGGTGGCAACAAGTTCATTGAGTAGGATAGAAGGGTAGTTTCTAGGTGAAGGGGTCACTTGAGAGATTGTACTTATTTTATCGACTAGTGGATTTACTTTTGCCGGTGGTTGTTAACCTGTGGATGTTTCCTCTTCAGAGGTTTACCACGTAAATATCTTATGTCATTGTTTGCAATTTTCATTAAGCATTTTTATAATTGCATTGTTTGAAAAGAAGACTAAAATTTGAGCATATACCTATTCAGCCCCTTTCTAGGTATAATTACACTATAAAGATAAATGGAAATTCATATATAGCAGAGTTTATCCTCGATAGTTTGGTGGTATACATTTGTTAATTGATATAGGACTTCATTTATAGATATGGACATCGTGACTCCATTTATTAAATCAAAGTAGAATATCATTGTACGGATATTTTGAAGTATTGGATTTTAAAACTTAACATTAAGTTTTTAATAGTGTCTATTGAAATATGGCTTCTGGACAAGTTAAAATATCCAAGTTTAAAATGTGGTCATATGAGTAAATATGGTAACTTGGAGAGCTATAGACGGTCTATGAGCTCTTGGCGATTACTAGTATTCTTCACGAGGGTACATTTTCTTCATTAAGATTGTTTAGGGTATGAATGAGAAATATTAACTTATTCTATCTTTATTTAAGAGTTCAATTTTAGTTATTTAGTGGAATGAACTAAAATTTTTAGATCGAACCTAAGTGAATGATTTGTTGATTGTGATTAGGTTATATCTTTTGGAGCTTAAATTTAGATAGCTCGTCAAGATCCCCAATTCACACGAACTTGCATGGATCACTTGATATATTCTACCGGACCAATTTATGGGTCCATCTAGAATTGTAAGGCATGTGGTCTTGTTTCTTTTAGTAAGAGTGGGTCTGGTTCACATTTGGACTTTTTATTTAAGTCCAATAGATTTAATAAAATAGAAAAAATAATATTTTGCTCATATATATAGGCTTGGACGGCAAGGGACTATTTATTAGTCTTATATATTATTTTTTATTTTTTATTTTATTTTATTATTTAATTAAATGGAATTTAATTAATTAATTATTTATTTATTTATTTAATTAAAAGTCAAAATATTTTTCCTAGTAAGAGATGATCTCCTAGATTCATATTATTGTTGGTAATATGATAAGTATCAAATACTATATTTGATAAGTAGATAAATAATAAGAATTTCTTTATCTAGTCAAATTATGAAGTGTTTGATTTCTATTATGAAGGTTTTTTTATTTAGTCACAATTTAATTATATTCAATAATTGGTTATTGAATAAATACACTATTTGAGTTGGATTAGGATTCTTGGTGTGGTAAAGAAATCTTTCTTTGAAAAAGATTCTTTGTCACCAAGTAAATCCACCCAAGGAGAGGATTCTTGCCCATCAAGTAAATCCTCCTTAGGTCAAGATTTGGACACCTATATATATTCCTATAGAGGAATTCAGCCAAGCTAATAATTCTATGCTAAAGAATTCGGCCAAGGCTTGTTGGTGTCTTGAGAGAAGTTTTTTTTTTTTTTTTGCTAATATTGTTTAAAAAAAAACTTCATCCAATTATTGTTTGTAGAATTCGGCCAAGGAAACGAGAAAAGGGGAACATTTTTGTTTTGGATAGTGCACTATGCATCCTTTACATTAAAAGGGTTTTGTGTACAAAAATTGAATCGAGTTCACACGAGTTTCAATCAAATAAATTGATAATCCATAAGTGACCGGACGTTCTTGGGTTTTCTCTTGGAGGATTATTGTGACTAACAAAGAAGAAGATTTTTTTTGTTTCTATCCTCAGCTATACAATTAAAAGTGAGGGAGCCCACACTCCTAGGTAATTCAAGTTCGTGATTGGAATGGAAGATCTTGCGGATTCAATTCGACGCTAGTTCAATCGTCACGAAAAAAAGGTACGATACTTTTAATATACGTCAATTAATCTAGGGTTAATGTTCTTTTTAATAAAGGGAAAATTTTAAAAATACCAAACCCTATTTTACGCTTCCATTCCATTTTGAACCGATTTTTCCCTACAACAGGGGCACATATGGATGCAATGTACATGTGTGCCTAAACGTCCAGTAAGAGGAATGAGGTCTAAATATATATTTGATGTGCGATAAAGCTTGTTCCTATTTTAAAGTCTTCTCAATGCTTGATAAGTTGTCATTCTTTCTTGAGGCTTGAATCACCATGACCTAAACAACCAACCAATACAAGAGAAATATTATTTTGATATGGAATTATGCCAACACAACTCAAAAATCCTAACAGATTCATGATTAGCATTTAGGTATCACTTCTTAGTCTGTTTGGCTTCATTCATATTAAAGGTTTAATTGCATACTCACTAAGTGATTTACAAGAGTCTCGAAAGAGTTTTTAAAATTTAAAGCATCAACATATTCACCCCCTTCTAGGTTGTTTAGTTCAAACCTTGTAGAACTTACAGAGACTGAAGGAAGAAGTCGCTAGGATGAAAGCTTAGAACCGGGGCGCGTTGGCTAGGCGAAAGAGTAGTAAATTCAAGAAATAATTGTGAACAAATGATTCGCTACCAAATTTCGTCCTGCAGCGGTGGTAGAATACCTTGAGGGTCAAGACCCAATCAAACACGTGAGTCATTTACAGACCCTAATAGAGGCCTAAGCCATTGACCTTGATCTATGGTGGAAGGCTTTCCTCAGGACCTTGGGTGACCTCGCGTCTAGATGGCGCCACAAACTCCTAGAAAGATTTGTTGATATTTTTCAGCAATTTAGCAAAATGTTCATATGGCATTTGATGGGGAGTGTGCATTAGAAGAAGTTACTCATGCACCTTTGGTTCCTCAAGCAAGATATGGGGGAAATGATCAGGAGTTAAATGAATCATTTTATCAATGAGGCAATGGGCATCGAAGACTTCAATGATATTGCCACAATAACTTCTTTCGCCAATGGTTTGCAAGCAGTCAATTCTTTTTCCATTGTAGGCAAACCAGACCTAAGTCTTATGATGAGCTGCTAGAAATAGCTACCAACTATGCCTGGGTGGAAGAAGATGATGTCACCCAATGGTGCCTTTTGATGCATGGAACGGGACATAACAACAAAACTAACGGTAAATTCTCACTAAAAGATGAGGAGAAGCTTTAAGATAAGAAAAACCAAGACATGAAGAATGATCTCCGATAGGACAAGAAAATAAATCAATGCAGAAAGTATACTGGGAAGTATACCAACTACACTCCTATTGTAAGAAACCAATAGGAGATCTTATCCGTGGTCTAGGAGAAAGGTGGCCCCGACCCTTACCTAAAAATGCTCAAAAAGACACTATCAAGCATTATAGATTCCAGAAGGATCATAGCCACGACACTTCAAGGACTATATTGAAAGCTCAATTAGAGAGGGGCACCTAAAAGAGTTTGTACTCAGGCGAGAAAAGGTAGGACATAGGGACAAACACGCGGATAGGCAGATGAGGAGAAACTTCACCAAAGGGCCAATTGGAACACCGAAATTCCAAGGGAAACTTGATCAACACCATTTACTTAGGCCCCTTGACAAGCATTAGCAACAAAGACCTAAGTTCCGAGATTCCTGAATTGATAGATGGTAAGAAGAGTCCTATTGTCTACATCGTTCATAGGGCCTCCAAGAACCCCCCCTTCAAGAATGGCATCCAATTACTTTCTCAAATGAGGACACAAGAGACATGGAAGTAAATCCAAATGATGTAAAAGTAATGGAGGTACAAATAGGGCACCATGATGTCCAAAGGGTCACGATAGATAACGACTATTCAGTCAACATCCTACATCGCATCGTCTACTAACAATTTGACATCAAACCAAGATCTTAAGGGTTTTCACACCCCCCCTGCTCAACTTTTTGGTAGTAGACTTTCCCCACTACCTTATAATGCATTATTAGAAAGACCCTTCCTCAACAAAATCCTTGTGAAC
Organism: Dipteronia dyeriana; assembly: GCA_032871835.1. NCBI lineage: Eukaryota > Viridiplantae > Streptophyta > Magnoliopsida > Sapindales > Sapindaceae > Dipteronia > Dipteronia dyeriana. Next base: position 85,287,784 of record CM065297.1, read on the forward strand.
AGGGCGAAACATTTCCTCAAGGTCAAATTCCCAACTAAGTATATGGTGGGTAAGGTTAGGGGCGATCAAAAAATAACAAGAAGGATGAAACTGCCTATTTTCAAACACCGCAAAGTACTAGACTCGCCATAGGCACAGGAAGAATAGCTGAAGAAGGAAGGCTGTGATTGACCAGAGACGAGATCTTGCAAGATGCAATGAGGGTTACTGTGCACAACATCGGCACCTATTGTCACTTTTTCACTCTTTATTTCTTTTTTCTTCTAAATATGTTTACACCTAACCTTCAAAGGGTAGAGTTACCAAGTACTCAAAATGCTTAATCAAATAAAACTTCATACAAAACAAGAAACTTTAATCTAGTAGAACAAAGAAGAAAAAGGGATCCGAACCTCTAAGCCAAATACAACCCGCACATTAAAAACAAATCAAACCCAAACAGCATATATCAATTATAAATTCACCGCCAAACAACACTAGTAATAACGTATAAGATCAAAGGGACAGTCAGGATAACAATCTCGCTTCAACATTTGCACATCATCCATAACACCTCGCATTGGTAAAGTCTGTTTCGTTTAAGCTGAACGTGCGAGTAATATTAAAGACTTGAACTTACCCTTGGAAAAAACGTTGTCGACCTCACTTGACTACCTTATACGTTAATGATTGGGCATCACCAGGATATCATGGACGAGTAGCATTAAAGACTGAGACTTATCCCAAGATAAATCGATGCTGACCTCACTCGTCCACCACGTACATAAAAGATTGGGGAGCAGCCAAGATAACATGGATGAATAACGTTAAGGACTAAAACGGACCCTAGGATAAAGCATTGCCGACCTGAATTTGTCAGTAATCTAGCCACCTTAAGGCTAGGGGTGGGCATGGTTAGGTATGGTTCAGTTTTGGTAAAACCGAACTAAACCGAAAATATTTCGGTTCAACCAAAATTGAACCAGTTTAAACCGAATAAGAAATGGTAACCGAACTGAACTGATTTGATTTTAATCGGTTCGGTTCGGTTTGGTTCATTTTGGTTTTGGACCTGATGGGCCTTATTGATTTGATGGACTCAATGAGTTCTTTTTTTTATGTTTTTAAATTTGATGGATTGTTGGATTCTAATTTTGGGCTAGAGTTTTAATATTTTTAATAGCCCAAGCCCCAAGCCCAATATAAAAAAACAAATTAATAATGAAAGAAAAGCTAAAGAAGTTTGCTAGAGTTTTTTTAGTTATAATTATATAGGTGGTTTAATCGGTTCAAACCGGTTTTTTAAAAATCAAACCGGTTTGAACCGATTTTTTTTCAATTTTTAAACTGAATTCATTTGATGAACTGAACCGAACTGAACCGAACCGAACATCCTTTTTTTGGTTCGGTTCGGTTCGGAACTTAATGCCCACCTCTACTTAAGGCAGTAAAGTCTAAACCATTTCAACTAAACGCAGAGTAACACAAAGACTGAACAACACCCGTGATAACTTGGATGAGTAGCATTAAAGACTATGACTTGCCCCAGGATAAAGCACTGATGACCTCGCTCATCTACCATGTACATTAAAGACTGATAAGCAACAAAGATAACATGGAAAAGTAGCGGTAAAGACTAAGACTTACTCTAGGTTAAAGTGTTGCTGACATGACTTTGTAAGTAATCTTGCCAACTCACAGCGGTAAAGTCTGAACCATTTCGGCTAAGCAACCAAGTAACACAAAAACTAGGACCTGTCCTAGCACATAAAAGACTTGGACCTGCTCCAGCACATCAAAGACCAAGATTTGCCGTAGCACAAAGTACAAGATCTGGGAACACTCTGGAGTAGCACGTCTAAGCCCTTCACATTCAAATTTAGGCAGTATCTATACCTTTTGTAGCGTAAGAGCTACAAAAATTACTTAAAGTCTCACTCATGCCTCACCCATACCTCACCCAGCTTCAGAAATCTCGGATGATACATTAAGCTCTCTAGTGAAATAGGATCAAAAAGGTTCCAAGGAATGATATCCATATAGTAACAAGGTGCAGAAAAATTGCAACAACAAGGATAGAAGATAAAACTTTTATTCATAAACAAAGTTACAAAAAAAAGTAGAAATGTATACAAACTAGTCCTACCCCCATACACTTTTCCATATTTTTCCTCTACATTCGAAGAGTTATGAGTACACTAACGAGTTTTTTATTCATCGGCGATCCGTTGATGTATCTGAGCTGTTTTGAAGAAATGGGCTAAGGATGAAAGGTGGCTACACTATGCTGGGAAAATAAAAAGATAACTGAAACGTAAATAGGCGCGTGGGTGGTTCAGCTTTCGCAAGTGCACAAGTTGTTAAACTCGTATAGGGTGCACAATTACGAATTATCGTTCCCATGAGAAGGTATTGGTTTAACGGATACGTAGATAAAAGCAAGATTATGCTAACACAAAACTTAAACATTAAACTAAGGCAAAATACACTATTCAATTACGCTACAAATTACACTAAGCTTGCAAATAATTAAATTAACACTGAAAACACTAAGATATGGAAATAAACTAGATTAAAGAGATGTTAGGGGATCAATGCAATTAAGCGATAACCAAAATCATTAATCAACCATTCATTAAGCACTTTTACTACAAATCTTGGGCATGCATTATCTCAATAACAAATTAAAGCACAAAATTCATCATCTTAACCACAACCTATGCATGAAATCATCTTAAGGCTTCAGATAATTGATTAAGAGAGAATTTTGAGATGGAGTTGTAGAGAGTATCCAATTAATCAATGGTTATGAATTAATTAGGGATTTCTCTACAAAATGGATAGTAACAGACCTATACAAATTGGTGGTCACATTATGGATGAAATCCAACCACCATTATGTGCAATAAATGTAGAAATGCATAATGTATCAAAATACATGTCATTAATGTTCACAATAAAAACATGCAAAACCCTAGAAAGTGAAATAGAAGATGGATTGATTAAATCAAATGGTTTAATTATTAAAGTTACATAAATCCCCTAAAAAGAGGGATTTAGCTACATATTGAAGTAAATAAACAAGAAAATACAATAGAAGAGATCACAAAACCCACTGAGTTATTTTTCTTGGTCACGAGTGTTTCTCCTTACAAATCCGAGCTTGAAATCCTTCTTGAGCAACTCAAAACAAGCTAGTCTAACTATCTAAACTCGGTGTTTGGTTAACTAGAAAATGCAAGAAAATGAAGAGAAAATAGAGAGAAGTGGGAGAGTTTCTCTCTCGATCTATTCTACAACTAAGACTAAGTGTACGTGGTAAGTGATTATGCAAATGATTTTGTTGTGCAATGTTTTGAACCTAGAAGAGAGGTGGTGATAAGATTGGAAGTTGGTAGAAAACTATAGTTGTGATTGGTCGCTGGCTAGTGCGAGTTGGCAGTTGCCCACGCTTCCAAATCGCACAGTCACTGATTTCAAAAGCTGGCAATTGGTGCGGCTTCTTTCCTACACTGGGTTATCCGCACATGTCTTTGATATTTCAGTACGGGTTCATAGTGCGGCTTGTTGCCTGCACTGGTCTCCCCGCTTTATCCTTTGAAGTTTTGTATGGCTAAATGCCCGTATTGAGCCAAAATTATAAAAATGCCACTTTTTTGCCCTTTTTCTCCGCATGGAGCCAAAAATATCCTTGATGCATTAGAAATACTTGAAAACATTTATTTACAACACTAAAAACCTAAAATGCTCGAAAAATTGTTACAAAAGCCAAGTAAATGGGGTACAAAATGTGAACATTTATAGGGTGATCAAACCCTAGAGTAGAGGCTAACAATATGTCATTCCTTAAAGGCACACAACAAAGTGAACCACACACTCTAATTGCAAAGTTAAAAAACAAAGCGCTTAAAAGCATGGACACAATTCGCCTTGACTCTATTACTCACTGGATTCCAGTCGAGTTTTCTCTCCAAATCTAAGCTCACTCTCTAGCAAACATATGCGATTTGACAATTATGTAAAGGCAATCCAATACAACGCATATGAATATTTTCAAAGTAACACACAATTTATGGAATTGATTTCATGAAAAGAATTGATATGCCATGAATGTGGAAAGAGCATGTAGGGAAATGCCCTAACACTATACTCTAAAATCAGGAAGATATAAAGACAGGCCGCGAAGAACTACAACAAGACTCTTCTCATTCATTTTCAGCATATGTTATATGACTTTTAAAGAAATCAATCGTATGTAAATACATTTACAATTCGAGTTCCTAAGGATACATACCTTTTTCGATATTAGGGATGATTGAAAGAGAATAAGACCGTTTCAATCACGACAATCCCGACAGAGAGAGAATGGCGGAGAAACCAAATTGCACGTCAATTATTTGCGTTGGGTGACATTTCAAAGTGTAAGGGTTTCACAATATAGGTTAACAGACTTGAATTGAATAAGATGAAGTACAAATCAATTGAAAGACATTTGCCACAACGGTTTGTATGGATTGAGGATTTATGTTTATGAAATTTGCCTTCATCTGAGATAAGAAGTGGAAGTGGGATCATTTAAAGCCGGTAAATTATATGATAAATAGTGAGGACATCTTCGTTTTGACAACCTTTTATATCAATAACCACTGACAACTCTTTTAAATATGTTCCGATTGTTGCAGGGGTATACTTGTCACTGAACCCACTAACTTTCATTACCCAATTAGTATATCGGTTATAAAAGGTTTTTTTTTAAAAAAAAAAACATTTAGCTATATGTAAAAAGTGTAAAACAAAAGCGGTTATTCTATCGAATTAACCAAAAAATAATTTATCTGAGATATAAAGTTCAATCTTAAATCCAAATTATTAAATGTTATTGAATTTGTCTCGAAGAAAATATCTTTAACAATAACGGAGGACAATACGTAATAAAAATGCATTTTTGTCTTAAAGGTAAAGCTTAACTTGGTCAATATTTGCTATCTTGCAAAACTCCCTACAAATTGAAGTTTGACCAAAAGATTTACTTAAATAACTCAAAACATATGTAGAAATACTTGTTGTCGAAGTCAAGAATTTTAGCCGATCCTTTTGTGTTTTGAGAGAGCTTGGTCAAAAGTCTTTATCATTGACCCTCGATCTTGTTTATATTTATTGTAAGTCTCTTTCAAGACAATAAGCAATCAGGATTGTTGAATATGTTTTCCAAGTTTGATAAGTTCACGAAGGGATATCAATCGGACGGCTGAAAATTTTAGTCTAATAAATATTGTTAGGTCCCTTCCCTTCCCTTCTATGAATGGAATGAAATGCGTCAATTCGATTTCAAGGATTTGGTGGGTCCGCTAGAAGATGATCATTCCTGTACGATATCGTTGTTTTGCATTTGTTTTTATTTTATTTCTTTCGTGATATATGTTAGACAGCGATTCAAAATAAAAATATTATTATAAAATTAAATCACTAAAATCAATTAAAATCTATTTCGGTTAAGTGTTACATGAATATTACCAATTGAGGAACTAGATAACACCCTAAAAATTATTTACTTTCTTTTTTTTAATTTACCTCCACCAAAATTTTATGAAATTAAATAATAATCATTTATTGTGTGATGCTGTATTATTTAAACAATAATACTAGTTTGTCCAAATTTAAAATCCAAACCTTATGCCTTTTAAACAAAAGCAACTATTATAATCAGATATAGGATTAACTCTTTTTTTTTAGAACCTGGTCGAAAGGATTGCACATTTCTTCTATATTCGTAATTGGGTTATAAAAATAGAACTAGCTGTACTAGATCAAAAACACTAAACATTAACATATTAATTATTAATAATTTTATAAAATACATCTTCTAGTCAAATTCACAGCCCCAACCCTGCAGTTTCTTTCTTATAAAAAAAAAAACAAAAACAAAAACAAAAATTCATACAACAACACGTACCCTCAAAACGGGCTCTACGCCAAACCCCATATAATGCTAAAAACAAACCCGGTTTGTACTTAGAATAAAAACTCCTCTCTTTTCATCCACTGGGTCGGTTTCTTCTTAAATTTCAATGGCGGAATCCGAATCGAAATCTTTACGTAAGAACCAGAAGCTGAAATCGGACTCCGACATGGCTGCGGCGGCTCAGCAACTCATGCTGCTCAGCGATGAGGACAGCAGCAGTAGCAGCAGCAGTGTTAAGAAGATTTCATCGGATGATCGTCATGAAAAGATTGATCAGCGAAGCCAAGATGAGATTACTTGGCGGAAGAAAATTGAAGAGATTTTCGGGACAGAAGAGGAGATTTGTCGGCCAAAGAAGAGGAGATATCGGTCAATTGTTAGTATATATGGAGCATCGAAGCAGATATTCCGGTAGATATGAGCAAGAAACGTGCTAGTTTATGTATCGCTGAAGAAACCCTAAAAGTCAAGTAAGTTTGTGTAGGAAGCCTAACTTCAACAAATTTTCTTGTCGGAAAATTGAGATTTTGGTTGTGTTTTAATGGGTTTGTAGAGATAATAATTAAGAGATCATGCATTTGAAAGATAATGAAACTTCAAAATGTTAATTTCTTAGTTTTACTATTGATTATTAGTGTGCGATTGTTTGTAAATACAAATTAATTTTTAATTTGATTGCAATGGGAAAGATCTATTATATATGCTTTGTTAATTCACAAGAGCGAGGTTGCCGGTTGCCTATGCCAATGAACATCTCAAAATTGAGGAAAGTTGAATTGGGTAGGGAGGGACTAATGTAATGGCTAATCTGCTCACAACACACTATGAAATTTTATCTCGTATGTGATTAATTTTTCAGATCGTTTGAATGTTTGATGCATTTTGAATGAGCACTCAGGTAATTTGAATATTTCTCCTCAAATATCTTGGAATGATGAATACAATTGAGCTGATATTTCACAAAAGAAAGGAGAGTTTTATACTATTATGCTATCGATTTGACTTGAAACCTCAGTTACATGTAAGTTGAATATTGTAAAGGTAACAATGAAGCTTCTGATTAATGAAGACACGTACTATTGACTCTTTATTAATATATCAGCGTCCTACTAAAACCATGCTTAAACCATCTCAGTTTTCAGAATGAGATTAAAGTGGAGCGTGTTGCAAGAACTTTGATGATGGACAAGTAGTCCAAATTTCATGCTACATGTGCAGCTTTTCTGCTATATTTTGGCCAATTGGTTAGTATAGTCTAGCGACGGACTGGTATATCGAATATATTTTTGAAATTGAACAAAAAAATTGTGATACTGAAGATATAGTAAAGTTCACATAATTTCAAGGAGACCGAGATTATAATTAAGAAATCATTGGCCAGTAATAACTCTGTGATATATATGTTCGAAATTTCAAGGACAGAAGAATATCATGAACTGCTGCAACTATCTAGATTTTAATTGAACTTTTCTTAGAGGTTAAGGTTGTCTCAATTACATATATACCTTTTATACATTAACTTCAAATTCAGTGCTAACATGATCTTATAAAGTACTCCAAGTCGCATTGCAAGAAGAATATGTTGGCTTTATCTTTTTCTTTAAATCTTTTTTTTTTCTCGTTATTTTCTTTTCATTAATCTATTTCTGCTTGTTTTTATTTTGGGGTTACAGTTGGCTCTTTTTACTTAATTAGTCTGTTAAAGTTCATAAATACTATTGTTTGAGTTTTTATTGATGAGTTTTAAGTTTTTAGGTATAGAAAGGAGTACTTAACATAGTATTAACTTTATCTATAGTGATTCCATTCAAGTTAATCCACTTAATTAAATTTATATTTCTTATTTTATTTATTTTACAGCTAAATTTTTGTTTGAGTTTGAGCCTTGTCTTAAGCTGGTACGTAGCCTAGATAGATCTGGCATTTGAAAGGGTGTACTAAAGTGTTTAACAACAAATTAAAGGAAAAAAAAAAGGTTATATATTTTATCTAATCTTATTAGCAAACTAGGTGCATATTTGGTATTACAAAACTAAGTAATTATGGACAAGAGATAAATGAGTCAATATCTAGAAAAAGTCTTGGATGCATCGATCTGATGCCTTAAAACTTCCATTAGAATCACATCATGTTGCTTGATCTGATGCACTATTATAGACTTCTTGACGAAGAACGTCTTGTATCATCTTTAATGGGCAGACAACTAAACTCCATTAAGCACGCAACTCAAGTTACTTTTGTTATCGAATAATGGTACTAAGATGGTGTTTGATCTTTCTTTCTTTTTGTTTCTGTCAATCTTTTTAATGAATTTTTAATATTTGAATATATAATTATTATTTTTTCTCTTTTAAGCAAATTCTAAGGTGTTAGTTTGGATTCATTTTCAAATGAGTAGTTGTTATCAAAGAGGAAAAAACTGTTGTAAAGTTGTTTATTTACCTAATTTGGAAAAGTTGTTTTTGAAAATGAAAATCAATGATTTTAAAATTATAACTAAAAAGTTAAAAATAACAATTTACTGTATACTAAAAAATATATGTTTTTTATTAGTTTTCTCTCGAAACGGTTATTTTACTCATCTAAAATGCAAAATATCAAACACATTTACATCATTTTCAGTTTTTGAAAACTGCTTTGAACCAATGCAGCAATACAGCCAGTTAAATTATCATATTTGTGTAATTTTATATTTGTGATACTAGCTTATTAACGAAAGACTAGTTTGTTATTTTGTTGTGAAATCCATAAATAAATATATGTTTCACTTGTTTATATATATTTATATAATCTTTTTCGGTATTTATTGATATAATTTACATCAGTGCGTTGTATGCGAATCATTGATTATAGAGAAGTTTTGACAAATGTCATTTTAAGTCAGAGTATGTAAATCTAATGGTGCACATATCCAATACACTAATAAAATTATATCAGTACACACTTATTTGAAATTATATATATATATATATATATATATATATATATATATATTCAATTTGAAATTCATCTCATCTTCTTAAGCTTCACATGTGTGATCTCTAACATAAAAATATTATGTTAATTAACAGATCGTTTTTAAAATATGATTTTTCACTTTTAAAATTAATTTTTAAAAAACACAATTTTAAATTTGATACTTAACACGCCAGAAGTTTCCTAAAAGACCATCAAACAAAACCTCGAAATTTTTGTAAAAGTATTAATATGTGTGACCATTCACAGGTGAAGTGCATTGAACTGATGATCATAGATTTATAATGAAACCATGCAATGTAAGAGACCACAGCCATAGAATCAGTTTCTAACTATATATCCATCTCCACCTCAATTATAGGCAATAAAAATAGCACTACCGATAGCTGCAAGCCTTGAACTCTTAAAAAAAAACAAATATATATGCAAGTGCAAAAACCAAGAATAACGGGTCTTAAAACCGTCTTTTATATCCTAATATGTTTTGGTGGTGGATGACACTCATTCAATTTGACAATATCTTAAGTTTAAGTCGCCGTTACCCTAATTGGTATATATATTTATAAAACCACGGCTACTTTTATGTTTTAACCCGAGAAATAAGAGGGACCGAAATTTTCCCACCAAGTGATGGCAGCAGTCGAAAGAAACCAGAATCTGAAAGATATATAGCTTACTAAATTAACAAGAAAAACCTTTTTGAATTTCATTCTTCAACTTGTTTGTACTAGGTTTGTTTCATAATTTTCTGTATGTATGCATAGCCGCCGTAGCTTTATTTAGCTGTTTATCTTGTACTAGTCTTTACCTTTTTTAGTTTTGAATTTGTCTATCTGAAGGGTAATTCTGGTTACGTTTCCTCCCATAGTATATATGTTCTCTATTTTGTCTTCAACAAATTTTCTTTGCACCATCAGGGTTTGCCGAAAGAACGAAAGGAAAAAAAAAATGTATCACTTGATATGGGATTTTAATTTTACTCTACTACCAGTGTTGTAAGACAGTTTGTCAATTGAAGTGACTACCGTGCAGTAACTAATTAATATCATAGTAACCAAATTATATAAAGAAAATGAAGTTGATCAAATTTCATCACCGTTCACACAGTAATCAAAAGCTTGATTATATTGTTCTCTCGAAATAACACCATTAATGAAACAAAAGAATCAATTTCCTAAAACAAGAAACGTTATTTCATTTCATCAACACTCACCTGATTGGCTTCTTCTCATGATAATCATATATCTCACGGAATATTGGTTTCGTCTCACGATAAATACTAACAAGTGACCTGTACCTCCTCTTCTTTGGCCGACAAGCCTCCTCTTCTTTCCCAAAAATCTCTTCAATCTTCTCTTTCCGAATAATCTCATCTCGGCTTCGCTGATCAATCTCTGCTTGATGATCATGATCATCATCCGATGAAATATTATTCTTGCCATTGCTGCTTCTGTTGATGCCTTCATCACTGCGCTGTATCAGCTGCTGAGTAACCATAGCCATGTCTGAGTCCGATACCAGCTGCTTCTGGATTTTACGGGAAGATTCTGATTCCGCCATTGAAATATTTGAACAAGAAAACAAACACCCAATTAAGCATATGAAAAGAGAAAAATTTTGATTGAAAAAACAAACCAACCAATTAAGGAAGCTTTTATAAGGTTTGGGGTAGAGTGCGTTTTGAGAGTACGTGTTGTATGAGTTTCAAAATTTGAAGTTGTTGCTTTGAAATTGGCAAGAAAACGTGGTTTTATCAATCTTTTTTTTTTTTCCATATATATGTCATCCTCTAATGATCTGGTGCTTCAAATTATATTATATTAAACAACTCACAATGATTGCTGTCCCTCTGATTTCTCAAGTCATATATGGCTAATGGCATCTTCAACTCAGTTTACCTACTTGACTCTTGATCGAACCGTTCAATGATCTAATGTGTGCTGTTGCTTTGTATTTAGATTGCTTAATAAGAAGGAATAATATGATGTTGTAGAAAATATATTAGTATATTTATAACTTAATCTTGTACATGCATATATATATATATATATATATATATATATATATATATATATATATATACATGGTCGCAGACTTTGAGCCGTCTGATCGTTGATCCCTAGTTAAATTGTCAAACTTGGGAAACAAATTTGAACGGTGCCTTATTGAATTGGCTAGTTTGGTCATGAGAGAGACATACATAAAAACTTGAAATAAGGATGGTCAAAGTGTTGACCTAGTGTGTAAAAGAGATTGGTAAAAAAAAAAATTGTTTGAAACTGGAAATCATTAATAAAAGAAGGGATTACAAACTTGCTTGCTGGACAGTCAGCTCGTACTAATCTCTCCATATTAATAGGAGGGACATTCTTCAAACCAGACGCCTTCAGTTTCAGAAGCATTGGCCAACTTATAAGTTATAAGTCAAACAATTAGAAACAGTGTTAGTTTAACGAGAAGCATAACAAATTGCATTACATTTAACAAACTGATATGGGTAAGAATTTCTTAAATAATTAAGCCAATATCTGTCAAATTAAGGGGCAGTACCAGTAGAGATTAGATTCACCACCACCATAAGAATCAGGCTCAACTACAACTGGATTAAGAAGGTAAGACCAGGGTCTGTGGCAAGCTGCGATCTCCTCATTTTTATTTTTATTTTTAATTTTTCATTACATATTTATTATATTTTATTATTTAAATTTTTCAATAATTTTTCAATTTTTTTTAAAGCTGATATCAAGTTCATTGTTGAAAAACAAAAAGTACGCCTACAACTGTCAAGTTTGAAAAACGGTTAACTGACCGAATAATTCAGAAAAGTGAAGGACCATAGATACCATAAAAGAAAACACATATAATAAATAAATATTTTGCCAAAAGTTAGGGACTGTATTGTAGTTTCAGTTGATTTTTTACCGGTCAACGTATAGTTCATTCATTTTCTTTTTCTCTTCTTAGTAAGCAGTCAAAAAGTTTGACAATTGACCTGTCCAATTAATTTCCTACTCTGAGTAACGTACACTCACAATCTAGAACCCCATTATACTATAGGTTGTTAGAATAATCTCTCCTCTATATATATAGACAATATATATTAATCCGGGACCAGGTATTTTGTTTTTGAAAGTTTTCACTGTTAGTAAGATTCGAACTGTTGATATGTGAGTCATTTATTCAAACCCCAAACTCATCTATCTACTAACTGAGTTATACCCCTATTGATAGAATAAACTAAATAAAGAACTTATAAATACATAAATCATAAATGTAACAAAAACTAAAAAAATTGTAAATTATAGTATATTTTCATATGGATACAAATATGTAACATCACACTTCTATGTACGGAAGTTGTGACTTGTGATTAATGATTGAAAAATCGACAATTTCCCTAATATTTCTCTATCTTATGGGTATTGATATCGATATGGCGTATAATATCTTTTCTGTAAAAATATCTTGAATTTTTTTTTAAATATTCATCACAATATATATTTCAGTAAAAGATCGATATCGGTGAACCAATAATGTAATTTTATGTAATATCATGGAAATTTTTGGAAATATCCAGTAATATTTCCATCAATCCATCGATGTAAGGTGAGAAATTTATGATATTCTTTAATGTTTTATCTAGTTTTTTAATTATTTTTTAGTTAAATAAATTTGGTACCTAAATAGTCACATATTGCCTTTTATTTTGATGTTAATGGATTCTGAATAAACTAGATAATAATATATATCTTATATATCTATAATTTATGAAATCATGTTGTAATTTCCTTTTTAGTAATTTTCATCAAGAATCGCATTATTAACTTTTTTAAAAAAAAAAAAAAATCTCATCAGCTTTATTGCTTTTGTTTTCTAATATTTTTTTTTTTTGGTTTTCTTCAACAAAAATATAATACTTACTTTTTGACCTTTCAAAGTATATGCCCCCCCCCGGTACCTAGTAAGATTCACCGTGGTCTGATACCTGATAGGAAATTCCTGGCAAGCTTACCAGGTAGGAACAACGTCGAAACCGGTCCCTTCGCTACCTGGTTACCTTGATAGCGCCACCTGGGGAAATCAACATCTATAGAGAGTGCCGGTACCCCGATTGAGAAGGCACCGTGGTACCTTCTACCTAGCACCTTGACGGCAGGGTGTTGGACTGATACTCAAGCACCTCGATACATTCTTATAACCCCTCAAGGGTGTGTATCCAGCCTACCAAACAAGAAGAAGACCACCGGGAAAGCCCCAGCAAGGAAGAACAAGTTCCACGGCAGTAGACCAGTACCTCAGGGTACCACACCACTAGGAAAAGAAGTCAGAATTCTCCTCCAAGCAACATGTTTGTCCTTTTAACCATTAAAGCGCTATAATAAGACCAAATAGGACAATAAATTCGCCACTAATTCATATTTAAACTCAAACGCAAACGTGACGTAATCAATGTGAGTAATTCTCACGTAAATTTATATTTTCCATCAACATCAATCAATCCCAACAACACAGCCAATCATTGGTCTAAATAAGGGGGATTTGATTGGCGAGAATGGGAGGGTATAAATACAACATCCAAATCTAGAGAAAAGAAGGAAAAAAATCTTAGGGTTTTCACCATTTGAGAGAGGAACTAGCGACTTATCAACACGAACGAATTCGTTATCTTCTGTTGTGTTTCGAGTGAGAAAGAGAGAGTAAGAGACAACATGGTGTGTCTAATGTAGTATTTTTATTGTGATCATTATATTCCTTTGTAATCATATCGCCTATATGCTTAATAAAATAGTTCACCATTAGAACTCACATTGTTCCGTCCACCTTCTCTTATCTCTCTCAAATCTCCTAGGTACGAGGTACCTACTCCCCACAGCCTACCTGGGTAGCGGGATGCGGGTGTTAATCAAAATTTCTCACCTTGAGAGAATTTTCGACTAACACTTTTTGGCACCGTCTGTGGGGAGTTTCCACACCTCTTTTGAAAGCCTGTGAATTCATGAGTTTGTCTTTGCAGTATATAGCATTATGAGACTTCGATCCTTCCAAGGGCAGACCGAGACATCAGAGCACCAGTCAATAGCTTCCACCCGGAAGGCACAAACAAAAGGGAAGAAGTCGAAGCATCAAAACCTAGCTGAAGCACCTCTTGCTACCGCACGGGTTGCACCCCAAGCTCCCTCCACCCTGGTAGTAGGTCATGCCATTTGAGAGCAGCAAGTTGCAGCCTTCGTGGAGAATGTTCACCTCAGACTAGCCGCAGAAGGTATCACCCCCCAACTCGCAACACTAAAAACTAGAGGAGATACCAGTAGGCCAGGTACCAGAGTACCTGCCTTTGACAGATTAGGACTATCGCCACTGGTACCGGTCCACGATAGGTTAGGACTTCTGCCCTCAGCTCTAGATAGGCTAGGGCCCGTGCCACCAACACTGGTCAGATCGGCGAACTATCAACCCTGATAGGTAAAGTCAGCTCTTGAACTCTCACTTAGGGAACCTCAACAAATGGTACAGTTGGTAGCCGCTAGAAGGCAACCTCGATCTGATGCGAGAGAAAGCAGGAGAAGTGCCTAAGAGAACCCCCATCAGGAAGAGAACTGGGATGAAGCTTCCGTAGCATCATAGTAGTCTGGTAATAAGGACTCCAAGGTCAGATCCTAGAATGATGGGATCAAGCGCTTACGGGACCAGGTAGCCCGGACGGTAAAGGAGATCCAAGAACTAAATAAGAGAAAGCATCAAAAAAATGTGAAGGATCCTTTGGGCGAGATGAACGCCCCTTTCTCCAGAAGGATCAAGGAGGCAGAGCTCCCCCTAAAGTTCAAGATACTTGCTGACATGTTGTAAGGACCTCTACATTTGTTGGAACCTCGTTCACTAGTTCCGCTGCCTAACCAGTGAACGGGGTTCCAACAATAGGTATCAAAACAATTTCTTGTTTCAAAAATCAAATTGAATCTGATACCAATTGTTGGAACCTTGTTCACTGGTTACGCAGCGGAACTAGGTTTTAAAGTTTTTATACAGATCATAATATGTAATTGGGACAGGTGAACTTTGGATCGTAATTATTTTTGGAACTAATACATACAATATGTAAACACAAGAAATTGAAATCTATATAAAGAGAAGAAAGACATACCAACGTTTAGAGGCTCCTTCACTTTACGTTATGCTCCTGTCTGAACCAATCTTACCAACGTTTGGAAGCTCCTTCACTTTACGATGTGCTTTTATCTGAACCACTCGATCTTCATCGCTATCTCCTGGGATTGGTAACTACGTGTGGGTACGTCACGATCTCAGGAACTTGAATGAACGATGTAGAGAAATACTTGAAGAAACACTTTCTTCTCAATTTGGTGTATTGATTTCATACACACATGAATAACATCTCATGCAAAAAATATATATTGATTTTTTTTTGTCAGATATACCACAAAAAACACCAAAACTAACTGTTAACGAGGAATTTGTTTAGGAGAGAAATCCCTATTAACATCCTCGAGACCACTACCGCGGAGGTGGTGGCCGGGGTTGGTATCGTTGATACCTGACCTGATCTTGTATGAATATGGAGTATGGAGTGGTAGGTAGGAGAGGAGTCATCCCACTTGTCGGGCTTCGCAATAGATAGGAGAGGAGTCATCCCATCTGCCGGGCTTCGTAGTAGGTAGGAGACGAGTCATCCTTTCCGTCAGGCTTTGTGGTAGGTAGGAGATGAGTCATCCCACCCGCCTAGCTTCGTGGTAGGTAGGAAACGAGGGAGCTCGAGGTTCCCTTAATAGTATGAAGGGGTTGATCTTGGTCCTGGTCCTGGTCCTAGGTCGGAGTCAGAGCCCGTCATGGTACCCGCAGCCTGATTCTGGAGCACGATTCCTTCCTGTAATTCCCCAACCAAGATAACAAGTAAGAATTGAGGCTTATCTAGCTCCAGTGTCTGACAACTCGATTTCTGCCATAGAGATGATGCAGGAGAGCTCATCGACTTCCTTTAAGCTGGTCTGGGTGGTTTCTCCTCATCTTGATGTACGACTTTGGCATGTAGATGAGAGGATAAGAGTGCTAGGTCCAGCGAGGTAGGAATCTAGCTTGCACTCATATACGCATGCATTACACAGGACACAAGTAAGAGAAACACAAGTCTTTTGTAGAGGGAGGTGGACTGACCAATGGGGAAAAAGCATCAAGAATGATCACATGCTGAAAAACCCTAAGGCAGTATCCGGAGGAAGGAGGAATACCCTTCCTTATGTGTATATCAAAGAATGCTCCGGGGAGCTTACAAGAATGGTGAAGTAATACAACGTAGTTGGTCCGGAGAGCTTACAATGGTGGTCGAATGTAGACCGATACCGGTATATTTTAGGTAAAGGTTACACATACATTGATGATGTCGAGAGATCTTTAAACGAAGCATGTAGACATTCCTAGGGCTGGTCGTTTTTGAGATTGGAAATGATATGTGTGATCTCCACTGTGTGTTCTTCGATCTCCTTTATCGATGCTATTACAGGTGTATTTATACATGGTGTAACTACCTTGGTGTGCAAGTCCATGACTCTTGAATTATTATTCTTTCCTTATTGAACACGATTCTTTATTTAATGAAGTTGATCGGATTGTGGCTAATATCTCGGAGGAGGTGTGTTTGTTTCCTCTTCGGACTCTTTTGTTCTTGATAGGCGGGATATTTTGTTATAGTTGACCCCCAATAATCGGTTATGGAGGATATCTTGGAGGAAAAGGTATTTGTTTCCTCTTTGAACTCTTTCACTAATGATGGCCATTAAAGAGTTGAATATTCTCTTATTAATGGTGTTGATCATGTCATTAATTGGGTTGACTGCCTCTATTAGTATAGTTGACCTTATTAATAGGGTTGACTACCTCCATTAATACGGTTGACCACATTAAATAGGGCTGACTATCTCTATTAATACAATTGACCTCATTAATGGTAATCATGAAAGTCAACCCTCTCTCTTGGAGGAGAACTCTGGTTCAATATTCTGGTGGCGCGGTACCTTACTAATATTATTCTCCCTACCTTACGGAGGAGGCGTACCCCGGATGGGTCTCGAAGTTGGTATCCCAGTACTTGGGTATCGATCTTTCGGGCGAGATACCTTAAGGTACCAATCTGGTTATATAGAGCTTGATTCGACCTTAGAAGGCTTTCGGTGGAGTTCAATTTGACAGCGCTGGAATCCGACGAGGTAACGAAGCTTGGCTGGCAAGCCCTGGTAAGATGTTCGCCATAAACAGGCGACCTTGGCTTGCTTCTGGAAGGGTGGAGAGGTATGCTCGAGTACTGATCTTGCTACTTGATTTAACCGTGCCAGGACGTACATTGGATCTTGGCGCTTTTGGTGACGATGAGGCTTTACGGGCTTCTTTCTTTAATGCTCGGACAGGTCGAGATTATACCTCAACGAGGCAGGAGGGCCTTTGCAGGACAAGTTCGGCACCTTTAAGGTCTCCTAGTGAAAGTAGAGATAATAGCAAGCTCTAGGAGAGTATCACGAGATACCTTGATGTCGGGGGACCCAGATCCTTTCACGTCGACCTAGCTTCGGGCTTTATCCTGGTAAAAGGAGCTTGATGCGGTCTCGTCAGGCTTTATTTGGTAAGCCTGGACAGGTGCGAGATACTCAGATGGTATGGGCGGCCTTGCTCCTGTAGGATCGCGTGGTAGCTCGACCTCGGGGACCTTGATACCCCATCATATAAGCCCGAATTCGAACGCTTGCAGGAAGGTTGAGAAGTGAAAAATTCTTCTTTGGTCCCTAGCCAAATTTTGCTATTAACACTAACTTTTTCTTCAAAAAAAAAAAAAATACGCCTGCTCTTGCTTTTTCAAATATATATATATGAATATCACGCCCTATTTTTTCTTTCACCTGATGCATGTTTTTTTTTTCTTTTCACAAAACTATATCTCTATTTCATGCCTACACATGCGTTTTTTCTATATATCTTAATATATAAAACATATATATATATATATATATGTATATATACATCCTAGTTTGTATCCTATACAAACACTTTTATATATATATATATGTGTGTGTGTGTGTGTGTGTGTGTGTGTGTGTGTGCACACCAATTTGCATCCAATGCAATCTCTTGTGTTATAATTTATATATATATATTTTAATTATCCTTTTCAAATATATCTAATATATTAAGAGTGATAATAAGTATTTTAAATTTAAACTTAAATTCAAATACTTAGATAAATGATATAGTAAAATAAAGTAATCCTATTATTTTATCTTCACCTAAATCCATATATCAACTAATACCCTCCAATTAATAGTTAATTAATAATTCATAATTATAAATATAATTAAATAATCTAATTATTTAATTAATTTAACTATTAACATTCATTAATTAAATAATCTCATTATTCAATTAATTCCCGAATATATACGTGTCACTTTTGTAACACAATTAATTGGACAATCCAATTAATTAACCGTGACCTTTTTTACCTCAATCGATCGGGCTAGCAAGAGGACCTAATGGACCCACAGTATTTTGAGCTCCAATAATCATCGGAGTCATTAATTAAACTCTTTTATTAATATTCATTGATTATTAACTCCGTTGTTATTCCACTAAAAACCCGAAGCTGTACTCTCTCAATTGCAGACGCTTTTACACAAGCCGATACAACTCAGTGTCCATCGATATAGCTATTACATATGGTGTGATCCTCCACAATAGTTCATAATTAGAGTTGGGTCATAATATCCGTTATACTCCTCTAATTACATATATCCTTTAAGTACCTTTGATTCTCTAATGGACGATAAATCCTATTTTCTTACAGAACTAGGAGATCGCTCATATTGTCCAAGCCCCGAATCAATCCTTAAGGGAACTACCGTCTACTTCTCACAAGAATGAGTGGATTCCACTATTGTGTACAAACCTTTAAAGCGCTAAGCCAAATTGCAATCCCAACATACAGAGCATATTGATCGGGAACTGCATCCGACCTCACCCATGGTATATCAAAGACCACGATCTAATCTGAAGGAGTCGATAAGACACTCAGGTTTAAGATCACCCATATATAGCAATTATTAGTTGATTTATATGAATCTCATCGGTAAACGGATCTTGGTGAGAGATTCATATAGATCATGACCCACTCTTATATGATCACATCATACAAGATGCCTCTATTCTCATATCTACATATGAATGATTAAGGATAGAATCGCCGTACATTACGGAATGGACCACAATTATAGATTAACCACAAATAAAGTACACAACTTTATTTGCTATCTATGGACTCTTTAGATTGCATGTCTCTTATTGTATCCATCCGTATATGACACTCATATACACAATTCTAGATTACATCCGGCAATCTTAGATGTTAAATATATGTACAAGTTATAAAATAAAGAACACAACAAGAATGAATTGAACTTTTCTTTTTATTTATTTCATAAATCCATTTATAAATTACATCTTTAGGGAATAAAACCCAACAATCTTCCACTTGCACTAAAGCATGTGAGGCATGTCTCGTAACCCTAGACCATCTAGGTGACCCGAAAACACTTTAGCCGGTAGGGTCTTTGTAAATGGATTGACATGATTGTCTTGTGAGGCTATCTTTGTGATGATCACATCTCCTCTCTACATTATCTCTCTAATGAGTTGATACTTTCTCTCTATATGCTTCCCTCTCTTATGGCTTCTTGGTTCTTAGGAATTAGCCATAACACCACTGTTATCACAATAAATTGTAATAGGCCTATCCAGATCTGGAACAACTTCCAGATCACTCAAGAATTTATGGAGCCAAACAGCCTCTTTAGCAACTTCACAAGCGGCTACATATTCGACTTCCATAGTGGAGTTAGAAACGCAAGATTGCTTGATATTTCTCCACACAATGGCTGCACTACCCAGGGTGAATACTGATCCAGACATGGATTTCTTTGAATCCCTGTCTGACTGAAAATCAGAATCCTTGTATCCTAACGAGATCAAATCCTACCCGTAATACACTAGCATATAGTCTCTCGTTCTCCAAAGATACTTGAGAATTGTCTTAACAGCAACCTAATGATCCAATCCTGGGTTGGACTGGTATCTACTGACTATTCCCACTGCATAACAGATGTCTAGTCTCGTGCATAACGTTACATACATGAGACTACCTACTGCCGATGCATAGGGTACACGTCTCATATTCTCAACTTCTTGAGGTGTCTTAGGTCACTGTTCCTTAGACAAGTGAACTCCATGTCTAGAAGGTAAATTACCTTTCTTGGAGTTTTG
The DNA here is from genome assembly GCA_032871835.1 of Dipteronia dyeriana. NCBI lineage: Eukaryota > Viridiplantae > Streptophyta > Magnoliopsida > Sapindales > Sapindaceae > Dipteronia > Dipteronia dyeriana. Next base: position 85,308,017 of record CM065297.1, read on the forward strand.
CATCGAAAATCGCACAAGATTCTTATCAATATATAATGCTTGAGACAGTGCTATGAGTTTGTTCTTACGATCCCTTATAAGCTGGATCTCAAGAACATAACTCGTCTCTCCCAAATATTTCATTTGGAATTGGCCAGCCAACCATCCCTTTACATCAGACAATACTCCCACATCATTCCCAATGAGTAGGATATCATCTACGTATAGGACCAAGAAAACTACTTTCTTGTCAATGATGTGCTTGTAGACACAAGGCTCATCAACGTTCTGCTCGAAGCCATAGGTTATGATCACATCATCAAACCTAATGTTCCACGATCTAGATGCTTGCTTAAGTCCATAGATGGATCTTTACAGCTTGAAAACCTTTTGCTTTTGATCTGGAGGCACGAATCCCTCGGGTAGCATCATATAGATGCTCTCGTCAAGATTGCCATTCAAGAATGCAGTATTGATGTCCATTTGACAAATTTCATAATCGAAATAGGCAACAATGGATAAGAGAATCCTAATAGACTTAAACATGGTTACTAGCGAGAAGGTCTCTTCATAATCAACCCATCTTTCTAGGTGTAACCGTTGGCCACTAGCCTTTCTTTGAAGGTCTCAACCTCTCCATCCACTCCTCTCTTTTTATTATAGATCCACTTACACCTTATAGGTTTTACCCCATCCGGTAAGTCTACAAGATCCCAGACTGAGTTAAGAGTACATGGACTCCATCTCGAGATTCAAGGCAAGCCGTTCCTCTTTATCAGGATCTTCCAGTGCATTCTTAAATGTCAATGGATCATCCACACTATCAGTAGAGACAACACCTTGTCCCTCACCTATACCTAAATAGCGTTCAGATTGTCTCACAACCTTCTCACTACATCTAGGTGGTACTGTATCCTGATCAGGAACCATCTGACTCTCAGATGTTTGTGGATCAACAACTCTTGTTGATGAAGCACTAGTCTCACCAGGCTCCAATTCATTCAATACATTCTTAGAACGAGGTTTATGGTCACTAATATAATTGTCCTCAAGAAACGTTGCATTTGTCGATACAAATACTTTGTTATCTTCGGGACTATAGAAGTGTCCACCTCTGGTCTCCTTGGAGTATCCTACAAACAAACAGACCACAGACTTAGACTCTAGCTTTCCACTTCTGTTCTTTAGCACGCGTATTGGACACCTCTATATACGAAAATATCATAAACTAGCTTTACGACCATTCCACAACTCTAGGGGAGTCTTAGGAACAGACTTGGATGACACCACATTCATAATGTTTACCGCTCTTTGTAACGTATTCTCCATAAGGAATTCAGCAATGATGAGAAACTAATCATAGATCTCACCATTTCCATTAGGGTTCTATTTCTCCTCTCCGGTACACCATTTTGCTAAGGTGTAGTGGGAGCTTTGAGTTGGGAAACTATCACATGCTCGACCATGAAGTCTTTAAACTCTTCGTTAAGGTACTCACCTCCACGATCCAATCGTAGTGACTTGATAGTCCTACCTAATTGATTCTCAACTTCAGCTCGAAATTCTTTACACATTTCAAATGTTTTCGACTTCCGTTGCATTAGGTAGACGTATCCGTATCTTGAGTAGTCATCTATAAAGGTGACATAATACTCATAACCACCCCTAGCTTTAACATTCATCGGTCCGTAGACGTCTGTATGTATAAGCTCTAGCGATTCTTTAGCTCTAAGCCCTTTTTCCAGTAAAAAGGTCTCTTAGTCATCTTACCTTCCAGACAAGATTCACAGACCGGTAAGATGCCAACCTTTAACTCACTTTAAGGTCCGTTTTTTACTAGTCTGTCTATCCGGTCAATGTTGATATGACCAAGCCTTAGATGCCAGAGATACGTGTCATTATCTGGAGAAATCTTATGTCGTTTAGTGTTTTGTTTTTCAACCTTAAACATTTCGGTGTTGAGCAGTGTAGTATGTATTAACGATCTTAACACATACAAATTGTTTTCATTAATTCCTAAACAAATATTCAGACCATTCTTTCTAATAATAACAGGCTTATTATTAAAAGAAACAAAATACAATTGTTCTAACAATTTAGAAATGGAAATCAAACTCTGTGTGAATCCAGGAATATAAAATACATTGTCCAACAATATATAATTATTACAAAAAAAAATCTAATTACGCCCACTGCTCGTGCCGACACGACATCCCTTGACCCCACACACATTGAGAATGCTTGCTCCTCTAGATGTCCAAGAATCAGTCCATTGTAAAGAAGAACAAACATGGTTAGTTGCCCCCTAATCATCTATCCAGGGTGAAGAATCATCTTCCACTAAACACGACTCAAGAACAAGTGAATCATATTTACTTTTCTTGGACTTCTTCTTGCTTTGGGCTTTCTTGGGTTTGGGCTTACCCTTCGCTTGTATGCCTCTTGAACAGTTCGTGTGGCATTTGCAGCAGGCGCTGGAGGATATTTCTCCGTAAGCACAAACTTGAGGTCTTTGGTGACCAATATTGCATTAATGTTAAGTTTCCACTTAGTGTAGTTATCACCAGTTAATTTGTCGTTTACGAGAATTTGAAGTAATGCAGAAGACATTATTGGTGAAAAATATAAAACATTCATTCAGTCATTTATTTAAAATAAATGCGAGTGCTTTGGCATAAATTTAAACATGATGCATGCACATGTTTAACGAACTAGAACTACCCTAAAACTAGTTACTATACCACGACAATCCAATATACCACAAAGAAGTGTCGCCTTAGGGTCGGTCAAGTTTTTGCATGTTGGACCGAGACATTCTCAATCAAATGATATTCTAGAATAACTCTTATTCCATATCATTCAACCATCATTTATTCAGTCAGGTTTTTAATTAACAAACTTAATCAAAACCTTCGTAAGTGTAACCCATCATTTCAGATCTCACGAGCTTAACTCGAGAATTGCCTCCTTAGGGTCGGTCAATCCCGAAATACCCTCAGAAATCCTATCCATTAGGAAGTCAACCTTGGTATTGACCTTTGTGGAAACCCTCCTTAGGGAGGATGAAAGCAAAGCCGTCACGAGGCCCCACTCAGATCTCACAGTGTTGAACTAATGATGGAGACCGCGAGATATATATGTCATATATCCCTCTCCCACTCACTATTTTAAAATTAGGGTTTTCTATTAACCGTTGATGCACCTAGACTCTACGGGATTAAACGACTAACTTTAATCAAGTTATCTAGCGCATTAACTAATTATAACCAAATTCTAATAAACTAATAAATTATTAATGATTTTTAGCAATTAAAAATCTAATCTATTAGTGAACAATCTAAGATTCAGTAAACTATTTACTAAGGTCAGATTATTCTGATAGTGTTTACCAAGTTTTAACAATTAAAACTCTAACACTTTATTCAGTTCATTTATTATTAGGTTATTAATCTTATTAATCCAAATTACAATAAATGACCATATTAATCTAACTTATTAAACTCTTTAATAACTAGATTAATATTAATGAGAATTACCAAGTTTTCTAACCATTAAAAAAAACTAATCTCATTATTCATAATTTATGTATTAACCCATTTTAATCACATTAAAAAAAATACATAAAATATCAGGCTATGATGCATGTATGACATATCAAATATATTTGTGTAGTCACATCTAATCTAAATGATATACGTATGCATGACAATGCATTTATCATCACATAATATAAAGCATATATAAATTGACCGAGTACTGCGGATTATTTAACCTAAAAAATTGGAATATAAAATTACAAAAAAATTCCCAAGGCATTCCTTGGTCTTCTTGTAATTTCCAAGCCTTCCAGTCTCTTCAGGTCACTCCGATTCATCTCATGAATCTTTCTTCGCGATTTTTCCAGGCCTTCAATACATATTTGTTTTACAATATAATAACAGTAAAAAAAATATAAACAAAAAATAATAATAATACAACCCATAAACCCTAAATCCACAGTACCATATAATTAACGATCAATCATGTTTTTGTAAATTAAAAAAAATAATATACATACAAAAATAACATACAATCAATTTAAATCGTGCCTACACAATCATACGTATAGGAGCATCGAAAACAATTTCATGTTCTAAAAATAAAATTGATTCAGATACCAATTGTTGAAACCCCGTTCACTGGTTACACAGCGGAATTAGGTTTTAAAGTTTTTATACATATCATAATCTGTAATTGGGACCAGTGAACTTTGGATTGTAATTATTTTCGGAACAAATACATACAATATGTAAACACAGAAAATTGAAATCGATATAAAGAGAAGAAAAACATACCAACATTTGGAGGCTCCTTCACTTTACGTTATGCTCCTGTCTGAACCAAGCTTACCGACGTTTGAAAGCTCCTTCACTTTACGATGTGTTCCTGTCTGAACCACTCAATCTTCCTCGCTATCTCCAAGGGATTGGTAACTACGTGTGGGCGCGTCACAATCTCAGGAACTTGAATGGAGGATGTAGAGAAATACTTGAAGAAACTCTTTATTCTCAATTTAGTGTATTGATTTCATGCACACATGAATAACATCTCATGCAAAAAATATATATTGATTTTTTTTTTCGTATGTATCAGGTATACAACCAAAAAAAAAACTAAATTTTTCTTCAAAAAAAAAAGCACGCCTGCTCTTGCTTTTTCATATATATATATATATATATATATGAATATCATGCCCTATTTTTTCTTTCACCTGATGCATGTTTTTTTTTTCTTTTCACAAAACTATATCTCTATTTCAGGCCTACACATGCGTTTTTTCTATATATCTTAATATATAAAACATATATATATACATCCTTGTTTGTATCCTATACAAACATTTATATATATGTGCACACACCAATTTGCATCCAATGCAATCTCTTGTGTTATAATTCATATATATCTTTTAATTATCCTTTTCAAATATATCTAATATATTAAAAGTGATAATAAGCTTTTTAAATTTAAACTTAAATTCAAATACTTAGATAAATGATTTAGTAAAATAAATAATCCTATTATTTTATCTTCACCTAAATCCATATATCAACTAACACCCTCTAATTAATAGTTAATTAATAATTCATAATTATCAACATAATTAAATAATCTAATTATTTAATTAATTTAACTATTAACATTCATTAATTAAATAATCTCATTATTCAATTAATTTCCGAATATATACGTGTCACTTTTGTAACACAATTTATTGGACAATCCAATTAATTAACCGTGACCCTTGTTACTTAAATGGATCGGGTTAGCAAGGGGACCTAATGGACTCACAGTATTTTGAGCTCCAATAATCATCGGAATCATTAATTAAACTCTTTTATTAATATTCCTTGATTATTAACTTCGTTGTTATTCCACTAAAAACCCGAAACTGCACTCTCTCAACTGCAGACGCTTTTACACAGACCGATACAACTCAGTGTCCATCGATATAGCCATTACATATGGTGTGATCATCCACAATAGTTCATAATTAGAGCTGGGTTATAATGTCCGTTATACCCCTCTAATTACATATATCCTTTAAGTACCATTGATTCTCTAATGGACAATAAATCCTATTTTCTTAAGGAACTAGGAGAGCGCTCATATTGTCAAAGCCCTAAATCAACCCTTAAGGGAACTACCGTCTACTTCTAACAAGAAGAAGTGGATTCCACTATTGTGTACAAATCTTCCCAGCCATAAGCCAAATTGTAATCCCAACATACAGAGCATATTGATCGGGAACTGCATCCGACCTCACCCATGGTATATCAAAGACCACGATCTAACCTGAAGTAGTCGATAAGACACTCAGGATTAAGATCATCCACATATAGCCATCATTAGTTGATATATATGAATCTCATCAATAAACGAATATTGGTGAGAGATTCATATAGATCATGGCCCACTCCTATATGATCACATCATACAAGGTGCCTCCATTCTCATATCTACATATGAATGATTCGAATCACCGTACATTACGGAATGGATCGTAACTATAGATTAACCATAAATAAAGTACCCAGCTTTATTTGATATCTATGGACTCTTTAGATTGCACGTCTCTTACTGTATCCATCCGTATATGACACTCATATACACAGTTTGAGATTACATCTGGCAATCTTGGATGTTAAATATATGCACAAGTTATAAAATAAACAACACAACAAGAATAAATTGAACTTTTCTTTTTATTTATTTCATAAATCGATTTACAAATTACATCTTTAGGGCACAAATCCCAACAATATTATGATTGGCTTATTTCATGATAAACAACACCACATTACTGATGATTTGTAATGGGTAGCTTAGGTCCTTGTTGCAAGCTTCCAAGCATCTCCTTGGCTTTAAGAGCAAAAATCTATATTCACTTAACTTTACCTCTTGAAAAGTTTAGGTGCACACACACACCCTCATGCATTTGTATTGACATGCATTTAAGTTGTTTTGATTATGTTTCTTTGTTTTATAGTTGTGTGCATTCTTTACACACACACACTTGAATGCATATCTACTTGTTGCATTGAATTGCATGTCTTGCATAATTGTTGTGTGTTTCACATTTAGGCAATTTAATTAGTTTATCTCTTTACATGTATGCTCATATCAATTGAATCTAGGATTCTTTGAGTGAGGTTTAAAAATCCATGCATTTGTGCCTTGTTGATCGTTGACCATTGTTGGTCTGTTGTTGACCGCTGTGAATTATCATAGCGGTGGGCATTTCAGTGCGTCACCGTTGTGGTGCCGCTGTAAGACCGTTGTGATAATTCACACCAATGGCATCACAGTGGCTCTCCGCTATGGCACTCAAACCGATAGCCACAACGGTCGAGCCTTGTTTTGCCCAAAATGATGTCGTTTTGCTCTGCCTTATATATATATATATATATATATATATATGTTCTCTTCCCCAAACTAGTTTTAGGGCTTCAAGAATACATTTTTAGAGAGAGAGAGAGAGAGAGCAAAAGCTTCAAGCTTTGTTCTTGACTCTCCAAAACCCAAATCCATAAGCATCCAAGCATAGTCATGCATCATCTTATCATGGTTCTTCTTCATTAAATGACTTGTTAAGTATAACATCTTCATCTTTCATTAATTGTTGTATCTACTCAAGATTTAGTCTTGATTGCATATTAATTGCAAATACTCATGCCTTAATTGCATATTTACATGAGTTATGACAAGATTGAGTTTTGTATTGTGATAGCTAGTATTTAGGTAATATTTGTCATCTAGCTAAGTCTCTATCCATTGCATTTAGATATTATTGTTTATGCCTCATTAATTGCATTCCTTGATTGCATGATTATTGTCGTTGTTTTATGTTGTGACAACTTGTGTTGGTTGGACTTTATTTGACAATTAGATTATTGGATTTTATCTACTTCTACTTGAGTCCTTGTGTATGGGCATATAGGCATTAATTGATAACTAGGTAGTTTAATTGCATTATAACATCTAGTTACGCATTTTATGTGTGTGCTCTTGAACATTATTGCATTTAGCATTCATTGATTGTTCACTTAGACTATATACTCTTCATTAAGTCAAAGTCTTATGGCTTTTTGGTGAAGTTGTACTAGCAAGTCAAGTCTTACAACCAAGGGTAGGTTGGCAAGCAATTGGTCAAGTGCCACTGTAAAATTCTCGAGGGGTAGAGTAGGAGGTGTTCACGCGTTCACGCCTTGAGTAGTGGATCAGGGGATATCACTAGAGATTGAACCAAGAGTGGCGAGTGATAGTGTCCATAGCCTGAGCTTGTCAAGAGCGAGAGTCCGAGTATCACTTGAGGGTGTAACCTTTATTAATATAATGGATTTTCGTGATCATGTGTGTAAGAAAATCCGTGCAACGGAAGCGTGAAAAATTAAAATTAGGATTTGGTATAAATAAAAAAATTTCCCTTTATAATAACAAGAACCTTAACCCTAGATTAATTGGTGTATATAAAAAGTATCGTACCTTTTTCTCATGACGATTAAACTAGCGCCAAATTGAATTCGTAAGATCTTCCAATCCAATCACGAACGTGAATCACCTAGGAGTGTGGGCTCCCTTTCTTTAAATTGTATATCTGAGGATGGAAACAAACAAAATCTCTTTCTTTGTTAGTCACAATAATCCTCCAAGAAGAAAAATAAAGAACGTTAGGTCACTTATGAATTATCAATCAATTTGACTGAAACTCGCGTGAACCTAGATTCGATGTTGTACACAAAACTTTTTAATGTAAAGGCTACTAGTGTACTATCGAATACAAAACGTTTTTTCTTCCTTTTCCTCTTTGTCGAATTTTCATACACCAATCTTTAGAGTTGGATGACTTTATCTAGAGCAAGAACCGAATTCTCTATACTCAAAATTATTTGGTGGCCAAAAACTCTTTTATAAAAATTAGGGTTTGGCCGAATTTTTCTTCTTAGAGTTATCTAATGGCCTAATTTTTCCTCTCTCTAAATTTCCTTTGGCTTGCACGAAATTTGGAGCTTCAAATCACTTATTGGCTAAAATTTAGAGGTAGTATAAATAGGCGTACAAATCCTTTTCTAAGAAGGATTTACTTGGTGGGCAAGAATCCTATCCTTAGGTGGATTTACTTGGTGACCAATAATCCTTTTTTAGAAAAGAATTCTATCCTACACCAAGACTCCTAATCCAACTCAAATAGTGTATTTGTGACCGTATTAAAGACTTCCTAATTTGAGTAGATAAATAATTCCATTTATTTATCTACTTATCAAATATAGTCTTTAACATTAATTATACTACCAACAATAGTATAATATTAGGAGACCTTCTCCTACTAGAAAAAATATTTTGATTTTTAATTAAACAATTAATTAATTTCCATTTAATTAGATAATAAAATATAAAATAAAATATTTAGGCTTTTATACATTAGCCTTGCCGCCCATGACAACATATAGGCATATATATTATTTTTCTTATTTTATTAAATCCATTGGACTTTTATAAAAAGTCCACATGTGAACTTTACCCATTCTTACATAAAGAAACAAGTCCGCATGCCTTAATACAATTCTAGATGGACCCTTAAATTGGTCCAGTAGAATATATCAAGTGATTTATGCAAGTTTGTATGGATTGGGGATCTTAGCGTGCTATCTAAATTTAAGCTTCAATAGACATAACCTAATCACAATCAACAAATGATTTACTTAGGTCAAATCTATTAGTTTTAGTTCATTCCACTAAAGAATTATAATCGATTCACTTAGGTCCAATCTATTTTGATTTGTCCAGGAGCCATATTTCAATAGACACTATTGAAAACTTAACTTTAAGATTTAATATCCAACACCTCAAAATATCCATATGATGATATTCTATTCTTATTTCATAAACGGAGCCACGATGTCCATATCTATAAATGAAGTCCTCTATCGATTAACAAATGAATACCACTAAACTATCGAGGATAGACTATGCTATATAATCATACTCATTGATAGCTCAAATAATAACACTTGCAACCATAAGTCCATCATTTATCTCAGGATTGAGATAGACTCTCCGATTGTCTTCAAGTGAAAACTTTTATCCATTGATGGTTCTAGATAAAGTATTTCACTGTGATCCAAAGATACCATGTGCACTATATTCTTTTTCCCAAAGATACCACACTTTGATGATTTTAGACTCATCGTAACACATTTGATCCCACTCAAATGCTAGCAAAAGAATCTACAACTTTGACAAGATAAAAGTGCCCATCCTTTATCTTAAGTTGTGAATATTATTCAAGACTAACTAAAAAATTGTGTCAACCTTATACATATCTAGATGTATGAACAATTCTTCTTTTCTCATAGTCTTTTGGCCTTATGATTATTTATTTTGGACAATTATAATAAATAAACTATAAATGCTATAAGATTTGTTAAACTAGAAATCACTTTATTAATATGAAAAAATTATCAAATACATTATTATACTCTTGCTATCGAGCATAATCCCAACAATGTGTGGCTAACAGAATAGCCCATGGTTTTTCCAAGTTGGAGGGTTTCCACGTATAGATCAAGTGTTATTTGTATTTCCGCACTTTACACTTGATTTTTTTTGTTTTTTTTATTGAGTGATTTTTGAATATTGACTAATCAAGAAAAAAATTGGTTGTTAACTTGATTAAAACCAATTCACCCCACCCTCCCTCCTAAGTTTATTAGACACACATTCTAGGGAATTTCACAAGTAATCTGGCATATAAGACTCTTTGAGCCACCTGAAGAGCTTCGTACAGCAGATGGAAGTTTAGAATGGTACCTGGGCCACCATATGCAGAATGTTCCTAATCACGCTAACTGACTACGCTAAGAAGCTATTCTGAAAGTTGCCAGCAGGTAGTAATGATTCCTTTACTAAGATATCTAGTGATTTTTGTGCTCAATTCCAAGGTATTTAGCCACATCCCAATGATCTCATCCATCTACAGGATGTGATCCTGGAGCGATGTGAGTCGTTAAGATCTTACGTGGAGAGATTCCACAAATAAGTTATCCAAATGGGAGCCTTTACCGAGAAAGAAACCTTGGATAACTTCAGAAGAAACCTGTGAGTTAAAAGGTTGTTTGGTCATTTTCTAAACATTACCAGAGAATTACTAGGAGCCCTACGACAAGGCTCTCGAGCAGGTGGAGATAGATGAGCATCTTCGGGTCAAGATAGAACACAATAACCTAAGGACTGCCAAGCGCCCAAGCCAGCACCGGTCCATAGGGCCCAAAACAGACCTTCTAATCGGTCTACATACCGCCGTCCGCCAATCCAACCTCAACAGGTGCGGTACCCAGCAAGAAGAACCCCACCATGAACTTCACATCCTCCCAAAGAGGTAGCTCAGATAGCCCAAGAAGAGAGGGGATACTTCAACTACACCTCTCTCAATGCATCTCGCGAGACGATCTACCTCACCGTCCGTGATAAAAGGCTACTTAGGAAACCCAATCCCATCAAAATACAAGTTGATATGAGGAATCGCTACAAGTACTACGACGTCCACGAAGATGTGGGATATAACAACTTAGAGTGTTACAGCCCGTGTAACCAGATTGAGGCTTTAGTGAGAGGCGGTTGCTTGGTGGAATTCTTATAGCAGGTGCGAGATAGCTTTCATACGGGGAAGGAGGTGCATGTCAAAATTAAGAAAGATGTAGAAAGAAGGAAGACGAATGGCAATGATCTAATGCAACAGATCCAAGTCCTTCATACCATCAGTGGGAGTCCAACCTTGGCAGAAAGTCCCAACAATTCTAGGAAGAGCCATGCCAGAGAAAGTACCTCGGACAGAGGGAGTACGGGACATTTTCAAAGTTGTCTAGGGATCAACAGGATCCTCCTAATAAGCCCAAATCGTCCTCATCGAGAAGGATGTGTACAACACAATGCAACACAATGATGATACCATGGTTGTCATTGTACAGATTGCTAATTCCCTAGTCCATCGCATCTTGATAGTTATCGGTAGCAGTGTGGACATCCTTTTTAAAGACACCCTATAGAGGTTCAACTTGAAGCAATGTTTCTACAACACCTGTACCAAGTCGTTGTATGATTTCACTTAGGACTCACTAATGCCAGTTGGGTCAAAGATACTACCGGTTATAGTAAGACATCCCCACTTTAGCAGAACATCACGACCGATTTATTTATAGTAGATTCTCTATCTAATTACAATGTTATCCTTTGGAGGCCCTTCCAATCAAACCTCAAGAGGGTCTTCTCCATCTACCATAATGTCTTGAAGTGTCCAGTTGGAGACAAGGTAGGCAAGGTATGAGGTGATCAACATGTAACATGAAAGTGCTATGTGGTATCCACTAACCCTACGGCACTGGCCAAATAGTGTGCACAGATAGTGGTTATGCAGGAGCAAGAACCATCGGAAGAGGATCATAAAATTCAGGATGCCACAGTTGAGAAAAGAGGGCTGGAGGAACCAGAGGCCATGGTCCCCGGCTGTAGAGAAAGAAGAAGAAGACAGGGGATAGGTCAGTGGCTACCTAGTCAATATGTTGGAGGAAAAACCTATCAGTGAGGATGATCCCACAAAGGTGGTCAAGATGGAAGCTTCACTGGAAGCAAAAGTGAAGAAGGGACTGGTTAAACTCCTTCGAGAATACAAGGATATCTTCGCCTAGAGTTATGAAAAGATGTAAGGGATTCCCATCTCATTGACATCTCACAGACTAGTAGTTGACCCTACCTTCAAGTCGGTCAAGCAAAAATGGTAGTACTTTAACCCGAAAGGAATGCCACAATACAGAATGAGGTCAATAAACTATTAAGGGAAGATTCATCTGAGATTCCTGATACCCAAAATGGATAGCCAACGTGGTAATGGTCACCAAAGCTAATGGGAAGTGGTGTATATGCTTAAACTATACGGATCTCAACCGCGCCTGCTCGAAAGACAGTTTCCCTACCCTAGATTGATCAGCTGGTAGACTCAACCATGGGAAACAAGCTTTTCAATGTCAAGGACACATTCTTGGGGTACAACCAGATTATGATGCACCCCGCTGATCAAGACAATACCAGCTTCATTACCGGGCAAGGCCTCTATTGCTACAAGGTAATGCTCTTCGGTCTCAAAAATGCAAGTGCCACATATCAATGATTGGCTAACTGTTTGTTCAAGTAGGAGGTAGGAAAGATGATGGAAGTTTATATCAACGACATGATTACCAAGTCCAAGTGGCTGAGAAGCACCAAGACCACTGATTAACACTGAAAAGTGTATGTTTGTTAAGGGATAATATCATCATTTTACACTTCCAATATGATTAATTCCCCAATTTAGACATAATTTCGTTCGCTCACTTAAATAAATGTGTTCTGTAGTAATCAGTGTTTTTTTCTTTGTATTTCAGAGGTAATTCGATCAATTCATAATTATGGAGAAGTCAGATGGTAAAACAAACGTCGTTTTCAAGTTTATAACGTAAAAAACCTTAGGAAGGCCACGAAGGGCATTTTTGTAATTTAAACTATTCACTGTTCACAGGTGACTTTCACTGTTCACAGGTGACTTTCACTGTTCACAAGTGACTTTCACTGTTCACAGTTGACTTTCACTGTTCCTGATGATGTGGCACATTCCTATTGGACTGAATTGCGAGTGCACCATACACGCGACTGCAAAGAATCACATTCTAGAAGTCGGTGCACTGTTCATAGTTGACTTTTTAGAAGATTATTGATCGATGACGCGGCACAGTTCTATTGGCCCGAACTGCTAGTGCACCGTACACTCGGCTGCAGAGAATCACATTTTAGAAGCCGATGTACTATTCACTTTTGATTTCACGGATGCGTTATTGTTCACTGTCACTATTCACTGTTCATTATTCACTGATGACGTGGTGAAATCTGGACACTCCATTCTAAATTCATCCGATGGTCAATTTCATCCGTATTTTGTATAAATAGGGACCTCACCCCCCTAATTTACATATTCTGAATCCAAATCTGATATTAGATTTGCGAAATTCACTCTCTTTTGTTTTCAAACTTCCAGTTTAAATAAAAATAACTATTTTTTAGTTAAATTATGTCTTGCTAATTTTATATAGCTGTGGCCAAGGTGATACTGTTGGTATTGAAAATATGATCAAATTATGGTAAGTTTGTTATTTTTTTGTTTTCTTCCCTCTGATCTTTGTGGAGTTTTTGACTCACTGTAGTGGGACAAATATTGTCTAGCACAGTGAATACTCTTACCCATATTTATCAGAGAGTGGTTTCTCCCCTCTGATCTTTGTGGAGTTTTTGACTCACTGTAGACAGACATATATTGTCTAGCACAGTAGGTACTTTTACCCATATTTATCAGATAGTGGTTTATCCCCTCTGATCTTTGTGGAGTTTTAACTCACTGTAGACAGAAAGATGTTGTCTAGCACAGTGAGTACTTTTATCCATATCTATCAAAGAGTGGTCAGTGGAGTGGAATACCCTCCTATTAATCTGGACTAAATATTAATTATTGGATTATATTTGAATTACCAACAGTGGATCCCTTAGCCCCAGTTTTAATTTTAACTAATTAATTCTATAAGGACAAGTGAACAACCTCTCTGTGGTTCGACCAGGTCTTACCGATTAATTTATTAATTTGACACTCTTATACTTGGGAGTAAGAACACTTCTTTAGGACATGTCAACCACCTCCGTCAGACCTTCCAAATAGTGAGGGAGAACCAGATACGGTTAGACCCTGCCAAATGTGCCTTCGGTGTATCAGCGGAAAAGTTTCTTGGATTCATGGTCCATGAAAAGGGGCATAGAGGCCAAACCGGAGAAAATCGGAGCCATCTTGAACCTCGAATCTCCTAGCTTGTTTAGTCAAGTATAGGTTTTGACCAGTCAGATAGCAGCTCTAAACCGCTTTATGTCGCGGTCTAATGACAAGTGCCTCACCTTCTTCAAAGCCATCAAACAAGGAAAAAACAAGAAATGGGACTAGGAAAGTGAGCAGACCTTCCAGTCTATAAAGGAATACCTAGATAGCCCACCGCTGCTAGTTAAGTCGACAACTATGGAGGAGTTACAAATATACTTGGTCATATCAGAGGCAACGGTCAGCGAGGCCCTAGTTAAAGAGTGTTGAATTAGGGTCCAACGACCTATCTATCACGTGAGCTGCACTTAAACCAAGCCAGAGAGGAACTATACACTCCTAAAGAAGCTTGTATTTGCCCTGGTAACCTTAGCCAGGAAGCTCCGCCCTTACTTTCAAGCTCATACAATTACGGTAATAACTGATCAACCACTCTACCAATTTCTATAGAGACCGAATGTATCGAGAAGGCTGGCTCTATGGGTTCTCGAGCTCACCTAGTATGACATCAAATACAAAGCTAGGACCACCATTAAAGCCAAGGCTTTGACAGACTTTGTGGTCTAGTTTTCAGCACTTCCCAATCCCGATATCACTCCAAACATAGATTTGATATCCTAAAAGGATCAAAAACCTGCAGACTGACCAATTGACTAAGATGCTTGGATCCTATATACGGATGGGGAATCTAGTCAAGCAGGCAGTAGAGCTGGAATCATCTTAACCGATCCAGAAAAGGTCAAGTGCTGCCGCTGTTTCTGGTTTGAATTCAACGCTACCAACAACGAAGCCGAGTATGAAGCTTTATTGGCAGGGATGAGAGTGGCAACTAAGCTTAAGGCAGATTACCTCCTTATTATGAGTGGCTCACAATTGGTTGCTAACCAGGTAACCGGGCTCTATCAGGCCAAGGGTAACAACATGGTAGCATATACCTCGCCAACAGAACCACCAGCCAAACATCTTAGCTAAGATAGCTGCTAGTAGGGGACAGACGCTGCATAAAGGGGTACCTTTTCAGGTAATCTCTCATTCAAGCATAATAAAAAAATGAGGTAAGCCTAGTAGACCACCTTCGGTGCTGAATGGACCAGATAGTGGACTACCTCTAGAAAGAGAAGCTCCTAGAAGATCTTGATCAAGCCCGCAAGTTTAAAAGGGTCTTAGCTCACTACTACCAGATAGATAGGTATCGTTACCATAAAGGGAGGTCCCTTCCCCTACTCTGATGCCTGCACCCCAACGACATTAGTTTTGCACCTAGAGATGTGCATTCGGGGGATTGTGGCAACCATGCAGGGGGAGATACACTTGCTTACTAGGTACTGCGCATGAGATACTACTGGCCAACCCTTCACCGTGATGCAAAACAGTTCATTCAGTCCTGCGAGCCTTGTCAGAAGACATCCAATTTGAACCACTTACAACCAGAACGGCTCTCCTCTATTAGTTTACCATACCCCTTTGCTGTTTTGGGAGTTGACTTGATCATGCCTCTCCCACTGCTCACAGTCAAGCCAAGCATGCCATAATGTCTATCGACTATTTCACAAGACGGGTGGAAGTAGAGCCGCTCTCTAACATAACAAAAGAAAAATACCACCAAATTCATCAAGAAGAACGTGGTTTGCAGATTTGGTACCCAATGATCATCATTACTGACCTCAGTAAACAACTTGACAATGCAAGATACAAAGAATTCGGTGACAACTTAGGCATCGACCTCCGCTTCACTTCTATAGCTCACTCTCAAACTAATGGAATGGTAAAGGCTATAAACAAAACCATCAAGAAGCTCTTGAAGAAGAAATTGTAACAAAAGAAGAGTAAATGGGTAAAAAAGCTCTCTGATGTGCTATGGGCCAATCGCACCACCAATAAGACCGCGACCAGATAAACCCCTACTTCTTAGCTTTTGGGGTTAAGGCGGTCCTTCCAATCTAGCATTTGCTGATCTCCTTCAGGGTTCAACATTTTGGACCGGAAAGTAACGAGGTCAAGCTAAGGGCTGAGCTTGACCTTTTGGAAGAAAAACAAGAAAGGGTGGTAAAAAAAGGAGCAGTCTATTAGAGCCAAATTGTGAGAGAATAGAACAGAAATGTCAGAGCCCGAAACTTTAAGAAGGGGGACCTGGTACTAAGGAAGGTGACCCAAAACACCAGGAATCGGTCGGATGGGGTACTAGTATCCAATTGGGAAAGTCCTTACCTTGTAAAAATGATGATCTGTAGTGGGGCTTACAAGCTGGAAGACATGGATGGTCGTCCAATCGACCATACTTGAAATACAGACCGCTTGAATAAATTTTACTAGTAGAAGAGTCGAGGTCCTAGATGGAGCCCTACTAGTACCACCTAGCACATGTGTCGCTTAAACATTATGTATCACCAATTGGTTATTAATAAAAATTCTCTTATTTTCTCCATCTACAGTTGCCTGTTTTTATCACCCAGTTTGGCCACAGAAGTTCGCCATGATCACCATGAATCGAGAAAGGCAACCTGGCTACCCGGAGACCTTAGCCGGGTACCACCCCCCGCTATGAAGGGTCTGAGCATAAGAGCATAGTTACCTGCTAGATCACGAGCTTAGGACAATCGAATGGTCATCCTGATGCCCTTGGTCGTGTGACCCCCAGGAAGAGTCTGGTTGTAAGTGCATAGTTACCTACCAGATCACGAGACCAAGACAACCAAGTGGCATTCTTGATACCTTGGTCGGGCTACTACCCCGAAGAAAGATCTGAGCGTAAGTGCATAATTTCCTGTTAGACCGCGATACCAGAACATCCAAACAGAATTCCTGATGCCTTGGTTGGGCTACCGCCCCTAAAAAGGATCTGAACGTAAGTGCATAGTTGCCTGCCAGTCCATGAGACCAAGATAGCCAAATGACACTTCTGATGCCTTGGTCGCGCTACCACCCCTAACAAGGATCTGGATGGCATAGTTGCCTACTAAGCTTAAAGTCGTCTAACTACTATGTTTCCTTTTATAGGGATAATAGGTACCTCAATGGTACTATCGCCAAAGTACCAGTTTTCCTTCTATAGGGACGATAAGTACCTAGAATGGGTTATTGCCTAGGTACCGAGACTCTTGGTGCTGGGATCTAAGTACCTTGATCACGGTATCATCTAAATATCAGGGAACCCTATACATGAGAATCCTAGGTACCTAGATTCGTTTGACTAGATCTTTGCCTTAGTACCAATAATCTCACGGATAGGGATGTTTGGTACCGTGAAAGGATAAACGATGTTGATAATTTCCCTTAAGTAAAATTTTATGAGACTCGTTCTGACTAAGTACCTTGATAACTTGGTACCAGCCACATGTTATACCTAATTTCCTATACTTGATAGATTTAGATCTTTACTTGTGTTTCCAGATAATGTTAAGTCAGGTATACGCAGGGGACTGTTTCCTAGGTCAATTTTCTATCAAGTAATGCAGACTCAACCAAGATGGAAGTCAACCAGATACAAGTATGAAGAAAAGGAGAAGAACTACTCTTACTTCATTCAAATCAGAGAGCCATCCCTTTGTTTTGGGCTACACCGTAAAAAAAAATGAAACTGAATCAAAATTTTAAAAAAAAATTGTTTCACTGATCAATCAAGGAGCCCATTCCCCATTTCCGGGTTATATCCTTAACAAAGAAAAGTATGATGAATGTTAGCTAGAAAATGATCAAGCATCTGTCTACTCCTGGTTGGACTCCTCCACTACAACTCCTCTAGTTTCAACCACCCATGCAAGTTTAACACCGACACTAAGATCAATAGGGGGTCGCCAACTACTTGCTCCTCCACCCCCACCTGCGTTGTACTAGCTAAGGCCTCTACTTGGGCAGGACTAGTCTAAAGATCCTTCATAACAATCAGTCTAGCTTGCTCTACAGCTTCCTTGGTAGTAGGCTGGTCCTCCACCGCCTCTGTAGGTCTAGATGGAGTAAAGGGCAGATAATAGGCTCTTCCTTCAGCTTGGATCGCAACATCATCAAGGGACTTCAAGGAGGGATCTGCTCTAGTACTAGATCAAAGAGATGAGATACGCTACTTGTCTTCATCAGCATCCTCCCTATCACCGTCGTTTGTAGTCCTAGACCTACTTCAGTGGAAGTAAGTGCACCCGTCCTGCCAGCCTTATCTAGTATCTCTTCCCTGTTCCATTTTTCAACAACGCTCAGGTCAAAATGGAGGAGGTAGGGCCAGTGTTTCATGGTAGGCTACGTAAAAGGGGCATCCACTTTGGATTCCAGGCCAGCTACGCTAGCACGCAGAGCACGACTCTCTTCTTCTAGCTCTCTGGCCCTTTTCTTCTAGACTTCCCTCTCGAGGGCACAACACTCTAACCTGAGAATTTCCTTATCATATCAGTGCTTCATTCACTGATAGTCGCACCTGGCCTCAACGAGTTTCTTTTTCAATCTTCTCTAGGTCCTAGCTTAAATCACACACAACATTTTGAGCATCGGCAAACCTCGCCCTAGCTGCTCTAAGCTTGGTTCAGCAATTTCAACTCGTTCCTAGAGGGAATCCACCTACTAGGTTGTTAGGTTTTAGTTTGTGTTGGCATTAGTTTCATATCAAAATGATGTTTACTTGTAATGATTTAGTTGTTTAGATTCATGATGATTCAAGCTTCAAAGAAGAAGGAACAACTAGTCAAAGCAAGTTCAAAGTCTTCAAAGAGAAAGGATGCAATATGGTTCTACAAAGGTATACTAAGACCTTATCTTTCTCTTATAAGGTTTAGGCACACACACTCAATTCATACATTTGTGTCCCTGTATCGTTGTGCACCAATTTAGGCACACACATACAATTCATTCATATATGTCTCTGCATCGTTGTGCACCATGTATAACACATTCACACACTTAAAGATGACATGTTTTGAAAAAAAGCATGATTGAAGACTATCTCTATGTAGTTTGCATTCTAGTGTGAATTGTGTTTGTATGTGTATATGTTTGTATAACATGGATATTGAACTTGAATTTAGTCTTAAATCATTCTTGATTTAGTTCCGGTCATTTCGGTTGCTCATACTATTGATTTCAAGTTCCAAGTAAAAAGATACTACACTTTCAACTCATGTTGCATCCATTATCTTCGTCTTCATATATCAAGTTGAATTATTATTTTCTGGGTTAATAATCTTATAAGTCCATGTCCTTGAGAGAGTTACAGTTCTTAATCCATAAACAGATTCAAATTCCGAGTTCGGACGCCGGAGAACGGTAGAAGAACGAGAGGGGAGCGCGCGAGGAAAAAAAGTGCAACCAAGCACTCTTTCCCGAGATGGCGCATGGCCATCTCGGGACAGAATGCTTGCTGCCCCGAGATGCCCATGCGCCACCTCGGGAAGCAATCATGCTTGGAGAACTTAAGGGTATTTTGGTCCTTTTGCTTCTATTCTTTCCCTCTCCTTTATATTTCCCTTCCCTCTCACATTTCATTCTAAGAAGAAATTTAAAACTTGAGTGCAGAATTTTCTCTCTACATTTTCTCACATTCCAAACACCATAACTTCTACATTTCAACTCCAATTTGAGTGATTCAAAGTTGAGAGTGTTTGTATATTCATCCTCTATCTTTTCTCTGAAGGTTTAAGTGAGTTTTATTGCTGTTTTTAGAGTCTAAACTCACAAAAACGGGACTGCACCAAAATCAACTAAGGTATTGATTTTCTCTCAAAGTTTTCTTTTAAAACTTGGTCAATTGCCTTGGGTTTTCTTCTTCAACATATATATGTGTCTTGTGATTGTTTTGATTTAAGTTTTGAACTCATTTAAAGCTAGATTGAGTTTCAATTGAAATCTCACATGTTGAGTTAGGTTTTGATTTTGCCTATGTTTTCACATGTTTGAGATTGTATTGTACTTGCTTTGATTCTAGGACTATTTGATGATCTTTGATTGATTGATTTTGTGAAAAATAGTTCCTCACATGTATTAGGCTCTCTTTGACCAATTTCTCACAATGATACATGTGCTTATGTTCTTTTGAGCTATTCATGTGTTTTGCTGAATATATGAATAGTAATATGTTCTAGTACTTTAGCTTTAATCTAAATGACTTTTTCATATGATTTTAGCATGTTTTTGGTTTATGAGATTTAAACTTGATTATGTGATTAATTGAACATATCTCGTGATTCAAGTTTTAGATCTATGCATGTTTCTAGGTTGTAATTAATGTTGAACATATCTTACATGATCTAGATGGATTAAACATGCATGATTGACTAGACTACATTTGTTTTGTGCATTCTTGCTCTTGTCTAGTATTTTCCATAGGATGTGTTGATCATAACATTCTATGTTGAGTGCTTGTTTGCGTGTTGCATTCATGATCACCTAGATGCCTTGTGAGAAGGAAGTCTTGACAATAGGTGTGAGACCTATGTTGATGAGCAAGGAAGTCTTGGCAAGAGGTGTGAGACCTCGGATTGTCAAGCAAGGAAGTCTTGACTAGAGTCGGGAGGAATCGAATAGTTGAGCAAGAAGTCTTGCCTTGGGTCGTGAGGATCCGGAAGGGTGAGTGAGGAAGTCTTAACTAGAGTCAGGAGGACTCGGATAGTTGAGCAAGAAGTCTTGCCTAGGGTCTTGAGGATCCAAAAATGCGAGCGAGGAAGTCTTACAAGAGGTGTGAGGCCTCGGATTGTTGAGCAAGAGGGTGACATCTTCATGAGTAGGATAGGAGAGTATTTTCTAGGTGAAGGGGTCACTTGAGAGATTGTACTTGTCTTATCTACTAGTGGATTTTGTTTGCCGGTGGTTGCTAACCCGTGGATGTTTCTGCTTCGGAGGTTTACCACATTATATCTTGTGTCAACTTTTCTCTATCCCTATCTCTCTTATATTTGTATTTGTTATTTGAATACTATGGATAGAACTCTTTATGTAAGTTGACTTCCTTTCTATAATATAGATTGTGTATGTGTTACAATTACTTATTTGTATCACATTTTACTTGTTTTATATATTAATTAAGTGTCTTTAATTGATATATATATATATATATATATATATATATATATATATATATATTGTGATACAAGCAATCTAGAGGGACAAACTTCTGTATGTTTCTAAGGGAGTCGAAAAAGGTGTTTAACCTATTCACCCCCCCTCTAGGTTTGCCTTGAGTATTTAACCGTGTTTGTATTTTCAATTGGTATCAGAGGAGGACACTAAGTTGTACTTAGTGAGAGTCCATGTGATACATTCACGGTTTTTGCAAAGCTTTTGAAGTCATGGGTTTTCAAGATGATGTAATGACGGAAGGAGCCTCGAATACTTGGCCACCATTACTTCGAGGCACTAACTATGGGTATTGGAAGTTGAGGATGAAAGCCTACATCTGCTCTATTGATGATAGGGCTTGGATGGTAGTGGAAGAAGGTTATAGTCCTCCTACCAAAGTTCAAGAGGATGGAACCATGATACTCAAGCTAAGGAGTGAATGGACAACGAATGAGTTTGAGGTTGCTAAGTGGCATCATTGTGCTATGAATGCCATCTTTGGAGGAGTTGATGGGCATCAATTCTCCTACATTCAAAATCTTGAATCCATAAAGGAAGCCTGGGATACTCTCCAAGTTACTAATGAAGGAACCTTAGTGGTGAAGAAATCGATGCTTCAAATGTTGGCATCACAATTTGAAGGTTTAAGTATGGGTGAAGAAGAAAAGTTTGAAGACTTCTAATTCTGGTTTCTTAACATTGCTAACCAATGTCAAGCACTTGGAGTACCTATCTTAAAAGAGCATTTAAATTGGAAAATCCTTAGGTCTCTTCCTAAGAGATTTAAATCAAAGGTGACAGCCATTGAGGAAAGCAAGGATGTGGATAGTATGAACATTGATGAGTTGTTTGGTTCTCTCCAAACTTATGAGATGTGCTTTCGGCCAAGGATTAAGAGTAAGGGAATCGCTCTCAATGCTATTGAGGAGAGTGATGATGAAAATGAAGAGATAGCTCTTTTCGTTAGAAAGTTCAAGAAGTTTCTAAAGAAGAATGCCAAGCCTAGAGGTAAGTCTTCTAAGGAAAAGGGAGTTAAGAAAACATCATCTCCAAGGAATGAGAAGAATAGCCAAGCCATGAACAAGAAAGATGTTTAATGCTACAGTTGTCATGGTTTCGTTCACTTTTCTAGTGAGTGCATCATGAAGCCATCTAAGAAGGACAAGAAAGGTAAAGTGTTGGCGGCTACTTGGAGTGATGATAACTCTAGTGATAATGAGAGCTCTAGTAGTGAGTCTTCTAGTGATGAAAAGTTGGTGAGCAACTTTATAGCTCTAACGGCTTCTCATTCTCCACTAGTTGTTGATGGAACAATATCTTTGAACAAGAACTTTGATGCAAATCATCATGGAAGCTCTAGTTCCATTCCTACTAATCTTGAGTTGTTGGACAAGATAGAAAAGCTTGAAGAAGATACAGATAATGCTCTAAGAGAGGTAGTTGAGAAGGATGATTTGATCAAGAAACAACTAGAAGAGTTTGTGATTGTCACTCGTAGACTTCTTGGTGAGAAATGTGATATTATGAAGAAGTTTAGAGAACTTGAAAAGATAAACCTTGAGAAGGATAATGTGATATCTTCTTTGAAGAAGAGAGAACAAGAATTAATTGAAGAAATAGACATGGCTAAAGAGGCTATCAAGGACTTAGTGAATGATTTGGTAAGTATGTCTGGTGTTAGGAATCTTGTTAACTCATATAGTGGTCAAGATTGTAGGGAAAAAACGGTTTCAAAACGCAATGGAAGCGTGAGAAAATTAGAAATTAGGATTTACGTATAAATAAAAAAAATTCCCTTTTATGCAACGAGAACCTTAACCCTAGATTAATTGATGTATATAAAAGTATCGTACCTTTTTCGCGTGACGATTGAAAAAGCGCCGAATTGATTCCGCAAGATCTTCCAATCCAATCACGAACGTGAATCACCTAGGAGTGTGGGCTCCCTTTCTTTAAATTGTATTCTTGAGGATGGAGACAAAGAAAAAAATCTTTTCTTTGTTAGTTACAAATATCCTCCAAGAGAAAAATCCAAGAACGTCCGGTCACTTGTGAATTATCAATCAATTTGATTGAAACTCGCGTGAACCTTGATTTAATGTTGTACACAAAACCCTTTTGTTGTAAAGGATACTAGTGTACTATTGAAAACAAAAACGGTCTCTTTTTCTCTTTTCTCCTTGGCCGAATTCTACACCCTTTTTCTGAGTTGATTGAATTTTGTCTAAAGCAAAAACTAATTTTTCTCCCTCAAAATTTTCTCTTGCTATGCCAAATTCTCTCTTGAAATTTACCTAGGCATGGCCGAAATTTTCATCATAGAATTCTTTTTGCCGGCCAAAAATCACACACACACACACACACACACACACATATATATATATATATATATATACAGGATCATAAATCCTTTCCTAAGAAAGACTAACTTGGTTGGCAACAATTCTTTCCTTAGGTGGATTTATTTGGTAGTTAAAAATCCTTTCCTTAGGTAGATTTACTTGGTGGTTAAAAATCCTTTTCGAAAAGGAATTCTATCCGCAACCAAGACTCCTAATCCAACTCAATAATGTATTTGTAACCATATTAAAGACTTCCTAATTTGATTAGATAAATAATTCTTTTTATTTATCTATTTATCAAATATAGTCTTTAACATTAACTATACTACCAACAATAGTATAGTTTTAGGAGACCATCTCCTACTAAAAAAAAAAGATTTTGACTTTTAAATATATAATTAATTAATCAACAAATTAATAAATTTCCATTTAATTAAATAATAAAATAAAATAATATTTTTAAGCTATTCTCAATAGCCTTACCGCCCATACCATATATAAGGGCCATATATTATTTTTCTTATTTTATTAAATCCATTGGACCTTAATAAAAAAAGTCCACATGTGAACTAGACCTATTCTTACAAAAAGAAATAAGTTCACATGCCTTAATACAATTCTAGATGGACCCCTATTGGTCCGGTAGAATATATTAAGTGATCCATGCAAGTTCGTGTGGATTGGGGATCTTAGCGGGCTATCTAAATTTAAGCTCCAATAGACACAACCTAATCACAATCAACAAATGATTCACTTAGGTTCAATCTATTTAATTTTAGTTCATTCCACTAAAGAACTAAAATTGAACTCTTAAATAAAGATAGAATAAGTTGATATTTACTCATTCATACCCTAGACAACATTATTGGAGAAAGTGTATCCTCGTGAAGAGACCGCCTATAGCTCTCCAAGTTACCATATTTACTCATATGACCATATTTTGAACTTGGATATTTTGACCTGTCCAGAAGCCATGTTTCAATAGACACTATTGAAAACTTAACGTTAAGATTTAATATCCAATACCTCAAAACATCCATATGATGGTATTCTACTCTCATTCAATAAATGGATCCACGATGTCCATATCTATAAATAAAGTCCTCTATCGATTAACAAATGAATACCACCAAACTATCGAGGGTATATTATGCTATATAATCGTACTCATTGATAGCTCAAATGATAACACTTGCAATCATAAGTCCATCATTTATCTCAGGATTGAGATAGACTCTCCGATTGTCTTCAAATGAAATCTTTTATCCATTGACGGTTCTAGATAAAGTATTTCATTTTGATCCTATTCAATGCACCCAGTGCACTAGATTCTTTTGCCTAAGGACACAACACTTTGATGATTTTAGACTCATCATAACACATTTTATCCCACTCAAATGCTATCAAAATAATCAACAACTTTGACAAGATAAAGGCGCCCAACCTTCTATCTTAAGTTGTGAATATTATTCAAGACTAACTAAAGAATTGTGTCTACCTCATTCATATCTAGATGTATGAACAATTCTTCTTTTCTCATAGTCTTTTGACCTTATGATTATTTACTTTTGACAATTATAATAATTAAACTATAAATGCTATAAGTTTTGTTAAACTAGAAGTCACTTTATTCATATGAAAAGATTGTTAATTACATTATTACACTCTTGCTATCGAGCATAATCCTAACAATCTCCCACTTGCTCTATAGAAAATGTGTCATATCACTCATCCCCATGTTCTCTAGATGCCCATCAAAACCCTTTTGAGGAAGATCCTTTGTAAAGGGATCCGTTAGATTTTTCACTGACACGATCTTGGTAATCGTCACGTCACCCCTATGCACAATTTCCTAGAAGGTGATACTTTCTTTCAATGTGTTTCCCTCTCTTATGACTTCTTGGTTCTCTTGAATTATCCACTACTCCACTATTGTCACAATAGATAGGAATTTGCTTATTCACATCAGGAACCACTTCCAAGTTAATCAAGAATTGGCGGAGCCAGACAGCCTCTTTAGCAGGCTTGCATGCGGCAACATACTTGGCTGCCATGGTGGAATCGGCAATACAAGATTGCTTAATACTCCTCCATATGACTACCCATCCTCTAATAGTAAACACAGATCCTGATGTTGATCTCCTGGAGTCAGGATTTGACAGAAAATCAGAATCTATATACCCAACGGGAATTAAATCCCCTCTATAGTATACAATCATATAATCTCTTGTTCTCCTAAGATACTTGAAAATATGCTTGACTGCCGTCCAGTGATCAGGACCAGGCTTCGATTGAAACCTGCTAACTATGCCCACAACAAAACAAATATCTGGTCTAGTATAGAGCATTGCATACATGAGACTTCCTACTGTCGAAGCATATGTAATCCTTCTCATGAATTGCTCTTCATGCTCATTCTTAGGAATTTGTTCCTTAGAAAGTTTGATTCCATGTCTGAAAGGTAACATACCTTTCTTGGAATCTTGCATGGAAAACCTAGACAAGATTTTATCTATGTATGAAGCTTGGGATCATGCAATCGTTCTATTGTTTCTATCCCTTATGACTTGGATACCAAGAATATAACTTGCTTCACCTAAGTCCTTCATATAAAATTGTTTTGCTAACCATTCTTTTATTGATGTCAATACACCTACATCATTTTCGATGAGTAGTATATCATCAACGTAAAGAACTAGGAAAACCAACTTGTCGCCTTTAATCCTTTTGTATACACAAGGTTCATCAAGGTTTTGAATTAATCCAAAACCTTTTACAGCTTGATCGAACCTTATGTTCCAGGATCTGGATGCCTGCTTCAATCCATATATAGATCTTTACAACTTCCATACCCTTTTATCTTGGCCCTTTTCAATGAATCCTTCTGGTTGTATCATATAGATGCTTTCATCAAGACTTCCATTAAGGAAAGCTGTCTTGCCATCCATTTGCCAAATCTCTAGGTCTAGAGATGCCACAGTAGATAAGAGTATCCTAATGGATTTAAGCATGGCCACATGAGAGAAGGTTTCTTCATAATCGATACCTTCTTTCTGTGTATAACCTTTAGCTACCAATCTACCTTTAAAGGTTTCCACCTTACCATCCATTCCTCTTTTTCTCTTGTATACCCACTTGCACCCGATGGGTTTTATCCCTTCAGGCAAGTCTACAAGAGACCAGACTTTGTTTTTGAACATAGATTCAATTTTGGATTGCATTGCTTTTTGCCAATGGCGACAATCAACATCCTCCATTACTTCCTTGTACGTATAGGGATCATTATCGTCCGAAAGATTCTCTATAGATTCTCCTAGACCGATGTATCTCTCGGGTTGTCTAACAACCTTCTCACTACGACGAGGTATGGTAGATTGTTGATCTTGTGTTGGTACGAAACTTACAATTGGGTTCGGTTGTGAAACCTCTTGTGGAATTGTATCTCCTAAAAGCTCATTCAGGACAATTCTACTTTTAGGCACAAAATTATTCATATAGTCCTTTTCTAGAAATTTGGCATTTGTCGAAACAAATACTTTAAGATCTGAAGGACTATAAAAATAATATCCTTTTGTTCCTTTTGGATACCTTACAAATATACATGTTTCTGAACATGACTCCATCTTTTCTGTCTTTCCATTTAACACGTGTGCAGGACATTCAAATATCCTTAAGTGTTGTAAACTAGGCTTTTGCCGCTCCACAACTCATGCGGTGTTTTAGGAACTGACTTATATGGTACATAGTTTAGAATATACATGGCAGTTTGTAAAGCATATCCCCAAAAAGAACTAGGGAGTGTTGAATAACTCAACATAGACCTAACAATATCCAAAAGAGTTCTATTTCTCCTTTCTGCCACCCCATTTTGTTGAGGTGTGCCTGGTGCAGAAAACTGAAAAATTATTCCATTATCAATAAGATATTGCTGAAACTCACTAGATAGATATTCTCCACCACGATCGGACCTCAAGATTTTTATGCGCTTCTCAAGCTGATTTTCTACTTCAGCTTTAAATGCTTTGAACATATCAAAAGCATCCGACTTATGCCTCATGAGATACACATAGCCAAATCTTGAGTGATCATCCGTGAAAGTGATGAAGTACTCATATCCACCTCTAGCTTGAATGCTCATAGGTCCACACACATTAGTGTGTATCAATCCTAAACATTCAATGGCTCTTGCGCCTTTGGTAGTAAACGACCTTTTGGTCATTTTACCTTCCAAACAAGATTCACAAGTTGGTAGATCTTTAACCTTTAAGTCACTTAGAGGTCCGTCACATACCAATCTTTTAATCCTATTAAGGTTTATATGACCTAAGCGCAAATGCCATAGGTAGGTTTCATCTTTTGATAATTTTACTCTTTTATGATTAGGTTCCGTTGATTCCGTGTCTAACAAGTGAGAGATATTTCCATGCAAATAGAATAAATCGTTTTCCAATGTACCTTTGCAAATAATTTTGTTATCTTACTAATAATAAAAGATTTATTAAAAGTAACTGGATAACCAAATTTATTTAAACAAGAAACTGAAATTAAATTCCTCTTGAATTCAGGTACATAATAAATGTTTATTAAATCTAAATGCCTACTAGAATCTAAATTGATTCTAATATCTCCCACTACACTAGTAGACACCAACGCCCTATTGCCAAAATGCAAGTTGAATTCTTTCTTATTCATTCTATTCCTTTAACTCTTTTAACCACAAAGGAAACACTTCTCTTTGATCTTGGTTACTTTGTTGGTCTCCTTCTAAGAAGGCCCAAGTTGCCTTTTCCTCTGTTGTTTATTGACCTTCGTACGGGTCTTTAACAGTAGCAACTTACCAAGCATATGAATCTCTTTACCTTTGCCTTTCATAAGGATTATCTTGGTGCTTTGAATATCTTGCAGCAGACCTTGCATGGTATATTCCTTATTATTCAAGGTGTAGTCTAACTTGAATTGATCAAAGGAATCCGATAGTGAGTTGACAATCATGTCAATTTTGGTCTCACCATCTATCTTAGCACCATTCCGTTCAGCAATGTTGAGATGTGTTATGACTTTTATCATGTGATCTTTCACACTCTGTCTAGGTTTCGTCATAAGATTCATAAAAGCAATCACTGCCTCTCTCTCTTAGTCATCCTAGACCTCATAGCAAACATCTCCTCTAGAGACATCATTATATCGGCAACAGTCTCCATTCCTTCATGTTGCTGTTGCATCACGTCAGAGATGATGGCCATAATGTAACGTACATTTAGCCATCTCATCTGAAGACTTCCACTACTGATACTCATCTCTTTCCTTCCTGAGTTAGATTCATTAGTTTGGTGGTTAAGGAATATACAAAATGAACTTATACTTTTCAGCTTGCAACAACAACCCAATATTCCTTTTCCATGTGACATAATTATCATCAGTTAAAGTATTATCTTTTAGGATATTGATTAGGGATGGGGTCATGATTTCTTTTTAATAAAAAAAATTATATAAGTAAATAATCATGATAAAGCACTTTTGAATATTTATCTTGAATTAAATGAAATAATTCAATCGTAAAAATTCAACGATGATCCAACACCCATAAATGTCAGGCCTTCTTTAGGAGTACGTACCATTTACTAGTTGGACTAGGTCCCACCTAATTGTTAACATAACAACCAATGTTTTCAATTTTAGCCTTGTGATTTTATTAACAAGAACTCTTGGGAGGATATTAATAAACTCACATTGAGTGTGTTACCAAGTTATCGACCTTCAATATAATCCCTCACGAATATCCCTCCTTTGGGAGTAGATATCGTTTGGGCTAATTGTCTAGTCTATCCTTGTAAGGAAGTATCTTGCTAAATTCCATTCATGAATACATCTTGGGAGGTTATTCATGAAACATAAAGATCAACTAAACTTGGAGGCCGTAGGTGTTCCAAAACACCTTCTCCCACTCAATTGTTTAAGGTGTGTGATCGAATTCCAAAGAATGATTTACCAAGTTATCTAGATGTCAATTTAGATACTTAAACCATTCAATGCATGTTCATACCAAAAGAGATATATGAGTGGCACTCCTATTCTATTTGACATGTTATCAAACAATGACAAACATTGAAATATTTACAAAAATATAAATAGCTACAATTTTGGTCCATCCTAGAAAACAAGTAAATTACATATATCTTGGAATACAAGAACTCCTTTCTTGGCGAACAAATCTTCACGCGACCTTCGTCGTTCGGACTCCCTCAGCTACCTCCCATGGGCGTGCACACCCTTCGCCCTTACCCATGGGCGTGCGCATGCCACAAACAAATAAAGGGCTGCCATGAACAGCCCATGGCTACCACAGGGGCTGCCGTGCGCAGCCCATGCCACAACAAACGTGGCTGCGCGCTCTTCGCACGCACGTTCGTTGTTACGGCTCGTACGGTCCCAAACTTGTTCTGGTTACTCCTAATTCTTCAAACCTTCGAGTCTTCTAAACTTGAATGTATAACAGAAGAATTTACATAACAAAATACTGCAGTTTTATTTTTTTTTTATTATTATTACAACAAAAAAATAAAAAAAAACTTAGCAACTACCAAGAAGGAAATTATGGCGATAATAGACCACCCTTCTTGTTACAATCCCAAAACAAAATTACATTGAAATTCTAGGACCAAAATTGAGCAATAACAAACCATATATAAAACATATATATATATCCATACATTCCAATGTAAATATATATGCGAATACCTAGAGTGCCATCTCTTTCTAAAACATGCATATATACAATAAAAAGAAAAAGATTCACGAACACATACATCAATTAATCAAGGCTACAACCAGGCTCTGATACCAAGTGTAGGAAAAAAACGGTTTCAAAACGCAACAGAAGTGTGAGAAAATTAGAAATTAGGGTTTGTGTATAAATAAAAAAAATTCTCTTTTATGCAACGAGAACCTTAACCCTAGATTAATTGATGTATATAAAAGTATCGTACCTTTTTCGCATGACGATTGAACAAGCGTCGAATTGATTCTGCAAGATCTTCCAATCCAATCATGAACGTGAATCACCTAGGAGTGTGTGCTCCCTTTCTTTAAATTGTATTCCTGAGGATGGAGACAAAGCAAAAAATCTTTTCTTTGTTAGTTACAAATATCCTACAAGAGAAAAATCCAAGAACGTCCGGTCACTTGTGAATTATCAATCAATTTGATTGAAACTCGCGTGAACCTTGATTCAATATTGTACACAAAACCCTTTTGTTGTAAAGGATCCTAGTGTACACAAAACCTTGATTCAATAACGTTCTCTTTTTCTCTTTTCTCCTTGGCCGAATTCCACACCACCGGGAAAGTGCCAGCAAGGAAAACAAGTTCTACACCAGCAGACAGGTACCTCAGAGTACCACACTACTAGGAAAGGAAGTCAGAATTCTCCTCCAAGAAATAGGGCTGACCTATTTGCCATTAAAGCGCCATAATAAGACCAAATAGGTCAATAGATTCACCAATAATTCGTATTTGAACTCAAATGGAAACGTGACATAATCATTGGGATTATTTTTTGTGTATATTGATATCTTCTATCTACTCTAACCAATCCCGATAACACGGCCAATAAATTGGTCTAAATTAGGGGTATTTGATCGGCGGGAATGGGAGGGTATAAATAGAACATCCAAATCTAAAGGAAATGAGGAAAAATATTAGAGATAATGAACTGAGGGTTTTCACCATTTGAGAGAGGAATTAACCACTTATCGACACGAACAAATTCGCCATCTCCTGTTGTGTTTCAAGTGAGAGAGAGTGAGAGACAATACGGTCTGTCTAATGCTGTATTATTATTGTGATCATTATATTCCTTTGTAATCATATCACCTATATGCTCAATAAAATAGTTCACCTTTAGCACTCACATTATTCCCTCCACCTTATCTTATCTCTCTCAAATCTCCTAGGTACGAGGTACCTACCCCCCGCAGCCTACCTAGTTAGTGGGTTGAGGTTGTTAATCAAATTTCCTCAACTTGAGTGAATTATCAGCTAACACCATCTAATGAAGATAATCTTTCAATCATCTTTGACCATGAGTTGAGGGACTAGTGATGATTGATATGGAAATTTTGAGATATCCAATTATCATTCTACATAATATCCTTATGAAGGATTTATGGTATGAAGAAATGAAGAAGCTTACATATGTCATATTCCTGATTATATTATAAATTATTCAAATTGTATATCCTTGGATTAGTATTGTATGAATCAATATAGTCACGTATATATGTTTAAACTCACATAGGTCTTTATTTCGGTGATAAAATTAATATGGCTTATATGATAAAAAAAATGAAGTTTTATGACATGTGTCATTTTGTATATGTAAAATAGCTTGTCAACAAAATTTATAAAACCACATGCCCCAAATTTTTTTAAACTATTTCAATGGCAAGTCGGATGTCATCCACAAGGAAAGGAAAACTAAATGGCTAAAGCTAGTGAACTAATGCTAATTAAACAAACCATGAAACGTAAATAAATGGTGGCCACATTTTGAAAGATTAATTGTTAAGATGCAAACTACAAACTAACGTGCATTTAGTGTGAATATGAAATGAGTGATAAAATATGATGGTTAAGACTAGGGAGTTGATGGATCCAACAAGCAAACAATGGGTGTATTGGTGATTAACATGAATGTACAATAATCTATTATAACCAATCTAGAGGGTATAGAATTGATTGTATATCCCTAATGGATTTCCAATCTAGAGGGTATAGTATTGGCCACCCACAAATGATTGCTCATGAATGTACATCTATCAAAATAAGGGACTAATCTCTTTATGAAATTCATGAACCTAGTAGGTACATAATTGGTGCTTAATCTCTCACAAACAACTAACCTAGAGGGCATAGAATTGGTCACCCATTTGAGATTAGATAGAGATTGAGATTAATTTGTTCGGATTTCACTTGAGGAGGGTACTCTTGTTCAATCCTTCCATTCAAATGGTCTTAAGAGAATTTAAAAGAGGATATTCCCAATTCTCTACTCAAATAATTTCTCAACAATTTGCAAAGAAATAAGGGTACAATCGAAGATAAACTATTATTGAAATCATTTAAAACAATGAATAGAATATATTTGATAGATATAGTAAACTAAATAAAGTTTAATACAACCCAAGGTTCACAAATGAATCACATCAATCCCCTAGTGGGATGATTAGCTAATCATGACAAATATAATAAAATAACAAGGAGAAAAGATATAGAGAAGACCCATGTAGAACTCCTCCTTTCTTTAAGCTTTAATCCAATTTCCAAGTGTCATTGAGTATATCAGGAAAATGATGGTTAGATTTGGTGAGTAATGATTCCTATGTCTAAGGTTAATGGTTAGTGATGTAAGTGTTTAGAGAGAGAAGAGAGTGTTGGAAGAAAAGGGGAAAGCGTATAAGAGCAAGAGAAGAGAGGGCTTTCAATAAAAAAAGTGGTGTATATAAAGGCTTGGGAGGCTAAGGCATGATCTGGACATGAAAAGATACATTAACCCCTTTAAAAATTGTTGATTTTTGTCACAAAATCTGATCCAGTTAGATTCACAACTCCCGGTGCATGGGTTGTGCATGGTTAGGGGCTGGTGCAGTGACCCCGTATAGTTCTTACACAACAGTCAGTAAAATGGGCATAACTCCCTCTAGAAGAATCGGAATAGCAATCCGTAAAATCCACTGAAAAATAGACTTTTGATGCTTTCCAAATATATGTGATTCAAAATGTGGTTGGATCTAAGGAGAGAGATATGACTCTTCGATCTTCATGAGCTTTTACCATTTCAACTCCTTTTGCCTCCAAATCTCACTCTTTGCTAATTTTTTGCCTTCCAAACTTACTTTAAGCGTAAACACTATCAATATGGAATATAACATTTGATCTTTGACTAGTTTTGTGACCCGCACTAGAACCTGATTGCCTCTGATCTACTTCCGGGATTTGATGAAACACACGAGTTTTGCATGGGTAAGGACCCGCATAGTGACCCGCGTAAGGACCTGATAGGCTTATGCTCTGCTCCCTAGTTTCCTCAAATGCACGGGTTGTGTGTGGTTTGTGCACTGGTTATGTCCCCCACATTTGCCAATCTTTAGATTCTTCTTCATCAATTCTGACCAATTTTCTACACAACTCTGCGTTTTCGCCCAATCTTCCAAAATGTACCTAATTGCCTACAAACATACCAAAAGAGCCATAATACACATAAAAAATGCACGAAAATGAGACAAGGGAAATGGAATTGAGGGCAAAAATATATGACAATTTTGGCATGATCAAATACCCATAAACCAAACCTTTGCTCGTCCTCGAGAAAACTCTAAAACAAAACAAATAAGACACAAATAAAAATGACTCGATCTAAAACTCACCTAGACTCAAAACAAATAATTCAATAAGTCGTATGTCCAACTGGTGATGAGATACATGGATGTGTGATAGAGAGAAGTAAACATTTGTAAAGTAATCTAAAACAACTCAAAGGCACTTGAGGGAAACTCGAGCTATCACGAATCCCACACATAATAGCGCTCTCATATTGGGATCTACTCATTCCCACACCTTGAGCATAATTCACTTCAACTCTAAACCTCACCCCAGCTTAACTCTTTTTTTACTACTCAAAGTCCTAAGTTCACACTCTTTCAAGGTATGCAATGATGGAATTTATTCTTAGACTTCTAATGCATTGCATAGAACGTTCATTCAAAAACTGATAATGTCTATGAACTAGCCTAGGAATGATTCATTATGCCATAAATGTGGAAGATTAAGCATCAACAAACATTCCCAATCAAGACATATCAAGGATCAAATAGGACTTTCCCTTTAGCTGTAATGGGGCCATGGGGTTAAATGTGGTGAACAAAGAAAATAGAAAAAACCAATCATGTCTTACACATACCCACATACCCCACACAAAGCTCTACTTACAAAATTTTTACATTAGTGTCTAGGTATCACATTTCACACACACTTTGTGCTTACAAATTAGTACCCTCATTGTGAGTACTTTTACACTTAAATTCAAGACTCCTTTCTTTCTTTTCTTTATATGCCTTATTCTTCTTTTTATTTCTATATGCCTTTTCTTTGCATTGATCTTTCTTTTCTTTTACGTTTTCCTTTTTAACACTATATATGAACTCTTACAATTTGGCTCGAAGTGCAATTTTGACACTTTTACATTTTGAGCCTATACTTGCTCATCACAAAATTGCATAACCATACACTTTTCTTACATATAAGAGCTACTTACCTAACAACCACACAACACATACACCCTTACATGATTGGCAATTAAAAAGGGTTGGCGTGTGTTTGGCTTAAGGTTATATGGTTAATTATTGTTCCAAATGAAAATTGTAAGTGTTTGGCCGCAAAATTGGCTTTGGAGCACACAAAGAGACATAGGAATGTGTTTTGACCTTTTAAGTAGTTAATGCACACACATTACCTATAATCATTTCCATAATTAGTCTATCAAGGGAATAAATGCATCCATCAAGCAATCCACTATGTGTATGAAATGTATGTCTTATGGCATGTGACACTTATGACGGGAATAGTATTTAAAGAATAGAACAAAATGTACACTCAATTATGCTTTTTATAAGCTTGTGTTTGTGAACTCACGGGTAGTCTCTACTATTATAACAAGGCGCAAGAGCACCAATTCCCCTTAATTTGCGCAGACAAAGGAGGTGACTAACAATGCAAGCATAACCCACGAGTGACAAAGATTTGTTACACAAGCTCACAATGCATCTATAAACATGTTAAAAGCACACACTGAAGGTATCACATCGAAGCTAGTTAAAGCTCAAAAATTTAACCATTGTGACAAAATTGAAAAATTTGGACTGAAAAGACTAAAAATGACTCATAACAAAGAAAAGACGACTCAACAAGGCGTCTACACCCCCAAACCAAAACTCAATATTGTCCTCAATGCTAAAGACTATAGAGCCTGGCATAACGACGTGCACATCACTAGACACAACACACACAAACTGGAATACATTAATAAAAACACAATGTGAAAGAACATCTCAACCTTGAGGAAATTTTTTAAAAAAAACTGGCGACTTTCCAAAATCGACCTATGTCCGCTCTTTAGTGAATATTTCCAAAAATACTCAATAAATTTGGTCCAAATTTTGGCACCGGAAACTAAACATGTAGATGCACACTTTTCCTTTAGAGAAGTTTTAAAAATTCAAACTGTAAAAGTTTGTAAACGGACTTCAAAGATGGTTCCTGTGTAGATTTTTAAAATAGGGCATCACCCACGATTTTTGACCAAAGAAACTTTCATAACTTTTGAACCCAGTCCAGAATCTTACATTATTTATATCATTGAATCGTATCAAAATATTAAAATGAAGCATGGACAAAATAATTGATTTCCTCACCAAAGGTACATTTTAAATGAAACATTTGGCCTCATAAATTTCAAAACAGGGTACTTTCTCAAAGGTCAAGAAAAACAAAAAAGGTATAATGAAAAATGACTCAAATAATGAATCCACCCCCAAACCTAATCCAACCATTGTCTTCATATTTTGTATGGCATGAGATGCATGGACAATGAATAAACGAAGAATGGAAGGCAAGAAGTCAAAACCAACCAAACGTAGGCACTAATCACACACAATCAATGCCTAATAAAAATAAAAGACTCAAAAATAGGCTCAATATAAAATAAAGCAATCAAGTGCAGTATCGACATTTAAGCACAAACTAGCATCAAACAATTCACTAAATTGACAGAATGGCCCAAACTGATTTGCACTATAAGCTCAAACCTGTTCAACGTATATTTAATCACTTGTACATTCTCATGCAATATCACAAAAAGCGTTCAGCTCATCAAATCAGGAATGAAATAATCAATCAATGCAAAATCTTGGAAACCCAAAATTGTATCAACGTTCATAATCATTTCGATCTATTAACACTTATCCACATATGCATCCTAAAAATTGTTCAATATGCATATTCACATTCACAATTATCCAAAATTGTCTATAAACAAAACTAGAGAGATAGAGATTGAGATGAAGAGATGAAACCGAGGTGGTTGTTTCTCAAATATGATTAGGTTCCCGCCCATTTTATGAGCACTCTTGACTTGCTTGTCCCTCCAAGACTTGTAAGTTGTTGATGTGTCAATTACAAGAGATAAAGAACCTATCCATAATGCACAAATTCTAACAAAAAGGTAAACAACCACAAATATACATCTCAATTGAAATATCTCACAAGATAAATCACTCTCCACAACTCTCAAAAGCATATATCCTCTACCAAGAGTTGTTAAGCTAAACTAAAAAATGCACTTAGAAGCAAACTAATAAAATATAATAACAAAAACAAACATGAAACATAAAATAAAGATAAAGAGATTGCATCAAAAATATGTTCAATGGGATGCCAAGGGTGGTTTAACCAAGTTAGGAAACTCTCTCGCTTTTTCAATCCAAACAAATTTAGAGAGCTATTCCATTTTATCCTTTTCCTTGGTTTTCACTTTATCTAATAAGTCTTTCCTAACCCAAATTTTCTTGATTTATGGTGGGTTCTTCCTAGACCTATTTTGTCATTTCTTAAATTCTTGAAACTTAAAGCAATAGGCCTTAATATGCCCTTTCTTAGAACAAAAGAAGCAAGTAAGTGAGTGATGAAAAGAACTCTCTCTATAGTCATTGTCGTGAGGCCTTTGGTGTTGCCTCCATTGAAGGGTCTTCACTTCCCCCTTCACTTTGTCATGTTGGACTATGTAGTCGCATTCCTTGACCTTGATGATTTTCAATTGTTCTTCTTGTAGGAAAAAAATCGATTCAAAAACACTGCGGAAGCGTAAAATGAGGGTTTGGTATATATATTTTTTCCTTTAATAGAAAAAACCTTAACCCTAGATTAATTGACATATAATAAAAGTATCGTACCTTTTTTCTCATGATGATTGAACTAGCTTCGAATTGAATCTGTAAGATATTCCAATCCAATCACGAACGTTAATCACCTAGAAGTGTGGGATCCCTTTCTTTAAAGTGTATACCTGAGGATGAAAATAAACAAAATCTCTTTCTTTGTTAGTCACAATACTCCTCCAAGAATAAAAACAAAGAACGTTAGGTCACTTGTAAATTATCAATCAATTTGATTGAAACTCATGTGAACCTAGATTCGATGTTGTACACAAAACCTTTTAATGTAAAAGCTACTAGTGCACTATCGAATACAAAACGTTCTTTTTTCCTTTTCTTCTTTGTCAAATTTTCAGAGTTAGACGATTTTATCTAGAGCAAGAACCAAATTCTCTATACTCAAAATTCTCTCTTGGGCAAATTTTCTCCTTAGAATATTTGCTTTGGCTGAATTATCTCCTTAGAATAATTGCCTTGACTAAATTTTCTCCTTAGGATAATTGCCTTGACCGAATTTTTCTTCTTCGAATAAAAACTTAGGCTTGGCCGAATTCTACATCCTATATATGTAGTGGCCAAATTCCTTGCCCTAATTTATTTAGGGTTGGCCGAATTCCTCTTGTCCTTAGTTTAGGAGACATAATCCTCTCCTAATAAAGATTTACTTGGTGGGCAAGAATCCTTTCCTTAGGTGGATTTACCTGGTGACCAAGAATCTTTTTCACAGAAGAATTCTTTTCACAGAAGAATTCTTTTCTACACTAAGACTCCTAATCCAACTCCAATAGTGTATTTATTCAATAACCAATTATTGAATAAATTAAATTGTGACTAAATTAAAACTTCCTAATTTGACCAATTGTCAACTAGAGTTTTAATAGAAATCAAATACTTCCTAATTTGACTAGATAAATAAATTCCTTTTATTTATCTACTTATCAAATATAGTATTTGATACTTATCATATTACAAACAATAATATGACAACAGGAGACCTACTCCTACTAGGAAAAAGATTTTAACTTTTAATTAAATAATTAATTAATTAACAAATTAATTAATTTCCATTTAATTAAATAATAAAATAAAAAACAATATAATAAGCTATTGTATATAGCCTTAGCCGCCAAAGCCAATATATATTGGCCAAATATTGTTTTTCCGATTTTATTAAATCATTGGACTTAAATAAAAAGTCCACATGTGAACTGGACCTGTTCTTACTAAAAGAAACAAATCCACATGCCTTAATACAATTTTAGATGGACCCATAAATTGGTCTGGTAGAATATATCAAGTGATCCATGCAAGTTCGTGTGGATTGGGGATCTTGACGGGCTATCTAAATTTAAGCTCTAATAGACATAACCTAATCACAATAAACAAATGATCCACTTAGGACCGATCTATTAATTTTAGTTCATTCCACTAAAAAACTAAAATTGAAGTCTTAAATAAAGATAGAATAAGTTAATATTGCTCATTCATACCCTAGACGATCTTAATGAAGAAAGTGTATCCTCCTGAAGAATATGAGTAATCGCCAAGAGCTCATAGACCGCCTTTAGCTCTCCAAGTTACCATAGTTACTCATATGATCACATTTTGAACTTGGATATTTTAACTTGTCCAGAAGTCATATTTCAATAGACACTATTGAAAACTTAACGTTAGGATTTAATATCCAATACCTCAAAACATCCATATGATGATATTCTACTCTCATTTAATAAATGGAGCCACGATGTCCATATCTATAAATGAAGTCCTCT
The DNA here is from genome assembly GCA_032871835.1 of Dipteronia dyeriana. Taxonomy (NCBI): domain Eukaryota; kingdom Viridiplantae; phylum Streptophyta; class Magnoliopsida; order Sapindales; family Sapindaceae; genus Dipteronia; species Dipteronia dyeriana. Next base: position 85,347,555 of record CM065297.1, read on the forward strand.
ATCGATTAACAAATGAATACCACTAAACTATCGAGGATATACTATTTTATATAATCGTACTCATTGATAGCTTAAATGATAACACTTACAACTATAAGTCCATCATTTATCTCAGGATTGAGATAGACTCTCCGATTGTCTTCAAGTGAAAACTTTTATCCATTGACGGTTCTAGATAAAGTATTTTACTATGATCCTATTCAATGCACCTAGTGCACTAGATTCCTTTGCCCAAAGACACCACACTTTGATGATTTTAGACTCATCATAACACATTCGATCCCACTCAAATGCTAGTAAAAGAATCTACAACTTTAACAAGATAAAGGCACCTAACCTTTATCTTTAGTTTTGAATATTATTCAAGACTAATTAAAGAATTGTGTCTACCTCATACATATCCAGATGTACGAACAATTCTTCTTTTCTCATAGTCTTTTGACCTTATGATTATTTACTTTTGACAATTATAATAATTAAACTATAAATGATATAAGATTTCTTAAACTAGAAATCAATTTTATTAATATGAAAAGATTGTCACATACATTATTACACTCTTGCTATCAAGCATAATCATAACAATTCTTTCTTGTTTAATTGCTCCTTGACCACCTTCAATGTATTTTTTTTGTTCCATCTCTATCATCATTTTTCCAGTTTTTCTTGCCCATTCTTATTCAAGTTCTTTCGAAAGTGTAGCAAGTTCCGCTAGATCCTTTGTAATACCCTTCTTTTCGTCTTCAACCTTGTTAAATTTCTTCTCAATCAATTTTTTGAGGTTGGAAAGTTCTTGCACTTTGTTCTTCAAAGCCTCATTCTCCTCCTTAAGAAGCTCGATTTCTTAATGTAGCTTTTTGTTCTTCTCTTCTTACTTATTCTCTATTTCTTGCTCAAATTTTCTAGTTACTTTTCTAAGCATTTCTTCATAAAAAATCACCTCTTTTATCTTTATAGCTTCTTTTCCTTTAGTGCCAGCTTGCACTCCTTCTTTCATCTATGAGGTTAGCTCTAAAGCCTTTACTAGCTCACAAACTTTACTCTTCCTTCTTCGGTTCTTTGGTACCTCCTCTGAATTTGGTGTAGCTCTTTCCTTAACCAACTCTACCTTCTCGCTCTGAGCTATTTCTAACACCTTGGCAATATCATTCAAACTAGGAGATTTTTCCTTATCTTGCTCTTGTGTCCTTTCCCTTTCTTTCAAAACCTCTACCAGCAACTCTATTTGCTTTTCCATATTTTGAAGGGTAACATCTATTCCATTGGCTTGTTGTGGTACTTCCCTTTATCTTAATGCTTTGACTAGATGCTAAAAGCTTTTCACCAATTCAGTTGTTGAATTCTACAAACCTCTTCACCATATCTTCAAGCGAAATGGATCCGATCTCATAATTGTTCCCTTGAATTTCTAATCCATTTCCCAACTCTTGATCATATGGGTGGTCATACATCCCATCAATCTTGAAACATAAGAAACAAAAATACCAAAAGAAGTAAAAAGAAACAAAAGAAAACTAAAAATATCTCAGAATCTTAATTAGAAAACTTGAGTTACCCAACTAATTAACGCCTTTCCCCGACAACGATGCCATTTTGACAAGTGCGATTTTGTATATGTAAAATAGCTTGTCAAACAAAATTTATAAAATCGCAACAATACCACAAAAGTTTAGAAACTAGTACAATGGCAAGTCGAGTGTCGTCCACAGTGAAAGGGAAACTAAATGGCTGAAACTAGTTAACTAATACTAACTAAACAAACCATGAAAAATAAATAAATGGTGGTTGTGTTTTGAAATATTATTGGTTAAGATGCAAACTACAAACTAACATGCAATTAGTGTTAATAAGAAATGAGTGTTAAAATATGATGGTTAAGACTAGGGTGTTGATGGATCCAACAAGAAAACAATGGGTAAAATGGTGATTAACATGAATGTACAATAATCTATTGTAACCAATCTAGAGGATATAGAATTGGTTGTATATCCCTAATGGATTTTTGATCTAGAGGGAATAGTATTGGTCACCCACAAGTGATTGTTCATGAAAGTACATCTATCAAAATATGGGACTAATCTCTTTATAAATTCACCAACCTAGAGGGTATAGAATTGGTGTTTAATCTCTCATAAACAACCATCCTATAGGGTAGAGAATTGGTCACCCATTTGAGATTAGATAGATATTGCGATTAATTTGTCCAAATTTCACTTGAGAAGGGTACTCTTGTTCTATCCTTCCATTCAAATGAGCTTAAGAGAATCGAATAGAGGGTATACCCAATTCTCTACTCAAATAATTTCTCAAACAATTTGTAAAGAAATGAGGGTACAATCTAAGACAAACTATTCTTGAAATCAATTAAAAAGAACATATTTGATAGATTTAGTAAAGTAAATAAAGTTCAATACAACCCAAGGATCACAAATGAATCACATCAATCTCCTAGTGGGAAGATTAGCTACTCATAACAAATGCAATAAAATAACAAGGAGAAAAGAGATAGAGAAGACCCATGTAAAACTCCTCCTTTCTTGAAGCTTTAATCCAATCTCCAAGTGTCCTTGAGTAGTTGAGGAAGATGGTGGTTAGATTTGGTGAAGAATGATTCCTATTTCTAAAGTTAATGGTTAGTGATGCAAGGGTTTAGAGATAGAAGAGAGTGTTGGAAGAAAAGGGGAGAGTGTGGAAGAGCAAGGGAAGAGAGGGCATTCAATAAGAAAATGGTGTATATAAAGGCTTGGGAGGCTAGGGCATGAAAAGACACATTTGTCTCTCTTAAAATGGATAATTTTCATCCTAAGAGTTGATCCTGTCAGATTCACAACTCTTGGTACGCAGGTTGTACGCGGGTAGGGACCCACACAGTGACCCATGTAGTTCTTGCGCAGCAGTCAGTAAAATGGCTTTAACCCTTTTAGAAGACTCGGAATCATAATCCGTAAGTTATTCAAAATGTGGTTCGATCAAATGAGAGAGATATGACTTTTCTAAGTTGGATGCTTTGTATGAGCTTTTATCATTTCAGCTCATTTTGCCTCCAAATCTCACTCCTTGTTAATTTTTTGCCTCCCAAACTTACTTTAAGCTTAAATACCATCGATAGGGAATATAAATTTTGTTTTTTTTTATTTAATTTGTGACCCACACTAGGACCTGATTGCCTCTGATCTGCTTCCGGGATTTGATGAAATGGGCGGGTTGTGCGCGGGTAGGGACCTAAGTTGTGCCAATCTTCAGATTCTTCTTCTTCAATTCTGATCTATTTTCTACACAACTCCGTGTTTTCCGTCCAATCTTTTAAATTGTTCCTAATTTCCTGCAAACACACCAAAAGAGCTATAATAAATATAAAAATGCACGAAAAAGACACAAGAAAAATGAAATTGATGGCCAAAATATATGACAATTTTGGCATGATTTTTTTAATGAAAGATTTTAATTTTTATACAGCTCGTATATGAATTGTATTTGTTTATACCATATAGCTTTTAGATATTATATGTTTTTTTTACGGTACCGATCTATCCATCAATTTAGACCATGCATTTTTTTAAAGCTTTTTGGCTTTGGTGGGATTCGAGCCACTGATTTGAGAGTCATTTGCCTAAGCCCCAAGCTCATCCATCTACCAACTAATTTTAGATATTATATGTATTTGAAAACAAATGTGTTTTTTTTTATTAGATTATTGACTATTTTAACTTTTTAAGAGTTTCATTAAAAAATTAATATTTTTAGACACATTTCCATACTTTCAATATTTTTTTTGTCAATATCAATATTTCCACCAAATTGCCGTAACGATATTTTGAACGATTTTGATATTTTCATCGATGCTGACTACAACTCCTGAATGCTTGTATTTTGAAAGGTAAAGTGGTGGGCTGAACAATAATTTTAACCAGGTGGGGCACTTAAACAAATAAAAAATTATATTAAAAAACTATTGAAAAATTAAGATCATAATAAAATGATTTTTTTTAAAAGAAAAAAACAAAAACAACTTTTTGCATAAAGAAAAATCGATGGTATAATAAAGTTTATATAAAATAAAACAAATAGAATACTTATTCATGATGAACTAAATAATCTTACATTAAAAAAAACAAGAAACACAAAATTAAAAATAAATAATAACAATAAAAAAAACATTTTTAGGTTCTTGGGTCTTGTGTTGGCATAATTCCATATCAAAACAACATTTCATTTGTATTGATTAGTTGTCTAAGTATCAAGGTTTATCAAACTTCAAGGAAGTTTGGACAACAAATCAAGCAAAGTTGAATTCTTCAAGAGGAACATACTCCATTGCTTAATAAATGTATAACAAGACCTTATTCCTCTTACAAGGCTTAAGTGCACACACATACATTGCATCCATAGGTGTCTTTACATTGTTGTGCCAAGTTTATATTCCACATATACACACTTACTAAAGTATGCACATGCATAAATTTTAATTTGACGACTTTTGTGAAATTGCATGTTCTACGATTATTTATAGGAAATGACATACTTGTGTGTTCATGTGTTTGTTTGTTTGTGTTTGTGTGATATCAGACTTGAATTTGAGCTTATATTACTCCTCATTGAGTTCCAGTCATTTCGGTTACTCATTCATTAGTTTCAAGTTTCAAGTTCCGTAGTGGAAGTTACGAAACTTTCCATACATTTATCGTATATGGTTTTCGTCCTTGTGTATCGAGTCAATTTCTATATTTTTTGTGAAAGTTTTGTTGACGTCCATGTGCATGAGGGAGTCCCAGTTCATAATATGAAAACGGATTCGAATTCCGAGTTCGGAGGCCAGAAAACGGTTAAAGAACAAGAGAGATGCACTAAAGAGAAAAAAAGAAGAAAAAAAATGGCAAATTGCCATTTGCTCCCTTGGCCGTGTAGGCACGTGGGCTCCACGCCAACTTCACCTGTCAGCCCACGTGAGCTCCACGTCAAGAATCTCACATCTCATTGATGTGAGTTTTGCTTGCGTGCATTTCATGCTCATGGATTTCAGTGTGATCTGCTCAATTAAGTGCTAGTGTTGACTTGTTTTGATTTCTTATTCGGTATTTGAATGTATTCTTGTATGAGCTTACTGCATAGGATAATTTTCCATGAAAAAATAAAAAAAACACGCGTGATGATCTGTGTTCCGCGTGTGGCCTCTTTCGCTTTGGTCCCTTGATATTTTCTATTGTCATTTTCTCTCCATTTCTTTTAAATACTCTCTACCTCTCATTTTCTCATCAAAGAAGAAAAGTGCAGAAATTTTTCTAGAAAATTCTCCCAACTTCTAAACACCATAACTTCCTCATTTCTCATCCGATTTGAGTGATTCAAGTTGGAGAATTTTTTTAGGAGAGTCCTCTATCATCTCTAAGAGAGTTTGAAGTCATTTGTTTAAGTTTTGTTGTGGTTCCACCTCAAAAAATGAAGCTGCACATTTTTGTTAAGGTATTGATTCATTTTTTGTTTCTTCTTCAAATCCTTCATTTACCTTGGGATTTCATCTTCTATTTGTGTATGTTACTTGAACAATAGCTATTGAAAGGTGGAGACTATATTTTAGCTAGATGAGCTTAATTAGAAACATGTATGTTGAGTTAGGTTTTCTAAAACCTTTGTTTTCACAAACTTGTATTTTGTATTGTTTTAGTTGTTAATCTAGGACTATTTGTGCTTCAATTGATGTTTGATGATAAATAGTCTCTACATGTGCTAGGTCTTTTTAATTAAGCATATATAGAATTAGCACATTTGATTTTGTATTTAGTGCTATTTTAATTTTAATTGACTATTGTGAGAATAATATGCTCTAAATATTTGCTAGATTTTAATTGATCATATCTTGTGAATCTAACAAGTTTTTTTTTAATACTATATCTTGAATAGGTGCTTAAATGTATATGATTGATTCAAGTTTTAGTGACATTAATAAATCTAGAAATTAAATGTGTTTTGGTGTTTCACATATTCTAGAATTTTTATTCATGCATAGTAACTAGACAATTTTGATTTGTGAACTTTCATGCATATGTCTAGTTCCCATAGGATATGTTGATCATCATATTCTATGTTGCACGTTTGTTTGCACATTGCATTCATGATCACTTACAAGTCCTTGTAAAAGGCGTGGAAGTCTTGGCTAGGATCGAGGTGATCAGGATAACTAAGCATGGAGTCTTAATTAGGATCGAGGTGATCTGGATAGTTAAGTATGGAAGTCTTGGCTAGGATCGAGGTGATTCTAATAGTTAAGCAAGGTGGTAACTTTTTCATTTGGTAGAATAGAAGGGTGGCTCTATAGGTGGATTAGTCACTTGAGAGATTGTGCTTTTATCTTACTAGTGGAAGTTGTTTTACCGGTGGTTGTGGATTCTAACTGTGGATGTTTCCTCTTCAGAGGTTTTACCACGTAAAAATGATGTGTCAAATGTCTCTACCTCTATCTCTTTATATTTTGCATATGTGAACAATATATCTTGTTTAAGATCTATATTTCTTTACATCTTTATAAACAACAGTTTTGTAGAGAAAGAGATGCACACATTACTTGTTGAATCAACATTTGTCTTTTGTATTTTTTTTAATGTGTGAACATTGTATATTGTTATATTCTATATCAAGTTGTAAAGTTCTACATAGTCAATTTACATTGTAATAATCAAAGTACAACTTGTGAAATTTACTTTGTATTGAATATACTTGTTTATAAGATACATTGTTTCTTGTTTTGTATAAATGTTTGTAGACTAATGGTAATGTATTGAGCATACATTTGACAATCATTTTATAATAACAATCTTTTTAGTAGTTCAATTGTATGTTCACCAAGTGGTTGACAAGTGCATCGAAAAAGTTTTTAAAAATAGAGTGTCAACCTATTCATCGTTCTCTCGGTTGTTTAGTTCATAACCTTGTAGGAATTTCAAACATAAACAATGAAAAATTATAATATTTATTTTTAAAATAATAAATTACAATCTAATTTTATAATAAGAAATTTTATTTTGTATGTATAATTGCTATATATATATTCTATCAAATATACACGACACTGACAAATAAGACAACCTCCCATGAAGGTTGCCAAATAAGCATCCAGGATGGCATTCGGATAAGCGCCATCGGTGACTTCGCCCTACCTAGCTTTACTCAAGACAACGTAGAAAGCCCGAGTATCCAAGTCTTATCCGTGCGAGGAATGCAATACCACAGAATGACTTGGACATGCTACCACAAGAAAAGAGTTTCAAAAGGAAACGAATATATTCTCCTCGAAAGACCCGCCATCATCATAAGTAGATGAGCCCAAATATGAAACAGATCCTATTCCACAATCTTCGGCTTGCATGCCAAGGAGTGAAACCCTAACAAGATATGTATAAATAAATCCATAAGCCATATTGAAAAGACACGAAAAAAACTACTGTAAAAGAGAGGCAAGAGGGATTGAGAGTTGTAACTTAATATTCATTATTGGATTTGGCTTGGTTGTGCATACAACCACCCGCGGATGTTTCTCCGATCACCAGAGTTTTACCACGTATACTTGTGTCACAATCGTGCCGTGTTGCATTCTTTTTCTTTTTCTTTTTCTCTTTTTGCAAGTCAAAATCAAATCACGCACTGTTGGCTTTCTTGACCATCGAGAAACAAATGTCAACAATTGGCGCTAGAAGGAGGGGCGAACCTCTGACCTCGGTATATTAGAAACCTAGTTTATTGAAACAATGTCCGATGATGGAAACAAAGATGGTTCCAGGAATGTTTGAAAGTCCCCAGATACTACTCACAAGGGGCGGGGGGGGGGGGGGGGGGGGGGGGATCACCCATGAAAGTTCCCTAACGAATGTGTGTGTCTATAACCTAGAAGGGGGGGGGGGGGGTAATTAGGTTTTAATTGAATCAATTACCAATTTTTCGATTAATCAATATTAACATAAATTACCCCGAATAAACAAGCATTCAATAAAACCAATTATGCTTATAACAATAACAACCCTCCAAATGGGAAAAACCACAGGCGGATATGTGCGCCACACTTGATCCTCAAATCCACTATTGAATGAAAGTTTACAACCTAGGTTGACCTCCCGTCACACCCTCCAGTTACTAACCCTTTCACTCTACCCAACGGGCCTTAATAGTGATTCTTGATCTATTTGCTTGTGCACTAACCACTTAGTCACAAGACTTAACCTCAATGAAGAGTCAAAACAACCTAAGTGAATATGATAAAATATTCAAACATGCAAGTAATGCTAGGCAACACTAAATAATTATCTAGGAATTTAAGAATGTCACTAAGTACAATTCCTAGATATCAATGTCTAAATGAATGTTCATAAAGACTTAACTAGATATAGTTACGCTACATTATATCCTAGTTATCAAACAAAGCCATTTCAACATAAGTTGTCATTAAGCATGGCAAGGACTATAATGCAATCACAAAATGCAATCAATGAGTCCTGAACAATATCTAAATGCAAAGCATAGAGATTTAGATAGAAGGGCAAAATGGTCACAAATCCCAGCTATCACAAAATATAAATCTCAACCAACAATCAACAATCCAAGCATGTTATATATGCAATTAAACTCAATGACAAGCATTTAATCAACAATAATTTCTAAACCTAGACATACATGTCATAAGAATGGAACAAGAGATTCTAAGGCATGTAGAGATTACCTAGTCAAAGACAAACAAGAGAATTCATGCTTGGAAGATGCAAGAAGATGCTATATGCTCATGGATTGAAGGTTGGTTGAGTCAATAAGTGTTCTTGGGAGCTCTCTCTCTCTTGGAGTCAATTTCTCTCTCAAAGAAAGGCTTGAACAATAAAAAATGGCTTCTTGGACTCCTAAAAACAAAGAGAAGAGAAGAGAACATATATATAATGTGCCCTACACAAAACAACATCGTTTTGAAGAAAGGGCAACTAAATCCCGTCATGACCGTTGTACGTGTCGCGGCCTGGGCAAATGTCCAGACCTCGGTAGAGCGAGCGGTGCATCGTTTGGGAATCTCCGTTTGAGAGACCACTGTGCATGCAATAACCACAGGCCACGATAGCAGTAGTGTGAAAAGCCTGGAGAACACCACTGTGCATACCGCGGAGGAGACAATGCACCGGGAGTGGTCTCAACCGCAGTCAAGAGAAAAATCCTCTTCTAAGGGCAAACTAAGTGCATCAAACACTCAAGCAAGAGGTATGACAAAAAGACACATAAATGGACATATAAGCAAGCATGCAAGATGATAAAAAACATGCATGAGAGTGTGTGTGTGTGCACTAAAAACTCTTTAAACAAGGTTAAACAAGTGATTTACCTTTTGAAGTTTGAGCTAGGTCTTGAGCAATGATGGCCTTAACTACCCTTACACATTTATCCCCTAATGTGGTTGTCAACGAAATGAGCCAATCAAAAACTGAGGAACTTACAACCCAGGATCCCACAAGAACCACCGGGAACCAGCTAACATCTCTAGTTGACATCAAATGACTCCTTTTGACCATCGAGGATATTGCACGCCAGTTCAGGAAGCTTTGCAATAGTTATTGGCAGACACGGTTGAGGAAGGAGTACATCTATTGGCCATGGAAGAAACGAACCCTCCAAACCTACCATCCCCTCAGAATCATTCACCTTCAAGGCTCCGATCGGTTATAGTTGGGACAGAATCAGGTACGCTAGTAGTCGATAGAACCTCGAATCCCATCAATCAAAAGGGGTACGTTGTATAACCAAGTCAAGGTTTTTGAGAAGCCTACAGATGAACGACCCTACCAAAAGTGAAGTCACGGTCAAACAGGGTATGACAGACACTGTAAATACGACCCACGAAGGGATCAGTCATTATCATTAGAAGTTAGTGACCATCTTTATCTTAAACGCCACCGTGGAACTGTACGTTTACAAGGTCTAGCACGTGAAACTCGAAGGCAGGATGGACATGAGGCGGATATAGGTTTCACAATCACTCGAGAGTTCAACCATCAGGGAGAGCCAGTAGGCGATAGATACTTCTTGATACAGAGCCTGAACCAAGAAGTTCAGAATAACAGACGTTAAATGGATACGCTAGTTATACGTTACAGACACAATGAACTATCTGAAGATGACTCTGACAACCTTTTCACCAATGACGTTCTACGAACGCCATTCCTAGAGAGATTCAGGATGCCGCACGTGGAACAATTTAAAAAGGATATAAATCCAAATAAGTATATCTGACTATACAAGAGTGATATTGCCCAGTATGCCCACTATGATCCTTTGTTGTGCCTTAGCTTCCCACAGACCCTAGGGATTTAGGGTCAATGTGGTTTGGGAGATTACGTCATATGAGTATTGGGAGCTTCAGGGAACTAAGCAGAAGCTTCTCGAGACAATTTCTTGGGAATGTAAACAGGAAAAAATTGGTGGCACACCTCTCTGAACTAAAACAAGAGAAGGATGAGTCGTTAAAAAAGTATTTGAGAAGGTTCAGACAAGCGGTGTCAGAGATCGGCAGTGCAAATAATGAAGCAATAATCGCTGTATTCATAAATAACCTATAGAATAGACAGTTGACTTTTGATTTAAGAAGAGCTTATCTGACTAGATATGCAGATATGATGGACATGACAGGTGGATATGCAGTGGCTGAAGAAGAAGAGTTGGTAACATGAGGTTATTATATGTTTGGGGGAGGGAGGGAGACCAGATGAACCCAAATAAAAGGATGCTGAGTCAAAGCCATAGAACCATAAAGGGAACAAAAGAGGAATAACAAAGAGGAAAATGGCAAAGATGGGGGTAACGGGCGTAGGAGTGCCGACCAAACCAAGGAATGGTTTCAAGGGAAATATACGAACTACACCCCACTTCGAAAAAGGTAAGACGTGATCCTCACGAAGCTAGAAGAAAAAAATCTAGTCAATGAGCCACGTTGGCAGTTGTAATTTACTAAAAGAGATACAACAAAGTATTACAGATTTCATAAAAAGAACCTGCATGAAACCTCAAAGTGTTACCAGCTCAGAGATCACGTAGAAACCCTTATCAGAGAAGGGCATCTGCAGGATATTATTTTGAAAAAAGATAAGAAGATGGAGATTCAGAAAGAAGCTAAGCCTAGAAATCATTGTTCAGAGTGGAACGAGACAAATCCCAAGGCGAGCGGAGTAATACAAACAATCTTCAGTGGATCGTCAACTAGGAAGAGTACCCGGGAACGAACTCATGAAATTTGGGAAGCAATTGAAACAAGGCAGAATTTCAACGTTAATTCCATTGAGCCCGATTCAAAAAGAATAAAGGAAGGATGAGACCCAATAGTAAGTACTGAAGCTGATTCACATGCGACGTCTGATCGGATGATGTTCTTATCATAAGAATCCTAATTGGCCATAGGGAGGTTCGTAGGATACTAATAGACAACGGTAGCTCAACAGATATTCTCAGCTTAACTGTTTATGGTCAGCTTAGGTTAGATCAGAAGGACCTACAACCTTTTCATACCCCACTCAAGATTTGAAGGAATCGAGGTCAGATCCCTAGGTATAACAAAATTACCAGTGAAAATTTGAGTAGCACCTTGTTAGAAAATGATGCTACTCGACTTTGCAGTGGTGGACATGGATAACTGGCCTTACAATGCTTTACTTGGTTGATCTTTCTAAACAAGATAAAAGCAGTAACAACCATCTATGCCTTGATGATCAAATTCCCGACCGAATTGGGAGTATGAATGGTCAAAAGTTCACAAGAAATGGCAAGAAGATCTAATCTCTCTATTTACAAGGACAAGGATAAATGCGAGCACCAAGTGTGTACTTTGACTCAACCAGATCAGACTATACAAGGAGACCCTTTAAAGTTTGAGCTCGACCTAAGGGAAGGACCCAAGACACCAAAGCACGAGCCAACAGAGGAAGTGATCTTAAAGGAAGACAGACCAACAAGAAATGTAAAAAATCGGGGCTAACCTGGAAGAGAATGTTAGGACACGTCTTATTAACTTGCTCAGAGAATAAAAAGATGTATTTGCATGAAGTCATGAGGACATGGTGGAGATAAACACATGAGTGATATCACACCACTTAGCCATAAACTCCAGCATCAAGCCTATAATTAAGAAAAGAAGATCTTTTAACCTCGAGAGGAGTCAGGCAATTAAGGAAGATGTGGAGAAGCTACTGGCTATAGGATCCATCAGAGAAGTCGATTATCCTCAGTGGGTGGCAAATGTAGTATTAATAAAAAAATGGCCAATGGAGAATGTCCATAGATTTTACAGATTTGAACAAAGCCTGCCCAAAAGATAGTTTTCCACTTATGAGAATAGACAAGTTGGTCGATGCTATATTGGGTCATGAGCTGCTCAGCTTCAAGGATGCCTATTCGATATATAACCAGACACAGATGAGGATAAAACCGTGTTCACAATTGACCAGGGTCTATACTGCTATACAGTGATACATTTTGGGCTAAAAAACATCAAGGCCACATACCAAATGCTGGTCAACAAATTTTAACTCGTAAAAAAGGGAGAAACATGGAAATCTACATAGACGACATGTTAACCAAAAATGTCACGGCAGTAGAGCACACTTTAGATTTGCACGAGACCTTTGATGTTCTAAGGAGATACCAGATGAAACTAAACCCGAGCAAGTGCCTGTTCGAAGTTCCTTCGGGAAGATTCCTTAGCTTTCAAGTTCAACAGAGGGGGATCGAGGTAAATCCTGAGAAGATCAAAGCCCTCCAAGAAATGACCTCCCCGAGAACCCTGAAAGAGGTACAACATTTAACGAGATGCTTTGCTTCGCTCGGCATGTTCATTTCAAAAGACATTGATAAGCGTGCACCAGTTTTTTAAAGTAAACAAAAAAGAGAAGGGACTTGAATGTAATGCAGAATGTGAGAAAGCACTTCAAAAGATAATGGAATACTTAGGCCAAACTCCCATCCTATCAAAACCAAAGGTGGAGGAAATCCTCTACCTATACTTATCCCTTACGGAGTTAGCAGTAAGCTTGGTCCTGGTCAGGATAGAGGATGGGGTACAAAAGCCAGTGTACTATACCAGCAAGGCTCTACTCCTAACTGAAACAAGATACTCTCAACAGAAAAGATGGCACTGGCATTAGTCTCGGCTGCAAGGAAGTTGAGGCCGTATTTCCAGGCATATGCAATTAGGGTCTTCACTGACTACCCACTTAATCAAATTCTGTAAAAACCTGAGATATTAAGGAGATTGACAAAATGGCAATTGAGTTAAGTGAGTTCGATATTCAATATGTACCCAGAGCATCAATCAAAGGCCAAGCAGTGGCGGATTTTATAGTAGAGTTCACGGAGCCTGATATGGAGGCAAACAAAATGATGGATAAGGGCCTCTATTAGAAATTGCATGTCGACAACTCATCAAATATTCATGGCAGCAGGGCAGAGATAGTAGTATGCACCCCAGAAAAAGATGACATTGAATGTGCCATGAGATTCGAATTCAAAGCAACAAACAACCAAGCTGAATACGTGGCACTGTTGCTAGGGATTGGAGTTTGTATCACACTCGGAGCAGATGAGGTCGAGGTATTCAACGATTCACAGGTAATCGTCAATAAAATTCTAGACGAATACAAGACCAATGTTGAATGTATGATTGCTTACTTGGACATAGCAGGACAAATCCTCTAATGATTCAAAGAGTATAGGATTGTTCAGATTCCACGAGAAGAAAATGAAAAATCAGACGCTCTGTCCAAACTAGCGTCAGCCACAACCACTTTCAGACCAAAAGATATCCTGGTCGCACATCTACTTAGGTCGAGTATAACTGAACCGAAAGATTTTAAAGTCTCAAAAATCCAAAAACCGCCAGTTGGTTGGATGAACCAACTAAGATGGTATTTGGAAGAGGATATGCTCCCAAAAGATCCCACAAAAGCAAAACTCATCAGGTATATGTCAGCTAGGTACACTAAGATTGGAGGAGAACTGTACAGAAGAGGATTTTCTCCAACATTACAGAGATGTGTATCGGATGAAGAGGCAGATTGACTATTGAAGGAAATCCATAGTGGCGTATGTGGAAATCACACATGAGGTAAAAGTTTGGCGTACAAGGTACTCATGCAAGGCCTCTACTGGGCTACTTTCTTCATTGATGTCCAGCGATTTTTAAAAAGTTGTAATAAACCCTTTGAGTACCTCAGAAGTCTCACATCCCCATGGTTTTTTGCTATATGGTGATTAGACTTAATTGGACCGATGTCAGCAGGAACAAGGGGTGATACAAAACATGCAATCGTGGTTGTAGATTATTTCACTAAGTGGGTGGAAGCTGAATCGTTTGTACATATCACAGAAGCAGACACCATAATTTTTTTGAAAAAGAACATACTCTACAGATTTGGAGTCCCGAATATGATCATCACCGACAAGGCACCCAGGTCGATAATAAAAATTCAGGCAACTCTGTAACGAGTACCAGATTTATAATTATTATGCCACACCTGCCCACCCCCAAACAAATGGGTAGACGAAAGCGGTGAACAAAGTTATCAAGCACACACTCAAAGCGAAGCTGGATGCAAAAAAAGGGTAGTTGGGTAGAAAAACTCTCCGAAGTGTTGTGGGCCTACTGAACAATAGCAAGGACCCCTACTAGGGAAACACCGTTTTCATTGGTATTTGGAACAGACGTCGTCATCCTGGTCGAAACATCATACATGTCCCCTATAGTCAGGTTATATAATGAAGATCATAATGTCGATATGCTGTTACAGGGCTTAGATGAATTAGAAGAAAAGAGGGAGAAGTCCCGAGTGCGAAATGCGGCATACCAGCAAAGAGTGGCTAGGTATTACAACTCGCATGTTTGAGTGATGAAGTTCTGAATGGGAGACCTAGTGCTCAAGAGAGTATCAATGAACATAAAAGACAAAGTTATGGGTTCCTTAGTCGACAAATGGGAAGTCCCATACCAAATCGAAGGAATGGCCGGACATAGAGAATACTGGATTGCCCGACCATGGAACACCCAATACCTGAAGATCTTTTAACCCTGAAGAGCCTTAGTTTAGGCTTAATTTCCTTTCAGTCAGTTCATATATTTTGTAGTGATTTATTTCATAGAAATTCTTTGATGTATTTCTATTCCAGTCTTGTTAGTTTTGCAGAATTATAAATAAAAACCCTACACGTGATTCCTAGAAAGATTAGCATATGGTAATAAGAACATATGAAAAGACTAAACACAAGATAAGGATTTAGCACATAATCACGACATGTAATAAAATGCTCAGGACCATCAATTTGGTAAACACCCAAATGGGTGGAGAAGCTCAAAGAGCACGCCAGCCGAGCAAGGTCAACTTGGACCTTAGCCAAAAGGCAAACCCGATGCACCGGATATTGGAAAATGGCTAGGGGAACCGCCATGTATATTCCGGTGAGTTGCATAGCTGTGTTGGGAAATTTAAAGCCTAACGATTCAGTAAACCCTTGCACAGACAAAACTAGGAGACGTCCTCAATGACATACACAAGGAACTAAACATATGATCGTGGTCAGCCTCGATGTAACGTTCGGGTAGCAACCGAGCATGGAATGCAAGTACAAGTGCTCGAGATACTTGACTTTATTTCAAAGTTACTCTGTTAATAATATTAGCCAGTTAATAAGATACTTGACACTTAAATTTATAGTGGAGTCAAAGTTACTCGGGCAATGACATTAGTCAGTTAATAAGATACTTGGCGTTTCAAGTTGTGATGGTTTTACACTATACAAATTAAAATAGTTATGTTCACATGAAAGCTAACAAATTCGCTTGACTAAAGGTGATAAAATAAATCATACAACTGCCAAAATCTGCAAAATAAACTATATAATATTTTTATGAAGTTTACAAGTACATTTAGGGAGCCGGCGTCGAAGACTTCGAGTTTCCACTGATGCTCGGATCAGGCACCATTTCATACTCATAGAGAAGGATTTCATTTAAAGGCCATGCAATTTTGTCGACATGATCATCCGTCCAAGTGCTGTAGTCCACTCCGATGATTGGTCAAACGTTAGGATATATCCCGTCCACCCCGGTTTCCTGGCTAGCATTGAAGGTAGAAAGGGAATGCTCAATCGAAACCTCAAAGTGCATAGGATGAGAGTTTTTGCCTTGGCTATAACAATAAAATCTCCACTCCTTCATTTGAATCTGTAGAGCCTTAAAGGATCGATCCACAAGGTTTTTGATTGACAATTCCAAGTTCTTTCGGGCTCTGTTAGTCGTTCGTTTTTTTTTTTACTTTGAAGAATTTTCCAGTTGAAACAAACCCCTGCTGGAATTCTTTAAGGAGCAAAATGTCAAAGGCCGGGGATCTTTAGAAGCGATAAACCCTTTGAAATTCAAGTTCCAGCTTCGCTTTCTTAGAGAGGGACTCTACTGTCAAAGCTTGGAGCTTAAGATACTCAATTTTACGCTCGTAGGATGACTTTGCTTCGTCGACCACCAGTTCAGCTCAAAGCATTGATTTTTATGCGGTGGAAAGTAGATTCTATAAAGATTTAGCCTTCTCCTCCGCAACGAAGGCCCTCTCCTTGGCTTCTATCTGCTTTGCCAAGCAGCGATCGATGAACTCTTGAGCTGAACTTACCTTCATTTGATAAGCCGCCTCAACTCGAGCATGGCTGTCTTTACTCTTCTTTAATTGAGCTTCTAGATGCCTTATCCAATAATCTTGATGCTGTTGCATCTGGAAAGCCTTTGCAAACTCGGTGACCATCTATAAAAATTAAGCAGGTTAAGGGAAATATCCAATTTAATATAAAACTTAAAGGTAAAAAGACTCATGTAGGTCACACTATTAAACATGTTATGAAGACGCGCTATCGGGAAGCCACTCCTAAAATGGCTCCAATGGTTGTCACCAATAAAAGCTTGACCAGAGAACATGGCATTCAACTTTTTTTGGGGAGAAAGGCCCGTAGGCTATCTAGAGGGTCCCGCTTCAGTAGCTTCAACCTCGGAGGGTAAGGGACCTTTTCTATCTGAAACGTTCCCAAAGATTTCCCCCTTCCTTCGAGGGCTTCCCCAATTGAATACTCGAAAAGTCCCTAGTATCAGTCTCCTCGTCGCTCGACTTAATGAATGACACCACCCTCGAGACTTTTGGAGGAGGTCGAGCGAGGGAGTGAGGTGTTTTTCTTTTCTCAGCACGTGTATGGTGAGAGTCAAGATTAGCCTTAGAGTCTTCCTGATCATCCACCACTATAACAGAATGGCTCAAAAGTAGCAAGACGAGAGGGATTAACTTGTTCAACGAAAGGCTCCCTAGTTCTTTCTTCTCCCCTATCGACATGTTGCTCTGCTAATGACCCATCACCAGGAGATTCAGGCCCTCCAGTCACCATCCTCAGGTAGTCTCTGGTCATTATCAGACCCAATCGGGCCACTCGACTTACCCGTAATCGACTGAGCGACCTCTTTAGGAATGTATCAGGAACTTGTTCTTTAGCACCCTTGGAACTCTCATCCGATTCATCATCAGGCAGAGTAATTCCCTCTTTCCTTTGATGAGCAGCCTCATTACGGCTTGTTCGAATAATTGACTTGACTTGGCGAGCCTTAGCATCACAGACGATGTTCATAATGAACACTAGAAATTTGAAAGGGGTTAAAAAGTAGGAATGCAGTAAAGACATCAATCAAAATAAAGGCAAACAGCTGAAAAGCTATCACTTACAGCGTCTGCGATGAACAGAAATCTGAGAAAAATGGACAAGGTTCTTCATTTCTTCCTCATCAAAGAGGTACAACCAGATTCACTTCTCCAACTTGTGCACGGTTGCCAGAGCAAGGTTGGATAACTCGATATTAGTAGAGATAAGGGTGTTTTCTTCCAGTGATCAGAAGAGCAAAAATAACGAGGAACCTTCAATACTTCCCGAGCTTCACCTGCCAAAAGCTCAATTTGGCTTCACCAATTCCCCCCTATGAAAAACCAACTGTTTTTCCAATATTTATTTGAATTGGGAAAACTCCAAATAAAACATTTCTTCTTATCGTTTGAGGAAGTCTTGACACCCTGGTTCACTTTCACTCCCTCGGGAACCCAGCCATCTAGTTGACTGAATAGAAGAAACTGAGTCCCAGTTTGCCTAAAAGTGTAAAAATGTCTTATTTCACCAGGAGAAGATGGCGGCAACTTCATTCAGCTCCATATGTGCCACATGCACATCAAATCCTATAGCTATTCGGGGCATGCTAGGCTGGAGTGATCCCCACCTGGCCAGAAACCACGTAATGAAGCGTTGTAGGGGAATAGTCACCCCACTACTAAGCATGAACCCATAAATGGCTACCATACCCGAGGGAAGGTTCCACGCGACCTTATCACCAGTAGGTATCAGTAAGGTGGAATCGTCCAAATCAAACCGACCACGATATTTCCCAATCTCTATCTCTCTGACCACGTTTGGTTTAGCATCATAAGCACTCGGGCGATCAGAAGAAAAAAGAGTTCGAGAAGAACAATGTTCTTCTTCAATATTATTCTTATCTATAACTTGCCTCCCAATCAGAATGTCACTTGGAGTACGTTTACGAGTCCTGTGACTGCTTTGATGTTTCCCTATCCTAGATCGTAGAGCAACCCTGTTGCGACCAGAAATGGAAGACTCAGAGCTAGGATTAGAAGGAACATTAGGATAAACCCCCGAGACATCAACATTCAAAAAATAGGATTGATTAAGGGTGAAGCCCCCAACAAGAGGCTAGATAAGTATCTCCAAGCTCAAGGGAGTCGAAAGATATAACGAAAAGACGATACCTTGTAACAAGACCTGTAAAATCTGACCTTAAAAAATTAGAATAGTAGAAGTGGTAGGACCAAAAATGAGCTTCAACGAAGAGCAAAGACAAATCTGTAAGCAAATGAAGAAGATGAACAGGAAGATCGAAGCTAGCTTGGATTTTTTATTCTGAAAGAGTAATGATAAAAAGGCCCCCATCTATTCAAAAAAGCTGTTTAATGATTTAAAAAATCAAAAATCTAAGGGGTGGAAAGATAGGAAGATGAGAAAAGCACGTTTGATGATATAAACGACGTATCAGATAATCAGGGGGTCGTATCCCATAAATACCAATAGAGATGCCAAACGATAAAAGGACACATGTCACGAGAAAGGCAAGTCTGGCCGTCAGAATTCCAAAACGTCGCAATCATAGGGCTTTCGCGTAAGGAGGCAAATCGCACATACATGGTTGCCATTAGGACATGTCATTAATACTTCGAATTAATTAGGAATAATAATTCCCATATAAATGAAGTATTAATTGAGAAAGTGACAAAAACCAACCGGGCGTACAACGATTAAAATACTTTCACCGAAGAGATGAGTTCTACTCAGGTAAATTATTTTAAGGGGGTATTGTTATATATATATATATATATATATTGTCAAATATACACGTCATTGATAAATAAGAAAACCTCTCAGGAAGGTTGCCAAATAAGCATCAAGGCTGGCGTCCAGATAAGTGCCATCGGTGATGTCGCCCATGCACAAGAGCCCGAGTAAGGCCGAGTATCCAAGCTTTACTCGGGACACCATAGAAAGCTCGAGTATCCAAGTCCACGTGAGGAATGAAATACCACAGAATGTCTTGGACACGTAACCACAAGAAAAGAGTTTCAAAAGGAAACAAATATATTCTCCAAGAAAGACGTGCAAGAGGAAGATTGTGAAACAGAACCTGTTCCACAATCTTCCTCTTGCACACCAAAGAATGAAACCCTAGCAAGATATGTATAAATAGATCCATAAGCCATATTGAAAAGACACGGAAATAACTACTGTAAAAGAGAGGCAAGAGAAATCGAGAGTTGTAACTTAATATTCATTATTGGATTTGGTTTGGTTGTGCATACAGCCATCCATGGATGTTTCTCCGATCACCGGAGTTTTACCACGTATACTTGTGTCACAATCGTATCGTGTTGCATTCTTTTTCTTTTTCTCTTTTTGCATGTTAAAATTAAATCACGAATTGTTAACTTTCTTAGCCATCAAGAAACGGACGTCAACAATAATGAATTCAATTTAATTTTATACAAAAATAATTGATTAATAGATATTACAAGAAATGTTTTTCATTTTTTTTATTCTTCTAGTTATTGGTAACTTATTGATTTTAAATAAATTACAAATATAAATAAATAAAATACTAAGGATAAAATAAAATGAATCATAATAGTAAATGGACTATTTTAATAAAATAAATTAAAATTTGAGATTTTAAAATTTATTGATTTGATGTGTTAGGTAGAGGTGTCCACGGTTCGGTTTTGGTTTCGGTTATAAATCGTCGGTTCCAGTTCCTTGGAAAGGACTAACCATAACCATAACTAGAGTTGGACGGTTTGGTTCAGTTACGTAACCACCGGTTTGGCGGTTAAGGTTACGGTTCAGTTTGGTTTGGTTCGGTTATAGCCAGTTTCGGTTCCGACGGTTTTTTTTAACACTTAAAAAAAATCATATAAATGTGATTTTTTTAATGAAACTATACAATTAATACTAAAAAAATTGACAAACTTTAAATTTTAAAAATCGGCCAAAGATTTTTATTTGCAATCAAATTTCATTTACATGGTCTATATAACTAATATTCATATAAAATATGAAATACAATTATTTAAATATACAATTGAAATATTGAAGTATTTAACAATAAATTTATAAAATAAATGAAATTGACATTGTAATAATAAATAAAAATTTACAATCGCATCTAAATTTTATAAAAAAAAACTAGAAATTGATCTTAAATAAGAATACGATCTAACAAAGTTGAAATAATAATAATAATAAAAATTATACTGGCCTTACACTTAACGTTGACCACAATTAAGTTGCCTACGTATCCTCTACCAATGTAGAGGAATCAAAGGCCACGTAGTTCTTTTACCTTTAATCAGATGGTTGGTGTTGGAGGTTTGAAGATTTGAACAGAATCTATTCGCTGTTTTCCGTTCCCGTGGTTTGGTAATCTTTGAAGAAATCATTCACTCTCTCTGGCTTGAGTTCTTGTTGTCTAAATTTTATCTTTGCCCAATCATCAACACACGCTTGGGCTTCAAGTGATTATGGACACAGAACCGACCATCTTGGATTCAAAATATTTCTAGCTGCACTAAATTCTTGTTCCACAACAACAGTAGAAACTGGCATTCCAAGAATTTGTTTGGCAATAATAATCAAAATTGGATATTCTTGTTCATGACCCTTCCACCAACCCTGGATATTAAATTTATCTTCTAAAAATACATGATTGGCTTCTAAATATAGGTCAAGCTCAGAATTCTAGTCAAATGAGGATGAAAAAGATGTTAGTAATTTTTTGGCTCTTTGGGAAAATAATCGATCCCTTAAACCCTTCAATTTAAATTTTAAGTAAGTAGTAGTACCATCAGATGTGGGTTAGGGTTGTGAAACTGACTTGTTCAAAGACAGACAATATATTCTAAGATATTCATCATATAATTCATATAGTCACAGCGGAATTACAACAACTAAGAACATCAGTTTCTATTCCTAAACTATTGTAGCAATGCTAATTTAAAGCGTGGATAAAAACGTGATGCATGCGTGTAAATAATCCTACAAACATGCTAATTTAAAGCGTGAATCAAAACATGATGCAAGCGAGTAAATATTTCTAATATCCCTATAATATTGTACCCATTTTTTTTTCATTACAGCAATACATTGACTCAATTGAAAATGAAATTCACACTCGCTGAATGCACCGATAATATTAATACTTTGAATAAGAAATAAATGAGTAGTGGATAGTAAATACTAGATAAAACATTGGTAGCATCATTAAAAATATGTAACAATTCAAGAATTTATATACATACATCCCAAGGATTCAATTGAGGTGAAATTGAAGGAACATTATAAGTAAAAAAAGAAACTAATATTTCCTTATATTCAACACTTTCAAAAAGAAACTTATAAGTAGAATTCCAACGAGTAATAATATCTCGAGAAAATTTAAATGACGCCTATTATTTTGAGAGTAAAATCTCAACTATTGTTTTTGGCTTTCGTTATGCATTCAGATATAGTTAATACTATCTTTAATTGGTCTAATATAAATAGAAAGAATTAGTTATCCAGCTTGAACACAAATTTAAAACATGGCATGCACATATTTGATGAAATAATTTACCCCTAAAATAGGGATTGCACAATTCCTTTAACATAGGAATAGATGTGGTATTGCTTGCAGTATTATCAAAACCGTTTGTAAAAATAATTTTAAGGTGTCAAAAAATATTGGTAGTTGTATGTGATTCATCAAAAGCATGAAATGCAATAATTCCTTTTTGCATTAACCAATCAATAACAATATAAAGACATGTCACACCCATGTAATGGTGGCTACCAAAATTGTCGGTCCATATATCAGCACATACTGAAATGCGATATTGCTATTGAAAAAAAATGATTTCAGTTTGTGTTTTCCTTTTTTTGTAAATGGAAAATAGTGCACGTGTAAGAGTGACTCTAGGAACACGTCGTATTGCTGGATTTAATGCAGTTTGACTATAATTAACGAAACCATTTTTTTTACAAAAACTAAAAGGTAAGTGTTCTACTGCAACCATTCTTGCTAAAGCTTCCTTATTTTTTCAGACATATAATGAAATAATTGATTCATAGAGGTTCCATACCTAGAGATTTAGGCTTGGTTACTAGCCTTCATCTATTCAAATGGATGATTTCTTCTAATATGGTTCTAGTACATGACATATCCAAAGGACTTACTGGTCTTATATGTTTTGGGGCAGTAGTTGCACATGATTTTGATTGTTCCATCATATAACTCAATTTTCTTCATATGCACTTTGAAGAGATCAAACTTCAATGACTTTTCTTCTTCACCTACATCAAATTCATCTAAAACGGTGGCATGGTAAAAGGGGTAGATATATTTTCTTTACTACAGGGGTATTGGGATTTGGCTCATAAAAAAATGAGGGGATTAGGATTAGAAGGGGGATCAGATCCAAATTGAGCTTGAAGGAACACGTGATAAAGTCGGTCATTGTAATTGACGTCATCACCTTCGTGTTCCAACAAATCTTACAATGGACTTTTTCCTTTGTCCAAATTTCTAGGACTTGAACCGTCTCCCCCACTTGCCATTAAAAAATAAATTATAAATACTAATAGTAAAAAAAAAAGATGGTTGTAAGTAATTAAGTAAATAATAGATTATCATAAAAAATAGAAGAAATATATATTTATTAATTTATAAGAGAAATGAGAAGAAAATAAAATTGTTGAATGTAGAGAGAATTGAGAATTTGAGATTGAGAGAAGATGGGAGTGGTATGAAGAATAATGAAATGTGTGTAAGTGTGTGTGTGGGGGGGGGGGGGGGGGGGGGGTGGGGGGTGGGGTGGTATTTATAGAATTAGAGTGGAGGGGCATTTTCGCAATTATATAAAAATAAATATATAAAAGTAAAATTGTCATTGGAGGAAGTCAGGAAGATGACCGTTCAACGGTCATTTTCCTCCAACGGTCCATTTAATTTTTCTTCAAATGAAGTGCCATGTGTCAGTCTCTTATTGGTTTGTTGCATTAATTTTTTTTAATTGGTTAACGGTCACTTGTACTATACAAGTGCCTACACCCAACCGTTACTTACAAATTATTTGCCACATGTCACAATATTATTGGTTTATTTTTAAAAAATATATATTGAAACCGGCTGTTTTAACTGCCAGTTTCGAGGCAGTTTTTGGGGAAGAATAACCGTAACTAAACAGGCGTGAAACCGGTTTCCAATCGGTTTGGTAACCGGCAGTTTCAGGAACAGTTTTGGTACGATTTTTTATGGGCTATTTCGGTTCAGTTTTGAACGGTTTAATCGAACTATTGACACCTCTAGTGTTAGGTATCTTAAACAAAAACTATTTAAATTAATAATAATTAATTTAATATAAACTAAAATTTTATTAAATTACCACAAATTGGGGGTAACTAAGTAGTTGATAATGATCGAAAAGATAAAGTGAATTGTTTGGTTTCGTAAGAAGATGAAAATTTGATAAAGGGATTGGAAAAGATGGTAAAATAAAAAAGACATAAAAAATTATTATTAAAAATACCATATAAAATTGAATTTAAAAATAAAAAGATATTTAGTTTGATTGAAAAATAGAAATGGTAGGAATTGAACCCAACATACAAACTATTATGGAATAGAAGTGACCGGTTGTGCTGAAAGGTAAATTACTGTAGTATGTGGTAATTAATATATTTATATACATAAATACAAATTCATTTTTTTTTAAATTCGAGGTATGGCACGGGCCCCACCTGGCCTTAAGGTGGGTCCGCTCCTATGGCCAACCATAACTTTAACAACATTAGATATATTATATTGGTTTGTTTTTAGTCTGACTCTGATTATGTTAGAGATATAGGACTCAAACCCCTATCATGATTCAAAAAGCAACTCGCATTACAAAGAGAGGGGTTTCCTTACACTTTCCAAGACTCAAACCCTTATCATGGTTCAGATAACAACTCCCATTACAAGAGAAAGATATCCTCGCATTTTATAATGGTATAGAAATACTTATGGTAAATGTCAATAATTTTAACCAATCCTTTTCAGTTTTGAGATAGTAAAAAGTCTTTTTCATTAAACCTCATTCCTTGTTTATATTTATTATATAGCAAATAGCCTTATAAATAGTGCACTTTATAAATTTGTGAATGTACAACATTTTAATAATTTTATTGCTTTACGTGAATAGTGACATAAAAAACTGGTGTAGATTAAAGAATTGCACAAATGGCAATAAAAAAAGATAGAGATAAGTGAATTGAATCCATTGATTTTGTGCACGAAAACTATTGGAAACGAAACCTACTATTAAGTTGTTGATCCATGGACAGATACCAGGAAAACATGCTTCAAATATGTAATCTTCAATAAGAATCGTAGATGGATAGTTGAGAAAATAATCTCTTAAATTTTATTGATCAAGAGCTAACAAAAAACCAACTAGCTACGGAACTTAAATAGGAAAAAACACACTAATTCTGAAAACTAAAACCTTAAATTCTAATCAAAATCTAACTTCTCAAAACTTGTTCTAATTAACAAGACTCCCTAACAACCTAAACTAAGTAAAACTCAATCATGTCCAGCTCACGTAATGCCACACGATCAGCCACATCACTGGCTCACGCCTCCTTCATACTGGGTAACCACATTCGGCTAGCCTTGTTGCGATCCCGAACCTTCAGGTACTTCATTTCCTTAGCTTTTACCACATCGTCCTCTCCAGGTTGGAGAAAATTCATCTCTGAATTTTGATTGTTTCATCCCACAAGGCTGTGTAAAATTTATGGTTGCTAATAATCGTGATCATATATGACAGACTTTAAATTTTTCGCTTTTTATCATGATGTCCATCCAATCGCTCCAATGGATGGAAATAAAATCATGGATCATTAAATGCTGTAGCAAAAGGTAAATTGAAGTATTTTTACAATGAGAAACGTGTAACTTGTAAAATCAATCAACAAAATATGAACTGCTCACATATGGAACTTTCTCAAACACATCTTCATCAAATATTGGTGGTTTATCAAAATCGACAAAAGCCTCTACCGATACATATGTATCATCGAAAAACATCGAAGGATAGGAGGCTAATTGTGTTTGATGGTTGATGGGAATTTTAATTAATTAATTTGATATAAGTAGTCCGTGGACGCTGAGCCTAGCAAAAGTGGTAGACTCGGGGGCTCTGATACTAGCTGATGTAGATTAAAAAAATTTACAAACACCGATCATTAAGGATAGGGATAAGTGAATCTGATCTATTGTTTCATGCATGAATACCGTAAATGAAACCTACTATTATGTTGTTGATCCGTTCACAGATACCAAGATAACATGTGTACGTTCCTCATTTTGATTTGCTTGTTTACTTGACAAGTCATATTTGGGATTTAAATTGTGAGGGTAGATTAGGCCTTCATTATGTATGATCAATCTTCAAAGACATTCTCATGACCTCAAGTTCAAGGGCTTTTCGAAGGTATGTCACTTGTTCTTAATTCCTTGAAGAGATCTGGTTGTACAAACAAACACATCTCATGCATTCTCATATTCCCTATTCGTTGTATGTGTTCTTTTAGTTTCATACTCATGTTATGACTCTCTTCATGTATGCTTTAATTCCTTATATCTTGTTTGGTCATTGGCATGTCATTTTAGGTCATGGTTGGATTGTTTATGTATGGTTGATGTTCACCCAATGTTGAGGCATTGTTTCTCACATAAAACAACTCATGTGTTTTTATTGTCTTTTGCATTTTATTGTCATTTGAGAGCTTGCTAAAATAGGGTAGTTTTGTTAACATTGATTATGTCTAAAAATGGTAATCAATCTATAAAAACCTATTTACCCCCTTTAGTTTGATTTAGACACATTATTTATTTTCACTTGGTATCAGAATGGGTTCTTAGACATACTTAGCTGATCCTTGCTCTTGTTGTGTGTGTCAAGCAATTTTGCATTTTGATTGTTGCATACAGTTGCATTCATTTCATCCATACCAAACACATTAAGTAGGAACAGAGACGTACAAGAGGGAGCTTCAAGCATAAGGCCCCTTTTGCTTAACGAGGTAAACTATGCCTCATGGAAAGGCAAGATGAAGTTCTACATTTTCCAAATAGGTGGTCGAGCTTGGATGGCAATACAATATGGCTACACTCTTCTGGGAAAGTCTCTTGAAGATGAGAGCATGGTTCCCAAGACAAAAACGAAATGGACAACTCAAGAGTTTAAAGCATCCAAGTGGAACTACAAGGCAATGCATGCCATTCTTTGTGCAATAGATGACAACAAATACAAGTTGATCCAAACAACTAAGATTGTAAAAAAGGTATGAGATATTCTGGAGACGGCCAATAAAGGAATCAAGGTGGTTAAGGACTCCAAGCTTCAAGTCCTCCAAACACAATGTGAGCAAATTAGAATAAAGGATCATGAGTGCTTCAATGAATTTCAAGTGAAGTTGATGGACATCGTCAACCAAAGCTATCCACTAGGTGACCCGTACTCGGATAGAAAGATCAAGCAAAAGATCATGAGATCTCTTCCTGAGAGATTCGAGTCTAAGGTGATGACACTTGAAGAAAATAGTGACTTCAAGACTATGAAGCCAATGTAGTGATTGGAAAGCTTGTAGCTTATAAGTCAAGAAAGGGTTCTATACCTTCACCACCCAAGAATAAAAAAAACATAGCCTTAAAGACCTCTAAAGTAGTGAAAGATGAGGATGACTTAGATGAGAAGATGACCCTTATGGTTAAATGATTTAAGAAGTTTATCAAGTTTGAAAAGAAGTATTTTTTATCCAAAGGAAAGAAAGTGAAGAAGAAGACTACTTTCAAGAAGATTGAGCCAAGTCAAGAGAAGACCATAAGAAAAGGGATCCAAAGTTTTGAATGTGGAGGGTTTGGACATATCTCCATAAATTGTGTCAACTTGAAGAATAAAAGGAAAGGAAAGGCAATGGCTGTCATTTAGAGAAATAACGATGAAATAGAAAAGGAAGGAGGATCCTCGGATAATGAAGACCATGTGACAAACTTCATTACCTTCACATTCTCTCTCAAGAGCAAAGAGGAAAATCATGATGAAGAGGAAGAGGAAGATAAACAAGTTAAAGATGAATCAAGTGATAAGAGCTCCTCATCACATTCAACAAATGGAAATGTAGAAGGCATAGACCTTGAAGGGTTCATTGAACACTTTCAAAGCTCAAGATTGAAAATGAAGAAAAAGATTCAAAGACTAAAAGAAGAGAATCTGAATGCTATCAACCGAGGTGATTCACTTGAATGGAGAAGTGAAGATAGCTAAAAGGAATGAGGACATGATGGAAAAAGAGTTCGAAGAAGCTAAAGAAGTAATAGCTAAGATAACTTCAAGCATAAAGAAACTTGACCATAAGCTAGGCGATGGCAAGAGGCCAAGTGATAAGAGTGGTCTTGGATTTAAAGATAACAAGAAGACCTCATCCTCAAGCAAGACCGTATTTGTCAAAATCGTAGACATCAAAGAGCCTTCATCCATACAATATCCTAGGAAGAAGATTGAACTAGAAGAATGCTCTAAAAATGTCTAAATAAAGATGGCACCAAGAAGTCAAGCTCAAGATCAACCAATGAGAGCCCATCAAGTAAGCTTTCCTCAACCCAAATACCACCAAGTCAAGAAGCAATCCATGCAAGCTCAACCAAGGAAGCAATCTACTCCAATTCAACAACAAAGAAGGAAAGAACTAATTTAACACCAAAGACAAGCTCAAAGACATTGAAAAGCTCTTTTGTACTCATAAGGAAATGGTATGACTTCTCACTTTACTCATACATGTCATTTTTATGGTATTGACGGTCATATTAGATCAAGTTGCTTTAAATATATCAAGATGTGTTGCATTGAAAGCATGATTAAAATAAATAGGACTACAACCAATATGCATGTTCCTAGGAATTCTAGAGCCAATTTGCATGATCCTAGGAAATCTAGAGCTAATATTCCTAAGACCACTAGAAAAGAGAATGTTTCACCTAGACGGATTAGAAGAGATGAATATTTTTGCTACATAGCTTAAAATTGCTTTGAAGGCCAATACTTCTAACACTTGGTATTTGGATAGTGGGTGCTCTAGGCACATGTCAGAGAATAAGAGTTTTTTTTGAATATCTTGTCATGGAGGATGGTGGATTTGTTACCTTTGGAAATGGATCTAAAAAGAAAGTAATAGGGAAAGGAATCATTTCCATTCCTGGTTTACCCTCCATGTCAAATGATTTCTTTGTTGATGGCTTGCAAGCCAATCTTATAAGCATTTCTCATTTTAATGATGATGGTTTATCGGTTTTGTTTGATAAGAATTATTGCTCTATTTTGAAGCCAAATGGACAAACCTTGTTACAAGGAAAGAGATCTAATGACAATTGTTATTGTCTTGAAGCATATGTCATATCTTACAATGTGTCATAGTGCGAGCAAGTTGAGTTGTGGCACCAAAGGCTTGGCCGTATGACCTATCAAGATTTGAGAATCTTGGATAAATTCAAAGTTGTGCGTGGCCTTCCCAATATTAGGAAGTAAGTTAATAGTGTTTATGGATCTTGTTAATAAGGGAAAGAAACTAAAAACATGCATAAAAAGGTAAGTATCTCACCACAAAGAAGTCATTAGAGCTTCTACATATGGACCTGAAGGGTCCTATGCAAACCGAGTTTCTTGCTTACGATTTCTTAGAGAAAAATCTGAAACTTTTGAAAAATTTTAAATACTTTGCATTAAAATTAAAAATGAGAAACTTTCACATTAAAAGTAGTAAAAGGATCATGAGGGATCTTATGAGGAAATTTGAAACTTGCTTTGAAAGTTATTGCAATAGCTTAGACATTTCCCATGAGTTCTCGACTCCTAGAACTCCTCAACAAAATGGGGTTCTTGAAAGGAAGAATAAGTTTCTTTAAGAGATGGTCTGTGTGATGTTGCTTAGCAACAATGTCTCTAAAAACCTTTGGGCTGAGGCCGTCAATACAGATTGCCACATAGGAAATAGTGTCTTCCTAAGGCCTGGTACTAGGCAAACCTCCTATGAGTTGTGGAAGGGTAGAAAGCAAAATGTTAGCCACTTTCATTCAAATGAAAGAAAATGCTACATTCTCAATGACCGAGATAAACTAGGCAAGTTTGATGCCAAGAGTGATGAGGAAATGTTCATTGGTTATACCCTTATTAGTAAGGCCTATGCAGTATTCGATTTGAAAATAAATAGTGTTATGGAATCATCTAATGTTGTCATAGATGAAAGCTGGTAACCATGATGAGGAAGTTAATGTGGTTCATGATTCTCCTTTAGAGAAAAATGGTGAGACATCAATTGATGTGAAGTCAAACTATGATAAAGAGGTCATTCAACCTCTTGATAGAGATTGATCTTTGAACGGTTTGACATCCCCATAACAAGGATGATATTCTAGGAGATGTGAATAAGGGTGATAGTACTAGGTGTCAAAGAGCTAATCAAATTAGCTTTACTTGTTACACCTCTCAAATTGAGCCCAAAATGGTTGATGAAGCTTTGAATGATGAGTTTTGGGTTCTTACCATGCAAGAAGAGCTAAACCAATTTGAAAGGAATAAGGTTCGGATTCTTATTTCCAGACCTAAGAACACTAATTTCATAGGCACCAAATTAGTGTATAGGAACAAGTCAGATGAGGATGGAAACATTGTACGCAACAAGGTTAGACTTGTAGCACAAGGATACTCTCAAATTGAGGGTATCAATTTTGAGGAGACTCTTGAGTTGGTTGCCTGCCTTGAGTCCACAAGGCTTTTTTTTGTCCATATCTTGTGTGCACAAGTTCAAATTGCACCAAATGGACATTAAGAATACCTTTATCAATGGCTTATTGTAAGAGAAAGTGTTTGTTAAGCAACCTAAGCTGTTTATGGATCCCCATTACCCCAATCATGTCTATCACCTTAAGAAGACTCTGTATTTGTTGAAACAAGCACCGAAGGCTTGGTATGAGCGCTTCACTCAATTTCTTGTTGACAATGACTACTTTAGGAGTAGTGTAGACAATACTTGATTCACCAAGAGAAACAAAGTTGAGCTATTTATAACTCAAATCTATGTTGATGATATTGTGTTCGACTCCACTAACAAATCTAAAGTCCAACAATTTGTTGATGTTATGTCTCTTGAATTTGAGATGAATTTTGTTAGGGAGCTTAGTTACTTCTTAGGTTTGAAAATCAAGCAATTGAATGATGGGATTTTCATATCTCAAGTTACGTATGCAAAGAACCTAGTGAAGAAGCTTGGTCTTGAGAATGACAAACATTATGACACACCCTTATGTACCACATTGAAACTAAGAAAGGATGCTAGTGGCAAGACTGTGGACCAAAGTCTTTATCATGGCATGACAGGTAGCTTGCTTTACTTGACTGCAAGTAGGCCAGTTGTAGCTTTTAGTGTAGGTGCATGTGCTAGAAACCAAGAAAATTCTAAGGAGTCCTATCACTCCTCTATAAAAAGAATCATTCGATATATGAATGGGTCATCCAACTATTAGATATGGTACTCTTTTAACACTAATGCTAGTTAGTTGGATTTAGTGATGCAGAGTGGGCATGAAATTTTGATAAAAGGATGAGTACATCGGGTGGTAGCATTTTCCTAGGAAACAACTTAGTGTCATGGTGTTGCAAGAAGCAAAACTCCATTTTCTTATCCACGACTAAGGACAAATACATAGCCATTGGGAGTTCTTGCATATAACTCTTTTGGATGAATCAAATGCTTATGGATTACGGCTTTGATTAAGGTACTCTAACCCTTTATTAAGATAATTTGAGTTCCATTAACATTTCTAAGAATCTGGTTTAGCACTCTAGGAATGAACATATAGAAATTAGGCATCACATTATTAGGGAGCTAGTTGAGAACAAATGTATTGCACTTGAACATGTTGGCATAAATGATCAACTAGCAGAAATATTCATAATTG
This sequence comes from Dipteronia dyeriana, assembly GCA_032871835.1. Taxonomy (NCBI): domain Eukaryota; kingdom Viridiplantae; phylum Streptophyta; class Magnoliopsida; order Sapindales; family Sapindaceae; genus Dipteronia; species Dipteronia dyeriana. The sequence goes on from CM065297.1 coordinate 85,379,221, forward strand.
TAAGGACCTCTATTTTTTATTGGCTTGTTTCATAACAAACCAGATTGGGATTGTTATTAATGGGTAGCATAGGTCTTCAATCGTTACTCATTTTCAACAAACTTCCAAGGTCTCAAAGTGCTTAAGAGAGGTAGTTCACTTGACTTAACTCTTGAAGATATATTAGTTGCACACAAGCACACTTACATGCATTTCTATTAACATGCATCTGTTGTTGCACACACTCACCTACAATCATTTGAGTTGTTAAGCATATATTTCTTACTGCTCTTGGGTGCATTCATTTCAATATCACACTTGCACATAATTTATAGATATAAGTATGGTTTTGTGTTGTGTCCGCACTTGCCCTCGACGGTGTAGTTGTTTTAGCGCATTGAGTGACCATTTGAGAAGGTGTCATTCTTCAGTTGTTTTGGAATCTGACCTTTGGTCACTCATTTGAACATAACTCTTTCTACAGTTATCCAAATCATGTTTTCTTTTTAATTTGATTAGTAATTAGACTTTTATATGTTTCCATTGGTATATGATATGAAAGACCCTCTAGGTGTAGTACCCATGCACTGAGGATGTGTGTCCGTGGGTTTCTCTGTTACACGGGTTGTGCACGGGTCCCTTACCCATGCACTGGGCATTTTTTTCAAAACGACGTTGTTTCAGTTTAGGGCATATATATATATATATATGTCATCATCCTCCTTCAAAAGTCCTCATTTGTTGATTGGCTTATTTCGTGAACAACCACATTATTAGGGTTCATGTAAGGGTAGCTCAGGCTCTCAAGACCTCAAGAGGAGAAGCACCAAAGATAAAATTCTTGTGCTTACTTACTTTGAAGAGATAGTTGCACACACTCACATATTCTTGCATAACTCTTGATCTTATATGTTGAGTGTTTTCTTGTGTGCATTGTAGTTTAAATGACTCTTGTTGACCTATTTGCATATTGCTATAAAAGTTTTATGTCATGCTAGGCCTTAAAATAGGATGCATTTTCATCACTCTTGTACTTGTTGCTTGTGTGGTTGTTTAAGTGTTGAAACAGGAATTGCGCTGGTGGTGCGCTACTCGACCAGCGCACCTCACCAGCGCAACATTCACAGTGGACTATTGCTACTCATACGACACTGAGGTGCGCTGCTGCACCCTCGTAAAGATGTAAAATAAGGGTGCGCGCTGGTGGTACGCTACTCGACTAGCGCAACCCTACAAGCGCAAACATTCCAGTGGTTTTGCGCTTGTGTTGCGCCACTGACGTTCGCCACTCGACCAATGCCTACTGAAATGAGAAGAAAATAAAATTGTTGGTGCTCTACTCGACCAGCGCACAATGAAGAAGCTGGAATGTTTTTCCAAAACGACATCATTTTGTTTGGATCTCATATATATATATATATATATATCTCATTGTCTTAAGGTCGTGTAAGAGTTCAAAATATCATATTTTTTCCTTATAACACATTTCAAAGGAAAAACACTTTCAAGAACTCATTTTTAATCACTCAAAGCATTCCCATGTGCATCAAAACTTCATCTTGCATCTTCTAAGTTCATCTAGAGTGCATCTATGGATAGGGTTGCTTCATCACATCTTGTTTGGTAAGCTCTTCACTATCTTCTTACAAGTTAAGTGTTTTTGCTTGCTAAACCATCTCTTTAATTAATTTTATTCTCTTAGAATATTTCTAGATACAAATTAGAGATTGTTGTGATGACATGATTGAGTGTTATATTGTGATAGCTTCATAGGATTGATTGATCTATGTTTACCTAAGCTATTTGAACATGTCATTTAGCACTTGATATCTAGGATTGCATTAATTGTCATCTCATTATCCTAGATAAGCATATAGGGTTTCCTAGCCTTGTTTTTTCATTGAATATCATCATATATTCACTTAGGACATTTTATCTCTTCATTGAGAAGTAAGACTTGTGTTGCTTCCGGGAGTAGGTAGCTTAAAGCACAAGCAAGATGAACTCGGTTCACTTATACCGGGATTAGGTAGTGGTGGTGGATTAAACCGGGATTAGGTTATAATTCCTTGCCATTAGTGGATTCGAGGTTCTAGTGTGGTGCACTCATCAGGCTGTGGTTTTTCCCATTTTGATGGTTTCCACATATATCTCAAGTGTCGTTTATATTTCCGTATTTTTACACTTGTGATTTTATTGTAACTAGCTAGGGGCATTTTCGTAATCTTGACCATTAACAAAAATTCGGTAAACTTGTTTAAAATCTATTCACCGCCCTTCTATATTAATATTAAGCACACTATAATATTTGTTTCAATTGGTATCAGAGTAGGTTCCTAGACATACATAGGTGATCATTGCTCATTTTGGTGTGTGTTGCATTTTGTGTGTTTGTGTTGACCATTCATACACTTGCATTCTTATCATTCATTCATAAAAACAATGAGTGGAAACGGTGGCAATGAAGGAGCTTCTAGCACTAGACCTCCACTCCTCACCGGGTTGAATTATGCCTCTTGGAAAGGCAAGATGGAGTAGTACATATGCCAAATTCATGACAGGGCATGGATGGTAGTTGAAGATGGATACACTCCACCCATGATGACTCCTGCAAATGAAGGAGATGATGTACTCAAACCAAAGGCTCAATGGAATGCACAAGAGTTTAAGGCTTTAAAGTGGAATAGGAAGGCAATGCATGCCATCCTATGTGCAATGGATGATAACCAGTACAAATTGGTTCATAACACTAGGATAGCTAAGGAGGCATGGGATATCCTAGAAGTTGCTCATGAGGGAACCGATGTGGTTAAAGAATTGAAGTTTCAAGTTCTCCAAACGTAATTTAAGTTGCTCAAGATGGATAAGAACGAGTGCTTCAATGACTTTGAAATAAGATTGATGGACATTGTGAACCAAAGTCATCAACTTGGTGATCCTTATTCGGATAGGAAGATCAAGCAGAAGATTATGCGATCTCTACCCGATAGATTTGAGTCTAAGGTGACAGCTTTTGAAGAGAATAGTGGTAACAAGGACATGAAGCCGAGTGAAGTGATTGGAAGGCTTCTAGCTTATGAATCTAGGAAATGTCCTAACCCCACACCATTGAAAAAGCAAAAAGACATTGCTTTGAAGGCCTCCAAAGTTGTGAAGAAGGAGAGTGATGACTCAGATGAAGAGATGGCTTTGCTAATGAGAAAGTTAAAGAAATTCTACAAGTTCGAGAAGAAAGGTGTTGGATTCAAGGGTCAAGACTTCAAGAAAAAGGCCCTCTTCAAAAAGTTTGAGCCTATACAAGAGAAGACCAAGAAGAAATGAGTCCAATGCTATGAATGTGGTGGAATAGGTCACTTTGCCCCGGAATGTGCAAATCACAAGAACAAGAAGAAGGGAAAAGTGATGGCTGCCATATGGAGTGAAATTGATAACTCTATTGAAGGAGATGAGTCTTCGGATGATGAAGAACTCATGGCTAACTTCATAGCATTTACATCTTATCTTAGGAGCAAAGATGCTAGTGAAGAAGAAAATGAAAGTCAAGAGGAAAACTACTCAAGTGATGATGGATCTTCATCACAATCCATAAATAGAAGTGTGGATATGATGGATCTCAAGGACTACATGGCTAAGTTTGAGAGCTCAAGGTTAAAGAACAAGAATGAGATCAAGAGATTGAAAGAAGAAAACCTAGACCTCTTAACTCAAGTTGACCAACTAAATGAAGAGTTGGAGAGATCTAAGAGGAGTGAAGAAGGATTGAAGAAAGAGCTTGAAGATGCTAGAGAGTTGTTGGCCAAGATGAACCCTAGCACCAAAAAACTTGACCATATGCTAGATGACAAGAAGGGGCATGGGTTTGAAGATGACAAGATGTTCTCCACTCCAAGCAAGACCACTTTTGTAAGAAGCATGAACTTTAATGGGTTCTATTCTCATCAAATTCCTAGGAAGAAGCTTGATATAGGAGAGTGTTCAAGTAGTGCTCAAGTGAAGGTGGCACCAAGAAGCCCACCTCAAGCTCATCCTACAAGGGCTCCTCAAGTTAAATTCCCTCAACAAATAGCTAACAAAGGGAAGACACCTATCATGCAAGCTCAACCAAGGAAGCAATCAAGTCTTGCTCAACAACAAAGAAGGAAAGCTCATCAACAACAAGAAAGACAACCACAAAGACATGGGAAGGCTACAATGCATCCTCAAGGATATGGTATAATTCCTAACTTCTTACCTACATGTCATTTTTGTGGTATTTATGGTCACATTAGACCAAATTGCTTCAGGTATATTAAATTGTTTAGGATTGAAAGCATGATAGAGAAGAAAAAGGCTAGAGCCATGATGCACGCTCCTAGTACATCTAGAGCCATGATGCAAGATCCTAGGACATCTAGAACCATGCATGTCACTAGGAAAAGTGGAACACCTTTGCATGATCCTAGGACATTTAGAGCCCATGTAGCATTGACCACTAGGAAGAAAAATACTGCACCTAGGTGGATTAGAAAGGATGAACACCTTTGTCATGTTGCACAAATTGCTTTGAAAGCTCATTCTTGTGATTTTTAGTATTTGGATAGTGGGTGCTCTAGGCATATGACTAGAAATAAGAGTTTCTTTGAGACTCTTGTAATGGAGGAGGGAGAAAATGTCACCTTTGGTGATGGATCCAAAAAGAAGGTCAAAAGAAAGGGAACCATTTCCATTCCCGGATTACCCTCCTTGTCCAATGCTTTGTATGTTGATGGTCTAAAAGCCAATTTGATAAGCATTTCACATCTTAGTGATGATGGACTCTCTGTCTTGTTTAGGAAAAATGATTGTTCTATCCTATTGCCTAATGGACAAACCTTGTTAAAAGGTATGAGATCTAGTGACAATTGCTATTGTCTTGAGGGTAGAAGTGTGTCTTGTAATATGTCCAAGGATGAACAAATAGAGTTGTGGCATGAAAGACTTGGTCACATGAACTTTAGGGATTTAAGAATCTAAGATAAGTTCAATGTTGTGTGAGACCTTCCCAAGCTTGGGAAAAAGGTTAATGGTGTTTGTGGACCTTGTCAACAAGGGAAACAAACCAAAAGTATGCATAAAAAGGCCAAGTACTTATCCACTAAGGAACCTCTAGAGCTTCTCCACATGGATCTAATGGGTCCTATGCTAATCGAGAGTTTAGGTGGAAAGAGGTACATTTTTGTGTGTGTAGATGACTTCTCTAGGTACACTTGGACTTATTTTCTTAGAGAAAAATCTGAAACTTTTAACAAATTCAAGATGCTTTGCTCCAAAATTCAAAATGAGATGAACTCTAAAATTAAAAGCATTAAAAGAATTAGGAGTGACCATAGGAAGAAGTTTGAGAATGCCCACTTTGAAATTTTTGCAATAGTCTAGGCATTTCTCATGAGTTTTCGACTCTTAGGACACCTCAACAAAATGGAGTTATTGAGAGGAAAAATAGGGTTCTTCAAGAAATGGCCCGTGTGATTTTGCTTAGCAACAATGTCCCTAGGAATCTTTGGGCCGAGGCCATCAATACGGCTTGCTACATAGAAAATAGAGTCTTTCTTAGGCCCCACACTAGGCAAACCTCCTATGAGTTATGGAAAGGTAAAAAGCCAAATGTTGGCTACTTCCACACCTTTAGAAGCAAATGCTACATTTTGAATGACCGTGATCAACTTGGCAAATTTGATGCTAAGAGTGATGAGGGTATCTTCATTGGCTATGCCTTGAATAGTAGAGCCTATAGAGTTTTTAATCTAAGAACTAAGCCCGTAATGGAATCATCTAATGTTGTCATTGATGATACTAGGCTCAAAACTAATGACCATGAGGAGGAGGTAGATTTAGTTGATGACTCACCTTTGGAGAAGGTTGTTGATGTCTCTAATTTTGAAAAGACTAACCTTGATGATGACATGACACAACCTATTGATAGGAATCCTCTCTTGAACTCAATAGAAACTGCTCTATGGGTTAGGAAACTCCATGACAAAGAGGACATCATTAGAGAGGTTAGTAAGGGTGTTAGGACTAGGCATCAAATGGCTAATCTAATTAGCTACACATGTTACACCTCTCAAATAGAACCCAAGAAAATTGATGAAGCCTTAAAAGATGAATTTTACGATCTTGCCATGCAAGAAGAGCTTAACCAATTTGAAAGGAATGAGGTTTGGACTCTAGTTCCTAAGCCTAAGAACACCAATGTGATAGGCACCAAGTGGGTATATAGGAACAAATCCGATGAGGATGGCAACATTGTGCGAAACAAGGCTAGGCTTGTAGCACAAGGATACTCTCAAATTGAGGGTATTGACTTTGAGGAGACATTTGCTCCCGTTGCTAGGATTGAGTCCATTAGGCTTCTTTTATCCATTTCTTGTTTGCACAAGTTCAAATTATATCAAATGGATGTTAAGAGTGCCTTCCTCAATGGGTTCTTACAAGAGGAAGTATTTGTTGAGAAACCCAAAGGGTTTGTAGATCCTCACCACCCTAATCATGTCTATCATCTCAAGAAAGCTTTATATGGGTTGAAACAAGCACCAAGGGCTTGGTATGAGTTTCTCACCCAATATCTCTTAGACAATGGTTACATTAAGGGTAGTGTTGACAAGACTCTATTCATCAAGAAAAACAAAGATGATCTCTTTATAGCTCAAATCTATATTGATGATATAGTCTTTGGCTCCACCAATGACACCAAAGTCCAACAATTTGTTGATGTCATGTCTCATGAATTTGAGATGAGTCTTGTTGGTGAGCTAAGTTACTTTCTAGGTTTACAAATTAAGCAAATGGATGATGGGACTTTCATATCTCAAGCCAAATATGCCAAAAACCTAGTGAAAAAATTTGGCCTTGAAAGTGCCAAACATTGTGATACACCCATGAGTACCACTTTGAAGCTAAGCAAGGATGCTAGTGGTAAAAGTGTGGACCAGACTTTATATCATGGCATGATTGGTAGCTTGCTCTATTTGACCGCAAGTAGGTCCGATATCTCTTTTAGTATGGGTGTATGTGCTAGGTACCAAGCAGATCCTAAGGAGTCCCATTTCTCTTCTGCTAAGAGAATCATTCGATATGTGAATGGGACATCCAACTATGGGATTTGGTACTCTTTTGACAGTAATGCTAGTCTTGTAGGCTTTAGTGATGCAGATTGGGTAGGAAATTGTGATGATAGAAAAAGTACATTGGGCGGTTGCTTTTTCTTTGGGAACAACCTTGTCTCTTGGTTTTGAAAGAAGCAAAATTCGATTTCCTTGTCCACGGCTGAGGCCTAATACATTGTTGCTGGGAGTGGATGCACACAACTCCTTTAGATGAAGCAAATGCTATTCGACTATGGATTCAATCAAGGTACTTTTACTCTCTTTTGTGATAACATGAGTGCAATTAATATTTTAAAGAATCCAGTTCAACATTCTAGGACTAAGCATATTGATATCCGTCATCATTTCATTAGAGAACTAGTTGAGAGCAAATGCATTGTACTTGAGCATGTAGGTACAAATGACCAACTAACGGATCTATTTACTAAACCCTTAGATGCTATTAGATTCAAGACTCTTAGTAGATCTATAGGGATTTGTTTAATGGAGTGATGTGTTGTGGTCTTTGACCCCATATGGGGAACTCAAGCAAAGAGAGCTATTGTATACTTGTTGCATGCAATTTTTCTTAAAAATATGTTTATGCCTCTTTATTGATTGCTTGAGTAGCTTGGTTGCACGTATAGTATAATGTATTTTCTTAAATAAGTGTGAACTTTGCTTTGATTAAAATCCATGTCATATTTATGTTCGAACATGCATTGGAAGTACATAATTGAATGACCCATAATTATCTCCATGACATGATAACTCTTTAAATGACATGCTAATGAAAAAAATGATAAAGCATGATTTGTTGATTGCAATTGTTAAATGCAATACAGTGTGTGAAACATACTAGTGAGACTAAAATGTTTAATCAATGTCTCTCTTTATTTATTGGTTGAACATGACTATTATCATACGGGTATCCTCCAGAAAAAATCAAATAGAGTGCAAAGTTGCTCACGACATGTTTAGTTTTTAAAGTTGGATATAGTGCCTTTAAAACATGATATCTATAAGAACTCTATATCCTTGCTTCTCTCATGACAAATGGTGAAATTGGTTTGAATTATATTGGAAACCTTTGTCATTTACTTTGCCAAATACCATTATTTTTGGACTTGAATGCAACATGTCTTGTATGCAAAGCATTTTTTTATTCACACATTGTCTTCAAATAAATCTCCTTGTTTCTCTCCTATCAATTGAGATTGCAAAAATGTGGCTTATATAATTATGCAACAATCTTGTATGCTCTTTTCTTTCTTTGCCTTGAGTGACCCGGTTGGGAACTTCTCATTTGCCTATATCATGACAAAAAGGGGGAGTAGCATTGACCTAGCATTGTGATGTTAGGGGAGTAGCATATGTTGGCTTTGAGGGGGAGCATTGCATTGCATGAGTTTACTTGTTTGAGCGGGAGATTACATGTAGGGGGAGATTACATGTAGGGGGAGTAACCCGTTGAGGGGGAGCATTTCATGATATCATACTCATATTTCTAAATGCAAATGCTTTTGTTTTATATTCACTTGATCATCTCACATGCACTTGGTTTGGAAAGCGTATTTGTGCTTGCCTTGTGTGTAGGGTTGATAGTTCTACAAGAGATTCAAGACTTGAAGTTTTTTTCTTATGTTTATCTCTTTGTAATATAGAATATCTTCCCGGTCTTTTTTCTATTTTGTTCTGTGATGATCAATGTGAGTGGAGGTTTTGTCACGAAATAGCCAAAGGGGGAGATTGAAAAGTTCTCATTTGTTGAATGGCTTATTTTGTTAACAACCACATTGTTGGGGTTCATGTAAGGGTAGCTCAGGCTCTCAAGACCTCAAGAGGAGAAGCACTAAAGGTAAAATTCTTGTGCTTACTTACTTTGAAGAGATAGTTGCACACACTCACATATTCTTGCATAACTCTTGATCTTATATGTTGAGTGTTTTCTTGTATGCATTTTAGTTTAAATGACTCTTGTTGACCTATTTGCATCTTGCTATGAAAGTTTTATGTCATGCTAGGCATTAAAATAGGATGCATTTTCATCACTCTTGTACTTGTTGCTTGTGTGGTTGTTTGAGTGTTGAAATAGGAATTATGCTGGTGGTGCGCTACTCGACTAGCGCACCTCACCAGCGCAACATTCACAGTGGACTATCGCAAGTCATGCGCCACTGAGATGCGCTGCTGCACCCACGCAAAGATGCAAAATGTGGGCGCGCGCTGGTGGTGCGCTACTCGACTAGCGCAGCCCCACCAGTGCAAACATTTCAGTGGTTTTACATTTGTGTTGCACCACTGAGGTGCGCCACTCGACCAGCGCCTATTGAAATTTTTAGGCAAAGAGCTGGTGGTACGTTACTCGACCAGCGCACCTCACCAGCGCACAATGAAGAAACTGGAACGTTTTTTCTAAAACGACATCACTTTGTTTGGATCTCATATATATATATCTCATTGTCTTAAGGTCGTGTAAGAGTTCAAAATATCATATTTTTTCCTTATAACACATTTCAAAGGAAACACTTCCAAGAACTCATTTTTAATCACTCAAAGCATTCCCATGTGCATCAAAACTTCATCTTGCATCTTCTAAGTTCATCTAGAGTGCATCTATGGATAGGGTTGCTTCATCACATCTTGTTTGGTAAGCTCTTCACTATCTTCTTACAAGTTAAGTGTTTTTGCTTGCAAAACAATCTCTTTAATTAGTTGTATTCTCTTAGAATATTTCTAGATATAAATTAGAGATTGTTGTGATGCCATGATTGAGTGTTGTATTGTGATAGCTTTATAGGATTGATTGATCTATGTTTAGCTAAGCTATTTGAACATGGCATTTAGCACTTGATATCTAGGATTGCATTAATTGTCATCTCATTATCCTAGATAATCATATAAGGTTTCCTAGCCTTGTTTGTTCATTGAATATCATCATATATTCACTTAGGACAGTTTATCTCTTCATTGAGAAGTAAGACTTGTGTTGCTTCCGGGAGTAGGTAGCTTAAAGCACAAGCAAGATGAACTAGGTTCACTTATACCGGGATTAGGTAGTGGTGGTGGATTAAACCGGGATTAGGTTGTAATTCCTTGCCATTAGTGGATTCGAGGTTCTAGTGTGGCACACTCATCAGCCCGTGGTTTTTCCCATTTGGAGGGTTTCCACGTATATCTCAAGTGTCGTTTATATTTCTGCATTTTTACACTTGTGATTTTATTGTAACTAGCTAGGGGCATTTTCGTAATCTTGACCTTTAAAGAAAATTGGGTTAATTTGTTTAAAATCTATTCACCCCCACCTCTAGATTAATATTAAGCACAGCATAATATTTGTTTCACTCCTTATTCGTTTAAAAATCTTCAAATCCTATTTTTAGATAGAGGAAGAATCCCCATAGAGAAAAGCTTTACGACTTGTTTTTAACTCTCCCAAACCCAAATCAGTGAGCATCCATGCATAGTCGTGTACAATCTCATCATGTATATTCTTCATTAAGTGACTTGGTAAGTAGAACAAACTTCATCTTTTATTAATTGTTCTATCTACTCAAGGTTTAGTGTTTATTGCATATTAATTGTAAAAACTTATGTCTTAATTGCCTATTTACATGAGTTATGACTTGATTGGTTTTGTTTGGTGATAACATTTAGGACATATTTGCCTTTTAGCTAAATCTATATGCTTTGCATCTAGATATTGTTGGTTAGGACTTATTGATTTACATTTATTGTCCTTGCCATGATTAATGACAACTTGTGTTGATATGGCTTTGTTTGATGACTAGAATTTAGACTTGCATATCTATATCAAGTTAGGTCTTTATGAGAATTCTCATAGACATTGATATCTAGGATTTGTACTTACTAACATCTTTAAATCTCTGGATAAGCATTTAGTGTTGCCTAACATTAATTGCATTTCGAATATTTTCATATATTCACATAGGTTGTTGATCTCTTCTTTGAGAGTTAAGTCTTGTCACTACAAGGTGTAGTGCACAAGCAAGTGAAGTCTTGCAACCAAGGTTGGTTGGCAAGCATTAATTAAGAATCACTATTAAGGCCCGTTGGGTAGTAGTTGTGGGTTAGTGATTGAGAATGATGTGAATAGAGGTCAACATAGGTTGTAAACATCATTACAAAAGTTAATATGTGGACCGGAGTGGCTAATCAGTTAGCTCATGGTTTTTCTTTTATTGATGGGTTTCCACGTAAAAATCAAGTGCTATTTAATTTATGCATTATATACTTGATTTTGTATGTTTGTTTATGGCATGAATTTTTAATATTGAGTAATCAAGAAAAGTTGGTAATTATTTAATAATGTGTACAAGGTTATACTAAACAACCTGTAGGGGGGGTGTACAGGTTGTCTGTCACTTTTGACAAATCTTTCGAGACTAGTGACAAAACCTTGATAAGCATACAAATTAACATTCAACATGATTGTTATGAGAAAACAATATATTCATGTATGCTCAAATCTCCACTCTTAGTCTATAAAACATACAACAAGAATCAATGTATCTTATGAACAAATATTTTCAATGTAGACAAAATTCCATAAGTTGTACTTAGAGTATTACAATGTGGTACTTTACAACTTGAATGGAATATCACAAAATACAAAGTTATCTAACATACACAAACAATATTTTATAAGGAAGTCAACTTACATATAAAGTTCTGTCCACATTATTCAAATAACAATTACCAATATAAGAGAGATAGGGATAGAGAAAAGTTGACACAAGATATAATGTGGTAAACCTCCGAAGAGGAAACATCCATGGGTTAGCAACAACCGGCAAACAAAATCCACTTGTAGATAAGAAAAGTACAATCTCTCAAGTGACCCCTTCACCTAGAAACTACCCTCCTATCCTACTCATGAAGATGTCACCCTCATGCTCAACAATCTAAGGCCTCACACCTCTTTTCAAGACTGTCTCGCTCACCTTTCTAGATCCTTACGACCCAAGGCAAGACTTCTTGCTCAACTATCCGAGTCCTCTCAACTCTAGTCAAGAATTCCTCGCTCACCTATCCAGATTCTCACGACCCTAGGCAAGACTTCTTGGTCGACTATCGGAGTCCTCCCGACTCTAGCCAAGACTTCCTTGCTTGACAATCCAAGGTCTCATACCTCTTGCCAAGACTTCTTGCTCAACAACATAGGTCTCACACCTATTGTCAAGACTTCCTTCTCACAAGGCATCTAAGTGATCATGAATGAAAAACGCAAACAAGCACGCAACATATAATAAGATGATCAACAAATTATATGGAAACTAGAATTAATCAATGAGCAAACAAAGTATATTTTTCTAGTTTATAATCCAAAACTGACACCACACAAGAGGATACATGAGCATATGAAATGTATGGATTAGGTACACTCCATGAAGAACTAGACATAGACAATAAAGTTCACAAAACAAGATTGTCTAGATCTTATGCATGAATAAAAATCTAGAGCATGCCAAATTTCCAAACACATACTTTAAACCTAGATTTTATTCATGTTACTAAAGCTTGAAATAAACATGTTCATGAAGTACATATTCAAGACTTTAGTTCTAACACAAAAATGCTACAAACACAATATATGATCAATCAAATCTCTAGCAATCATTTAGAGCATATATTCACAAAATAGTCAATTAAACTCTAATAGACTCTAAATATAAAATCAAATGTGCTAATCCTAGATCTATTCAACAAATGAGTTCTAGCACATGATAAGACTATTAATAATGAAAATAAAGTCAATCAAAGCACAAATAGTCTTAGATAACATGCTAGCACAGTACAACTCACAATAATGTGAAAACATAGGTTTGATTGAAACCTAACTCACAATAAAGTATCTAATTAAGCACAACTAGCATTTAATTGAAGATCAATCACTGATCAAAATATGTTCAAGTCAAATACATACAAGTAGGAAGAAGACCCAAGATATTTGAACATTAGAATCAAGGAAATCAAAAGATAAACAAATACCTTGACAATTTCGAGTGCATTCACGAAAATGGTGCAATCCACTAGAAAACTTCAACAAATGACTTCAAGGTTACTTGGAGATGATAGAGGACTTCAATACGAAACTTCTCCAACTTGAATCACTCAAATCGAATAAGAAATGAGAGAGATTTGGTGATTCAAAGTTGAGAGAAAAAAACTGGAAATTTTCTGCACTACATTTTCTTCTTCCTTGAATTCAAATGAGAGATAGAAGAGATATATATTGGAGAGGGAATATATATATGTGAAAAGACCAAAGCTACCCCTTTCAAATGCTTCCCCGAGATGGCGCGTGGGCATCTCGGGGCAGCAATGTGTTGCAGCCGAGATGGCCACGCGCCATCTCGGGCTTGCACCAATGCATGGCCTTTGGCCATGGTGCAACTCCCTTGCACTTTTCACGCGTTCTTCGACCGTTCTCCGACCTCCGATATCGGAATTCGAATATGTTTGCGGATTAAGAACCGTTACTTTCTCACAGACATGGACATATAAGATACTCAACCCAAAAAATAATAATTTGACTCGATATACGAAGACGAAGACAATGTAAGCAACATGAGTTGAAAGTGTAGTTTCTTTTGACTTAGAACTTGAAATCAATAGTATGAGTAACCGAAATGACTGGAACTCAATCAAGAATGATTTAAGACTAAAATCAAGTTCAATATCCATGTTATACAAACATATACAAATACAAACACAATTCACACATAGAGATAGTCTCCAATCATGCATTTTCCAAAACATGTTATTTCCATACCAATGCATGAGCATTCATCTTCAAGTGTTTGAATGTGTTATAAATGGTGCACAACGATACAGGGACACAAATGTATGATATATGTGTGTGCCTAAACCTTGAAAGAGAAAAGAAAGGTCTTAATATACCTTTGTAGAATTATGGAGCACTTTTCCCTTTGAAGACTTGAACTTGCTTGAATAGTTGTCATTTCCTCTTTGAAGCTTGAATCATCATGAATCCTAGACAACTAAACAATACAAAGGAAATGTTGTTTTGATATAGAATAATGCCAACATAACTCACAAACCTAACAATCTCCCCCTTTGACAAATTCTATGTCAAAACACCTATACAAAATACTAAAACACACAAAATGAAGATTGGTCACAAAATCACACCCTCGCATTACATTGAGTTAGTTCCTTAAGACTAATCTTCAACTAGTCTGGAAATTATTCTTGATCTTCTCTTGTAGCCACCTAAAATCAACTTAAAACACAATTCATATCCAAGAGAAAGACACATATGGCAATATACAATTATGGCAAGAATTATACATTTATATCCAAAATGAATCATGTATCTCCCCCTCAATACATTCTATCTCAAAGATATTCTTAACCAAATGAAATCAAATATATTACATGCCATAAGAAGTTCAATACTTGACAAATATTCAAAGAAGATATGCTAAAACAATATCATATTTCTCCCCCTTTTTGACATAAAATTATGCCAAAGAAAAAAAATGATATCTTGAGATCAAATAATGAAACAATTGGTGATCTCATATAATGTCCGGAGATGGATGCCTTACTTGAAGAATTTATTTATTTCAAGAATCTAGCTCACATATCTTCTCCCTTGATTATAGTTTGCTTTTCCATGTTAATCTAGCAAATGTTATTCAAATCTATACACCACAACAAACTCATCAAGGTATAGTGAATCACAAATGCATAAATTTTACTCTTAAGCATAAAGGTCATTTCTACCAAGTTCAACAATTGCATTAACAATCATATTAACCCCAAATATGAAGGAATTGGTATCAACGACAATCATATCAACCTCAAACAAGAAAAGATTTGATTTCAACCACAACTACTATCATTCAAAGTAAGGAGGAATTTTCTGCAATTACAATCAATTAAATTGATTAAAACCACAATTACTATCACCCTATGCATGGAGGAATTTTCTACAACTATAACCAATTGAATTGATTACAACTACAATTACTATCGACCCCAAACAAAGAGGAATTCACTGTAACTACAATCAATAAAATTAATTACAATTACAATTACAATTACTATCGACTCCAAAACAAAGAAGAATTCATTGCAACTATTCTCATTTCAATATCAAGAATGGGGGAATTGATTGCAATCTCAACTCTTATACAACCCCAAATAAGGAGAAGTTGACTGCAAATACAATCATACAATTATTACAAAAATGTTTTGTGCATTATTTGTGATCACACATACAAAGGCATAAGTTAATACAAAGAATCAACATGCAAATCAAGAAACATGAAACAGCATCTACAAGATTCATTATATCAACCAAAGAATATGCCAACAAATATCAACTTGAAACATGTGAACAAATCATAAAAGAGAACAAAGTCTAGCATACTATGCTCCCTCTTGATAAGTGCTCTATCTAAGATCAAGATAGAATAATGTTCACAATAAATCCACACAATCACACATTCAAGCAATTTTAAAGAAATCCAACAAAATAAGCTCCACAAACTATGAGAGATACACCAATATTTTCAATCTCTCTCATAATTCTTCTAAAAATTGCTAGAATATCAAAATACTCTATAAGCAAAAAATGTGTGTGTGAATTTTGCTTCAAGTATATATAGAAGGAGTGATTGTGATATCAACATGCAAACCACTTCAACACATATCCATCTAAAGCTTTTCCAATCAAGGTCAAACCGATTATCATCCGGATTTCTGCTTTAAAGAGAATAGATTTCAACATATGAGCGTGTGTGTGCATGTGGCTCGTCATTCCATTTCTGTTTTTCAACCCTAGCAATCACAATTTTCAACTATATTCCATTTTAAGCCTTCCTCCATTTCTTTTTAGGCTTTGAATCAAAGAATTTTCTTTTATTGATTCTTTTTCAACACTTCTTTAATTTTGCATACATAAACATAAATTCTTCATGACGGCTTTCACTCATAACAATGGTGTAGCCATTTCCTACATTGGGCGGCTTCACAACCAAAGTGTGTAGCCCTTTCCATGAAGGTGATCGTTGAGTTCTATGTAGTTGTCAAAGCAAAATGGATACTAACCATAGGTCATCTATCCTGTACTAAGCAATAAATTTTTAGATGCATCCATAATCTACACATTTTCAAACTCAACTACTCCAACTTAATCATATAAGAGAAGCAAAGTGCAATTTTTGAAAATCAAGTTTTTATGGCTCATAAGCACATGATCTAAGAGCAATAAGTAAAGACTTATTCAAGATCATTACTTGTCTAATGAGTAGCTTTCAAAGAATATGAAGCTCATATTTTCAAAAAGTATGCCACTCATCATTCGAGCAAGCATTTCAAGCATCATGAGTAAGATCTTTCTGAACACATCACTAAAAGATCTTTAGAGAGCAAATGTCAACAAGGACCATATGAATGGTAAACTAGTTCTTTAATATGACATGCTATATGATACAATGCAAGAGTAGGAATGAGTTTCTCCAAAAGTCTTAACAAGATAATCACTAAATAGATTTTCATAAAAGTAACTTCTCAAAAGTTAATCAATGGATTTTGACTATCAAAACAAAGTTAAGTGAAATAGCTAAGTTCGTGTCTAGACGTGGAGTATTCCAAGCCAGCTAGCTAGAATTCTCAACACGTTTGACACTTAGCCTTAAAGCTAACTCACATGTGCTACTTACACTAGAGGTAAAAGAACTCACCCTTGAACCATTTGTTCTTGGGTGAAATTTCACCCAAAAATTATGATCATTTCTCATGGCAAAAATATATCTAGAAGATAAATCATCAACTATCTTCTCTATAAAGATATTACTCATGTAAAACACATCATTATTGCCATCAATAAAGATAGCATCAAGACTATACATATGATCATGAGAAACACTCATTTTCACCTAAATCTTCTCAACTATTTTCTTCACACGATTATCATTATCACACACAAAATTCAAAGTGTTATCATGCAAGAAACATTCATAGATGATTTTCACATCTCATTAGCATGCATCACATTCCCTAGTTTACATCATCTAATTTACTCACGACAATATAGCAAAATTAGCAAACCGGAATAAATTTCAAGATGTTACAATTTAGGTGAGAGTGTACCGATGGTGAAGACTCCTTAATTTCCTTGATTTTGCACTTGACCTTGGAAGACTTGGCCTTTGAAACCCACTTGTTCCTTAGTGACTTGCCTTTAGTTGTAGGAGACTCCACTTGCTCATCTATAGTGCTTAAGTCACTTAAATATCCATGAAGATTACCAAAACTCTTTGGCCTTCATGATTGCCAACTCTTCTTCCTTGCCTTTGATCATTACCTTCAAGAAACAAAAGCAAATTATTAGCAAAATCATTTGTTAATCTATCTAACATACGAGCCTCTTGAACCATCTTCTTTTCTAGACATTTGATCACTTTATTCTTCACTTCAAATTCCTTTAACGCTTCATCTCTTTCCTTGTCAAGAGTTTAAACTCTTGCCATCAAGTAGAAGTTGGTGGTCTTTGACATGTAATTCTCTTTATTGAGTTGGAAAGATAAGTAATCCTGTCTAGGTCGATCATCCTCCAGAAAAAGCTTCTTCATCTTTGCTTTTTTCACTAGCTTTCTTTTCAAGCTTATCAACAAAATTGTTAGTAGACAAATGAAATATAAAACAAGAAGAACCTTTTTCACAACCAACGAAAGAGGACAATGAAAAATAAACAATTGTAGACTAGAGGTTAATATCCATGATTAGTAAATAACCTTGTAGATCTTGAATCACGCTAACTACTTCAAGTGACCCGCTCTGATACCAATTGTAATAATGTGTACAAGGTTATACTAAACAACCTAGAGGGGGGGGGGGGGTGAATATGTTGTCTCTCACTTTTGACAAATCTTTCGAGACTAGTGACAAAACCTTGATAAGCATACAAATTAACATTCAACATGATTGTTATGAGAAAACAATATATTCATGTATGCTCAAATCTCCACTCTTAGTCTACAAAACATACAACAAGAATCAATGTATCTTATAAACAAATATTTTCAATGTAGACAAAATTACATAAGTTGTACTTAGAGTATTACAATGTGGTACTTTACAACTTGAATGGAATATCAAAAGATACAAAGTTATCTAACATACACAAACAATATTGTATAAGGAAGTCAACTTACATATAAAGATCTATCCACATTATTCAAATAACAATTACCAATATTAAAGAGATAGGGATAGAGAAAAGTTGACACAAGATATAACGTGGTAAACCACCAAATAGGAAACATCCATGGGTTAGCAACCACCGGCAAACAAAATCCACTTGTAGATAAGAAAAGTACAATCTCTCAAGTGACCCCTTCACCTAGAAACTACCCTCTTATCATACTCATGAAGATTTCGCCTTCATGCTCAACAATCCGAGGCCTCACACCTATTGTCAAGACATCCTCGCTCACCTTTCCGGATCCTCAAGACCCAAGGCAAGACTTCTTGCTCAACAATTCGAGTCCTCTCGACTCTAGTCAAGAATTCCTCGCTCACCTATCCAGATCCTTACGACCCTAGGCAAGACTTCTTTCTCGATTATCCGAGTCCTCCCTACTCTAGCCAAGACTTCCTTACTTGACAATCCATGGTCTCACACCTCTTGCCAAGACTTCTTGCTCAACAGCATAGGTCTCACACCTATTGTCAAGACTTCCTTCTCACAAGGCATCTAAGTGATCATGAATGCAAAACGCAAACAAGTACGCAACATAGAATAAGATGATTAACAAATTCTATGGAAACTAGAATTAATCAATGAGCAATCAAAGTATATTTTTCTAGTTTATAATCCAAAACTGACACCACACAAGAGGATACATGAGCATATGAAATGTATGGATTAGGTACACTCCATGAAGATCTAGACATAGACAATAAAGTTCACAAAACAAGATTGTCTAGATCTTATGCATGAATAAAAATCTAGAGCATGCCAAATTTCCAAACACATACTTTAAACCTAGATTTTATTCATGTTACTAAAGCTTGAAATAAACATGTTCATGAAGTACATATTCAAGACTTTAGTTCTAACACAAAAATGCTACAAACACAATATATGATCAATCAAATCTCTAGCAATCATTTAGAGCATATATTCACAAAATAGTCAATTAAACTCTAATAGACTCTAAATATAAAATCAAATGTGCTAATCCTAGATCTATTCAACAAATGAGTTCTAGCACATGATAAGACTATTAATCATGAAAATAAAGTAAATCAAAGCACAAATAGTCCTAAATAAGATGCCAGCACAATACAACTCACAATCATGTGAAAACATAGGTTTGATTGAAACCTAACTCACAATCAAGTATCTAATGAAGCACAACTAGCATTTAATTGAAGATATATCACTCATCAACATATGTTCAAGTCAAATACATACAAGTAGGAAGAAGACCCAAGATATTTGAACATTAGAATCAAGGAAATCAAAAGATAAACAAATACCTTGACAATTTCGAGTGCAGTCACGAAAATGGTGCAATCCACTAGAAAACTTGAACAAATGACTTCAAGGTTGCTTGGAGATGATAGAGGACATCAATACAAAAATTCTACAGCTTGAATTACTCAAATCGGATAAGAAATGAGAGAGATATGGTGATTCAAAGTTGAGAGAAAAAAACTGGAAATTTTCTGCACTACATTTTCTTCTTCATTGAATTTAAATGAGAGAAAGAAGAGATTTATAATGGAGAGGGAAGAGATACATGTGAAAAGACCAAAGCTACCCTTTTAAGATGCTTCCCTGAGATGGCATGTGGGAATCTCGGGGCAGCAAGGTGTTGCACTCGAGATGGCCACGCACCATCTCGGGCTTGCACCAATGCATGGCCTTTGGCCATGGTGCAACTCCCTTGCACTTCTTACGCGTTCTTCGACCGTTATCCAGGTCTGAACTCCGAATTCAAATCCGTTTATGGTTTATGAACCATAACTCTCTCACAGACATGGACATATTAGATACTCAATCCAAAAAATAATAATTCGACTCAATATACGAAGACGAAGACAATGTATGCGACATGAGTTGAAAGTGTAGTATCTTTTGACTTAGAACTTGAAATCAATAGTATGAGTAACTGAAATGACCGAAAATCAATCAAAAATGATTAAAGACTAAAATCAAGTTCAATATCCATGTTATAAAAACATATACACATACAAACACAATTCACACTAGAATGCAAACTACATAGAGATAGTCTCTAATCATGCATTTTCCAAAACATGTTATTTCCATACCAATGCATGAGCATTCATCTTCAAGTGTTTGAATGTGTTTTAAATGGTGCACAACGATGCAGGGACACAAATGTATGATATGTTTGTGTGTGCCTAAGCCTTGAAAGAGAAAAGAAAGGTCTTAATATACCTTTATAGAATCATGAAGCACTTTTCCCTTTGAAGACTTGAACTTGCTTGAATAGTTGTCATTTCTTCTTTGAAGCTTGAATCATCATGAATCCTAGACAACTAAACAATACAAAGGAATGTTGTTTTGATATAGAATAATGCCAACATAACTCACAAACCTAACAAATTAACCTGATTGAAACCTATTCACCCCTTCTAGGTTGTTAAACAAACATTTTAGTTTAGTTTCAATTTGTATCAGAGTAGGTTCCTAGACATAATTATGTGATCCATGCTCTTGTTTTGTATATCTTGCATTTGTGTGCACTTTGACTGTTACATCAATCGTATTCATTTGCTTCATTGACCTAAACTCTATGAATGACTTTAGGGTAAGTACAAAAAGTGCGTCGAATGTGAGACCACCACTACTCAAAGGGGATAATTACTCCTCATAGAGGGGGAAGATAAAGTCCTTCCTATCGGCGATAGATGATAGAGTTTGGATTGTGATTGAAGATGGATACAAACCACCAACCATGACTACCAAAGACAGAAGTAGTGTCTCAAGTCCAAGTATCAATGGAGTTCCCATTAGTTTGAAGCCTCGAAATGGAACAACAAGGCAATGTATGCCTTATTTAGTTCAACGGATGAGAATCAGTACAAACTCATCCTAATCACTAAAAATGCACATGAAGCTTGGAAAATCCTAGACACGGCTTATTAGGGAACCGAAGTGGTGAAGGATTCTAATCTCCAAGTTCTCTAAATGCAATTTGAGACTATTATGATAGAGGAGTACGAGTGTTTTAATGACTTTAAAGTGAGGTTGATGGACATCGTGAATCAAAGCCATCAACTAGGTGACTTATACTTAGATAGGAGGATCAAGAAAAAGATTATGAGGTCATTTCTAGCTAGGTTCGAGTATAAGGTGACAACACTATAAGAGAATAGTGACGATATGAAGATGAAGCCGAGTGAAGTAATTGGAAGGATTCTTGCTTATAAGTCCAGAAAGGTTCCCACCTCCAATCCTCCCAAGAAGCAAAAAAGTACAGCTTTGAAGACCTCTAAGATTTAGAAAGAGGATGATGATTTGGATGAAGCCATGGCTATAATGGTAATGAGCTTCAAGAAATTTTTGAAGCTACAAAATAAAGGTTATAGCTCTAAGGGGAATGACTTCAAGAAGATTGAACCAAGTCAAGAGAAACATTTAAGAAAGGCCATTCAATGCTTCGAATGTGGAGGATTCAGGCATATCTCTATGGATTGTGGAAACTTGAAGGGCAAGAGAAAAGGAAAGGCAATGGCCTTCTCATTTAGTGATAGTGAGAATGAAGAAGAGTCTTAGGGTGATGATGAGCTTGCAATCAACTACATGACTTTTGTAGCTTCCTTTGTTGAAGTTTAAAAGAAGGCAAGAGTGCCCTAAATTATAACCTCGAAGAAGGAAGAGATGAAAAGGTAGCTAGAAGTGTGGTGGACGAAGCTACTCAATTGGAATTTAACTTCATTGATGAGATGCCAAAAGAAAGAGAGTGCCTCATCCTCAAGTCTAGGAAGTGGCTCTAGTGATGATAGGTCTTTATCTCACTCTAGAGGAAGTTATGAAGCCATAGATCTTGAAGACTTCATCAAGTACTTTGAAGACTCTAGGTTGAATAAGAAAAAGGAGATTCCAAAATTGAAGGAGGAGAATCTCAAGCTTTCAACCAAAGTGACTCACTTGAATAGTTGAATAATGAAGTGAGAAGAGTCAATGAATGTGAAGGAAAGATGAATAAGAAGCTTGAGGAAGCTAAGGAGTTGCTTGCCAAAATGACTTCCGACATTGAAAATCTTGACAATATATTAGGGCATGGAAAGAAGCCAAATGATAAGAGGGGATTTAGGTATGTTGATAATAAGGAAATCCCCTTTTTGGAAAAAAAATGGTGTTTGTCAAAGGATATGGCATGAAGGAATTTTCACCTCTACAACATCCAATGAGGAAGATTGAACTTGGAGAGTCATCCAAGAGTGGCCAAGTGAAGATGCCAATGAATAATAGAGCTCAACCTCATCAACCAAGAGCTCCACCTCCATGCTTTCCTCGACAAAGTAGGCAAGCTAAGCAAACTCAAGTAAGGAAGCATGGCAATCCAGTTCAACAACAAAGAAGAAGAGAACCGACTCAACACTAAAGGCAATATCAAATGCATAACAAGTCTTCAATGACTTCACAATGACATGGTGTAACTCCTAATTTTATACCTACTTGTAATTTTTATAGTGTTGTTGGGCATATTAGGCCAAATTACCTTATGTAAATTAAAAAAATGTAGGGTTAAGAGCATGATGGAGGGAAAGGCCAGTGTGCATGTGCCTAGGAAATCTACAATTAATGATCCAAGAAATTCTAGTAATATGATGACTATGACCACTATGAATGACAATGTGTCTCCTAGGTGGATTAGAAACCCGAATGTTATTGTGCCAACATGTCACCCATAGACTCAACTAGGTCTTATGGACTAGGTAAGTCTATAGGGGCTCATGCCTCCCAATGATATCGTTGAATTTGAACCCATTTGAGGAGCTCAAGCAAAGAGAGTGAACTTGCATTTTTTAAATGTGAGCCTCTTTATTAATTGCTTGAGATACTAGGTTGCACATATATCTTTATATGGTATTTCTAATAAATAAGTGTGTAATCTTGCTTTGTTTGTAATCCATGTCACATTTATGTTCAAATATGTATTTTTGGACTAGGAGAATTGATTGGGAAGTACTTTTAAATGACCTATAATTATCTCCATGACAAGTGAACTTGAATATGACATGCTTTAAATGATATGTATGAAATGCTTTTGATTACTTTAATCCAAATGTGTGTGAATGCAAATGAGAAAACTAATAAATAAGGATCTTGTATCTATGCAATCAATAAGGATTTTACATCCAAATTAGTCTTCTGTCTCTTTTTAATGGTGTGAACATGACAATAACCAGTAAGGATTTCATATCCATTCAATCAAGAAGGATAATATATTCATTTCTTGTTTGGCCCTTAAGGATTAATATAATTGTTTGTGTGTTTGAATTTTTTTCAAAAAACTATATCATGTTTGCTTATGACAAAATGGTACAAATTGTTTGGAATTATTATGGAAATCCTTTTGAAGTTTGCTTTGCCAAATACCATTGCTTGAACTTTGATGATATATGTCTTGCATGCAAAGCAACACCTTCACACATTCTAGTTTAAATAAAACTCATTGAATCTCTCTCAATTAATTGAGTTGCATAAAGTTTATGCATATGATTATGCAATCATCTTCTATACGGATATCTCTATTTGTTAAAGCAATCCGATAGGGGTAACTCCTTTGCCTATCTCATGACAAAACGGGGGAGAAGTCTTGATATATAGGGGAAGCATTTTTTATGCTTTGGGGAGAAGTCTTGGGAGAGACTAACCTATTTAGGGGGTTCATTGCATTGCAATATATTATATTGATTGTATTGTCTTCTTAATGCAAATGTTGGCTTTTGTTTGAACACATCAGATGCAGTTGTTCTTGGAAAGTTCTTTCTTGCTAATGTGTGAAGGAATGATGATCTACGAAGAGATTGAAGACCTTGAAGGCATAGACCTTAGGTTTCTCTTATTGTAATGTAGAATAAACTTTGTTGACCAATAGCTTTATTATTATTCTGTGAGGATTATTTTATGAATGGTTGTTTTGTCATGAAATAGCCAAAGGGGAAGATTGTAAGGACCTCTATTTTTGATTGGCTTATTTCATGACAAACCACATTGGGATTTTTTGTAATGAATAGCTTAGGTCTCCAACCATGATCATCTTTAACAAGCTTCCAAGGTCTCAAAGTGCTTTAAGAGAGGTAGTTCACTTGACTTAACTCTTGAAGAGAAATTAGTTGCGCACACACACACACACTCTCACACACACACACACACATACTTACATGCATTTGTATTGACATGCATCTGTTGTTGCACACACTCACCTACATGCATTTAAGTTGTTCAGAATTTGTTTCTTATTGCTCTTGTGTGCATTCATTTCACAATCACAATTGCACTTCATTTCTAGATTTAAGTGTAGTTTTGTGTTGTGTTGTGTTCGTGCCTGCATGATGGTGTTGGGATTATGCTCGATAGCAAGAGTGTAATAATGTGTTATGAGAGCTATAGGCTGTCTATGAGCTCTTAATGATTTCTAGTATTTTCCATGAGGATACACTATTTCCAATAAGGTTGTCTAGGGTATGAATAAGGAATAACGACTTTTTCTATCTTTATTTAAGAGTTCAATTTTAGTTCTTTAGTGGAATAAACTAAAATTAATAGATCAGACCTAAGTGAATCATTTGTTGATGTTGATCGGGTTGTGTCTATTGGAGCTTAAATTTAGATACCCCGTCAAGATCTCTAATCCACACAAACTTGCATGGATCACTTGATATATTCTACTGGACCAATTTAGGGGTCCATCTAGAATTGTATTGAGGCATGTAGACTTGTTTCTTTTTGTAAGAATGGGTCTAATTCACATATGGACTTTTTATAAAGGTCAAATGGATTAAATAAAATAAGAAAATAATATATTGACCCGGTATGGGCAGCAAGGATATTTAGAATAGCTTAATTATATTATTTTATTTTATTATTTAATTAAATGGAAATCAATTAATTTGTTGATTAATTAATTATTTAACTAAAAGTCAAAATCTTTTTCCTAGTAGGAGATGATCTCCTAAAATTATACTATTGTTGGTAGTATAATTAATATTAAAGACTATATTTGATAAGTAGATAAATAAAAAGAATTATTTATCTAATCAAATTAGGAAGTCTTTAATATGGTTACAAATACACAATTGAGTTGGATTAGGAGTCTTGGTGTAGGATAGAATTCCTTTTTGAAAAAGATTCCTAACCACTAAGTAAATCTACCTAAGGAAAGGATTCTTAACTACCAAGTAAATCCTTCTTAGGAAAAGAATTTAGTCTCCTAATTTTATTAAGTGAAATTTCGGCCAGCTATGTATATATAAGAAGAGGATAGAATTCCTTTTAAAAAAGGATTCTTAACTACCAAATAAATCGACCTAAGGAAAGGATTCTTGCCAACCAAGTAAATCCTTCTTAGAAGAGGACTTATGATCCTATATATATATATATATATATATATATATATGTTTGGAAATTTCAGCCATCTCTAACGTTTTCTATGAGAGGAATTTCGGCTAAGCTAAGCAATTTATAAGAAGAGAATTTGGCCTAGTAAGAGAGAATTTTGAGGGAGAAAAATTTAATTTTTGCTCTAGACAAAATTCGATCAACTCATAGATATAAGGTGTAGAATTCGACCAAAGAGAAAAAGAGACCGTTTTTATTTTTGATAGTACACTAGTATCCTTTACATCAAAAGGGTTTTGTGTACAAAATCAAATTGGGTTCATGCGAGTTTTAATCAATTAGATTGATAATTCATAAGTGATCGGGCGCTCTTGGATTTTTCTCTTGGAGGATAATTGTAACTAACAAAGAAAAAGATTTTGTTTCTTTCCATTCTCAGGTATACAATTTAAGGAAAGGGTACCCACACTCCTAGGTGATTCACGTTCGTGATTGGATTGCAAGATCTTGCGGAATCAATTCGGCGCTTGTTCAATCGTCACAAGATAAAGGTACGACACTTTTGTATACTTAAATTAATCTAGGGTTAAGGTTCTTGTTGGTCAAAGAGAATATTTTTTTATTTATATGCAAACCCTAATTTTCATAAATTTTCTCACTCTTACGCTGCGCCGGTTTTATTTTCCCGTCAATTTGTATCAGAGCCAGGTTGTACCATTGATTAATTGATGTATGTGTTCGTGAATCTTTTTTTTTTGTATATATGCATGTTTTAGAAAGAGATGACACTCTAGGTATTCACATATATATTTACATAGGAATGTATGGATATATATATATATATATATATATATATATATATATATAATATATGTTTTATATGTGGTTTGTTATTGCTCAATTTTGGTCCTAGAATTTCAATGTATTTTTGTTTGGGGATTGTAACAAGAAGAGTGGTCTATCATCGGCATAATTTCCTTCTTGGTAGTTGCTAAGTTTTTTTGTTGTTGTTGCAATAATAAAAAATAACTGCAGTATTTTTATTTTTAATTCTTCTGTAATACATTTATCGAAGACTCGAAGGTTCGAAGAATTGGAAGCAACTGGAACAAGTTTGGGACCGTGCGAGCCTTAGCAACTAACGTGCGTGCGAAGAGCACGCGGCCACATTTGTTGTGGCATGGGCTGCACACGGCAGCCCTATGGAAGCCATGGGCTGTGCATGGCAGCCCTTTATGGGGTTGTGACATGCGCACACCCATGGGTAGGGAGCCAAGGGTGCGCACGCCCATGGGAGGCAGCCAGTAGAGTCCAAACGATGAAGGTCGCGTGAAAACTTGTTTGCCAAGAATGGAGTTTTTTGTATTCCAAGACATGTAATTTACTTGCTTTTCTAGGATGGACCAAAATTGAAGCTATTTATTTTTGTTATAAATATTGCAATGTTTGTCATTGTTTGATAACATGTCATATAGAATATGAGTGCCACTCATATATCTCTTTTGGTATGAACATGCATTGAATGGTTTATGTATCTAAATTGGCATCTAGATAACTTGGTAAATCATTCTTTGGAATTCGATCACACGCCTTAAACAATTGAGTGGGAGAAGGTGTTTTGGAACACCTACGGCCTCCAAGTTTAGTTGAGCTTTATGTTTCATGAATGACCCCTCAAGGGGTATTCATGAATGGAATTTAGCAAGATACTTCCTTATAAGGATAGACTAGACAATTAGCTCAAACGATATCTACTCCCAAAGGAGGGATATTCGTGAGGGATTATATTGAAGGTCGATAACTTGGTATTACACTAAATGTAATTTTATTAATATCCTCTCAAGAGTTCTTGTTAATAAAAATTACAAGGCTAAAATTGAAAACGTTGGTTGTTATGTTAACAATTAGGTGAGACCTAGTCCAACTAGTAAACGTTGCAAACTCCCAAAGGAGGCGTGGCATTTATAGGTGTTGGATCACCGTTGAATTTTTACTATTGAATTATTTTATTTAATTCAAGATAAATATTCGAAAGTGCTTTATCATGATTATTTACTTATATAATTTTTGTTATTGTTCAGAAATCATGACCCCATCCCTAATCAACATCCTAAAAGATAATACTTTAACTTATGATAATTATGTCACATGGAAAAGGAAAATTGGGTTGTTATTGCAAGCTGAAAAACATAAATTTGTTATGTCTATTCCTTGAGCACTAAAACGATTCTTATGAAAGGCAAGGGTCGAGATTCATATGGTTGGTAAAGTTGCTATTGTTAAGACCTGTCAGAAGGTCAAGTATCAACAGAAGAAAAAACAACTTGGGCCTAACTAGAAGGGGTTTCGGTAAAAGAAAAGTCTGAATGAGAATGAATTCAACTTGCATTTAGGAAATGGAGCATTGGTGTCTACTAGTGTAGTGGGAGATATTAGAATCAATTTAGATTCTTATAGACATTTAGTTTTAATAAACGTTTATTATGTACCACAATTCAAGAGGAATTTAATTTCGGTCTCTTGTCTAAATAAATTTGGATATTTGGTTACTTTTAATAAATGTTTTATTATTAGTAAGAATAACAAATTTGTTTGTAAAGGTACATTGGAAAATAGTTTATTCTATTTGAATGGAAATATCTCTCACTTGTTAGACACAGAATCAACGGAACCTAATCATAAAAGAGTAAAATTATCAAAAAATGAAACCTACCTATGGCATTTGCGCCTAGGTCATATTAACCTTAATAGGATTAAAATATTGGTAAGTGACGGACCTTTAAGTGACTTAAAGGTTGATGATCTACCAACTTTTGAATCTTGTTTGGTGACCAAAAGGTCGTTTACGACCAAAGGCACAAGAGCCATCAAATGTTTAGGATTGATACACACTAATGTGTGTGGACCTATGAGCATTCAAGCTATAGGTATATATGAGTACTTCATCACTTTCACGGATGATCACTCAAGATTTGGCTATGTGTATATCAGGAGACATAAGTCGGATGCTTTTGATATGTTCAAAGCATTTAAAATTGTAGTAGAAAATCAGCTTGAGAAACGCATAAATATCTTGAGGTCTGATCGTAGTGGAAAATATCTATCTGGAGAGTTTCAGCAATATCTTATTGATAATGGGATAATTTCTTAGTTTTTTGTACCAGTCACACCTCAACAAAATGGGGTGGCAGAAAGAAGAAATATAATTCTTTTTGATATGGTTAGGTCTATGTTGAGTTATTCAAAGCTCCCTAATTCTTTTTAGGGATATGCTTTACAAACTGCCATGAACATTCTAAACGATGTACCATTTAAGTTGATTCCTAAAACACCGCATGAGTTATGGACCGGGCGAAAGCCTTTTTTACAACACTTAAGGATATTTCGATGCCCTACGCACATGTTAAAAGGAAAGACAGAAAAGATGGAGTCCCATTCAGAAACATGCATATTTGTAGGGTATCCAAAAGGAACAAAAGGATATTATTTTTATAGTCCTTCAGATCTTAAAGTATTTGTTTCAACAAATGCTAAACTTTTGAAAAAGGACTATATGAATATTTTTGTGCCTAAAAGTAGAATTGTCCTGAATGAGCTTTTAGAAGATACAATTCCACAAGAGGTTTCACAACCAAGCCCAATTGTAAGTTCCGTACCAACACAAGATCAACAATCTACCATACCTCGTCGTAGTGGAAGGGTTGTTAGACAACCCGAGGGATATATCGGTCTAGGAGAATCTGTAGAGAATATTCTGGACAACGATGATCTCTATACGTACAAGGAAGCAATGGAAGATATTGATTGTCGCCATTGGCAAAAGTCAATGAAATCTGAAATTGAATTCATGTTCAAAAACAAAGTCTGGTCTCTTGTAGACTTGCCTAAAGGAAAAAAACCCATCGGGTATAAGTGGGTATACAAGAGGAAAAGAGGAATGGATGGAAAGGTGGAAACCTTTAAAGCTGGATTGGTAGCTAAAGGTTATACACAGAAGGAAGGTATCGATTATGAAGAAACCTTCTCCCCTGTGGCCATGCTTAAATCCATTAGGATACTCTTATCCATTGCGGCATCTCTAGACCTAGAGATTTGGCAAATGGACGTCAAGAAAGCTTTCCTTAATGGAAGTCTTGACGAAAGCATCTACATGATGCAACCAGAAGGATTCATTGAGAAAGGCCAAGAAGAAAGGGTATGCAAGTTACAAAGATCCATATATGGATTGAATCAAGCATCCAGATCCTGGAACATAAGTTTCGATCAAGCTGTGAAAAGTTTTGGATTTATTCAAAACCTTAACTTACCTTGTGTATACAAAATGAGTAAAGGCAACAAGTTGGTTTTTCTAGTTCTTTATTTTGATGATATACTATTCATCGGAAACCATGTAGGTCTGATGTAGGTGTATTGACATCAATAAAAGAATGGTTAGCAGAACAATTTGTTATGAAGGAATTAGGAGAAGCAAGTTATATTCTTGGCATCCAAGTCATAAGGAATGGAAAGAATAGAACGATTGCATTATCCTAAGCTTCATACATAGATAAAATCTTGTCTAGGTTTTCCATGCAAGATTCCAAGAAATGTATGTTACCTTTCAGACATGGAATCAAACTTTCTAAGGAACAAGTCCTAAGAATGAGCATGAAGGGAAATTCATGAGTAGGGTTCCATATGCATCGACAGTTGGAAGTCTCATGTATGCAATGCTCTATACTAGATTAGATATTCGTTTTGTTGTGGGCATAGTTAGCAGGTTTCAATCGAAACCTGATCCTGATCACTGGACGGCAGTCAAGCATATTTTCAAGTATCTTAGGAGAATAAGAGATTATATGCTTGTATACTCTGGAGGGGATTTAATTCCCATTGGGTATATAGATTCTGATTTTTAGTCGGATTCTGACTCTAGGAGATCAACATCAGGATCTGTATTTACTATTGGAGGAAGGGCAGTTATATGGAGGAGTATCAAGCAATCTTGTATTGCTGATTCCATCATGGAAGCCGAGTATGTTGTCGCATGTAAGGCTACTAAAGAGGTTGTCTGGCACCGCCAATTCTTGATTGACTTGGAAGTGGTTCCTGATGTGAATAAGCAGGTCACTATCTATTGTACAATAGTGGAGCAGTGGCTAATTCAAGAGAACCAAAAAGTCATAAGATAGGGAAACACATTGAAAGAAAGTATCACCTTTTGAGGGAAATTGTGCATAGGGGTGATGTGACGATTACCAAGATCGCGTCAACAGATCATCTAGCGGATCCCTTTACAAAGGCTCTTCCACAAAAGAGTTTTGATAGGCATCTAGAGAACATGGGGATGAGAGATATGACACATTTGCTATAGAGCAAGTGGGATATTGTTGGGATTATGCTCGATAACAAGAGTGTAATAATGTATTTGACAATCTTTTCTTTTTAATAAAGTGATTTCTAGTTTAACAAATCTTATAGCATTTATAGTTTAATTATTATAATTGTCAAAAGTAAATAATCATAAGGTCAAAAGACTATGAGAAAAGAAGAATTGTTCATACATCTAGATATGTATGAGGTAGACACCATTCTTTAGTTAGTCTTGAATAATATTCACAACTTAAGATAGAAGGTTGGGCGCCTTTATCTTGTCAAAGTTGTAGACTCTTTTACTAGCATTTGAGTTGGATCAAATGTGTTATGATGAGTCTAAAATCATCAAAGTGTGGTGTCTTTGGGAAAACGAATCTAGTACACGAGAAAAAGGTACGACACTTTTATATACATAAGTTAATCTAGGGTTAAGGTTTTTGTTAGTCAAAGGGAAATTTTTTTATTTATACTTAAACCCTAATTTTCTGATTTTTCACGTTTACGTTGCGTATTGAACCATTTTTTTTCCTACAGACGGTGTGCTTGTTTTAGCTTGTTGAGTGACCATTTGAGATGGTCCCATTCTTTTCTTGTTTTGGTCTTTGGCTACATGGTTTTTTCTATGAGTTTGGGCATTCTTGTTGTTGTCTAAATCTAAGCTTTGGTCATTTGACCATATCTCTTTCTATAGTTATCCAATAAATATTTGTTTGTAGAAAATAGACTTCCATACCTTTCCATCAGTATATTATATAAAAGGTTTGGATGTATTTTTTGTCATGTTTTGAGCCTCTTGAAGGTCTCTTTTGCACGGGTTATGCATGGGTCTCTACCAATGCAATGAAGATGTGTCTCCTCAGGTTTCTCTATTGCAGTGCATAGGTCCCTACCAATGTAGTACCCGTGCATTGAGGATAGGCATTTTCGGGTTGTGCATTTGCCCCTTACCCATGCAGTACCCGTGCACTGGGCATTATTTTTCAAAACGACGCTGTTTTATTTTAGGGCTTATATATATGTATATATATATATATGTCATCTTCTTCCTCATTCGTTTAGAGAGCTTCAAATCCTAATTTTAGAGAGAGGAAGAATCCCCTTAAAGAGAGAAGCTCCGAGACTTGTTTTTGACTCTCCAAAACCCATATCCATTAGCATCCCAGCATAGTCATGCATCATCTCATCATAAATCTTCTTTATTAAGTGACTTGGTAAGTAGAACAAACTTCATCTTTCATCAATTGTTCTATCTATTCAAGATTTAGTCTTTATTGCATACTTATTACAAAAACTCTTGCTTTAATTGCATATTTACATGAGTTATGACTTGATTGGGTTTTGTTTGTTGATAGCTTGTATTTAAGACATATTTTCCCCTAGTTAAGTCTATATGCTTTGCACCTCGATATTATTGATTAGGACTTACTGATTGCAATTGTTAATTGCATTAATTGTCCTTGCCATGATTAATGACAACTTGTGTTGATATGTCTTAGTTTGATGACTAGATTTTAGGCTTGCATATCTATATCTAGTTAGGTGTTTATGAGCATTCATATAGACATCTTTAAATCTCTAGACAAGTATTGGGTGTTGGCTAGCATTAATTGCATTTAGAATATTTTCATATATTCACATAGATTGTTGATGTCTTCTTTGAGAGTTAAGTCTTGTGACTACAAGGTGTAGTGCACAAGCAAGTGACGTCTTGTAACCAAGGTTGGTTGGCAAGCATTGATCAAGATGTGAATGGTGGGTTAGTGACTGAGAATGATGTGAATAGAGGTCAACCTAGGTTGTAAACATCGTTACAATAGTGGATTTAAGGATTAGAGTGGCTAAGCGGTTAGCCCATGGTTTTTCCCTTGTTAAAAGGTTTCCACATAAAAAACATGTTGGTAACTAACTTGATTAAAACATATTCACCTCCCTCCAGGTTGTTAAACACACGTTTTAGTTTAGTTTCAACAATGCCCTTAGACTCAACTAGGTTCAAATCACTTAGTGGTTATTGAGATTTGTCACATGTCTTGATATGTTTTTGGTGTTTGACCTTATGTGGGGATCTCAAGCAAAGAGAGCGACTTTGTATTCTTTTCAAATGTAAAATTTGATCAACTTTATGCTTCTTCTTTAATTGTTAGAGAATCTTGGTTGCACATATATGCTTATCTGTTCTTTCTATTTGATAAGTATGTAACTTTGCTTTGTTTGTAATCCATGTCACTTTAATGTTAATAATGCATTTTTGGACTAGGAGAATTGAGTAGGAAGTACTCTTGAATGACCTATAATTTATTTTTATGACTGTAAACTTGTTTTTTTTTTCAATGACATGCTTAAAATGATATGCATGAATCGTTCTTGATTACACTAACTTGAATGCAAATGTGTGAAAGTAAATGAGAAGGATACTCTCAATAAAGATCTTGTATCCATTTAACCAATAAGGATTTTTACATCCAAATATAGTCTTCTCTCTCTTCTTAATGTTTTGAACAAGACAACAAACAATAAGGATTTCATATCCATTCAATTAATAAGGACGATTCATCCATGTCTTGTTTGGTTGTTAAGATTTGATATAGTTGCTAATGTGTTACAATTGCTTTTTGGAAACTATATCTTGTTCGCTTATGACAAAATGATTTGAATTCATTTGGAAACTCTTTGATGTTTGCTTTGCCAAATACCATTTCTTGGACTTTAAAGTTCTATGTCATGCATTCAATGCAACAAACTCACACATTTCTCTTAAATTAAACTACTTTGATCTTCTCTCAATTGTTCAAGTTGCATAAAGTTGTTGTATATCATTATGCACTTATCTCTATGCTAATCGCTCTCTTTGCTAAATTGACCCATTTAAGGATACTCCTTTGCCTATTTCATGACATAATTGAGGAGTACTGTGTGGAAGTTTAGTAGTTGCATATTATAGGAATCGCATATTAGGAGAGATGGGGAGTGACCCATTGGGGATAATTTCAATTGCATGTTGCCTATTGCTTGTTTTTCTTTTATACAAATTACCTTTATCTTCTATTTCACTTAATCACCTCACATACACTTGTCTTGGAAAGTGTAGTTACCTTGTTTTGTAGGGGGGTTTATTCTACAAGAGATCGAAGACTTGAAGATCTAGATTTTAGGTATCTCTTTGTAATGTAGAATTTTCTTTGTTGACCTCTAGTTTTTGTCTGTTGTGTGAGTGGTGGTTTTGTCACGAAATATCCAAATGGGGAGATTGTAAGTTCCTCATTTTTTGATTCACTTATTTCATTAACAAACCATATTTGGGATTTAAATTGTAAGGGTAAATTAGGCCTTCATTATGTACGATCAAGCTTCAAAGACATTCTCAAGACCTCAAGCTCAAGGGCTCTTCGAATGTATATCATTTGTGCTTAGTTTCTTGAAGAGATCTAGTTGCACACACACACATACACACATCTCATGCATTCTCATATTCCTTATACTCTGTGTGTTTCTGTTAGGTACATAACCATGTTATAACTCTCTTCATGCATGCTTTAATTCCTTACATCTTGTTTGGTAATTGGCATGTCATTTTAGGCCTTGGTTACATTTTTTGCTTTCGGATGCTGTTCACCCATTGTTGAGGCGTTGTTCTTACAATGCCTATTAGTGGCATTGTGCATTTTGCCATATACACCCACTGATCTTACAATGGGGCACTTGATTTCTTTTTTTCTCACCTCTGTATTGTTGTTCACTCGCCTTTCGAACAACGAGTGAACATCGTATTTAGTCCAGAGGTTCACCGCTTGTATATCGCCTGAAATTTACTGCTCACTCATATAGTGGTTTATGTCTAGAATGTCACTGCCCTTGACTCGCCTTTGAACCGCCTTTTGAACAACAATTTTCTATGAATTTGTTCTTCTTTTCCCAATTGATCTGGTGCACAATCGTTGTATGTACAACGTGTGTATAACAGTCAAGGCAATATTTTTAAAACTTGTCTAAATTGACACAATTTCATTTTGACCTCATATTTATGCATTGTCTTCTATCTCGTTAATTTTTAAGAGTCCAAAATCCTATTTTGAGGCCAAACATTCTTCAAGTGAGAGAGACTTTCGGGAAAACAATCTTTACTCAACCGAACACATTCCCATGAGCATCTAGCATCATTCAAGCATCATCTAATCATGGGTCTTCTTTGGTTTCATAACTAGGTAACTTGAACAGGCTTTTGAACTCTTTATTTCTTTTATACGTTCATCTTGGTTAGGATTAGCATTTATTTTATTGATTAAATGCATGACTTCTTGGTTCATATAGTTTCTAATATGTTTGAGTCACTTTGTCTTGGTTGAGATTGTTTGTTTTTTGATAGCTAGCATTTAGGATCATTTTTCCCTCTAGCTAAATCTTCGTGCTTTGCATTTAGCTATTGATATCGAGGATTTATGTTTATTGCCATCATCACATCTCTAGATAAACATTTAGTGTAGCTTAACAATAATTGCATGTTAGAATATTTTCACATACTCACATAGGTTGTTATATCTCATCATTGGATGTTAAGCTCTATGATTAAGTGGATTAGTGTGCAAGGTAGTTGGTCTAGGATCACTATTAAAGGCCCGTTGGGTAGAATGAAAGGGTTAGTGACTAGGAATGGTGTGACTTGAGGTCAACCTAGGTTGTAAACTTTCATTCAAATAGTGGATTTTGGGGACCGTGTGTGGCTAGAAGGATAGCCCGTGAGTTTTGCCGAGTTATAGAGTTTCTCACATAAAACAACTCATGTTTTTTTAATTGTTTTTGTTAGGTTTTTGAAGTTGTGTTGGCATTGATTCCATATCAAAACAATGTTTCACTTGTATTGATTAATTGTCTTAGATTGATGATGATTCAAGTTTCAAAGAAGATTTGGCAACTTATCAAGCAAGATTAAGTTTTCAAAGAGAAGTGTGCTTCATTTCTAAATAAAGGTATATTTAAACCTCTTTTCTCTTACAAGGCTTAGACACACACACACACACACACATTGTATCCATATTTGTCTCTGCATCGTTGTGCTCAATTTGTATGACACATTCACACACTTGATATTGAATGCTCATGCATTAGACTTAAATTGACAATTTTTGTAAATTGCATGTTTCAGGACAATATCTAGGATATGGCATTCTTTTTGTGATCATGTGTTTGTTTGAGTATGTTTTTTGGACTTCAAACTTGAATTTAGTCTTATATTATTCCTTATTGAGTTCCAGTCAATTCGGTTACTCATTTATTTAGTTTCAAGCATTGTCTAAACTTTAAACTTTCCGGTCACTTACCATGTATTGTCTTCGTCTTCATGTATTGAGTTAATTCATAATTTGTTAGTTTAAGTTTTGTAGTCGTCCATCTGCGTGAGACAGTCCCAATTTGGAATCAGTAAACGGATTCGAATTCAGAGTTCAGAGGTCGGAGAACGGTCAAAGAACGCAAGGGAGGAAGCACGTGGCCATCTCAGAGAGGAGGGATTCCTGCCCCCGAGATGGCCACGAGCCTCCTTGGGGATGTGAGGGGACATGTGGGCATTGGTCCTCCAAATTTTCTCTCTCACCCTCTCATTTGATTCAAGAAGACAAATTGAAAAATCAAGTGTGGAGAATTTTCCTCTCAAATTTTCTCACCTTCCAAACAACATAACATTCTCATTTGAACTTCGTTTCAAGTGATTCCAATTGAAGATTGTTCGTCTATCAACTCTCTAACATCTCTAAGATGGTTTGAGGTCATTTAATCAAGTTTTCTAGTGGTTCCTTATAAAAAAAGTGGATTGCACATTTTAATCTCATTTATGCAGTGAAAAATCTACGACTTATGGAAGCTATTTCCCACATTTTTCTTGAGTTTTGTTCTTCAAAGTTTTCAATTACCTTGGGTTTTCTTCTTCTTTATATGTATGTTTACTGTGTATACTTTGATAGACTCTATTAAAGCTACATTGAACATGATTAGATTCTCTCATGTTGAGTTAGATTTTTCTAAAATCTATGTTTTCACATGTTTTAGAATTGCTAGCTTTTGATATAGGACAATTTGTGCTTCATATTGATTGATTTTTGATAATAAATAGTCTTTACAAGTTCTAGGTTCTTTTAATTTAATATATATTGGATTAGAACATTTGATTGTGTATTTAGATCTTTTTGACTTTGAATATTATGAGAAAAATATGCTATAGATATTTTCTATAACTTTGATTGCTCATATCTCATGAATCTAGCATGTATTTGTTTGTTACTAAAATCTTGAATGTGTGCTTAGTATATATGCCTTGATTCAAGTTTTATTTACATGAATGATTCTAGTAATTAAATATGTTTGTGGTGTTTCACATGTTCTAGAATTTTCATTTATGTATAGTAACTAAACTATTTTTGTTTTGTGAACTTACATGCATATTTCTAGTTCCCATAGGATGTGTTGATCATCATATTCTATGTTGAATGCTTGTTTGCATTTGTGTATTGATTGATCACATTAGGAAGTCCTTGTAAAAGGTATGAAGTCTTGGCTAGGACATGTGGTTAGGATAGCTAAGCAAGCAAGGAGTCTTGATTAGGATATGAGGTCTGAATAATCTAGCAAGGGAGACTTTCTAGAGGCAAGAGTGTCTTGGATAGAAAGTAAACTTTTTATTGGTAGACCTGGGATATTAAGATACGATGGAGTCCATTAGAGAGTGTGTCAATTGTTGATCACTCTTGAGGAATATCCAACTTCTTAATGGTGTTGTGTAGAAGTGGAGTCCAATAGAAAGTGTGTCATTTGTTGATCACTTCTGAGTAATTTTCAATCTACCGATAGGGATTGGGTAGACATCGAGTCCAATATAGACTGTGCCATTTGTTGGTCACTTTTAAGAATGTCTTGTCTACTTTCTGATAATAAATGTACTCGATGGTTGTATTCAACCCGTGGATGTTTTCTCCTTGGAGGTTTCACCAAGTTAAAAAATCCATGTGTTAATTCTTCCTATCTCTCATATATACTTGTATGTGTATGTTTGTATCTTGTTTCACAATCTTCCTTTCTCAATATTCTTGAAAACAAGATTGTCTTAATATGTGACATACAAGTACTTCATTTGATCAATATTGTAAATCTCTTCTTATGTGTAATTAGATTCATTTTTGTATATTCATCTTTGATTGAGTACTTGTACATATGGAACAATATTGAGATTACAAGTATCCTTTGTTTTTTAGTTTCATTGAAATCCTTTCACTAGCAACTTGTAAGTTTGTTTAACAATACTTTGTTTGATAATACATATGCTTCATTATCTTAAGAATTGTTATTCAAACTATCTAGAGGGAAAAATGTCTATTTGTTTTTAAGGGATTGAAAAAAAGTGTACAAACCGATTCACCCCTCTAGGTTAGCTTAATGCAATTTAACCGCATGTGTACATTTTCAGTTTTCCACATTTTATTGTTATTTGAGCGCTTGCTAAAATGAGATAGTTTTGTTAACATCGATTAAGTCAAAAATTGGTAATCAATTGATTAAAATATATTCACCCCCTCTAGGTAAAGGTGTACACAATTCGGTTTCGGTTACGAACCATCGGTTTTGGTTCATGGAAAGGTCTAACCTTAACAATAACCGGAGTTGGACGGTGTGGTTCGGTTACGTAACCGTCGGTTTAATGGTTACAGTTTTTTTTTCAAACCTAGTTTTTTTTTTCAAAACTCCTAAATCTCCATTTGAATCTAATGTTTTTTTAATTGTATTCAAACCTATTTTGACTTCTATTTATATTTCGCTCAGACTATTTTTTCTCATAACTGATTAGTTTTATATTATGTGATTGGAGAAAAATAGCACTTTCAAAAAATAAATTAACCGGTTTTGTGAACAAACTTAAACCAACTTAACCATAAACCACATGCACTTTACATGTATCGTAAGAACCACGATATCATCTCTATGTGCTTAGATGTGATACTCCCAAATTCGACACTAATTTTGTTGATTTACGTGTATATATATATATATAATTGAATTACGTCTGTTTGTGATATATTTATATGGTATGTTTACATTGATAGAGAATATAGTTTTCATTATAAATGTATAATTATATTATTATAATTCTACATATAAACATGGAACAAATTAAAATATAAATATAAACAAATAAAAGGGTATATATGTAAAAGTATTTATTTTAAGATATTTGTAACTTGAACAAACAAACAACTTATTACTTATATTCAATTTTCAATGCAAAAATTCAAACATGTTTTTTCGGTTTTTAGTTTTCAGTCACTATTCGATCTTCAGTATAATTCAACATTATTCAGTCCATAGATGAAAATTCACTACAACCTTATAGTCTAATATTAATAAAAATTTACATACTTGAAATCTTAAAAATCGGCCAAACATTTTTATTTGTAATCAAATTTCATTTACAAGGTCTATATAATCAATATTCATATAAAATATGAAATACAATTATCTAAATATACAATTGAACAATTGAAGTTGTTAACGGGAAATTTGCTCAGGATGAGAAATTCCTACTAACGCCCTCGAGACAACTACTACGGAAGTGGTGGCCGGGATCGGTACCGTTGATACCTGACCTGTTTAGAAGTAAACGAGAGGCTGGATTGCAACAATACAAATGGGAGCTTTTATTGATTACTTGCTTCGATATACAAATCACTCTCTCATATGCTCACAGTCTCTCTAGGATCTAGGAAGGTGGAAACTTTGTGCTTGTCAAATAGTGGAAACGAAGGTGGTCGTGTTCTAAACACAGAATTTAGGCCTTCTCCTATTCTTTTCTTTTCTTCTATCTGTCGTTCTCCTTCTGTTTTTTTATCTGATTCCCATTTTCATATCCCCCTTGGCCCTATTTATATATGGTCCAAGTATGTTTGAATTTGCTGATATCCCGCCACGATCCTACGAATCCGTTTCCTCATTATCAGGCGGGATCCTTTATT
This sequence comes from Dipteronia dyeriana, assembly GCA_032871835.1. Lineage (NCBI taxonomy): Eukaryota > Viridiplantae > Streptophyta > Magnoliopsida > Sapindales > Sapindaceae > Dipteronia > Dipteronia dyeriana. The sequence continues at coordinate 85,419,252 of CM065297.1, forward strand.
TAAAAGTTGTTGACGTCGAGTAAATAGCGAAAACGATGATATTGTTAACGAAAATGAGTTTGTTTCCTTTTAGGAATCAAACTCTTGACTCACATGTAAACGGAATTAATGTTGGTTATCACATAGATATGATCTTGTATGTTATCGCGGCATGGCTTTTCATGGAGGTCACCGAGCTAGCTGTCTGTTTTCTCATAGAGCGAGGTAGATTCATGCTTCTACTCTATTCTTAGAAGCTCAGGATGGATTTTCCTTGATCCTTGGGAGCTTGAGGTTTCCTTATAGACATTCCTAGGAGGTAGCCGGGGTAGTGTAGATTTAGGCGTGATTCCTCTTTCATGCCCAGCAGGAACAACGGGCTTCTGTCTAAGACTACTGTTAAGTTTGTCCTTCGAAAGTCTTAACCTGAAGGAAGCCCACTTTGCTTGTCGGGCTTCTCTCGAATGTCTCTTGAGCTTGGAGACCCCTCATGGCTTTCACGGGGTGGTTGATGAGCTCGACCTCTGAAACCAAGGTTCCCCAATAGGTGGATTGGAGAAGCCCAGGTTCCAATGTTGGTGTAGGAGCTCATCTTGGTCACGCCTAGCTTGTTTTTGATAGCTTTGAAGTCAGTTCGGCCTTCCCTGCTCCTGCGAGGTAGCTTTATGGTCTATCCGGGCTTCATGGATGTTGATTATGGGCCTTGACTTGTGGCGAGTTAGTGAAAAATTTCGCTTTGACCCCTGGCCAAATTTTACTATTAACAGAAGTCCCCTCTGACTTGAACACCGGAGGTAGAGTTGAGGTTGGAGTCAGATTCCTTGTTTAATTGGGAAATTTTCCCGTTTAAAAATAATTAATGAGAGCAAAATCTTCTCATTAATTACCCAATATTGAATTTGAACTAGTGTTATCTTTGAGGAAAAAACGGCTGCAATACGGCTCTCTCCGTGGCTCTAGGTGATCTTCCTGAGGATATCACCGACATCATTATCCTTAACCTCTATTTAAACACGGCCTTACCATCACTTCCTTCACACTTTCTCAATTTTCAAATTTTTAGATTCCTTCTTTCTTGCTACCCTCTGCCGATTTCCCCTTATCCTTCGCTTACTTTCAAATTTTCCTCATCCATCAATGTCGAATTCCTCAGAAAGCATCGAAGCCTTAGTCTAGGGCACTGGAGACTTTAACCTGGTTCCTCAAAAATGGGTGCAAGGAATTTTGAGTGACAAGGACTTCTCCCCGATCCGTCAGCGCCGTCGTTCTAGCAGGAAAGTCTCTATTGGCTCCGGCTTCTCGAACTAGCCTGACAACCCCCTAAACTTAGTTGATGAGGATTTTGACGTTGAAGAGAGGGTCGATATTGTTGGGAAGGTTCAGATTACAGTGGCAGAGCTTCCTTCAACGACGACTCATCCTTTCAAACCCAGGGTCATTCCTAATTCCACCGTTGACCCGTAGTCGATTAGTCACCTTCGGGATAAATACGGCATCCCTGACACCGTCTCTCTCACAGTCCCCCAAAGAAATTATGAATTCTTCAGCCCATCTTAAGGCATACTTCCCATTCATGTCGCAGCCTTTAAGAGTGGGGTGAGGCTCCCTCTTCATCCTACCCTTTGGCAGGCTCTTAACACCCTTCAACTGGATCCGCTCTAACTAACGCCCGGCTTCTGGAGGCACATAGTCGGCTTTCTAGTGCTATGGAGGGAGCAGTGTGAGATGAGCAACATAACTATAGAGCCCGAGGCAGAAGAGCTTGCTTTCCTTTTCTAGATAGAGAGCCTGGCTGGGATTCCTCGAGGTCAATTTTACTCCAAAGCCAAGAACAAATTCAATTTCATCATCTTTGGGGCTTCAAGGAAAGACCCTGCTTGGAAAGAATAGTGGATACTAGCAGGGGGAGACTGGGGGAGCTCTGTTTTCATCGGCGGGCATGAGCTCACGGTCCCCACTACTTTCAGAGACAAACCCTCGTGGGATCGGGACTCCTTGCCCGCTGAGTCTGAGGCTGTGTTGAAAACCATCATTGCCAAAAATTATCTAAATTTAAAGTTTCCAACTGCTGACCCCTTCGACCCCCGTAGGGTGAATAAGTACCTACAGATCTCTGATGCTACTCATCTTAAGTATCTTGCTCTATCACGCTTTTGGGTTGTTGAATGGTTCAGTTCTGATGGTCTTAACCTCTTTTTTAACAGTGTTTGTTATTGCTCCAGCTTCTCTCGAAGCCTGGCAAGCTCTGACCCCTCCTCCTCCTTCCAGATCGTCCCTGGGAGCTTTCTTGGCTACTTCGAAGAAGGGGGGTCAACCATTAGGGTTGCTACCTTGCTCGTTTCTGCTCCATCACTTTCCCATATGAAGTCCAAGATGGCTATTCTTGCGTCTCGGGCAGCAAATGCTCTAAACCTAGGAGAGCCCACTTCCTAAGCAGCTGATACGTCCACTTATTCCCCCTCACCAGTGGTTCCTACTTTAACTGATGCTTTCCCAGTCATATTATCTTCTTTTACTGATTCAGCTGCCTCCCAGGTAGTTCAGGTTCCCAGGGATTCTGAGGCCGATACTGCTGAGATTACCCTCTCTTGCCCCCACCAGCAGTCGAGTTCGACGGGTCAAGATGAGGTCTTGAACAATTTTTTACGTCCTTTCTAGGTGGCAGGCTTTCTAGGATGACCTCAATGCTCGTGGATGTCATGGTTACAAAAGGGTCTGCTCTTCTAGCTGAGGTAATCGTCGCTTTTACTTCCTCATTCAGTAGCTTGATTTATCATTTCCTAACATGAGTTCCCTTTGTAGGCCTTCAAGTTTCAGGTAGCCATGGGACATCAGGTGGCTTCTCTCCATGACCGGGCAGCTAAGGTTGAGGCTGAGGCTGAGCGAGCCATTGGGTTGTTGGCGCGGGCTCAAGCCCTTGTCCAGAAGATGACCTATAGTAAGAGGGGAATGGAAACACAACTGGCTGAGTTCTAGTGAGACCACGAGAGGTTGAAGCGGGCCTTTGATTAGGAAACTCTCTAGTTGAAGTGACAAGCCAGCAAGCGGAATGAATGGAAGAGAGAGGCTCAGGCGCTGGATGTCAAGAAGCAAGCTCTGCAGGCCCAAGTTGCCAAGCTCCAGGCTGAGGTGGAATCGTCTTTTAATAAGGGGTATTTCTATACCTTCTTTCAGGTTACGAAAGCTCTCCCCCTCCCATTTGATCTTTCCAGCATCACCGATTGGGACAGGGAAGAGGTTGTGTCTCGGGCTGCAGAGATGTCACGCCCTAGAAATGATGAAACAGGTCATTCTACTGGGGAGGAAGATGAGAAGCAGTTTGAAGTACCAGATATGCCTCCTCCTGTTTCGACCTTCCCAACGTCAGGTCCCGTTGAATCCTCGAGGGGGGTCCAATCCAAGTGGCTAGAATGAGGCCTTACCGAAGCCTGAGATCCTTCCATGTTGCTTTCAAGAGAGGAGACAGCAGTGGGCAAGATTATGCCAAATTTAGTGGCCCATCTTCTTGATGCAGCCATACCGCCCAAGGTTATGGCGGTGATCGATAAAGTTATGGAGGAGGACCCCGCTGAGTGTCAGGCAATCGAGGAGCATCCTTTAGAAGAAGGTGGCGGAGGCGGTAGAAGCAGCTTACCAGAATGAACCACCACCAAAAAGGGGAACATGGGGCGAGGTCAAGTGGAAGAGGAAGTTGGAGAGCATCGGAAGGATGCAACAGTTTGAATTCTCTTTCTTGTAGTTTGTTTTGAATACCCAGAAAAGGGGGTGGGCATCCTATCTTTACCCATGCTTGATCATTCATCATTTTATCATTTTTTTTGTAGCCCGTAATCAGGGTTTAGGCTCCCTGCTTGGTGTAGCCTTACTGGGGAATAGGCTCCCCCATTTATTAATAAATCCTAACTTGAGATCGGGTTCACATTTTAACTTACATGTACTTGCTTCTTTTTTGATCACCCTCTAGGTTCAGCCTCTATTGCAAATCGACTTAGCTTGGAAAGAATAACAAAATAAGAACATTGCTTAAACGTGAAAGTAGACAGCTAGCTCGGGCTTTCTGGCCATCAAGACTTATAGCTTAACGTCTTTAGTCGATAGTCCCTTGTTTGATCGTAGAAATGTTATAGTAAGCAATCACGTGCACAACGAAAATTAGTAACCAGTAATAACTGCGGTATTTATAGGTTAAGTAAATCGAGCCCTCCATCCTTGAGTCCCTTTAAGGGGCTGTAACCTGAGTGAGGCATCAAGTAAAGAACTGTTTAGCCCCCTTTTAGGCAAGGGATCGGGGCTGTAACCTGAGTGAGGCATCAAGTAAAGAACTGTTTAGCCCCCTTTTAGGCAAGGGATCGGGAGAGATTCTGCATGCTTGAACTGGAATCGTTATTGGTGGTGGTAACCCGACAAAGGCGTCAGGAGGGCTATCTAGCTACCTGCTGGTCTTGAGATCTGGATGGCAACTATGCTTTTACACTCAGACCCCTCTTGGCGGTGGTAGCCTGACCAAGGCATCATGAGGGCTATCTGGCTATTTCCTGGTCTTGAGATCTGGATGGCAACTATGCTCTTACACTCAGACCCTTCTTGGGGGTGGTAGCCCGACCAAGGCATCAGAAGGGCTATCTAGCCATTTTCTGGTCTTGAGATCTAGATGGCAACTATACTCTTACACTCAGACCCTTCTTGGGGGTGGTAGCCCGACCAAGGCATCATGAGAGCTATCTAGCTATTTATTGGTCTTGAGATCTGGATGGCAACTATGCTCTTACACTTAGACCCTTCTTGGTGGTGGTAGCCCGACTAAGGCATCAGAAGGGCTATCTAGCAATTTCATGGTCTTGAGATCTGGATGGTAACTATGCTCTTACACTCAGACCCTTCTTGGCGGGGGATAGTGTCCGGCCGAGGCATTAGGAGTGGTGAGGGGGCTTCACCTGGTTTTGGGGTGATAATTTCGAATTTCCCACGTAGACTGAAATCATTGTAGAACATAGTTGAATATGGAGAAAATAAGAAAAACAAACTTTGTTGATACGAAGGATGGAGTACATTACTGTCGGAGATAAAAAGAAACTAGGCGGAGGTCGCCTGCTCATGAGTCCCCTGTTCAATGGTAGAATTTTCTCAAGTGATATGCATTCCAAGTATGATCGATGAGTCGGCCATTCATATCCTCAAGCTTGTATGCCCCATTACAGATCACCATTTTTTTTAGGTATGGTCCTTCCCAGTTGGGCCCTAGGATCCCATCTAACCTCTTCCTGGTATTCAACGTTACTTTCCTAAGAAATAGGTCCCCTTCTTTGAAGATTCGGGCTTTAACCCTCCTCTTGAAGTACCTGGCAATCTCGCTTTGATAGATTGCTACCTTATCGGCTATTCGATCTTGTTTCTCTTCCAAGAGGTCCAAGCTAGCTCGGAGCTTACTTTCATTGCTCTCTGGTTCTAAATGTTAGACTCTAAATGAGGTCCTTTATGCTCGATAGGTAGGATTGCTTCAACCCCGAAGGCTAGCAAGTAGGGCGTTTTCCCAGTAGCTGTTCTCCTTGTTGTGCGGTAAGCCCAGAGGACCTCGGGAATCTCTTCTGCCAATCTGCCTTTCTTCTGCTGTAGTTTTTTCTTCAACAACTTCTTAATGGTTTTGTTCATGGATTCCACAAGACCGTTGGTCTGAGGGTGGGCTACCGAAGCAAACCGAGGGTCGATTCCCAAGCCTTCGCAAAAGTCTTTGAATCTGTCATTATCGAACCGTTTTTCTAGGTCAACTATAATGGCAAGGGGGGTTCCGAACCTGCAAACTACATTAGTCTTGATGAACCTTGTTGTGTTTTCTTCTGAAATCTGGGAGAGCGGTCCGGCTTCGACCCATCTTATAAAATAGTCAATTGTTATGATAGCATGCTTGGCCGGATCCGGAGCGGTAGGAAGCGGTCCAATCAAGTCGAATCTCCACATAGCAAATGGGTACGGCAAGCTAAGGGATGACAACCACTCCGGAGGAAGGTGACTCAAGTTTGCGGCATTCTGGCATGCCTCACAGGCTTGCACCAAGTTCATCGCATCTTGATGGATGGTTGGCCAATAATATCCCATGCGGAGGACCTGATATGCCAAAGCTTCCCTACCAATGTGGTTCCCACATTTCCCGAAATGAACCTCTCTCAAAGCCCACCAGGCATCTTCAGGGTGTAGACATCGGAGCAGGGGAAGGGATTTTACCCTCTAGTATAGATGCCTATCCACCATGCAATACCAGACCGAGAGCCTTTTGACTCTCCAAGCTTGGTCAGGCTCCCTGGGGAGTTTCCCATCCTGTAGATAATCCACTATTGGTTCTAGGGGTGGGCATTAAGTTACGATTCGAACCGAATCGAATCGAACAGAAAAAAGGTTAATCGAATCGATTCATAAAGTAATTCGTTTAAACAGGTTTAAAACTTGAAAATTGAATTGATTTTCAGTTCAAACCAGTTTGAACCTCTTAAAACCGGTTTGAACCGAATAAACCGAGTATATAAGTAAAAAAAAAAGACCTAACATTTTCTTCTTTACTCTCCACTTACACGACCAGCAGCAAAATTCAACTTCTCTCTGGACTCACGACCAGCCTTCTCAACAAGTTCGAACTACTCTGTTTCTCAATTCCTCAACATCCGAACTGCTCCTACAAGTACAAGGTTTGTCAATTTCTCTTATTCTTCTTCTAATTTCTTCTTCTTCTTTTAATTTTCTTCGAATCAGAAAATATTACCGTAATGTTGTTAACCCACGAACCCTAATATTTTGTTTTTTTTTATTGGTCGTCTTCATCGCCATTCACCAACCTTCCATCTTTAGCTCATCTGATTTACTCTTCTTCAACTCTCCGATCTGCTTGAACAAGGCAAAGGTAAATTTTGACTTAGTTAGTTTATTCTTCTTAAACTCGTCAAAAACTGATTTGCTGATTTGTTAGTGCTTGATTTGTTGATTTGTGGGTTAACCAAGATTGATTTGTTAGTATTTATGGTTTAAAAATCCTTTCTCTGTCTTGCTTTCGATCTGTCTAATTCTGAGTCAGATGGGTTGAATTCGATCAGATTTCTACAATCTGATTTCGATCTTTGTCTTGTTAGTGTTTGTGGTTTAATTCCGTAGTGTACACAAAACTAATGTGTTGGGTATGGGTTCTGTTCCTCTGGTTTTTGTTTCAATAATATTCTAGGAATACAGCCTTTCAAAAACAAAACTGATGCACTGGGTATGGGTATAATCTATGTATAAGATCAATAAGTATATATATATATATAGTTTAATTTGTGTATAATCTGTGTCTAAATTCTTTTTATTTCTTTGCATTTGAAATTCTTATAATATGTGTATAATTTGTGAAGGTAAGCTTCTAATTGTTGGTATATGCAAAATTTTCCACTATAATTGTTTTATTTATATGGAACATAAAGATTTGAGTGACATTTGCATATATAATTTTTCATTTGTCTTAATCTACAGACAGTTGGTGGAATGATAAAATGGAATGCATTTTTTCTTGTGGATTGTGGAATGTGGTGTGGAAATTAAAATTGAAATGTTATTTTAGTTGACTACTCGACTAGTTGTAATTTTAATTTCGAGTTGGATTATTTATTTTTGGGGAGATATTATTATGTAATGTATTCTTATTAACTAAGGAAGAAGTGAAGGCGTTAGATGCTGAGAATTATGCTCTTCAAGCCTAAGTTGCCAAGCTTCAGGCTGAGGTGGACTCCTCTTTCAGCGAGGGATACTTCTACGCCTCCTACCAAGTCGCTGAGGCCATCCCCTCCCCTTTTGACATGTCGATTATTGCTAACTGGGATATAGAGGAGATAATGGTCAAAGTCGTAGAGATGTCTCGCCCCTTAGGTGATGACCTAGATTCCTCTAATGTGGCCGAAGCCGGGAAGAATCCAGCTGTGTCAGACCTTCCTCCTCTTTTTCCTTCTCTTGTCTTCCCAACATCAGGTCTAGGATAATCCTCTAGGGGGGTTCCACCCATAGAGCTAGAAAAAAATCTTACAGAAGCCCGAGGTCCCCCTAAGGTGCCTTCAAGAGAGGAGCCAGCGGGAGGGGAAATTATGCTAGAGTCAATGGCCAACCTTCTTGATACAGTCATACCTCCTGAAGTCATGGCGGTGGTCAATGAGGTCATAGAGGAGGACCCTATTGAGCATCATGCAATCGAGGGGCATCCTTAGGAAGAGGTGGGGAGGTGGCTATCCGGATGAGCGCCCACTTGAAAGAAGAGCAGAAGGCGAGGTTCATCTGAAAGAGGGGAAACCGGAGGAGACCAAGAGGATACAGAAGCTTGAGTACACCTTCTTGTAGCTTGCTCTGAATGCTCAGAAAGAGGGGTGGGCACCCTATCTTTACTCATGCTTGATCATTATCATTTTTCTTGCTTATAGCCCTGAACCAGGGTTGGGCTCCCTATTTGATTGCTATTGCCATACCGGGGGATAGGCTCCCCAATTCATCAATGAATTTTAGCTTTTAGACTTGGTTCAAATTTTGATTTGCATGTAGGCTCAGCCCCTGTAGCAACCAGATTTAGCGCGGGAAAAGTAACAAGATAAGAAAACTGCTCAAGCGTGAACGTAGATAGCTAGCTTGAGCTTTTGACTCTCAATAGAAACTTGCAGCTCGGTGACTTTAGCTGACAGTCCCCTTGTTTAATCGTAGACCTTAAGCTTCTTTAGAGGGTTATAGCTCGAATGAGGTATCAAGGAGAACTATTTATCCTTCTCTTAGGTTGGGAGGGCTACCACGCTCTTAAACCTGAGTTTTTCTTGGGAGGTTGTAACCCGACCAAGGCATTAGGAGGGCTATCTAGCTATTTCCTAGTCTCGAGATCTGGATGGCAACTATGCTCTTACACTCAGACCCTTCTTGGGAGTGGTAGCCCGACCAAGGCATCAGAAGGGTTGTATAACTATTTCCTAGTCTCGTGAACTGGATGGCGATTATGCTCTTACACTCAGACCTTTCTTGGGGGTGGTAGCCCGACCAAGGCATCGGAAGAGCTATCTAGCTATTTCTTGGTCTCGAGATCTGGATGGCAACTATGCTCTTACACTCAGACCCTTCTTGACGGGGGGTAGTGCTAGGCTGAGGCATCAGGGATAGCAAGGGGGCTTCCCTGGCTAATCTCTGGCTTGAGTCCTTCTTGGGGGGTTGTAACCTGACCAAGGCATCATGAGGGCTATCTAGCCATTTCCTGGTCTCGAGATCTGGATCGCAACTATGCTCTTACACTTAGACCCTTCTTGGGGGTGGTAGCTTGACCAAGGCATCAGGAGGGCTATCTAGCTATTTCCCGGTCTCGAGATCTGGAAGGAAACTATGCTCTCACACTTAGACTCTTCATAGCGGGGGGTTGTGCCCGATCAAGGCATAAGGGATAACAAGGGGGATTCCCTAGCTAAACCCTAGATTGAGACCTTCTTGGGGGGTTGTAACCCGACCAAGGCATCAAGAGGGTTATCTCGCTATTTCCTGGTCTCGAGATCTGGATGGAAAATATACACTTACACTCAGACCTTTCTTGGGGATGGTAGCTCGACCAAGGCATCAGGAGAGCTATATATCTATTTCCTAGTCTCGAGATCGGGATGGTGATTATGCTATTACACTCAAACCCTTCATGGGAGGGGGTAGTGCCTGGCCGAGGCATCAGGGATAGCGAGAGGGCTTCCCCGGCTAATCCCTGGTCATGGGATGATATTGTCGAATTTTCCCATGTAGACCCAAATCATTGTAGAACATAGCTGAAGATGGAGAAAAAAAAGGCTTTATTAATAAAAAGAGAAGAATACATTATTGCTGGAGATTAAGATCTATGTGGAAGTAGCCTACTCATGAGTCCCCTGTTCAGGGGTAGAATTTTCTTAAGTGATCTGCATTCCAGGTATGATCGATGAGTCAGCCATTCATGTCTTCGAGTTTGTATGCCCCATTACGGGCCACCACATTTACCAAGTATGGCCCTTTCCAATTTGGCCCCAGGACCCCGTCTAACCTCTTCCAGGTATTCAGCATTACTTTTCAGAGAACTAGGTCCCCCTCCTTAAAGTTTCGGGCTTTAACCTTCAGGTTAAAGTATCTAGCAATCATGCTCTGGTAAACTGCTACCTTCTCAACTACTCGGTCTTGTTTCTCTTCCAAGAGATCCAAGCTAGCTCGAAGCTTATCCTCGTTGGTCCCCAGTTCAAAATGTTGGACTCTAAAGGAGGTCAGTTTGTGTTCAATGGGAAGCACTGCTTCAACCCTGAAGGCTAGTGAGTAGGGTGTTTCCCCGGTAGCTGTTCTTCTTGTAGTGCAGTAAGCCCAGAGGACCTCGTGAAGTTCCTCAGCCCATCTACCCTTTTTCTGTTGTAGTTACTTTTTCAAAAGCTTCTTTATAGTCTTATTGGTTGATTCCACCAGCCCATTAGTCTGGGGGTGGGCTACTGAAGCAAACCTAAGGTCGATTCCCAAGCCCTCGCAAAAGTTTTTGAAGCGATTATAATCAAACTGCTTGCCGAGGTCAGCTATAATGGCAAGAGGGGTTCCAAACCTGCAAACCACATTATTTTTTATGAATCTAGTTATATTTTCTTCGGATATCTGGGAGAGTGGTCCAGCTTCAACCCATCTTGAGAAGTAGTCAATTGCCACGATAGCATGCTTGGCTTGACCAGAAGCAGTTGGGAACGGTCCGATCAAGTTGACTCTCTATATGGCAAATGGGTATGATGAGCTAAGGGATGATAATCGCTCTAATGGTAGGTGACTCAGGTTTGCAGTCTTCTAGCAAGCTTAGCATGATTGTACCAAGATATTTGCATCTTGATGGATGGTTAGCCAGTAGTACCCCATGCGGAGTACCTGATATGCCAGTGCCTCCCCACCAATATGGTTTCCTCATTCCCCTAAGTGAACCTCTTTCAATGCCCATTTGGCATCCTCAGGGTGTAAACATCAGAGTAAAGGAAGGGATTTTCCCCTCAAGTATAAGTACCCATCCACCAAGTAATACCGGACTGAGAGCCTTTTGACTTTCCAATCTTGGTCAGGCTCTCCGGGAAGTCTCCATTCTTGTAGATAATCCACTATCGGGTCCATCCAGCATGGTTACTGATCCAGGGTATAAATATCCTTACCTGCCACTTTGCTAGGTAGGGGAATCACTTGAAGAGGGAACCCTGGGGTAAGTTCTGGCCACCATTTGCAGCTATCTTGGCCAGGATGTCAGCTCGACGATTCTGTTGTCGAGGTATCTGCTCAATCCTGAAACCTTTGAATTTGCTCCTAAGCTGTTGAACTAGCTTCAGGTAGGCAATCATGTTATCCCCTTTTGCCTGATAATCCCCAGAGACTTGGTTGATTATGAGCAACGACTAACTCCTAACCCGCAGGTAATTAACCCCGAGCTCTACGGCTGCCCTTATTCCTGCTAACAGGGGTTCATACTTTGCCTCATTGTTAGTGGTTTTAAATTCAAATATGTAGCAGTGGCAGCACTCAATTCGTTCTGGATCGATTAGAACTATGTCCGCTCCTTCCTCAGTTTTCCCCGAAGCTCCATCAGTGTAGAGGATCCACGACTTGCAACCCTCCGCCCAGCTGCATGATTCTGGAATCTTCTCAGGGGCTATGTCTGTTGCTGCGGAGGTCGCTTGGCCTGGGGGCATTGAGAGCTTTGCTACAAATTCTGCTAGAGCCTGGGCTTTAATTGCATTCCTAGGCTTATACCTTAAATCAAACTGGGTGAGCTTTAGCGCCCACAAAACCAACCTTGCAGATACATCCGACCATTGTAAAAACTAATGGAGGGGTTGATCTGTCACTACTGTTATCGAATGAGTTTGGAAGTAGAGACAGCTTCCTTGCCAAGGTTACCAAGGCATAAGCGAGCTTCTCCAAAAGGGTATATTTCTTCTCGGGCTTGGTTAGATCTTGACTAACGTAGTAGATAGGCCGCTGGACCCTATCTCCATATTCCTTGACCAAGGCCCCGCTTACCGCAGTTTTCTGAAACGGCCAAGTAAATTTGTAGCTCTTCTCTAGAGCTTGGTTTAACAAGTAGTGGAGGGCTTGACATGTATTTTTTCAAGGCTTGGAAAGCTTGTTCACTCTCCTTGTCCCATTTCATGTTTCTTCCTTGCTTAATGACTTTGAAGAATGGGAGACACCTGTCGGAAGACCGAGAAATGAACCTGTTGAGCACTGCTACCTGCCCGATCAAGACTTGAACCTGTTTAAGTGACGCGAGGGACTCCAGATCCAGGATGGCCTTAATCTTTTCCAGGTTAGCTATTATGGCCCTCTCTTAGACCATGAAGCCCAAAAACTTCCCCGTGGTCACCCAAAGGCGTATTTAGTGGGGTTCAATCTCATTTGGTTCCCCTTTAAGATCATAAATGTTCTGCGGAGGTCGTCCAGATGCCCTTCGAAAGTTGATGACTTAGTGATCATATCATCGATGTATACCTCCATTGATCTTCTAATTTCGCACATGAACAGCCGGTTGACCAACTATTTGTACGTAGCTCCTGTGTTTTTAAGCCCGAAAGGCATCACTTTGTAGCAATACATACCCCGTTCGGTGATGAAACTGGTCTTTTCCTGGTCGGTAGGGTGTATCATAATTTGATTGTACCCTGAAAACGCATCCATGAAGCTCAAGAGCTTGTTTCCGGAGATGGTTTCAACTAAATGATCAATTTTTGGTAGAGGGAAACTATCTTTCGGGCATGCCCGGTTGAGGTCAGTATAATCGATGCACATGCGCCACTTCCCATTTGCCTTCATGGCCATGACCATGTTGGTAATCCATTGGGGGTAACATGTGTAAGAATGTGTACAAGGTTATACTAAACAACCTAGAAGGGGGTGAATAGGTTATCTCTCACTTTATACATATCTTTCGAGACTAGTGACAAAACCTAGATAAGCATACAAATTAACATTCAACATGATTGTTATGAGAAAACAATATATTCATGTATGCTCAAATCTCCACTCTTAGTCTACAAAACATACAACAAGAATCAATGTATCTTATGAACAAATATATTCAATGTAGACAAAATTCCATAAGTTGTACTTAGAGTATTACAATGTGGTACTTTACAACTTCAATGGAATATAACAAGAAACAAAGATATCTAACATACACAAACAATATAGTGTAAGGAAGTCAACTTACATATAAAGTTCTATCCACAATATTCAAATAACAATTACCAATATAAGAGAGATAGGGATAGAGAAATGTTGACACAAGATATAACGTGATAAACTTCTGAAGAGGAAACATCCACGGGTTAGCAACCACCGGCAAATAAAATACACTAATAGATAAGAAAAGTACAATCTCTCAAGTGACCCCTTCACCTAGAAACTACCCTCATATCCTACTCATGAAGATGTCGCCCTCATGCTCAACAATTCGAGGCCTCACACCTCTTATCAAGACTTCCTTGCTCACCTTACCGAATCCTCACGACCCAAGGCAAGACTTCTTGCTCAACTATCTGAGTCCTCCCGACTCTAGTCAAGACTTCCTCACTCACCCATCCGGGTCCTCCCGACCCTAGGCAAGACTTCTTGCTTGACTATCCGAGTCCTCCCGACTCTAGCCAAGACTTCGTTGCTTGACAATCCAAGGTCTCACACCTCTTGCCAAGACTTACTTGCTCAACAACATAGGTCTCACACCTATTGTCAAGACTTCCTTCTCACAAGGCATCTAGGTGATCATGAATACAAAACGCAAACAAGCACGCAACATAGAATAAGATGATCAACAAATTCTATGGAAACTTGAATTAATCAATGAGCACACTAAGTATAATTTCTAGTTTACAATCCAAAAATGACACCACACAAGACGATGCATGAGCATATGAAATGTATGGATTAGGTACACTCCATGAAGATCTAGACATAGACAATAAAAATCACAAAACAAGATTGTCTAGATCTTATGCATGAATAAAAATCTAGAGCATGCCAAATTTCCAAACACACACTTTAAACCTAGATTTTATTCATGTTGCTAAAGCTTGAAATAAAGATGTTCATGAAGTACATATTCAAGACTTTAGTACTAACACAAAAATGCTAGAAAAACACGATATGATCAATCAAATCTCTAGCAATCATTTAGAGCATATATTCACAAAATAGTCAATTAAGCTCTAATATACTCTAAATATAAAATCAAATATCTTAATCCTAGATCTATTCAACAAATGAGTTCTAGCACATGATAAGACTATTAATCATTAAAATAAAGTCAATCAAAGCACAAATAGTCCTAGATAAGATGCTAGCACAATACAACTCACAATCGTGTGAAAACATAGGTTTGATTGAAACCTAACTCACAATCAAGTATCTAATTAAGCACAACTAGCACTTAATTGAAGATCTCTCACTCATCAACATATGTTCAAGTCAAATACACACAAGTAGGAAAAAGAACCAAGGTATTTGAACATTAGAAACAAGGAAATCAAAAGATAAACAAATACCTTGACAATTTCGAGTGCAGTCACGAAAATAGCGGAATCCACCAAACAATATTGAATAAATGACTTCAAGGTTGCTTGGAGATGATATAGGACTTTAATACAAAACTTCTCCAACTTGAATCACTCAAATCGGATAAGAAATGAGAGAGATATGGTGATTCAAAGTTGAAAGAAAAAATCTGGAAATTTTCTGCACTACATTTTCTTCTTCCTTGGATTCAAATGAGAGAGAGAAGAGATATATAAAGGAGAGGGAAGAGATAAATGTGAAAAGACCAAAGCTACCCCTTCAAGATGCTTCCCCGAGATGGCGCATGGGCGTCTCGGGCAGCAAGAAGTTGCAGCCGAGATGGCCACGCGCCATGTTGGGCTTGCACCTCTTGTTGGCCATCGGCCATGGTGCAACTCCCATGCGCTTCCCTCGCGTTCTTTGACCGTTCTCCAGCCTCTGATCTCGGAATTTGAATCCATTTGTGGATTACGAACCGTAACTCTCTCATGGACATGGACATATAAGATACTCAAATCATAAAATATTAATTCGACTTGATATACGAAGACGAAGACAATGTACACAACATGAGTTGAAAGTGTAGTATCTTTTGACTTAGAACTTGAAATCAATAGTATGAGTAACCAAAATGACCGGAACTCAATCAAGAATGATTTAAGACTAAAATCAAGTTCAATATCCATGTTATTCAAACATATACACATACAAACACAATTCACACTATAATGCAAACTACATAGAGATAGTCTCCAATCTTGCATTTTCCAAACCATGTTATTTCCATACCAATGCATGGGCATTCATCTTCAAGTGTGTGAATGTGTTATACATGGTGCACAACGATGCAGGGACACATATGTATATACCAAATTCAAAGTCTAGTATATGAATGCATGTCGATAAACTGCTCCTAAACCCACTAAACAAAAAGGAAAATAATATCAATAGAAGTCCTTGCCTCCTCCTAATTAATAGTCAATTCAAGGAAGAAGAGAGTATCTGAGTTTATGATGTCAATAGAAATAATAAAATCTCATATTTGCCATAAACTGAAGTAGTAAAAAGAAAAACCAAAGAGAAAGGCCAAGTTTTAAATTTTGACATTCATGCATATTTTGTATCAAAATCCGGGATAGGTTAGGACCCATGCCCACTGTGCTTGGCAAACCCTTATGTTATCAACCCAAGTAGGTCAAAACTACAACAGATGCCTTACCGTAGGAGCAACGAGAAGCCTCTCATCCTGTGGCTTCCAAGAGAGAAGCTCAGGCTAGAAAAGATGTTAGCCAGCAAAGCCCCCTGGTAGATCCCGCTCGTGAAGAAGCCTAGATCGAAGTCTCCAGTTCATCTGAAGGATCTGACTGTAAGGGGTCCAAGTTTGATTCTAAAAAGCACGGGAAAAAGCGCTTGAGGGATCAACTAGCAAAGCTGCAGAAAAAGTTCTAGCAAAAGAAGAAGGGGAAAAATAAGAAGGCCAAGAAGAACCCTTTGAGCGAAATGAATGCTCCATTCACTAGAAGGATCCGGGAAGCTGAACTCCAACCAAAGTTCAAAATATTGGCAGATAAGTTTTTCATAGCCGAAGACCTCATGAGCCATTTAGAGAGCTTCATCCAGCAAATGGAAGTCCAGAATGCAACCAGCGTCGACATGTGTAGGATGTTCCCAACAACCTTGACTGACTATCCAATGACTTGGTTCAGGAAATTTCCTGTTGGTAGTATAGATTCATTCATGAAGTTGTCAACTGACTTCTGCTCACAGTTCTAAAGGGTCAAATCGCGTCTAAAGGATCCCGTACACTTTTAATATGTGATCCAGGAATAAGGGGAAATACTCCGATCATATGTGTAGCGTTTTCACAAGGAAGTCTTCCAGAAGTGAGTCTTCATCGAGAAAAAGATTCTCGCCAACTTCCGGTGAAACCTATGGACAGGCAAGCTCTTTCAATCCTTTGCCAAACGACCTCCAGATACCTATCAAGAGGCCTATGATCGGGCTCTTAAGCAGGTCAATATTGACGAACATCTCAAGGTTGAAATAGAGCATGATAAAATGAGAATGTCGAAGTGCTAGAGAAAGGAAGCTCTCAGACCTGAGCCGGCTCTAAAATACCATAACAAACCTCCCAACAGGTCAACATACCGGTTACCCACTTCCCAACCTAGGCAAGAGAGTAATTATGTGAGACAAAACTCTCCGCGCGAGCTTTACCTCCCGAGGACGTTAGCCCTCAATACAAGAGATGAAAGAGGATATGATCACGACACCCCTTTGAACTCATCCCCGGGAAACAATCTACCTCTCCATTCGGTATAATGGGCAACTCCAGAAGTTTGCACCTATGAAAACCCCGGCAGACAGGAGAAATAGCTACAAGTACTGCGAATTTCATGAAGACGTAGGGCACAACACTTCAGAGTGCTATAACTTGCATAATCAGATTGAGGTTCTGATAAGGGGAGGTTGTTTCATAGAATTTTTGCAGCACGTCAAGAATAACATACAGACTGGAAGGGAGGTACAAGCAGAGATCCGTGACCGTACTGAGAATAGGAAAGGGGAGCAAAAGAATTTGATACAACAAATCCAGGTGATAGACACCACCAGTGGGGGACCTACCCTGGTTGGCACCTCCAAAAACTCCAGGAAAAATCATGCGAGGAAAGTCCCTTGGGTTGATGAAGGCTGGGGTATCTTTAAGGACGATAGGAGCCCGACTGGCCTATCTCAGACAACCTAGTTTGTATTCACTGAAGCAGATGTCTACAACACTGTGCAATCTCACGATGACCCTATGGTGATCACGGTACGGATCGCCAGTTGTATGGTCCACCGTGTGCTCATCGACACAGGCAGCAGCTTAGACATCCTCTTTAAAGATACCTTGGAGAAGCTGAATTTAAAGCATTGGTGCTACAATAGATGCTCAACCCCGCTATATGGCTTCATTGAGGATTCAATCATACTGGTAGGGTCAAAGATCCTTCCAGTGATAGCTGAAACCGTACCTCTCCAACAGAATATTATGACAGATTTCGTTGTGGTTGACACCCCGTCGGCTTACAACACGACAATAGGAAGACCTTTCCTGTCATCCTTAAAAGAGACAGGGTCCTGTCCATCTATCAAAAAGTCCTAAAGTTTCCATTAGGGGACAATGTAGGGGAGGTGTGTGGTGACCAACAATCAGCCAGGAAATGCTACACAGTGTCTGCCAATCCAACAGCTTTTGTGAAACAGTTCGGACAAGTTACGACAATCTAAGATATGGAAGCACCAGTGATGACCCTGGGAGATATAGAGCTCGCTGATCATCCAGAGGATGACCTGTTGGTATCGGAAAAGGAAGAACAAAGCAGAGAATGGGCGAGCGGACACCTAATGGAAAAATTAGATGAAGTATCTGTCAGAAGTGACGATCCCTCCAAGGTTGTCAAGGTCGGGGCTACCTTCGAACCAAGAGTGAAGAAAGGTTTGATCAAGCTTCTCCTAGAATTCAATGACATCTTCGCTTGGAGTCATGACGATATGCCTGGGATCCTGATATCATTGGCTGCTTATCGATTAGCATTAGATCCGACCTTCAAGCTCATCAAGTAAAAAAGGCATCACTTTAATGTCGAAAGGAACGCTGCGGTTTAAGAGGAAATGAATAAGTTGATAAGAGCAGGCTTCATCAGAGAAGCATACTACCCCGAATGGATCGCCAACGTGGTCATGGTAACAAAAATGAATGGGAAGTGGCGTATGTGTGTCGTCTACATCGGCCTCAACCGAACGTTTCCAAAAGATAGTTTCCCTCTACCAAAAGTTGATCAACTTACAGATTCCACAGCTAGAAACAAGCTTCTCAGCTTTACAGATACATTTTTTGGTACAATCAGATTATGATGCACCCTACCGATCAAGACAATACCAGTTTCATCATGGGGCAGGGACTTTATTGCTACAAGGTAATACCTTTCGGCCTCAAAAATGCAAGAGCCACCTACCGGCGATTGGTTAATCGATTGTTCAAACCGGAGATAGAAAAAACGATGGAGGTGTACGTAGATGATATGATCACCAAATCCTGAGAAGCAGAAGAATACCATAATCATCTCTACAGGACATTCCAGATAGTGAGAGAAAGCCAGATATGTTGAATCCCGCCAAATATGCTTTTAAGGTAACCGCGGGGAAGTTCTTGGGATTCATGGTGAATAAGAGGGGACCGAGGCAAACCCCAAAAATATCCAAGCTATTCTGAACCTAGATTCCCCTGCTACTCTCAAACAAGTCCAAGTGTTAACAGAGGGTATAATATCGCTCAACAGGTTCATCT
Source organism: Dipteronia dyeriana (assembly GCA_032871835.1). Taxonomy (NCBI): domain Eukaryota; kingdom Viridiplantae; phylum Streptophyta; class Magnoliopsida; order Sapindales; family Sapindaceae; genus Dipteronia; species Dipteronia dyeriana. The sequence continues at coordinate 85,438,108 of CM065297.1, forward strand.
CAAGTTCCACAGATAAGTGTCTCCCCTTCTTCAAAGCCATAAAGCAGGGGAGAAATATGAAATAGGATAAAGACACCGAGCAAGATTTCCAATACCTAAATGAGTACCTCGCCAGCCCACCGTTGTTAATACCTGACAGTGTTAGAAACAATAATAAGTAGGGCCTTGGTCAAGAAGTGTGGGGATAGGGTCCAACGACCTATCTACTATGTCAGCCACACGCTATCCAAACCCAAGAAGAACTACCACCTCCTTGAAAAGCTCACCCTTGCCTTGGTTTGGCCAGGAAGCTCCGTCCTTATTTTCAATCCCATACGTTGGCAGTGGTAACGGACCAACCTCTCCGCCAATTTCTTTAAAGGCAGGATGTATCTGGAAGACTAGTCCTGTGGGCTTTAGAGTTAACCCAGTTTGATATGAATTTATAGTATTGAAGGAGAATCAAAGCTCAAGCCTTAGCAGACTTTGTAGACAAGTTTTCAGCCATTTCTAGCGAAGAAACATAAGCAACACCAGGTCAGACCCCTGAGAAACTTTAAGAGAGCAACGATTGGCTAGAAGATTGTAAAGCCTGGACCCTTTACACTGATAGGGCATCTGGGCAGGCAGAAGGAGGGTCATGTATACTCCTGATCGACCCTAAAAAAATGGAATGTTGTCACTGTTTTAGATTCGAATTTAGAGCAACCAATAATAAAGCCGAGTATGAAGCTCTCCTAGCTGGAATGGAGGTCACCATAGAGCTTGGGGCTGACTACATGCAAGTCAAGAGTGATTTGCTGCTCATTGTCAACCAGGTTACAGGACTTTACCAAGCTAAGGGTGACAACAGGGCAGCCTACCTGAAGCTAGTCCAGCAACTAAAGGAGAGGTTCAAGGGATTCTGGGTCGAGCAGATACCTCAACAGCAAAACCACAAGGCAGATGTCCTAACAAAGATAGCCATAAATAGAGGACAAGCTTTACCTAAAAGAGTACCTCTCCAGATGATCTCCCAATCAAGCATAACGGCAGGCAAAAAAACCTGCCCTGTGAACGATTGCCTGTTGGATGGTCCCGATAGTTGTTTACCTTTAGGAAGGAAAGCTTCCCGAGAACCCCGACCAAGCCCTAAAAATCAAAAGATCATTAGTTCAATATTTTTTAATAAATATACACCTCTATCGGAGGGGCAAATCCCTTTCTCTCCTTCGATGTCTTCATCGAGATGATGCCAATTGGGTGTTAAGAGAGGTCCATTCTAGGGACTGAGGGAACCACATTGGCGGGGAGTCTCTAGCATATCAAGTACTCTGTATAGGGTATTACTGGCCAACTATTCACTAAGACATGATAAATTTTGTACAATCTTTTAAACCATGCCAGAGGACCTCAAACTTGAGTCACCTACAATCGGAGAGATTGTAATCTCTCAGTTCACCCTACCTTTTTGCCATGTGGGGGGTCGACCTGATCGAACCGCTTTCTATCGCTTCTGGGCAAGTTAAGCATGCTATCGTGGCAGTTGAACATTTTACAAGGTCGCAGGATATTTCTCCCAAATTTCATAAGAAAACACGAGGAGGTTCATGAAAACCAAAGTGTGAAAATACAACAAAGGTTAAATGCTCAAGGCTAACCTAGAGGGGGGTGAATAGGTTAGGCACCTTTTTCGACTCTCTTAGAAACAAAAATAAAGTTTGTCCCTCTAGATTGCTTGTACCACAATATATATATCAATTAAAGAAACTTTATCAATACATAAAACAAGTAAAGTGTGATACAAACAAGTAATCATAACACATACACAATCTATATTATAGAAAGGAAGTCAACTTACATAAAGAATTCTATTTATAGTATTCAAATAACAAATACAAATATAAAAGAGATAGGGATAGAGAAAAGTTGACACAAGATATAACGTGGTAAACCTCCGAAGAGGAAACATCCACGGGTTAGCAACCACCGGCAAACAAAATCCACTAGTAGATAAAACAAGTACAATCTCTCAGGTGACCACTTCACCTAGAAATTACCCTCATATCCCACTCATGAAGATGTCGCCCTCTTGCTCAACAATTCGAGGCCTCACACCTCTTATCAAGACTTCTTGCTTAACTATCCAAGTCCTCCCGACTCTACTTCCTCGCTTGACAATCCAAGGTCTCCCACCTCTTGCCAATACTTTCTTGCTCAACAACATAGGTTTCACACCTATTGTCAAGACTTCCTTCTCACAAGGCATCTAGGTGATCATGAATGCAAAACGCAAACAAACATGCAACATAGAATGTTATGATCAACACATCCTATGGAAAATTGAAATAATGTGTACAAGGTCATACTAAACAACCTAGAGGGGGATAGGGGGGGATGAATAAGTTGTCTCTCACTTTTAACAAATCTTTCTAGACTAGTGACAAAACCTTGATAAGCATACAAATTAACAAATAACATGATTGTTATAAGAAAATAATATATTCATGTATGCTCAAATCTCCACTCTTAGTCTACAAAACAAACAACAAGAACCAATGTATCTTATGAACAAATATATTCAATGTAGACAAAATTCCATAAGTTGTACTTAGAGTATTACAATGTGATACTTTACAACTTGAATGGAATATCACAAGATACAAAGTTATCTAACATACATATACAATATTGTGTAAGGAAGTCAACTTACATATAAAGTTCTATCCACATTATTCAAACAACAATTACAAATATAAGAGAGAAAGGGATAGAGAAAAGTTGACACAAGATATAACGTTGTAAACCTCCAAAGAGGAAACATCCACGGGTTAGCAAACACCGGCAAACAAAATCCACTAGTAGATAAGAAAAGTACAATCTCTCAAGTGACCCCATCACCTAGAAACTACCCTCCTATCCTACTCATGAAGATGTCGCCCTCTTGATCAACAATCTGAGGCCTCACACCTCTTGTCAAGACTTCCTCGCTCACCCTTCCCGATCCTCACGACCCAAGGCAAGACTTCTTGCTCAACTATCCGAGTCCTCCCGACTCTAGTCAAGACTTCCTCGCTTGACAATCAAAGTTCTCCCACCTTTTGCCAAGACTTTCTTGCTCAACAACATAGGTCTCACACCTATTGTCAAGACTTCCTTCTCATAAGGCATCTAGGTGATCATGCATGCAAAAATGCAAACAATCACGCAACATAGAATGTTATGATCAACACATCCTATGGAAAATTGAAATAATGTGTACAAGGTTATACTGAACATCCTGGGGGAGAATAAGTTGTCTCTCACTTTTAACAAATCTTTCTATACTAGTGACAAAACCTTGATAAGCATACAAATTAACAAATAACATGATTGTTATGAGAAAACAATATATTCATGTATGCTCAAATCTCCACTCTTAGTCTATAAAACATAAAACAAGAATCAATGTATCTTATGAACAAATATATTCAATGTAGAAAAAATTCCATAAGTTGTACTTAGAGTATTACAATGTGATACTTTACAACTTGAATGCAATATCACAATATACAAAGTTATCTAACAAACACAAACAATATTGTGTAAGGAAGTCAACTTACATATAAAGTTCTATCCACATTATTCAAATAACAATTACCAATATAAGAGAGATAGGGATAGAGAAAAGTTGACAGAAGATATAACGTGGTAAACCTCTTAAGAGGAAACATCCACGGGTTAGCAACCACCGGCAAACAAAATCCACTAGTAAATAAGAAAAGTACAATCCACTACCCTCCTATGCTACTCATGAAGATGTTGCCCTCATGCTCAACAATCCGAGGCCTCACACCTCTTGTCAAGACTTCCTCGTTCACCCTTTCGGATCCTCACGACCCTAAGTAAGACTTCTTTTCTTGACAATCCGAGGTCTCCAACCTCTTGCCAAGACTTCCATGCTCAACACCATAGGTCTCACACATATTGTCAAGACTTCATTCTCACAAGGCATCAAGGTGATCTTGAATGCAAAACGCAAACAAGCACACAACATAGAACAAGATGATCAATAAATTCTATGGAAACTAGAATCAATTAATGAGCACACAAAGTAGATTTTCTAGTTTATAATCCGAAAGTGACACCACACAAGATGATGTAAGAGCATATGAAATGTATGGATTAGGTACACTCCATGAAGATCTAGACATAGACAATAAAGTTCATAAAACAAGATTGTCTAGATATTATGCTTGAATAAAAATCTAGAGCATGCCAAATTTCAAAACACACACTTTAAACCTAGATTTTACTCATGTTACTAAAGCTTGAAATAAACATGTTCATGAAGTACATATTTAAGATTTTAGTACAATTACAAAAATACTAGAAACACAAGATATGATCAATCAAATCTCTAGCAATCATTTAGAGCATATATTCACAAAATAGTCAATTAAACTCTAATAGACTCTAAATATAAAATCAAATGTGCTAATCCTAGATCTATTCAACAAATGAGTTCTAGCAGATGATAAGACTATTAATTATGAAAATAAAGTCAATCAAAGCACAAATAGTCCTAGATAAGATGCTAGCATAATACAACTCACAATCATATGAAAACAAAGGTTTGATTGAAACCTAACTCACAATCAAGTTTCCAATTAATCACAACTAACATTTAATTGAAGATCTATCGCTCATCAACATATGTTCAAGTCAAATACACACAAGTAGGAAGAAGACCCAAGGTATTTGAACATTAGAATCAAGGAAATCGAAAGATAAACCAATACCTTGAGAATTTCGAGTACTTTCACGAAAATGATGGGATCCACCAGAAAAACTTGAACAAATCACTTTAAGGTTACTTGGAGATGATAAAGGACTTCAATACAAAACTGGAAATTTTCTGCACTACATTTTCTTTTTCCTTGGATTCAAATGAGAGAGAGAAGAGATATATAAAGGAGAGGGAACAAAAGAGCATGAAAGGACTAAAATTACCCAGTTTGAGAATGCTTCCTCGAGATGGCGCATGGGCATCTCAGGGCTGCGAGGAGTTATGGTCGGGATGGCCATGCGCCATCTCGGGCATGCACCATTTGATGGCCTTTGGCCATGGTGCACCTCCCTTGCACTCCTCTCTCGTTCTTCGACCGTTCTTTGGCCTCCGAACTCGGAATTCGAATTCGTTTTAAAGATTTCGAACTATAACTCTCTCATGGACATGGATATATAAGATATTCAACCCAAAAAATAATAATTCTACTCGATATATGAAGACGAAGACAATGTACACAACATGACTGGAAAATATCATAACTTTTGACTCGAAACTTGAAATCAATAGTATGAGTAAACAAAATGACTGGAACTCAATCAAGAATGTTTTAAGACTAAAATCAAGTTCAACATCCATGTTATCCAAGCATATACACATACAAACACAATCCACAAACAATTTCATGTTTATCAAGTTTAGCACAAATCAATCAACTTAACACAAATCTAGCTAAACTTGAAAATCAAATGAACAAACCACAAAATGATATCAAAATCATCTTAGTCATGCTTCTTAATCAAAAGGCATCAATTAATTAGAAGATCTAAGAAGAAAACTAAGAAGAAGATGATTTTACCAACAAGGATGAAAATTACGAACTGAAGATCTGATCACAACGAAATATATAGGCATCCTTTGGTTCTAAAAATTCTTGAGTTTTGTAGAAATCTTCAAGACACTCGAAATCGGTTTTTGAATCAAGTGATTCGGAGTTGAAATGAAAAAGTTATCACAAAAACAAAAATCAAAATGTTTAGAGAAAATTTCTGCACTTGTTCTTCAAATTCGTTTTTCTCAACTTCTTTAATGAATGAGGGGGAATGAGAGGTTTTAAAGAGAGAACAACCAAATGACCAAATTGCCCCAATTATTTAGTGCCTCCCTGAGATGGCGCGTGGGCATCTCGGGGCAGAGTACCTTTGGGGCCGAGATGGCCACGTGCCATCTGGGGATGGTGCAAAGTGATGGCTTGAGCCATCGCACCTCATCCCTTGCGCTCCTCTCAAGTTCTTCGGCTTTTCTTTGGCCTCCGAACTTCGAATTTGAATCTGTTTGAAGATTACGAACCAGAACTCCCTCACGGACATGGAAATTTAAGATACTCAACCTAGAAAATAAGAATTCGACTCGATATATGAAGACGAAGACAATGTAAGCAACTTGAGTTGAAAGTGTAGTATCTTTTGACTTAGAACTTGAAATCAATAGTATGAGTAACTGAAATGACCGGAACTCAATCAAGAATGATTTAAGACTAAATTCAAGTTCAAAATCCATGTTACACAAACATATACACATAAAAACACAATTCACACTAGAATGCAAACTACATAGAGATAGTCTCCAATCATGCATTTTCCAAAACATGTTACTTTAATTCCAAATGCATGAGCATTCAACTTCAAGTGTGTGAATATGTTATACCAAATGATGTGCTACGATGCAGGGACATAAATGTATGAATTGTGTGTGTGTGCTCATATAATGAAGCATAACTAAGCAGAGACACATATGAATGAATTGTGTATGTGTGCGCTTTTAATGATGCACAACTAAACAAGGACATATATGAATGAATTGTGTGTGTGCGCACCTACGCCTTGCAAGAGGAGGAAGAATCTTGATACCTTAGCATCCAAGTAAGCATATATCCTCTTGAAGATAAACTTTGCATGCAAAGTCGCTTTCCATCATTGAAGACCGATCTAATCACGAACCACCTACGCAACTAAGCAACTAAGCAATACAAACAAAGAGCGTTTTGTTATGGAATCAAGCCAACACAAATCTAAAACTTAAAAATCTCTCCCTTTGGCTATTCCATGACAAAACCTTAACCTCACCATACAATGATCACTCATTGTTGATTGCATTCTCACATCCTCACATTCCAATGAGAACCCTAAACTAACACATCTTCAAGTCTTCATGAGTCTTCAAGATTCTCCTCTTTAATCATCAAGGCACCTGTGAGACAAGCACTACCAAACAAACAGGAGATCTTCTACAAAGAAGATTGGTGAGATATATCCATAAAAATCAAACAAGAAATCATTTATGTCATATAAAAGTTCACTTTAAAGCACTCCCTTTAGTTCCTAAACCTCAGAATACAAGAATTCTGTACTCCCCCTTAATACAAGATTGTCAATAATCCATAAAGAGGTACATTTCTTCAACACATGGTAAGGTATACATTTCTCCCCCTTTTTGACAAGGAATAGTCATAAAGACAAAATATGATATTGTTTTAGCATATCTTCTTTGAATATTTGTCAAGTATTGAACTTCTTATGGCATGTAATTTTGTGATTTCATTTGGTTCAGAATATCTTTGAGATAGCATGTATTAAGGGGGAGATACATGATTCATTTTGGATTTAAATGTTTAATTCTTGCCAAAATTGTATATTGTCATATGTGTCTTTCTCTTGGATATGCTTTGTGCTTTAAGTTGATTTTACGTGGCTCTAAGAGAATATCAAGAAGAAGTTCAAGACTTGTTGAAGATTAGTCTTAAGGAACTAACTCATTGTAATGTGAGAGTGTGATTTTGTGACCAATCTTCATGTTGTAAGTTTTAGTATTTTGTATAGGTGTTTTGACATAGAATTTGCCAAAGGAGGAGATTGTTAGGTTTGTGAGTTATGTTAGCATTATTCTATATCAAAACAACATTTCCTTTGTATTGTTTAGTTGTCTAGGATTCATGATGATTCAAGCTTCAAAGAAGAAATGACAACTATTCAAGCAAGTTCAAGTCTTCAAAGGGAAAAGTACTTCATGATTCTACAAAGGTATATTAAGACCTTTCTTTTCTCTTTCAAGGCTTAGGCACACACATAAAATTCATCCATATGTGTCCCTGCATCGTTGTGCACCATTTAAAACACAATCCACACTAGAATGTAAACTACATAGAGATATTCTCCAATCATACATTTTCCAAAACATGTTATTTTCATACCAATGCATGAGCATTCATTTTCAAGTGTGTGAATGTGTTATAAATGGTGCACAATGATGCAGGGACACATATGGATGAATTGTATATGTGTGCCTAAGCCTTGAAAGAGAAAAGAAAGGCCTTAATATACCTTTGTAGAATCATGAAGCACTTTTCCCTTTGAAGACTTGAACTTGCTTGAATAGTTGTCATTTCTTCTTTGAAGCTTGAATCATCATGAATCCTAGAGAACTAAACAATACAAAGGAAATGTTGTTTTGATATAGAATAATGCCAACATAACTCACAAACCGAACAATCTCCCCTTTTGGTAAATTCTATGTCAAAACACCTATACAAAATACTAAAACTTACAACATGAAGATTAGTCACAAAATCACACCCTCACATTACAATGAGTTAGTTCCTTAAGATTAATCTTCAACAAGTCTTGAACTTCTTCTTGATCTTCTCTTGTAGCCACCTAAAATCAACTTAAAGCACAAAGCATATCCAAGAGAAAGACACATATGACAATATACAATTATGGCAAAAATTAAACATTTAAATCCAAAATGAATCATGTATCTCCCCCTTAATACATGCTATCTCAAAGATATTCTTAACCAAATGAAATCAAAATATTACATGCCATAAGAAGTTCAATAATGAAACAATTGGTGATCCAAAATGAATCATTTATCTCCCCCTTAATACATGCTATCTCAAAGATATTCTTAACCAAATAAAATCACAATATTACATGCCATAAGAAGTTCAATATTTGACAAATATTCAAAGAAGATATGCTAAAACAATATCATATTTCTCCCCCTTTTTGACATAAAATTATGCCAAAGAAAAAAAATGATATCTTGAGATCTAATAATGAAACAATTGTTGATCTCATATAATGTTCGAAGATGGATTCCTTACTTGAAGAATTTATTTATTTCAAGAATCTAGCTCCCATGTCTTCTCTTTTGATTCTAGTTTGCTTTTCCATGTTAACCTAGCAAAGGTTATTCAAATCTATACACCACAACAAACTCATCAAGGTATATTGAACCACAAATGAATAAATTTTACTCTTAGGCATATAGGTCATTTCTACCAAGTTGAACAATTGCATAAACAATCATATTAACCCCAAATATGAAGGAATTGGTATCAACGACAATCATATCAACCTCAAGCAAGAAAAGATTTGATTACAACCACAGCTACTATCATTCAAAGTAAGGAGGAATTTTCTGTAGTGACAATCAATAAAATTGATTAAAACGACAATTACTATCACCCTATGCAAAGAGAAATTTTCTACAACTATAACCAATTAGATTGATTACAACTACAATTACTATCGACCCCAAACAAAGAGGAATTCACTGTAACTATAATCAATAGAATTAATTACAATTACAATTACTATCGACTCCAAAACAAAGAAGAATTCATTGCAACTATTCTCATTTCAATTTCAAGAGTGAAGGAATTGATGGCAATCTCAACTACTATACAACCCTAAATAAGGAGAAGTTGATTGCAAATACAATCATACAATTATTACAAAAATGTTTCATGCATTATTTGTGATCAACAATACAAGGGCATATGGTAATACAAAGAATCATCATGCAAATCAAGAAATATGAAATATCATCTACAAGATTCATTATATCAACCAACGAATATGCCAACAAATATAAACTTGAAACATGTAAACATATCATAAAAGAGAACAAAGTCTAGCATACTATGCTTTCCCTTGACAAGTGCTCTATGTAAGATCAAGATAGAATAATGTTCATAATAAATCCACACAATAACACATTCAAGCTATTTTAAAGAAATCCAACAAAATAAGCTCCACAAACTATGAGAGATACACCAAGATTTTTCAATCTCTCTCATAATTCTTCTAAAAATTGCTAGAATATCACAATACTCTATAAGCAAATGTGTGTGTGAATTTTGCTTCAAGCATATATAAAAGGAGTGATTGTGATATCAACATGCAAACCATTTCAACACCTATCCTTATCATCCGAATTTTTGCTTTAAAGAGAATAGATTTCAACATATGAGCGTGTGTGTGCATGTGGGTCGTCATTCCATTTCTGTTTTTCAACCCGAGCAATCACAATTTTCAACTATACTCCATTTTAAGCCTTCCTCCATTTCTTTTTAGGCTTTGAATCAAATATTTTTCTTTTATTGATTCTTTTTCAACACTTCTTTGATTTTGCATACATAAACATAAATTCTTCATGACGGCTTTCACTCATCACAATGGTTTAGCCCTTTTCTACATTGGGCGGCTTCACAACCAAAGTGTGTAGCCCTTTCCATGAAGGTGCTCATTGAGTTCTATGTAGTTGCCGAAGCAAAATGGATACTAACCATAGGTCATCTATCATGTACTAAGCAATAAAATTTTAGATGCATCCATAGTCTACACATTTTCAAACTCAACTACTCAAACTTAAACATATAAGAGAAGCAAAGTGCAATTTTTGAAAATCAAGTTTTTTATGGCTCAAAAGCACATGATCTAAGAGCAATAAGTAAAGACTTATTCAAGATCATTACTTCTCTAATGAGTAGCTTTCAAAGAATATGAAGCTCATATTTTCAAAAAGTATGCCACTAATCATTCAAACAAGCATTTCAAGCATCATGAGTAAGATCAATGTGAACACATCACTAAAAGATCTTTAGAGAGCAAATGTCAAGAAGGACCATATGAATGTTATACTAGTTCTCTAATATGACATGCTATATGATGCAATGCAAGCATAGAAATGACTTTTTCCAAAAGTCTTAACAAGATAATCACCGAATAGATTTCATAAGAGTAACTTCTCAAAAGTTAATCAATGGATTTTGACTATCAAAATAAAGTTATGTGAGATAGCTAAGTTCGTGTCTAGACGTGGAGTATTCCAAGCTAGCTAGCTAGAATTCTCAACATGCTTGACACTTAGCCTTAAAGCTAACTCACATGTGCTACTTACACTAGAGGTAAAAGCACTCACTCTTGAACCATTTGTTCTTGGGTGAAATTTCACACAAAAATCATGATCATTTCTCATGGCAAAAATATATCTAGAAGATAAATCATCAACTATCTTCTCTATAAAGATATTACTCATGTAAAACACATCATTATTGCCATCAATAAAGATATCATCAAGACTATACATATGATCATGTGAAACACTCATTTTCACCCAAATCTTCTTAACTATTTTCTTGAAATGATTAAAATTATCACACATAAAATTCAAAATGTTATCATGCAAGAAAAATTCATAGAAGATTTTCACATCTCATTAGCATGCATCACATTTCCTAGTTTGCATCGTCTAATATACTCACGATAGTATAGCAAAATTAGCAAACCGAAATAAATTTTGAGATGTTACTATTTAGGTGAGAGTGTACCGATGGTAAAGACTCCTTAATTTCCTTGATTTTGCACTTGACCTTGGAAGACATGGCCTTTGAAATCCTCTTGTTCCTTAGTAACTTGCCTTTAGTTGTATGAGACTCCACTTGCTCATCTACAATGCTTAAGTCACTTGAATCTCCATGAAGATTACCAAAACTCTTTGGCGTTCATGATTGCCAACTCCTCTTCCTTGCCTTTGATCATTACCTTCAAGAAATAAAAACAAATTATTAGCAAAATCATTTGTTAAACTATCTAACACACGAGCCTTTTCAACCATCTTCTTTTCTAGACATTTGATCACTTCATTCTTCACTTAAACATCCTGTAATGCTTCATCTTTTTCCTTTTAAAGAGTCTGAACTCTTGCCATCAAGTAGAAATTGGTGGTCTTTGACATGCAATTCTCTTCATTGAGTTGCAAAGACAAGTAATCATGTATAGATCGATCATCCTCCGGAAAAAGCTTCTTCGTCTTTGCTTTTGTCACTAACTTTCTTTTCAAGCTTATCAACAAAATTGTTAGTAGACAAATGAAATATAAAACAAGAAGAACCTTTTTCACAACCAACGAGGGAGGATAACAAAAAATAAACAATTGTAGACTAGAGGTTGATATTCATGATTAGTAAATAACCTTGTAGATCCCGAATCACACTAACTACTTTAAGTGACCCGCTCTGATACCAATTGAAATAATGTGTACAAGGTTATACTTAACAACCTAGAGGGGGGGGGGGGGGTTAATAGGTTGTCTCTCACTTTTAACAAATTTCGAGACTAGTGACATAACCTTGATAAACATACAAATTAACAACTAACATGATTGTTATGAGAAAACAATATATTCATGTATGCTCAAATCTCCACTCTTAGTCTACAAAACATAAAACAAGAACCAATGTATCTTACGAACAAATATATTCAATGTAGACAAATTCCATAAGTTGTACTTAGAGTATTACAATGTGATACTTTACAACTTGAATGGAATATTACAAGATACAAAGTTATCTAACATACACAAACAATATTGTGTAAGGAAGTCAACTTACATATAAAGTTCTATCCACATTATTCAAATAACAATCACCAATATAAGAGAGATAGGGATAGAGAAAAGTTGATACAAGATATAATTTGGTAAACCTCCGAAGAGGAAACATCCACGGGTTAGTAACCACCGAAAACAAAATCCACTAGTAGATAAGAAAAGTACAATCTCTCAAGTGACCCCTTCACCTAGAAACTACCCTCCTATCCTACTCATGAAGATGTTGCCCTCATGCTCAAAAATCTGAGGCCTCACACCTCTTGTCAAGACTTCCTCGCTCACCCTTTCGGATCCTCAGGACCCTAGGCAAAACTTCTTGCTCAACTATCCGAGTCCTCCCAACTCTAGTCAAGACTTCCTCGCTCACCCTTTCGGATCCTCATGACCCTAGGCAAGACTTCTTTGCTTTACAATCCGAGGTCTCCAACCTCTTACCAAGACTTCCATGCTCAACACCATAGGTCTCACACCTATTGTCAAGACTTCCTTCTCATAAGGCATCTAGGTGATCATGAATGCAAAACGCAAACAAGCACACAACATAGAATGAGATGATCAACAAATTCTATGGAAACTAGAATTAATCAATGAGCACAAAAAGTATATTTTCTAGTTTACAATCCAAAAGTGACACCACACAAGATGATGCATGAGCATATGAAATATATGGATTAGGTACACTCCATGAAGATCTAGACATAGACAATAAACTTTATAAAACAAGATTGTCTAGATCTAATGCATGAATAAAAATCTAGAGCATGCCAAATTTCCAAACAAACACTTTAAACCTAGATTTTATTCATGTTACTAAAGCTTGAAATAAGCATGTTCATGAAGTACATATTCAAGACTTTAGTACTAACACAAAAATGCTAGAAACACAAGATATGATCAATCAAATCTCTAGCAATCATTTAGAGCATATATTCACAAAATAGTCAATTAAACTCTAATGGACTCTAAATATAAAATCAAATGTGCTAATCCTAGATCTATTCAAAAAATGAGTTGTAGCACATGATAAGACTATTAATCATGAAAATAAAGTCAATCAAAGCATAAACAATCCTAGATAAGATGCTAGCACAATACAACTCACAATCATGTGAAAACATAGGTTTGATTGAAACCTAGCTCACAATCAAGTTTCTAATTAAGCACAACTAGCATTTAATTGAAGTTATATCACTCATCAACATATGTTAAAGTCAAATACACACAAGTAGGAAGAAGACCCAAGGTATTTGAACATTAGAATCAAGTAAATCAAAAGATAAACAAATACCTTGACAATTTCGAGTACAATCACGAAAATGGTGCGATCCACCTTAAAAACTTGAACAAATGACTTCAAGGTTGCTTGGAGATGATAGAGGACTTCAATACAAAACTTCTCCAACTTGAATCACTCAAATCGTAAAAGAGATGAGAGAGATATGGTGATTTAAAGTTGAGAGAAAAAACCTGGAAATTTTATGCACTACATTTTCTTCTTCCTTGGATTCAAATGAGAGAGAGAAGAGATATATAAAGGAGAGGAAACAAAAGAGCATGAAAGGAACAAAATAACCCCTTTGAGAATGCTTCCCTGAGATGGTACGTGGGCATCTCGGGGCAGCAAGGAGTTGTGGCCGAGATAGCCGCGCACCATCTCGGGCATGCACCATTTGATGGCCTTTGGCCATGGTGCACCTCCCTTGCACTCCTCTCGCATTCCTCGACCGTTCTTTGGCCTCCGAACTCGGAATTTGAATCCGTTTGTGGATTACTAACCATAACTCTCTCACGGACATCAACATATAAGATTCTCAACCCAGAACATAAGAATTCAACTCGATATATGAAGACAAAGACAATGTACTCAACATGACTGGAAAGTATCATAACTTTTGACTCGGAACTTGAAATCAATAGTATGATTAACCGAAATGACCAGAACTCAATCAAGAATGTTTTAAAACTAAAATCAAGTTCAATATCCATGTTATCCAAGCATATTCACATACAAACACAATCCACACTAGAATGCAAACTATGTAGAGATAGTCTCCAATCATACATTTTCCAAAACATGTTATTTTCATACCAATGCATGACCATTCATCTTCAAGTGTGTGAATGTGTTATAAATGGGCACAATGATGCAGGGACACATATGAATGAATTGTATGTGTGTGCCTATAATGGTGCACAACGATACAGGGACACAAATGTATGAATTGTGTGTGTGTGTGTGTGTGTGTGCCTAAGCCTTGTAAGAGAAAGATAAGGTCTTAGTATACCTTTGTAGAACCATATGGCATCCTTTCTCTTTGGAGACTTTGAACTTGCTTTGACTAGTTGTTCCTTCTTTGTTGAAGCTTGAATCATCATAAATCTAAACAACAAAATCATTACATGTAAACATTATTTTGATATGGAATTAATGCCAACATAATCTAATACCTAACAATCTCCCCCATTAGCAAATTCCATGTAAAAAACTTATACATTTACTACAAATATAAAAATGAAGATAGGTCACAAAATCACTCCCTAACATTACAATGAGTAATATTCCTATAACTAATCTTCATCAACTCTTGAACTTCATCTTGATCTTCTCTTGAAGCAGCCTACAAATCATCTCAAAGCACAATGCATATACAAGAGAAAAACAAAAAATGGCAACATATAATATGGATAAGAATATAGAATTAAGTCCACAAATACATGTATCTCCTCCTCAATACATGCCAAAACACAAGAATTCTTAACCAAATCTTAAGACTAATTATTACATGTCATTGAAAGTTCAAAAGTTCACAAAAACAACATAAAAAGAAACTAAGTAACTAGCATCTCTTTCTCCCAATTTTTGATATGAAATGATGCCAAAAGCTAATAAATAAACCTCAAGACTCAAATACTAGCTACTTGTTCCACCAAAGAAAGTTGTGCGAGCAATTGATCTAACATAATGCTTGAGAGGTGGTCTTAAACTTGAAGCAATACATTCCTCCAACTCTTTTATCCTAGCATCTTGTTGAACAACTATAGCACTAAGTTCATCAACCTTCTCCTTCAATTGTATAGCCCAATCCGGAAGAATATTTGTGCTAATCACATGACTATCAACTTGAGAACTACAAAATAATCCAAAAGTATCACAAGTCTTACCCTTATTCTTATATGACATGTATGACACACGTTTATCACAATACTTTTCCAAGGGTTGAACTAACACATCATCTTCTCTACTCTTAACCCCACGATCTAAACATAATGAAGTAATAAACCCCGGTAATGCAAGCTTTTTATCACCTCTAGTAGAGAAAACCGTAATAGTAATATATTACATGAGAAGATCTCTAAGGTTTATAGGTTAATTAGTCACCAAGGCATACACTATTTTGATCTTGTCCTTATTCAACTCGGTTGAATTCGAAGATCCAATAATGTTAGTGCAAATGAATAGATGCCAAAATGCACTAGCCTTAGTTAACTCATGTTGACTAATATATGCTCTACCTTTCCACTCAAAAGAAGCATTGTCCCAAACAGTTCTACCCATAATATTTAGATTCTCAATGACATCCACATCTAGAAAATTAGAATCTATATCATTAGATAGCCCAAGAAACTTGTTAATGTTTTCCGGGTTAACTCTAAACACAACACCCCTAATTTCCATCAAAGCATCCAATAAGGTGGCATTTTCCCTATATTCAAGATAAAACTCTCTAACAAGAGTATCATTTACAACTCCTAACATGCTCACCCAAGATTCCCAATTTCTATCCTTTAAGCACTTAAGAACATAAGAATCTTTACACTTACCTAAGTCAATGTCTCTCTCTTGAAATATCTTCTTTGTTCCAAAGATCCCTAAATCTTTTGTCCTTGAAGCTTTGGATCCTTTTGAGGTAGACTTGGCTTTCACAACGGGATTCAATTGTTTTCCACTTCTGGAAATCTTAGTTCTTCCCATTTGTTCTTGTGTTATAAGATACTATATACATACAACAAAAATGAGTGAAAGACAAAACAAGCATATTAGTCACAAAGATATAAAACAAAGACATATGACTTAAGAATAAAACATCATGCAAGACAAAGATAGTAAGTAATATCTTACAAGTAATATCTTACAAGTATCATTAAGTCAAAATATGCCAACATGTAACAAAATGAAGCATGTGAACATATCATAATAGAGAACAATGTCTAGCATACAATGCTCCCCTTGATAAATGCTATAATTAAAATCAATGATAGCATAAAGTTCACAAAGATGTTTACATAATCACACATTCAAGAAATTTGAAGAAATATCAACAAAATAAGCTTCATATGCTAAGAGAGATAAACAAAGATTTTTCAAGTTCTCTCATAATTCTTCAACAATTGCTAAAATATCATCATACTCATTGTTAATCGAAAATTTACTCAGGGTGAGGAATTACAGCTAACACCCTCGAGACCACTACCACGAAGGTGGTGGCCGGGGTTGGTACCTTGTACCTTGGAGAGATCTTGTTTGAATATGAAGTATGGAGTGGTAGGTAGGAGAGAAGTCATCCCTCTCATCGGGCTTCGTGGTAGGTAGGAGTGGAGTCATCCTACCTGCCGGGTTTCGTGGTAGGTAGGAGACGAGTCATCTCATCCGTCGGGCTTCGTGGTTGGTATGGGATGAAGGGAGCTCGAGGTTCCCTTGCCGGTATGAAGAGGTTGATCTTGGTCCTTGTTCTCGATCAGGGTCTGAGCCCGTTCTGGTACCCTGAGCCCGGTTCTGAAACCCGATTCCTTCATGTAGTTCCCCAATCTAGATAACAAGTAAGAAGGGGGGCTTATCTAGCTCCAGTTTTGAAGGGCTTGATTTCTTCAATAGAGAGGATGCATGAGGGCTTATCAACTCCCTTCAAGCTGGTACAGGTGGTTTCTCCTCATCTTGATGTACGGTTTTGGCATGTAGATGGGAGGATAAGATCACTAGGTCCAACGAGGTAGGAATCTAGCTTGCACACATATACGCATGCATAATACAGAAGACAAATAAGAGAAAGACAAGTTTTATGTAGAGGGAGGTGGGCTGACCAAGGGGGAAAAAGCATAACGAATGATCACATGCTAAAAAACCCTGAGGCAGTATCCAGTGGAAGGAGGAATACCTTACTTATGTATATATCAAAGAATGCTCCGAGAAGCTTGCAACAATGGAGAAATAATACAACCATGCTGCTCCAGAGAGCTTACAACAATGATCGAGTGTTTACCGATACCGGTATAATCCTGGTAAAGGTACACATATAATGACGATGTAGAGAGAACTTTAAACGAATCATGTAGACTAGCCTAGGGCTGGTCGTTTGTGGGATTAGAGATGATATGTCTGTTCTCAAATGATCTTTCTGATCGATGCTATTACAGGTGTATTTATACATGGTGTAACTACCTTGGTGCACAAGTCTAGGAGTCTTGAATTGTTTTTCTTTCCTTATTAAACACAATTCTTCATTAAATGTAATTGATCGAATTATAGCTAATATCTTGGAGAATATGTGTTTGTTTCCTCTTCGGACTTTTCCTTTCTTGATATGTGGGATTTTCTGTTATAGTTGACTCCCAATAAGCGGTTGTGGAGGATATCTTAGAGGCGAAGGTATTTGTTTCCTCTTTGGACTCTTTTACTATTGGTGGCCATTAAAGAGTTAAATATACTCTCATTAATAAGGTTGACTTCCTCCATTAATATAGTTGACCTCATTAATAGGGTTTCCTCCAATAATATAGTTGACCTCATTAATAGGGTTGACTACCTCCATCAATACGGTTTGACCTCATTAATATGGTTGACTATCTCTATTAATACGGTTTGACCTCATTAATATGGTTGAATATCTCTATTAATACGACTTGACCTCATTAATGGTATCGTAAGTGTCATGAAGGTCAAACCTTTCTTCCTACGCTGTTTGGAGGAGAGCTTTGGTTTTATATGTTACTTCGGAGAGGTACTTTATAGAGGTTACCTGAGGTGACGCTTGATATTTCTTGATGGCGAGGTACCCTAGGTTCCAGTACACTAGCGGGGTCCCCAAGGAGCTAGATCGATCTTGCTGGTCTTCCCATGGAGCTTGTGCTAACCATTTTAGAGGTGAAATATCCCATAGAGTTCCAACCTTGTAGCTGGGAGCTTGGTTAAGCTATGCCGAGCTTTATCATGGAGCTCGACCTTATTATGCAGGATTCATGGCGGGGTAACGGGCTTTAATTGGAGAGCCTGAATGCATGCAAGGTGTAGAGAATGTTGATTACCTCGCCCTGCTTCTGCGGGGTCGTAAGTTACCTTGACCTAAAGGACCTCCATTCCTCGCTAAGTAGACCCAGATTTGGACCCATGCTTGAAGGCTGCAAGGTGGAAAATTCTTCTTTGGTCCCTAGCCAAATTTCGCTATTAACACAAGTCCCCTTCAACTTGAACACCCATACACAGTTGGGGTTGGAGTCAGAATCTTGTACTACATGAAGAATTATGCTTGTAGCTTCTTACTGGTAACCAGAATCACTCCTATTGTTTGGCTTAACGAACCGAGGTACTTGTCATTCCTTTTTAGGAATCTTGGTACATTAGGCGAAGAAGATCCTGGTAGGCAACTAAGGCCACTTTCTCACCAGGTCTTTATACATAGGCGAAATATAGATGAATTCGGCATACCTGTAAAATAAATGAGCGACGACGGACCACAGAAGGGGATATTCCATTTATGGAATTTTTGATGCTCTAGTCAGTGTAAAATCTGGTAAGCGAGGAAGGTCACAAACCGTATTGCTCGATCATGTCGGATGAAGCTCTAGTGGCTAATCTGAGAGCCTGAAATTTCTGTTCCAAGAATTAGTAGGCAACTATGCCACCCAGACATTTCCTGGCGGGGTTGGCCTGACCAAGGCAGCAAGATGACCTTTTAGTTGTTCTAGTCTCATGATCTAGCATGCAACTATACTCTTACGCTCAGATTCTTCTTGAGGGAGTTCACCCGACCAAGGCATCGGGAACGGTAGCTACCTTAGTCTTAGGATCCGGATGGCAACTATGCACTTATACTCAGATCTGTTTTAGACATGGTTGGCCTGGCCATGGCGGCAGGATAACCTTTTGGTTGTTCAGGTCTCGTGATCTAGCTGGTAACTATGCTCTTACGCTCAGATCCTTCTTAGGAGAGGTAGCCTAACAAAAGCATCAGGAGTGCTATCTAGCTATTTTCTGGTCTCGAGGCAATCAATGTCAAAATACCATGTCGTTCCTCCGGAGGGATTAATCCGGTCTAGGGAATCAGGAGGGCTATCTAGCTATATCCTGGTATTTTGATCCGGATGGCAACAATGCACTTACATTCATATCTTTCTTAGGGGAGGTCACCCGACCAAGGCATCCGGAGCGCTATCTAGCTATATCCTGGTCTCAAGATCTGGATGGCAATAATGCTCTTACACTCAGACCCTTCTTAGGGGTCGTAGCCCGACCAAGGCATCATGAGTAATATCTAGCTATTTCCTAGTCTCGAGATCTTGATGGCAACTATGCTCTTAAACTCAGATTCTTCTTAGGGATCATAGCCAGACCAAGGCATCAGGAGCGCTATCTAGCTATATTCTGGTATTTTGATCCGGATGGAAACTATGCTCTTACACTCACACCTTTTTTGGGGGTCGTAGCCCGACCAAGGCATCAGTTGCGCTATCTAGCTATTTCCTGGTCTCGAGATCTGGATGGCAACAATGCTCTTACACAAAGATTCTTCTTGGGGGTCGTAGCCCGACCAAGGCATCATGAGCACTATCTAGCTATTTCCTAGTCTCGAGATCTGGATGGCAACTATGCTCTTACACTCAGATTCTTCTTGGGGATCGTAGCCCTGCCGAGGCATCAGGAGCGCTATCTCGCTATATCCTGGTATTTGATCCAGATGGCAACTATGTTCTTACACTTAGATTCTTCTTGAGGGTCGTAGCCCGATAAAGGCACCAGAAGTGCTATCTGGCTATATCCTGATATTTTGATCCGGATGGCAACAATGCACTTACAATCAGATCCTGCTTGGGGGAGGTCACCCGATTAAGGCATCAAGGGTGATGAGGGGGCTTCCCCAATCAATCCCTGGTCTCGAGATCTGGATGGCAACTATGCTCTTACACTCATACCCTTCTTGGCGGGGGGTGGTGCCCGGTCGAGGCATCAGAGGTAGTGAAGGGGCTTCCCCGACAAGTCTCTGGTCTTGAGGAGATCACTGTCGAAATACTATGGTGATCCTCCTGGAGGGAGTAATCAAGTCCAAGGCATTAGAAGGGCTATCTAGCTCTTATAGTCAAGGCGATCACATGAGATCTATTATGGATACCGAAATCGAAGGTTATGTAAACTCATGCTGAGCCGATACAAAGTTGTATCAATGCATGGTGATATTGGTTGATAACCAGTCTCACTCTAGGAGCTTTTTTTAGAGTAGAATCTCTTGAGATTATCTGCATTATGAATGTAGATAGTAGATGGCTCTTCGCAAAAGATGTTTTTTATTACGAACTAGGGGAAATGGTCTCATGCTAGGGTCATCGCCCCTCTTACTATAGTACTGAGAAAATATTGAGCTTCTAGTCCCTAAGTGATGTAACCAGTTTGGAAGTCCGCTTGGGGTAGATGAGAGTTTTCAACAATCATAATGGAGCTCGAGGCCCCACTGTGAACGAATCAGGACCTTTGGGTGCTCCCCGAATGGATCGAGATCTCGATGGTTTACTAGGGCATTGGAAGGCTCAGTACAAATGGAGAGGAGCCATCAGTATGATAATCTTTGAGAGCAAGCTGGTGTTTGCTAATAAGGCAAGGAGGATGGTTACTTCTTCACAACCTTTTAGGTAGAGCTCTACTTCTCCCCTTTGACTTAAGAGTCATTGATGGACGAAAGAGGGAAGGGATTAAGAAGAAAGTTGTTGAGATGGTTGTGTATGTTCCCATCGTAGCTGGCAAGTCTTAGGTTGCTGAAGCAGACCCGGGCTCAAAATAAGAGGAAGCTTCTCCCTCAAATAAAGGCCACAACTAAGGTTGTTGTTTATATGGCAGATGAGCCCCGTTGATCCAGAAGTAGATGTTTCGGATGGAGAAAACTTCTTTCATAGGGAAGTCAAACCAAAAGGAAGAGGAGCTGACCACGGTAGTGAGGGGCGCAGTTATTCTGAATGAAGACATGACCAGAATTAAGGTAATCATGGCTAATGTGCAGGTAACCAGAAAGTGGATCCAACATGCATATGATGTGGAGAGACTCGGGTCCATGTGTCGTGCCATGTGAGGATTGCTCTAAATGAGGAGGTAGCTCTTGAGGGAGTGGTTTAAACTCTACATGGCAGTGTGGCTACCTTGGAAGCCAATGTGGGTGCTTTATTTGCTGAATGATGCCTCTGTGTTGCTTGATAGAAATCTCAAGCTCTTCTTCCCTCTTCCCTGATCATCATTGGAGGATGGATACCTTGAGTAGATCACAGAGAAAGCTGAGAGTTACCTGGGTCAGCTTCGACTGAAGCCGGACCTCAGATGATGAGGAAGACTTGATTCCCATTTCAACTTTAATATCTAGTCGTGTTGTGGTAGGAACTACCTTGAAGTCATCTGCTGATGTAGATGCATGGAGGGCTCCAAGCCCGC
This sequence comes from Dipteronia dyeriana, assembly GCA_032871835.1. Classification (NCBI taxonomy): domain Eukaryota; kingdom Viridiplantae; phylum Streptophyta; class Magnoliopsida; order Sapindales; family Sapindaceae; genus Dipteronia; species Dipteronia dyeriana. The sequence goes on from CM065297.1 coordinate 85,460,253, forward strand.
CTACCTTTCCATAAGAATCATCCAAAGTAAAGGTTCAGTTTGATCTTTCCAGAGAAATGGTGGATGTGGGTTGCTACAGAGGTTATGGATGTAGGTGAAGCTTCAAACCTACGTGTCTGTCTGTCTGAATTTGTCCGTCTGAATCTGCCAAGGAGGTAAGGATTTCGATCGCCCTTACCTAGGAAAGAGAGGTCCATACTGAAGCCATAATGATTGAAGAGGTTCTGATCATTCCAGCTGAAGAGGTAAGGGACCGAGCTGATTCAGGCTAACACGACTAAGGTTGTGGAGCTAGATCTGAGGTAGCAATGCTAAGGGAAGGTGGTTCTTCCTCTACTCAAGCAGTAGGACCAGAGAGGAAGTAGCTGCCATTATCGATAAAACTAACCTGGGGTGTGGATCGAGACCACGGTGGCTCGCTAAGGCATTGATTGGTTCGATACAAATAGAGAGGAGCCACCAGCCTGGTACTACATATGAGGAAGCTCCGGGCTTTATAGCAATGCTGCTATTACTCTAGAGGCTTACCTAGTTACGTAAGAGGCCTTACCGAATGTGGGAAACCTCTCAGCTCATCTCGAATGAACCAGGACTCCGATGACTTGTTAGGGCGTTGAATGGCCCTATACAAATGGAGAGGAACCATCGACCTGGTACTAATTACAAGCTCTAGGACTAACAACGGTGTTGCTGCTGCTCTAGAGGCTTGCTCAGACACGTAAGAGGCTTCACTGAATATGGGAAGCCTCTGGGCTCATCTAGAAATGAACCGGGACTCCGGTGGCTTGCTAAGGCGTTGAATGACCCGACATGAATGGAGTAAAACCACCGGTATAATGCTCTTTAGAAGTAGGTTGATGCTGCTAAAGTCGAGCTTGAGTAGACCAAGGGGATGATGATCAAGATAATGAGGGGAGCAATCATCTTGAGCAAAGTCATGATCAGAGCTGAGGCAATCGCAGATAAGATGCAGGTAGACAAAGAGCGGATGCAGTGTGCATATGATAAAGAAAGACTCGAATCCATGCTCTGTCTCGTGTAAGGACTGCTCTGAAAGAGATCATGGATAAAGCTAAGAGTTTATTAGGTCCACTCTCACTGAAGCCGATCTATCTCGAGCCACATGGTGCGCTGATGATGAGGAGGATATGGTTCCCATCTCCACATTCATGCCAAACCGTACTATGGTAGAACCTATCTCAAAGTCCCCTACTACAAGGTAAGGGATGCATGAGGGGCTTCAAGTCTGCCTACCTCTCTGTCTGAATCTGTCAAAGTAGAGGTCCATATTGGTGTTACCAAGGTAGGAGAGGTAAGAGAGGTAAGAGAGGTAGGAGATATCTCGATTGATCCAACTAAGGAGATGGAGGTCAAGGCTGATCGAAGTTGATCCAACTAAGGTGGTGGAAGCTGGCTCCGAAGTAGCAGTGTTAAAGGATGATGACCCATGCTTCAACCAAGCAATGAGACTAAGGAGGAAGAAGCTACTACTGTTGAGAAGACTAACCAGAGAGGTAGATCGGGACCAAGGTAGCTCGCTAGGGCGATGGATGGTCTCATACGAGTGGAGAGGAGGCAACGACCTAGTAACTGTCTAGAGACATGCTTAAGATCCTAGAAGTTTCCCGGGAATGAGAGAAGGCTTTGGACCCTTCCGAAATGAGTAAGAACCATGGTGACTCACTTAAGCATTGGATGGCCCAATATAAATGGAGAGGGGTAACCTGTCTGGTACCAGTCTAGAGGCATACTCGGGATCCAAGAAGCCCCTAGCAACTAAGAGAAGGCTCTAGACCATGCTAGAATGAAACAAGAGCTCAGTGGCTGACTAGAGGGTTGACTGACCCTGTATAAGAAGTGAGAAGCCACTGGGCCTTGCAGCAGAGCTGCTACTTAGGCATATAGGTGGCCTTACCAAATATGGGAAGCTTCTAGGATTTCCTCGACCAGATCAGGCTTCAGTGGCTTGCTAGGCGGTGAATGACCCGGTAAACATAGAGTGAAGCCACCGATCTTGTAGCGTTGCCACTGCTCTAGAAGCTTGTTTAGGCATGTAGGTGCCTTACCAACTATGGGAAGCTTTTGAGAACTCCTCGATCAGATCGAGCTTCGGTGGCTTGCTAGAGTGGTGAATGGCCCTGTAAACATGGAGCGAAGCCACTGGTCTGGTACTTGTCCAGAAGCATGCTTGGGATCTTTAAAGTCCCTTGTAATTGAAAGAAGGCTCTGGACCATACTGGAATGGACTGAGAGTTCAGTGGCTCACTTAGGCGTTGACTGGCCTGGTGCACGAGGCGTGGAACCACTAATCTTCTACAGGTCGTGCTGCTCTAGAAGCTACACAACTGAGTTGGCTTCTTAGATTCATGATTCGACCTGTTACCGCTATCTAGGAGCTTTTGAAGGGTGAATACGATGACATGAAGGGTTCCGTATGACCAGGTCCAAGTCCAACGGATCTACTGGATAAGAGGTCTACTGGTAGCAGAGTAAATCTTCTATAAAGAAGCAGGAGCTGTGCAATTCTACTGTATAGGAGCTCTCGATGCAGCAAAACGGTTCAACTATATAGGAGATCTTCAAGCGGGGAGCTACTGTATTGGAGCTCCACGATTATCTGAGCAGGTTCGCTTCATAGTAGTAGCATAATGAACTGGTTCCACCAGGAATTCCACGTAACATATTTGTTCCACAATGAATGAAACTCGTTAAATGATAAAATGAGCATCACATGCGATGCATAGGCGATATAGACAAGTATGAAGAAAGAACACCATACATAGTAAATGATATTCCATGAATAATGAATCGGTAACCTCGAAAGTATAATGATACACATGTAGAGACATAGAGGCTTTCAAAAAAGGTGTGGGAACTTCCCAGAGACAGTGCTAGAAAGTGTTAACCAAAAATTTGCTAAGGGTAAGGAATTACAACTAACACCCTCGAGACCACTACCACGGAGGTGGTGGCTGGGGTTGGTACCTTGTACCTTGGAGAGATCATGTATGAATATGGAGTATGAGGCGGTAGGTAGGAGAAAAGTCATCCCACTCATCGGGCTTCGCAGTAGGTAGGATTGGAGTCATCCCACCTGCCGGGCTTTGTGGTATGTAGGAGATGAGTCATCTCATCTGTCAAGCTTCGTAGTTGGTAAGGGATGAAGGGAGCTCGAGTTCCTATGCTGGTATGAAGGGGTTGATCTTGGTCCTGGTCTTGGTCCTCGGTCAGGGTTGGAGCCCGTTCTGGTACCCAGAGCCCGGTTCAGGAGCTCGATTCCTTCATGTAGTTCCCCAACCTAGATAGCAAGTAAAAAGGGGGGCTTATCTAGCTCCAATGTCGAAGAGCTTGATTTCTTCCATAGAGAGGATGCATGAGGGCTCATCGACTCCCTTCAAACTGGTCCGGGTGGTTTCTCCTCATCATGATGTGCGACTTTGGCATGTAGATAAGAGGATAAGAGCACTAGGTCCAGCGAGGTAGGAATCTAGCTTGCACTCATATACGCATGCATAATACATGAGACAAATAAGAGAAAGACAAGTCTTATGTAGAGGGAGGTGGACTGACCAAGGGGGGAAAACATAACGAATGATCACATGTTAAAAAACCCTGCGGCAGTATCCAGTGGAAGGAGGAATACCCTTCCTTATGTATATATCAAAGAATGCTCCGGTAAGCTTACAACAATGGAGAAATAATACAACCATAGTGCTCCAGAGAGCTTACAACAATGATCGAGTGTTTACCGATACCAGTATAATCCTGGTAAAGGTACACATATAATGACGATGTAGAGAGAACTTTAAAAGAAACATGTAGACTAGCATAGGGCTGGTTGTTTATGGGATTAGAGATGATATGTCTGTTCTCAGATGATCTTGCTAATCGATGCTATTACAAGTGTATTTATACATGGTGTAACTACCTTGGTGCGTAAGTCTAGGAGTCTTGAATTGTTATTCTTTCCTTCTTGAACACGATTTTTCATTTAATGTAGTTAATCGGATTGTAGCTAACATCTTGGAAAATATGTGTTTGTTTCCTCTTCGGACTTTTCCTTCCTTGATATGTGGGATTTTCTGTTATAGTTGACTCCCAATAATCGGGTGTGGAGGATATCTTAGATGCAAAGGTATTTGTTTCCTCTTTAGACTTTTATACTTTTTGTGGCCATTAAAGAGTTGAATATTCTCTCATTAATGGCGTTTATCATCTCATTAATAAGGTTGACTTCCTCCATTAATATAGTTGACCTCATTAATAGGGTTTCCTCCAATAATATAGTTGCCCTCATTAATAGGGTTGACTACCTCCATTAATACGGTTTGAACTCATTAATATGGTTGACTATCTCCATTAATACGGTTTGACCTCATTAATAAGGTTGACTATCTCCACTAATACGATTTGACCTCATTAATGGTATCGTAAGTGTCATAAAGGTCAACCCTCTCTTCCTTCGCTGTTTGGAGGAGAGCTCTGGTTTTATATGTTACTTCGGAGAGGTACTTTATAGAGGTTACCTGAGGTGACACTTGATATTTCTTGATGGCTAGGTACCCAGGTTCCACTACACTTGCGGGGTCCCCAGGGGAGCTAGATCAATCTTGCTGGTCTTCCCATGGAGCTTTTGCTAACCATTTTAGGTGTGAAATATCCCATAGGGTTCCAATCTTGTAGGTGGGAGCTTGGTTGAGCTATGCCGAGCTTTATCATGGAGCTCAACCTAATTATGCAGGATTCATGGCGGGGTAACGGGCTTTAATTGGAGAGCCTGAATGCAATCATGGTGTTGAGAAGGTGTTGATTACCTCGCCCTGCTTCTGCGGGGTCGTAAGGTACCGGTACCTAGAGAACCTCAATACCTCTCTACGTAGACCCGGATTTGGAGCCCTGCTTGAATGTTGGAAGGTAGAAAATTCTTCTTTGGTCCCTAGCCAAATTTTGCTATTAACACTCATAAACAAAGTGTGTGTGAGAGAGATATGCTTCAAATATATATCAAGAAGTAGTTTGATAATCAACATGCAAACAGTTTCCAACAACTATTCATCTTAAGCTTTTTCCATAAAAGGTCAAACCGATTATCATCTGGAATTTTTGCTTTTAAGAGAATAGATTTCAACATATGGGCGTTTGCGTGCATGTGGCTCGTCATCCCATTTTTGTTTTCAACCTGAGCTCATTTGATTTTCAACTATACCTCTTTTTAAGCCTTCCTCATTTTCTTTTTAGGCTTTGAATCAAAGAATTTTTCTTTTCATGATTCCATTTCAACACTTCTTTGATTTTTTTTTTTTTAACGTAAACAAAATTCACTTCATGGCGGCTTTCATTCATCACAATGGTATAGCTCTTTCCACTATTGGGTAGCTTTCACAACCAATGTGTGTAGCCCTTTCCATGAAGGTGCTCGTTGAGTTCTATGTATTTGCTGAAGCAAAATGGATACTAATCGTAGGTCATTTTAAATGTACTTAAGCACAAAAACTTCAAGGTGTATCCAATGTTTACATATTAGTAAACTCAACCTACTAGCAAAACATATAAGAAAAGCAAGGTGCAATTTTAGAAAACCAAGATTTTATGGCTCATAAGCACATGATCTAAAAGCAATAAGTAGAGACTTATTCAAGATCTTTACTTCTCTATTCAGTAGCTTTCAAAGAATATGAAGCTCATATTTTAAAAAGTAATGCCACTCAATATACTATACACAAACAATCATCAAAGTTAAGATCAATGTGAACAATATCACTATCAGATCCTAAAATAGCAAATGTCAATGAGAACCATATGTATGCTATACAAAACTCTCTAATACGACATTATATGAGATGTATATAAAAAATTGAGTCAAAAGATGAATATCTAAGAGAACATGCATTAGAGTATAAAGATACCTTTTTGTACATTATATTCACCAAATATCATACTTCTGCCCTTTTTATGAGCACTCTTGCCTTGAATGTCCTCATGACAACAAGTTGACGATATTTCACAACAAGAGTATAAAAAGCATAATATCTCAACTCAATCAACACATATATCAAAAGAACTTCTCTAAAGTTTACCAACAAATTTTGACCATCATAACAAACATGCTGTGAGATAACCAAGTTCATATCAATACATGGAGTATTCAAAGATAGCAATCAAGAATTCTAAACACAATTGATATATTGCCTCAAAGGTATCTCACATGTGCTTCTTATATTAGAGATAAGAGCAATAACCCTTGAACTACCTATTCTTGGGTGTACCTACACAAACATTTCCAATATCATCCTCGACAACAATATTAAATCTAGAGTAAAGTCCTTCAATGACTTGATTAACAAGAATATCATTAACACACTCTTCCTTAAGATTTTCAACACAAGCTTTGTCAAGTTGAACAAGATTAGTATTCTTTCTACTCCACAACCTCTTCTCATGCTTAGCAATTTTATCATGTTGTTCAACATTCAAATCCTTAGCATGTTCAAGTTGAAGTTGAAGTTGAATCTCCTTATCTCTAGATTCATTTCCTAATTTGCATTTTTCAATATATGTATAACACCTAGGCTTAATGTGACCTATTGTGTTGCAATAGCGGCAAATTGGAATAAAAGATGAGATTGTACCTTTTGGAGTTGAACTAGCTTCACTAAGAATTTGCCAAGATACCTTGTTCGCCAACTTCTTCTTGGGTTTTGATCTTCTCTTCTTGTGTGGTTTCTTATCAATCACGACTTCATCCAAGTGAGTAGGAAGTGGTGCTTCCAAGAGCTTCTCTTCAACTACCAAGCCGTCTTCACCACTATAATAGTTAACAAGATTCCTAACACTAGACATACTAACTGAATCATTCACTATGTCCTTAATGGCCTCCTTAGCCATGTCTATCTCTTCCATTAATTCTTGTTCTCTCTTTTTCAAAGAAGATATCACATTATCCTTCTCAAGGTTTATCTTTTCAAGTTCTCTAAACTTCTTCATAATATCACCTTTCTCACCAAGAAGTCTACGAGTGACAATCACAAACTCATCTAGTTGTTTCTTGATCAAATCATCCTTCTCAACTACCTCTCTTAGAGCATTATCTCTATCTTCTTCAAGCTTCTCTATCTTGGCCAACAACTCGAGATTAGTAGGATTGGAACTAGAGCTTCTATGATGATTTGTATCAAAGTTCTTGTTCAAAGATATTGTACCATCAACATCTAATGGAGAATGAGAAGCCGCTAGAGCTACAAAGTTGCTCACCAACTCTTCATCACTTGAAGACTCGCTACTAGAGCTTTCATTATCACTATAGTTATCATCACTCCAAGTAGGTGCCAACACTTTGCCTTTCTTGCCTTTCTTAGATGGCTTCTTGGTGCACTCACTAGCAAAGTGACCGAAACCATGACAATTGTAGCATTGAAAACCTTTCTTGTTCATGGCTTGACTATTCTGCTCATTCCTTGGAGATGATGTTTTCTTAACTCCCTTTTCTTTTGAAGACTTGCCTCTAGGCTTGGCATTCTTCTTTAGAAACTTCTTGAACTTTCTAACCAAAAGAGCCATCTTTTCATTTTCATAATCACTCTCCTCCTCAGTAGCATTGAGAGTGATTCCCTTACTCTTAATCTTTGGCTTCAAGCACATCTCATAAGTTTGGAGAGACCCAATCAACTCATCAATGTTCATGCTATCCACATCCTTGCTTTCCTCAATGGCCGTCACCTTTGATTTAAATCTCTTAGGAAGAGACCTAAGGATTTTTCAATTTAAACGCTCTTTTGAGATAGGTACTCCGAGTGCTTGACATTGGTTAGCAATGTTAAAAAGCCGGAATTGGAAGTCTTCGAACTTTTCTTATTCACCCATACTTAAACCTTCAAATTATGATGCCAACATTTGAAGCCTCGATTTCTTCACCGCTAAGGTTTCCTCAACTTTTAGAGTATCCCAAGCTTCCTTTACGGATTCAAGATTTTAAATCTAGGAGAATTGATGCCCATCAACTCCTCCAAAGATGGCATTCATAGCACGATGATGCCACTTAGCAACCTCAAACTCATTAGTTGTCCATTCACTCCTTGGCTTGAGTATCATGGTTCCATCCTCTTGAACCTTTGTAGGAGGACTATAACCTTCTTCCACTACAATCCAAGCCCTTTCATCAATAGAGCGGATGTAGGCTTTCATCCTCAACTTCAAATACCCATAGTTAGTGCCTCGAAGTAATGGTGGCCTAGTATTTGAGGCACCTTCCACCATTACATCATCTTGTAAACCCATGACTTCAAAGGCTTTGTAAAAATCGTGAATTATCACCTGAACTCATACTAAGTACAATCTAGTGTCTAGTGTCCTGCTCTGATACCAATTGAAAATACAAATACGGTTAAATGCTCAAGGCTAACCTAGAGGGGGGTGAATAGGTTAGGTACCTTTTTCGACTCCCTTAGAAACAAACAAAAGTTTGTCCCTCTAGATTGCTTGTATCACAATATATATATATCAATTAAAGACACTTAACCAATATATAAAACAAGTAAAGTGTGATACAAACAAGTAAAGTGTGATACAAACAAGTAATCATAACACATACACAATCTTTTTTATAGAAAGGAAGTCAACTTACATAAAGAGTTATATCCATAGTATTCAAATAACAAATATAAATATAATAGGGATAGGGATAGAGAAAAGTGGACACAAGATATAACGTGGTAAACCTCCAAAGAAGAAACATCCACGGGTTAGCAACCACCGGCAAACAAAATCCACTAGTAGGTAAGACAAGTACAATCTCTCAAGTGACCCCTTCACCTAGAAACTACCCTCCTATCCTACTCTTGCAGATGTCGCCCTCTTGCTCAACAGTCCGAGGCCTCACACCTCTTATCAAGACTTCCTCGCTCACCCTTCCGGATCCTCAAGACCCAAGGCAAGACTTCTTGCTCAACTATCCAAGTCCTTCCGACTCTAGTCAAGACTTCCTCACTCACCCTTTTGGATCCTCACGACCCAAGGCAAGACTTCTTGCTCAACTATCTGAGTCCTCTCGACTCTAGTCAAGACTTCCTCGTTTGACAATCTAAGGTCTCCCACCTCTTGCCAAGAATTTCTTGCTCAACAACATAGGTCTCACACCTATTTTCAAGACTTCCTTCTCACAAGGCATCTAGGTGATCGTAAATGCAAAACATAAACATGCACGTAACATAGAATGTTATGATCAACACATCCTACGGAAAATACTAGACATGAGCATGAATGCACAAAACAAATGTAGTCTTGTCAATCATGCATGTTTAGTCTATATAGATCATGTAAGATATGTTCAACATTAATTACAATCTAGATACATGCATAGATCTAAAACTTGAATCATAAGATATCTTCAATTAACACATAATCAAGTTTAAATCTCGTAAATCAAAAACATGCTAAAATCATGTGACAAAGTCATTTAGATTAAAGCTAAAGTTCTAGAGCATATTCCTATTCATAGATTCAACAAAACACATGAATAGCTCAAAAGAACACAAGCACATGTATCATTGTGATTTTTCGGCCAAAGAGAGCCTAATACATGTGAGGAACTATTTTTCACAAAATCAATCAATCAAAGATCATCAAATATTCCTAGAATCAAAGCTAGCACAATACAATCCCAAACATGTGAAAACATAGGCAAAATCAAAACCTAACTCAACATGTGAGATTTTAATTGAAACTCAATCTAGCTCTAAATGAGTTCAAAACTCAAATCAAAACTATCACAAGACATATATTTATGTTGAAGAAGAAAGCCCAAGTCAATTGACCAAGTTTTAAAAGAAAACTTTGAGAGAAAATCAATACCTTAGTTGATTTTGGTGAAGTCCAGTTTTTATGAGTTTAGACTCCAAAAACAGCAATAAAACTAACTCAAACCTTCAGAGAAAAGATGTAAGATGAAGAGAAAAACACTCTCAACTTTGAATCACTCAAATCGGAGTTCAAATGAAGAAGTTATGGTGTTTGGAAAGTGAGACAATATGGAGAGAAAATTCTGCACTCAAGTTTTAAATTTCTTCTTAGAATGAAATGAGGGAAGGGAAATATAAAGGAGAGGGAAAGAATAGAAGCAAAAGGACCAAAATGCCCTCCTTTGAGAATGCTTCCCCGAGATGGCCCATGGGCATCTCAGGGCAGCAAGGAGTTGCGGCCGAGATGGCCCTGCGCCATCTCGAACTTGCACCACTTGATGGCCTTTGGCCATGGTGCAACTCCCTCTCCCGTTCTTCAACCGTTCTTTGGACTCCGAACTCGGAACTTGAATTTGTTTGCGGATTAGGAACCATAACTCTCTCAAGGACATGGAAATATAAGATACTCAACCCAAAAAATAATAATTTGACTCTATATATAAAGACGAAGACAATGTGTGCAACATGAGTTGAAAGTGTAGTATCTTTTGACATAGAACTTGAAATTAGTAGTATGAGTAACCGAAATGACAGGAACTCAATCAAGAATGATTTAAGACTAAAATCAAGTTCAATGTCCATTTTATACAAACTTATACACATACAAACACAATTCACACTAGAATGCAAACTACATAGAGATAGTCTCCAATCATGCATTTTCCAAAACATGTTATTTCCATACCAATGCATGAGCATTCATCTTCAAGTGTGTGAATGTGTTATCCATGGTGAACAATGATGCAGGGACACATATGAATGAATTGTATATTTGTGCCTATAATGGTGCACAATGATACAGGGACATAAATGTATGAATTGTGTGTGTGTGTGCCTAAGCCTTGTAAGAGAAAGATAAGGTCTTCGTATACCTTTGTAGAACCATATTACATCCTTTCTCTTTGAAGACTTTGAACTTGCTTTGACTAGTTGTTCCTTCTTCTTTGAAGCTTGAATCATCATGAATCTAAACAACTAAATCATTACAAGTAAACATCATTTTGATATGAATTTAATGCCAACACAATCTAAAACCTAACAACGTGGTTTGCAGGTTCGAGACTCCACTCATCATTATAACCGACCTGGGCAAACAATTTGATAATGCCCGATTCAAAGACTTTTGTGAAGGTTTGGGGATCGACCTCAAGTTCGCTTCAGTAGCCCACCCTTGACTAATAGGTTAGTGAAGTCCACCAACAAGACTATCACAAACCTGTTGAAGAAGAAATTACAACAGAAGAAAGGAAAACGGGCCGAAGAGCTCCCTGAGGTTCTCTGGGCATACCGGACTGCAAAGAGAACAGCTACCAGAGAGACACCCTACTCTCTAGCCTTCGGGGTTGAAGCAGTCCTTCCCATTGAGCATAAATTGACCTCATTCAAGGTGTAATACTTTAAACCTGAGAGCAATGAGGTCAAGCTCCGATCAAATCTAGACCTCTTAGAGGAGAAATATGACCGAGTAGCTGGGAAAGTAGTGGTATACCAAAGCAAGATAGCCAGGTATTTCGATAGAAATGTCAGAGCCTGAAATTTTGAGGGAGATTTGGTTTTTAGAAAAGTGACACTGAACACCCGAAAAAGGTCGGATGGAGTCTTATAACCCAATGGGAAGGGCCATACGTGATAAAGATAGTGATCCGTAGTGGGGCCTATAGGCTAGAAGACATGGATGGTCGGCCCATCGACCATACCAAGAATGATGATCACTTGAGGAAATTCTATCCTTAGGTAAGGGACTCTAGAGCAGACTACCTCCGTTTAGGTTTCAATAAAATTCTCAACAATAGTGTACTCCATTTTAATCATTAATAAAGTCTACTGTTAATTTCTCTATCTCCGATTGTATTCTCCATGAGCTGTTAGTTTCTCTAATTACGTTCTCCACGAGCAAGTTCACCATAACCACCTCGAGACCAGGGATTGGTAAGGAAAGCCCCATCTATATCCTTAATGCCTAGGCCGAGCACCAACCTTCACCAAGAAGGGTCTGAGTGTAAGAGCATTGTTGCCATCCAGATCTCTAGACCAGGATATAGCTTGATAGACCTCATGATGCCTTGGTCGAGCTATCACCCCCAAGAAGGGTATGAGTCTAAGAGTATAGTTGCCATCAAGATCTAGAGACCAAGATATAGCTTGATAGCCCTCCTAATGCCTTGGTGGAGCTACCACCCCCAAGAGGGGTTTGAGTGTAAGAGCATAGTTGCCATTCAGATCTAGAGGCCAAGATACAGATTGATAGCCATCATGATGCATTGGTTTGGTTACCACCTCCAAGAATGGTCTGGGTGTAAGAGCATGGTTGCCATTTAGATCACAAGACCAGGATATAGCTTGATTGCCCTCCTGATGCTCTAGTTGGACTACCATCTAAGAAGGATCCAAGTGTAAATAATAGTTTTGTTTACAGTGTCGAGGTCGCCATGACAGGATACCTTTCCGAATGATGGGAGAAGAGGTATCTATGTCGTTGCTACACAACCTACGTCTAATTATTATACATTCGATTACTACTAACCGTTGGTTTTCATGAGTGTGTGATTTTTTATATCCCCAATTTAAAGTTTGAATAAGGAATTATCAAGGATACGAGATACATTGCAAGGGGACTCCACCCAAAGATATAAATTCCTACCAAGTGCTGGCAATTGGAGCTAGATGTCTACTCAGCTAGCAGGCTTACACTTAATAGATTCAAAGTTTTTCTTTACTAGAGTTAAGTCAAGATTATTTCGGAGGCAACATCTAGGTCGAGGATAGGAATGAAGCAGCGAGTTATCAGCCAAGTTTAAAGCTCATAATCAGGACCAATCAAAGCAAGCATGAAAGAAATCGTAACAAGTTTTCATTAATGATAATGGAACCTATCCCCTTGAAGGGCTACACTCATCATTCAGGGAGCCCAATCCCCTGATTTCGGGCTACACTTAAAGAAGAAGGTTAGATAAAGTTGGTCATGAGTAATATGAGGGGCCTACTCCCCATTCCGGGCAATCAAGATAGGCCATATCAAGCTCTGACTTCCTTCTGGTCACCTCTAGCTGCTCAACCACCTTACTGGTCCTTGTCTATCGCTCCTCCATCCGTGGTTACTCACCGAGGTTGGCCATTTCTGTCACCCCATATTCCTGAAGCTGCTCATCTTCTTGTTGCTTTGCTTGGTACTCCTCCAAGACCTCATTAGCTATGGCCATAACCTACGGGGGGATGGTCGCTTCCCAAGTGGTAGCCGCTGCCTGTATTCCACCATTCTCCACCTCTAACTCTATTCTATGAGGTTCTTCTAAGAGGTCTCAGGCCTCCTCCCAGGCTTCTTGTTGGATATCCCCAGGCTGCGTGAGCTGAACCTCGCTTGAGGATTATTTGTGACCTAAGACTTAAGGGATTGGAGGAGGAGGGGGAATATCTGCCATAACAAAATGTTTCCCGGCTCCAACCATGCTAGAAGATCCCACTAAATCACCATCGGGACGAGACATCTCTACAACCTTAGCTATGATCTCCTCTCTATTCTAGTTGACAATAGTGGATCTGTCGAAAGGAGAAGAGAGAGCTTCTGTAACTTGATATGAGGCATAAAAATACCCATCACTGAAGAAGGCATCCACCTCGACTTGCAACTTGGCCACATCGGCATACAAATTTTGGTTCTCGATGTCCAACATTTTAGCCTCAGATTTCTAAGTATCCTTTTGCTTAGCCCGACATTCAGAGTGAAGGGTTTCTTGATCATATGACTGTTTCAACCTCTCATGGTCGTAGTGAAGCTCGACCAGCTCTACCTCTATCCCCCTCTGGCTAGATGTCCTGTACTAAAGCTTGAGCCAGCACTAGGAACCCCATGGCCCCCTCAGTTTTAGCCTCACTTTTAGCCACATGGTTATGAAGAGAGGCTACCTAGTGACCCTTAGCAACATTGAACTTGAAAGCCTACAAATTGAAAAAAAAAAAACTAAAGTTAGGAAATAGTCAAGCTAACCATTACAAGAAAATAAAAAAATATGATTGTTACCTCAGCCAAAAGAGCGGATCCCTTAGTGATCAGGATGTCCACAGGTGTTGAAGCCATCAGGGAAACAATACCACCTAGGTAGACTACGATAAACCACCCCAAGACCTTATAAAGCATGGTAGAGCTCGATTGATAATGTGAGCGAGCGGGAGGGACCTTCTCAACACCAGCCTCAGGGTCCTATGAAGCTAGAGGAGTTAGGAACGTAGATAGAGAGGTAGAAACATATGGTATACTAACCGTGGGGGCAGTAAAAGTAGCACCAACAATGGGGACAGCTAAAGAAGGAGCAGTCAAAGTTGCATTATGGGCATGAGAAACAAAGGTCCCCTTGCTTCGTACCTTGGTGGCCCGATCAAACTTTCTTTCACTCCCGGCTCAAGGGTAGCTCCGACCTTGACAACCTTGGAGGGATCGTCATTCTTGATGGGTACCTTTTCTAGCTTGTCCATAGGGTGCCCGCTGGCCCTTTCCCTACTTTGTTCTCCCTCCTCCAGCATTAGGGAGTCATCTTTTGGATGATTGGCGGGCTCCTTATCTTCTATGGTCATCCTATGTGTTTCCACATCCTGGATCATTGTAACTTCACAAACTATTTTGCTAATGCTGTTGGATTGGCAGACACTGCATAGCACTTCCTGGCAACTTATTGGTCACCACATACCTCCTTTACCTTGTCCCCTACTGGAAACTTGAGGACGTTATGGTAGATGGACAAGATTCATTTCAAGGAAGAAAAGAATGGTCTTCCTAGTATCAAGTTGTAGGCCGATGGGGTATCAACCATAACAAAGTCTATCATAAGATTTTGTTAGAGAGGTACGGTTCCAACGATCATTAGGAGGATCTTTGATTCCATTGGTATGATTAAGTTCCCAGTGAATCCATACAGTGGGGTTGTGCAGCTATTGTTACACCACTGCTTCAATTTCAACTTTTCTAAGGTATCTTTAAAAAGGATGTCGATGTTGCTGCCTGTTTTGACGAGTACACGGTGGATCACGCAATTGGCAATCTGTATTGTAATTGCCATGGGATCGTCATGAGGTTGCATGGTGTTGTAGACATCTGCATCAGTGAAATTAATCTATGTTTACTGGAGGGGCTAGCAAGGCTCTGGTCAACCTTGAAGATACCCTAACCTTCATCTACACTAGGAATCTTCCTCGCGTGGTTTTTTTGGAATTATTGGAGGTGCCAGCCAGAGTGAGCCTTTCGCTGATGGTATGTATTACCTAGACTTGCTGCATCAGATCCGTTTGATCCCTTTTTCTCTTCTCAGGGCACTCGCGGATCTCACCTTGTACTTCCTTTCCAGTCTGAATATTGTCCCTAACCTGCTGCAAGAACTCTATCAAACATCCTCCCCTTATCAGAGCCTCGATCTGGCTGAGCAGGTTATAGCACTTTAAAGTGTTGTGACCCACATCTTCATGGAAGTCGCAGTACTTGTACCGGTTCATCTTATCTACAGGGGCTTTCATAGGTGCAGGCTGCTGTAGTAGCCCCATATCCCGAATGGCAAGATTGATTGTTTCACGAGATGCATTTAAGGGGGTGTAGTGATCATACCCTCTCTCATCTCGCGTTACAAAGGCTACAGTCTTGGGAGGAGGTAAAACTCGTGGAGGGGTTCTCCTTGCTGGATACCTATCTTGCTTGGGTTAAGAGGCAGGGAAGCGGTATGTCGACATATTATGAGGTTTGTTCTTATTTTTCAATGCTGACTCAGGTCTTAGAGTTTCCTTCTTCTAGTTATTCGTCATTCTCATATTGTCATGCTCCATCTTAACCTTGAGTTGTTCGTCAATTTTGACTTGCTCAAGAGTCTGGTTTTAGGCCCCTTGATAGGTCTCGGGAGGTCGCTTGGCAATGGATGGGAAAAACTTACTCGCCCATAGGTTCCGTTGGAAGTTGGAAATAGTCTCTTTCCCAGCGAAGACTCCCATTTGGATGACTTGTGGAAGCATTCCACGTATGACCGGAGTGTCTCACCTCGTTCATGGATCATATACTACATGTGTATGGGATCCTTTGGACGCGGTTTGACCCCTTGGAACTACGAGTAGAAATATGTTGATAGTTTTTTGAAAGTGACCACGCTACCAGCAGCCAGCTTCCTAAACCAAGTCTTTTCATAGTCAGTCAATGTGGTAGGGAAGTATTGGAGCCCCGTTCACCGGTCACGCAGCGGAAGTAGGTTTTTAAAATTTTTATACAGATTATAAATGATTTGGAACCAATGAAATTAAGATCGTAATTCTTTCCAGAACTAATACATATCAATTCTTACAATAATAAATAAATATGTATATACAAGAAATTTTAATCAATATAAAGAGAAGAAAATCATACCAACATTTAGAGGCTCTTTCTCTTTACGTTATGCTCTTGTCTAAACCACTCGATCTTCCTAGCTATCTCCTGGGACTAGTAACTATGTGTGGGCACCTCATGATCTCAGGAACTTGAATGAAGTATGTAGAGAAAAAGACTTGAAGAAACTCTTTCTTCGATATCAGTGCACAACACTTGCACACAAAATATGTTCTTTGTGCAACACTTGCACTTTTCTCTCTTTTTGGTGTTATTTCATGGACACATACTTGCAAAAAAATCACTCACACACACTACGCTAGCACAATATATCTTATGCCTCTCACACACAAGCCCACAGGTACTTATATGTATAGTGATCTGTGTTGACCAATGGTGTTGCTTTTCTTTAGTTAATATATGTGTTCACACGCACAAAAAAAAAACAACAACAACAAAAACTAATGTCTGTGATTTTGTGTTGTTGTATTTGAAATATCTTCACGCAACAAAGTAATTGCATACCAAATACAAAACCCTTCTTTTGATTTTTAAAACTCTTTTTAAAAACCAATATTTCATATCTTTTAAAGAATATATAAATCATATATATATATATATATATATTGTTTTTTTCCTTTTTCATTGATATCTTGTTTTGATCGGTTTTCAAAGAATATATATCAGATATATATTTCCTCTTTTAAAAACCTCATGATATCTTTTTATTTAAAACAAATCTTTATTTTATTTTTATTAAAAGATACTATCTATTTTGAATTTAAACTATTAAAATTCAAAAAATTAAATATTTAATAAAATAAAATAATCACATTATCTTATTTTATTCAAAAACAAATATCAACAAACATCCTCCATTTAGTGATTAATAACATACTTAAATAATCTCATTATTTAATTTATCTTATCACCATTATTCATTAATTAAATAATCTCATTATTCAATTAATTTTCTAAATAAATACGTGTCACGTTCGTAACACAATTAATTGGACAATCAAATTAATTAACTGTAACTCTTGTTACCTAAATCGATCAAGCTAGCAAGGGGAACTAATGGACCCACAATATTTTGAGCTCTAATAATCCCCAGAATCATTAATTAAACTCTTTAATTAATATTCTTTGATTATTAAATCCGATGTTATTCCACTAAAATCCCGAAGCAACACTTTCTCAACTACAGACGCTTTTACACAGACCGATACAACTCGGTATCCATCGATATAGCTATTACATATGGTGTGATCCTCCACAGTAGTTCATAATTAGAGCTGGGTCATAATGTCCGTTATACCTATCTAATTACATATGTCCTTTAAGTGCCATTGATTCTCTAATGGACAATAAATACTATTTCCTCATGGAATTAGGAAAGCGCTCATATTGTCCAAGCCCTGAATCAACCCTTAAAGGAACTACCATCTACTTCTCACGAGTGAATTCCACTTTTGTGTACAAACCTTCCCAGTCTCAAGCCAAACCGCAATCCCAACATACAAAGTATTTTGATCAAGAAATACATCTGACCTCACCCATGGTATATCAAAGACAACAATCTAACCTGAAGGAGTCGATAAGACACTCAAGATTAAGATCACCCATATATAGCCATCATTAGTTGATATATATGAATGTCATCGGTAAAAGGATCTTGGTGAGAGATTCAAATAGATCATGGCCCAGCCCTATACAGTCACATTATACAAGGTGCCTCAATTCCCATATCTCATATGAATGATTCAGGATAGAATCACCGTACATTACAGAATGGACCGCAACTATAGATTAACCACAAATAAAGTACCCAGCTTTATTTTCTATCTATGGACTCTTTAGGTTGCACGTCTCTTACTATATACATCAGTATATGACACTCATATACATAGTTTAAGATTACGTCTGGCAATCCAGGATGTTAATATGCACAAGTTATAAAATAAATAACACAACAAGAATCAATTGAACCTTTTCTTTTATTTATTTCATAAATCCATTTAAAAATTACATCTTTAGGGCATAAACCCCAACAATCTCCCACTTGCACTAAAGCATGTGAGGCATGTATCATAACCCTAGACCATCTAGGTGACCCGAAAACACTTTAGTCGGTAAGGTCTTCGTAAATGGATCCGTATAATTGTCTTGTGAGGCTATCTTGGTAACAATCACATCCTTACTCTACACTATCTCTCTAATGAGATTATACTTTCTATCTATATGCTTTCCTCTTTTATGGCTTCTTGGTTCTTTGGAATTAGCCACAGCACCACTGTTATCACAATAAAGTGTGATAGGCTTATCCAGATCTGGAACAACTTCCAGATCACTCAAGAACTTATAGAGCCAAACAACCTATTTAGCAGCTTCACAAGTGACTACATATTCAGCATCCATGGTGGAGTCAGCAATGCAAGATTGCTTGATACTTCTCCACACAATGGCTCCGCCACCTAAGCCGAATACTGATCCAGACGTGGATTTTTTAGAATCCCGGTCTGATTGAAAATCATAATTTGTGTAACCTACGGGATCAAATCCTACCCATAATACACTACCATATAGTCTATTGTTCTCCGAAGATACTTGAGAATTGTCTTGACATCCACCCAGTGATCTAATCCTGGGTTGGACTGGTATCTACTGACTACTCCCACTACATAACAGATGTCCGGTCTTGTGTATAACATAGCATACATGAGACTACCTACTGCCGATGCATAGGGTACATGTCTCATATCCTCAACTTCTTGAGGTTTCTTAGAACACTGTTCCTTAGACAAGTGAACTCCATGCCTAGAAGGAAAATTACCTTTTTAGGAATTCTACATAAAAAATCGCACAAGAATCTTATCGATATATGATGCCTGAGACAATGTTATGAGTTTCTTCTTACGATCCCTTAGAAGTTGGATCCCTATAACATAACTTGCCTCTTCTAAATCTTTCGTTTGGAATTGGCTAGCCAGCCAGCCCGTTATATCAGACAAAATTCCCACATCATTCCTAATGAGTAGGATATCATCTATTTATAAGACCAAGAAAACTACTTTCTTGTCAATGATGCGCTTGTAGATACAAGGCTCGTCGATGTTTTGCTCAAATCCATAGGTTTTGATCACATCATCAAACATAATGTTCCAAGATCTAGATGCTTGCTTAAGTTCATAGATGAACCTTTACAGCTTGCAAACCTTTTGCTCTTCATTTGGAGACACGAATTCCTCTCATTGCATCATATAGATTACCATTCAAGAATACAGTCTTGACGTCAATTTACCAAATTTCATAATCAAAATAGGCAACAATTGATAAGAGAATCCTAATAGACTTTAAAATGGCTACTGGCGGGAAGGTCTCTTCACAATCGACCCCCTCTTTCTGGCTATAACCCTTAGCCACTAGCTTTGCTTTGAAGGTCTCTACCTTCCTGTCTACTCCTATATTTCTCTTGTAGATCAACTTACACCCTATGGGTTTTACCCCATCCGGTAAGTCTACAAGATCCCAGACAGAGTTAGAGTACATGGACTCCATCTCGAGATTCATGGCTTTAAGTCATTCCTGTTTATCTAGATCTTCGATTGCATTCTTAAATGTCAATGGATCATCCACACTATTAGTAGAGACAACACATTGTCCCTCACCTATACAAAAATAACGTTCAGGTTGTCTTACAACCCTCTCACTACGTCTAGGTTATAGTGTATCCTGATCAGGAACCATCTGACTCTCACATGTTTATGGATCAACAACTTTTCATGACAAAACACTAGTCTCACCAGGCATTAACTCATTTAATACAATCTTAGAATGAGGTTTATGGTCACTAATATAATTGTCCTCAGGAAACGTTGCATTTATCGATACAAATACTTTGTTATCTTCGGAACTATAGAGGTGTCCACCTCTAGTCTACTTGGAGTATCCTACAAATAGGCAGACAACAGACTTGGAGTCTAGCTTTCCACTTCTGTTCTTAAGCACATGTGTTGGACACCTCTATATGCAAAAATGTCGCAAACTAGCTTTACGACCATTCCATAACTCTAGGGGAGTCTTAGGAACAGATTTGGATGGCACTACATTCAAAATGTATGTTGTTGTTTATAACGTATATCCCCAGAAGAAATTTGATAATGATGAGAAACTAATCATAGATCTTACCATTTCCATCAGGGTTCCATTTCTCCTCTCCGCTACACAATTTTACTGAGGTGTACCGAGAGCCGTGAGTTGGGAAACTATCCCATGCTCGACCATAAAGTCTTCAAACTCTTGGTCAAGGTACTCACCTCCACGATCTGATTGTAGTGACTTAATTGTCTTAGCTAATTGATTCTCAACTTCAGCTTGGAATTCTTTGAACTTTTCAAATGTTTTCGACTTTCTTTGCATTAGGTAGACGTATCTGTATCTTGAGTAGTCATCTAAAAAAGTGACATAATACTCATAACCACCCCTAGCTTTAACATTCATCGGTTTGCAAACGTCTGTATGTATAAGCTCTAGTGGTTCTTTAACTCTAAGCTCTTTTCCATTAAAAGGTCTCTTAGTCATCATACCTTTAAGACAAGATTTGTAGACAGGTAAAGTGTCAACCTTTAACTCACTTAAAGGTCCGTTTTTTACTAGTCTGTCTATCCGATCAAGGTTTATATCCTTAGATGCCAAAGATACGTGTCATTATCTGGAGACATTTTATGTCGTTTAGTTTTTGGTTTTTCAACCTTAAACATTTTGGTGTTGAGCAGTGCAATATGTATTAACGTTCTTAACACATATACATTGTTTTCATTAATTCCTGAACAAATATTCAGACTATTCTTTTCAATAATAACAGACTTATTATTAAAAGAAATAGAATACGATTGTTCTAACAATTTAGAAACGAAAATCAAATTCCGTGTAAATCCTGGAATATAAAAAACATTGTTCAATAATAAATAACTAATATTATTACAAAACTGTAATCTTATTGCTCCCTGTGCTTGGGCCGATACAACATCCCCCGACCCCACATGCATTGAGAATGCTCATTCCTCTTGCTGTTTCTAAGAATCAATCCACTACAAAAAAGGACAAACATGGTTAGTGGCCCCCGAATCAACTATCAAACGTGAAGAATCATCTTCCACTGAACAAGATTCAAGAACAAGTAAATCATATTTACCTTTCATCTTTTTCTTCTAGGCTTCCTCCTCCAGGTACTGAGGACAGTTCCTCTTCCAGTGCCCAACCTTGACGCAATGGAAACATTTTCCTTTGCCTTGGTCGGTGGAGGCTCCCTTCTTTTTTCTTTGGCCTTTCTTAGGTTTGGGATTACCCTTCACCTTCCCAACAGACCTCTTCCACTTTTTATTATTTGAGGAGAAAGACGGTTTGACAACATTAACCTCACCCATCTTACCCTTGTTATCCTTAATCAAAGACTCAAATGTAGCAAGCTCATTGAGCAACTGTGTAAGACTAACTTGTTCATACCGTAGTTGCTCTTAAACTAATCAAAACTCTTCATAAGAGTCGTCAGTATGATGCTCACTTGACTGGGTTCATCAATGGCCCTGCTATTGACTTCTGCTGTGTTGAAGTAGGACATCATGCTCATGACATGTTCCGGAACTGACGTACCTTTTCTCATACGAGCGAGCATAGCGGAATGAACAGCTTCGTGTCACTTTTGCTCGTAGGGCTGCCCAAACATAGCTTGCAATGACTCAACTATTTTGAATGTTAAAGTCATTGCTTCGTGCTTTGTGACAAACACGTCTGTCATAAAAGCCAATAGATATGTTCGGCCCTTTTCATCGGATGAGACCCATCGCTCGTATGCCTCACGAACAGTTCGTGTGGCACTGACAGTAGGTACTGGAGGACATTCCTCCGTAAGCACAAACTTGAGGTCTTTGGTGATCAATATTGCATTGATGTTAAGCTTCCACTTAGTGTAGTTATCACCATTTAATTTGTCGTTTGCGTGAATTTGAAGTAATACAGAAGACATGATTGCTGAAATAAATAAAAAATTCATTCAGTCATTTATTTTAAACAAGTGCAAGTGCTTTGGCATAAATTTAAACATGATGCATGAACATGTTTAACAAACTAGAACTACCAGTTACTATACCACGACAATCCAATATACCACAAAAAAGTGCCACCGTAGGGTCGGTCAAGTCTTTGCATGTTGGACTGAGACATTCTCAATCAAATAATATTCTAGAATAACTCTTATTCCATATCATTTAATCATCGTTTACTCAATCAGGTATTTAATTAACAAACTTAATCAAAACCTTCGTGAGTGTAACCCACCAATTCAGATCTCACGAGCTTAACTCGAGAATTGCTGCCTTAGGGTCTGTCAATTCCAAAATACCCTCAGAAATCCTATCCGTTAGGAAGTCAAACTTAGTATTGACCTTTGTGGAAACCTTCCTTAGGGAGGACGAAAGGAAAGCCGTCACGAAGCCCCACTCGGATCTCACAGTGTTAAACTAATGATGGAGACTGCGGGATATATATGTCATATATCCCTCTCCCACTCACTATTTTAAAATTTTGGTTTTCTATTATCCGTTAATGCACCTAGACTCTACAGGATCAAACGACCAACTTTAATCAAGTTATCTAGCGCATTAACTACGTCATTATTAGAAACAAATTCTAATTAGCAAATAAATTATTTATTATTTTTAACTATTAAAAATCTAATATATTAGAGAATAATATAAACCTAATAAATAGTTTACAAAGGCTTATATTATTATGTTAGTGCTTACTAAGTTTTAACTATTAAAACTATAACACTTTATTCGGTTCATTTATTATGAGGTGATTAATCATGTTAATAGCAAAATTTGGCTAGGGGACCAAAGAGAAATTTTCCACTCTCCTAGCTCGAATCAAGGCCCGAGTTCACCAATCATTGAACCTTAGGCAAGCCATAAAGCTGCCCCGCAGAAGCGAGGAAAGGTCGTCAGGCTTCAGAACTATCAGGAATGAAGCTCTATAAGACCTGGTTGAGCCCCTCATACGGATATTGGTATTCGGGTAAAGCTCGATGTGTGGTTATCCGGGCTTCTCGAGATCACCTATCTTTGAACCTCGGTTTCTGGGGCCTGATTGGTTTCGAAACCACCATGTGAAAGCAAGGAAAAGGTCACCAAGCTCAGGAGGCATCTGAAGTGAAGCTCGACATAAACAAATTGAGCTTCTTTCCGAATCAAGGCTTCTAGTGGTCGAGATTAACTTTAGCCAAACCAAAAGCCCGCCAACCTCTACAGAAGCCCGCTATCCTCTCCAGACATAAAAAGGGTGCCCTTAAAGGGATCAGATTCACGTTATAGCTATGCTCCAATTTGCTAAAGAAAGCTTGAACCTATCTGGATATGAAAGAGGAAGCCCGTCTAATCAGTGCTACCCCCAATAAAGGCCCACAAGGCTGTGTCGAGCTTTAAAGAACCAAAGAGGGTTATGCCAAAGCTTATGGGACCAAAACTAAGGTAAAGGTGTACCTCACTCAGCGAAAAAACAAACACCTAAGTCGACAACCTCCATGAAGAATCATGCCATGAATACTCACAAGATCATATCTACACTCCAACAAACATTAAAACTCTATGTACACGTAAGGCAAGAGATTGAGTCCAGAAAGGAAACAAACTAATCTCCACCAAAGATATTCTCGAATCCGTTATTAACTCAAAGTCAATGATTTTTAAATAAAAAATCCTACCTGATAAGGGGGGAAGGGATTCAGAGAATCACGGCAGAAGATCCACAAGTTTAAACCATTCAAGCCAGGTATAAAGGTGCCCAAGCATGATCGACGAAAGAAGGGGAAAAAATTTCGATAAAAGAATAGCGACATAGAGAATTGAGAGTACACGAGAGGAAGAGAGGGTTAGAATTCAACCTAAATTCTGTAATCATAACACGACCCCCATTATTATCTACTCTTGGACAGGCACGAGGTTGCTACCTTACTGTATCCTAGAGAGGTTAAGAGTGTTTAGGAGTTTATTTGTACAATATTCATAGCTGATAAAAAAGTCAATACATTCCCTTCTTCATTGAACTTAGATTCATATATCCATCTTTATGCAATCAGGTTAGGTGCCTAAGGTACCAACCCTGGCCATCGCCTACTTGGTACTGGTCTCGAGGGTGTTAACCTGAATTTCTCATCTTGAGTAAATTCCCCGTTAACACTTTCTGGCGCCGTCTGTGGGAATCGAGCCCACACCGTAATTTTTTCACGTACAAGTTTGTTGCTTTGCACTAATATTGAGGCTTCACTCTTCTAAAGGACAACCCAAAACCTTGGGACTTCAATCTGCCCCCTCAACATAGAAAGGGTAAAAAAGGGGAAAGAAATACAAGCACCATAAGCCAACCTCCCATAAGCCAGGTGCAAAGCAGGCTCCAACTCCTCTGGCGATGGACCCAACTATGATCAATCAATATGCAGCAGTCATTGGGGAAAATGTCCACCTCCGCATGGCTGCATAAGGAATTGATCCTCAATTGGAAAATCTTGGAATCCGAGGAGAAGAGAGCTGACTTGCTGCTAGGCATCCTACTTTCGATCAGCTGAGACCCCCTACCGATCCCTGCCAACCATAGGACAGGGCCTATGACTTTCATCTGGGAAAGTATAGGGCCCATGCCCTCAGTCCCGGATAGGCCAACCAACTATCGACCTAGATAGGTTAAGTCGGCAACCGACATTTCGCCTGTTGGAATTATGCTCAATAGCAAGAGTGTAATAATGTATTTGACAATCTTTTCGTATTAATAAAGTGATTTCTAGTTTAACAAATCTTATAGCATTTATAGTTTAATTACTATAATTGTCAAAAGTAAATAATCATAAGGTCAAAAGACTATGAGAAAAGAAGAATTTTTCATACATCTAGATATATATGAGGTAGACACAATTCTTTAGTTAGTCTTGAATAATATTCACAACTTAAGATAAAAGGTTGGGCGCCATTATCTTGTCAAAGTTGTAGATTCTTTTGCTAGCATTTGAATGGGATCAAATGTGTTATGATGCGTCTAAAATCATCAAAGTGTGGTGTCTTTGGCAAAAGAATCTAGTGCACTGGGTGCATTGAATTGGATCACAATGAAATACTTTATCTAGAACCGTCAATGGATAAAAGCTTTTCAATTGAAGAAAATTGGAGAGTCTATCTCATTCCTAAGATAAATGATGGACTTGTGGTTACAAGTGTTATCATTTGAGCTATCAATGAGTACGATTTTATAGCATAGTCTATCCTCGATAGTTTAGAGGTTTTCATTTGTTAATCGATAGAGAACTTCATTCATAGATATGGACATCGTGGCTCCATTTATTAAATGAGAGTAGAATATCATCATATGGATGTTTTGAGGTATTGGATATTAAATCTTAACGTTAAGTTTTCAATAGCATCTATTGAAACACTGCTTTTGGACAAGTCAAAATATCCAAGTTCAAAATGTGGTCATATGAGTAAATATGGTAACTTGGAGAGCTATAGGCGGTCTATGAGCTCTTGGCGATTACTGATATTCTTTACGAGGATAAACTTTCTTCAATAAGGTTGTCTAGGGTATGAATGAGTAACATCAACTTATTATATCTTTATTTAAGAGTTCAATTTTAGTTCTTTGGTGGAATGAACTAAAATTAAATAGATCGGACCTAAGTGATTCATTTGTTGATTGTTATTGAGTTGTGTCTACTGGAGCTTAAATTTAGATAGCCCGCCAATATCCCCAATCCACATGAACTTGCATGGATCACTTGATATATTCTACCGAACCAATTTAGGGGTCCATCTAGAATTGTATTTGTTAATAGTAAAATTTGGCTAGGAATCAAAGAGAAATTTTCCACTCTCCTAGTCTGAATCGAAGCCAAAAGTCGACATTTATGAGACCCCGAGCGGACCTTAAAACTATCTCGTAGAAGCATGGAAGGATCGGTGGGCTTCGAAACTATCGTTGATGAAGCTAGGCACGACCAGGTTAAGTCCTCATGCAAACACTAGAATCCGGGCTTCTTAAGGCTACCTATTCAGTAACCACGATTCCTGGGGTCGGACTCCAAAAACACCTCTGGAAGGCAAGGAAGGATCGCCGAGCTTAAGAAGCACTCGAAGTGAAGCCTGAAAAGCAAAGCAAGCTCCCACCAGGTTAAGGCTCCCCAAGGTCAAGCTTAACTCGTACCTATAACTGGAAGCCCACCAACCTCTCCAGAAGCCCGCTGTCCACGCCAGAAAAATAGGAGAAACAGGAACTCTAAGCGAATCAGGCCTTTACTACATCCCAAGAATGTCTACATGGGTGTCCATCCCAAGCTCCAAAGGACAGAACCTAAGCGTAGATCTACCTCACCCTACAAAATAACGAGCAGCTAACTCGATGACCTCCATTAAGAATCATGAGATGAATACATACAAGATCATATCTACGTTATAACGAACATTAAATTATGCATGCGTGTAAGACAAGAGTTTGTTTCCAAAGAGGAAACAAACTTATCTCCACCAGTAATAATCTTGAGTCCGTTATTTAATCGAAGTCAACGATTTTCAAATAGAGGATCCCTCTTGATAAAGAGGGAGCAGGTTCAGAGAATCAAGGTGGGAGATACATCCATTCATATTAATTCGACCATATATAAATATGCATAAGCATTTTTAAGAAAATGAGGAGGGAAAAAATAGAGTGAAAGAGAGGGAGAATTACGTAGGGCCTAAATTCTGTGTTCAAAACACGGCCATCGTCATATCTACTATTCGACAAGCACGAAGTTACCACCTTCATTTTTCCTAGAAAGATGATGAGTGAACGTGAGAGATTCCTGTATGCCATGAGTGATCAATAATAAAGTTCTCATTCGTCATTGTCTTTCAAATATTCATTACTATCTATACAGGTTAGGTATCAAAGGTACCAACCCCGACGACAACCTTTGTGGTAGTGGTCTTGAGGGTGTTAGCTGTAATTCTTCACCCTGAGTGAATTTTCGGTTAACACTTTTTGGCTTCGTCTATGGGAAACTCCCACACCACCATTTTATATTCATAAGTTTGTTGTTTTGTAGTAGGTATGAGGCTTCACTCCTCCCAAGGACAGACAAACGCATCGGCACAACATTTCGATGCATCGACACTAAAGATCCCAAAGAAAGGAATAAAATCCGGGCTCCATAGCCAGGTCCCAGATCAGCCAGCTACTGTGCGGGCTTTGGATCCTCTTATGGGAAGCCAGGTCACGCTTGACCAACAAGCGGCAGCCTTCATGGAAAATTTCTGCCTACGATTGCTCGGTGAGGGTATTACTGTCCAATAAATAAAACTCTACAATCGAAGGGAACCAAGCAGGCCCGAGACTAGGCAACCAGCCTTTGATCGCTTGGGACCTACCCCTCCAGAGCCAACTCATAATAGAATGAGAATCTAACCCTCGATCAGGGATAGGTTAGGGCCTATGCCCCTTATTCCCGAAGCGTTGCCACGCTACCAATTCAGGCAAGTCAAGTCCACGGTGGATATCCCTCCCCGAGAGTGATAAGTGTTTCTTCACCCAACGACTTCAAGGAGAGAAGCCCGAGCTAGGAAGGACGAAAGCCAGTAAAGTCCCCAGGTAGACTCCCTTCCAAAGAATGAATCAGGTAGAGGTTGCCAGCTCGTAAGAGGGATCTGATAGTGAGAAGATCGAGATCAACTCAAGGAAACCCGAGAGTAAGCGTCTGAAAGATCAGTTGGCAGAGCTTCAGAAAGAGGTCCAACAGATGAAGATGGGGAAGTACAAGAAGGACAAGAAAGACTCTTTAAGTGAGATGGACGCTCCCTTCTCCAAAAGCATCGGGGAGGTGGAGCTCCAGCCAAAATTCAAAATACCGATTGACAGATTCTCTGGGACTGAAGATCCCTTGAGCCATTAGGAGAGCATCCTTCAACAGATGAAGGTACATAACATGACTAGGGTCGTTATGTGTCGAATGTTCCCAACTATGCTGACGGATTATGTTAATACCTGGTTTAGAAAGCTCCCCGTTGGCAGTGTGGATTCCTTCACGAAGCTATCAACTGATTTTTTCTCGTAATTCCAAGGAGTTAGACCCCGATTAAAGAATCCAATCCATCTATAATACGTGATCCAAAAGAGAGGGGAAACCCTCCGGGCTTATGTCGAACGTTTCCATAAGGAGGTCATCCAGATGGAGGTCTTCACCGAGAAAGAAACCCTCACCAACATCAGAAGAAACTTGTGGGTAGGCAAGCTTTTTCGGTCTTTTGCCAAAAGATCTCCAGAGACTTATCAAGAAGCCTATGATCGGGCTCTAGAGCAAATTGAAGTCTATGAACAACTTAAGGTCAAGATGGAACACGACGGTATGAGAGCCGTAAAGTGACAGAAAAAGGAAGCTCCCAAACCCAGGCAATATCAGGAAAGCCAGAACAAACCCCCTAATAAGTCGAAGTATCGCTTCCTCATTTCTTAACCCAGATCGGAAAGATATCTAGCAAAATGAACTCCTCCGCGAGCTTCACCACCTCCCAAGAAAGTGGCCCCAATAGCTAGAGATGAGAAAGGATATGATCATTACACCCTCCTTAAATGCATCTCATGAGACAATCTATCTTGCCATTCGGGACAAAGGGTTGCTACAGAAGCCCACACCTATGAAAGCCCCTGTCGATAAGAGGAATCGTTATAAGTATTATGCTTTTCATAAAGACATGGGACACAACACTTCATAGTGCTATAACCTGCAAAATCAGATCGAGGCTTTAATAAGGTGAGGATGTTTGGTAGAATTCTTACAGCAATTCAGGGATAACATTCAGACTGAATGGGAAGTATAAGCCGAGATCCGCGAGCATGTTGAGAAAAGAAAGGGGGAGCAGGTGGATCTGATGCAACAAATCCAAATAATACATACCATAAGCGGAGGGCCTACTCTGGCTAGGACCTCCAATAATTCTAGGAAAAACCAAGCAAGGAAAGTCCCTCGTATGGACGAAGGGCGGGGTGTTTTCAAGGTCGACCAGAGCCCGACCAACCCCTCCAATTTGTCACAGATCATTTTCATCGAAGCGGATGTCTACAACATCGTGCAGCCTCATGATGATCCCATGGTGATCATGGTACAGATTACCAACTATATGGTACACCGTGTGCTCGTCAACACAGGCAGCAACGTCAACATCCTATTTAAAGACACCCTGGAAAAACTGAACTTGAAACAGTGGTGTTACAATAGTTGTACTACCTCGTTGTATGGGTTCAGTGGGGACTCAATAGTACCCGTGGGATCAAAAATCCTGCCAGTAATCATTGGAGCCACACATCTCCAGCAGAATATCATGACAGACTTCGTGGTGGTGGATACCACGTTGGCCTACAATGCAATATTAGGATGGCCATTTTTATCATCCTTGAAAGGGGTCCTATCCATCTACCACAACGTCCCGAAGTTTTCAGTAGGAGACAAGGTGGGAGAAGTTCGGGGTGACAAGCAAACAACCAGGAGATGCTATATCGTGTTTGCCAACCACCCAGCTCTAACAAAATAACTTGTCCAGGTAATAACGACCCAAGATTGGGCAACCCCTTTATTGACCATAGAAGATGTAGGACTCACAAATCACCCTGAGGATGACCCCGTGGTGCTAGACAAGGAGGACCAGAAAGGGCCAGCGGCCATCCAGTGGATAAAATAGAAGATATTTCTATCTGAATGGGCGATCCCTCGAAGGTAGTCAAAGTTAGAGCCACCCTTGAGCCGGGATCGAAGGAGGGTTTGATTGGGCTCCTCAAACAGTTCAATGATATCTTCACTTGGAGTCACGACGAGATGCCCGGGATTACGATGACTTTTGTTGCTCATCGATTGACAGTGGATCCGACCTTCAAGTCTATCAAACAAAAAATGTGTCACCTCAACACTAAAAGAAATGTTACTGTTCAGGAAGAAGTGGACAAACTGACCCTAGAAGGATTCATCAGGGAGGCATGCTACCCTGAATGGATCACCAAGGTAGTTATGGTCACAAAAGAAAATTTAAAGTGGCATATGTGCATCGATTATTCCGACCTCAATCGGCATGCTCGAAAGACAGTTTCCCTTTACTAAGAATTGATCAGTTAATTGATTCCACCTCCGGAAATAAACTCATGAGCTTTATGGAGACGTTTTCATAATACAATTAAATTGAGATGCACCCCGCTGACTAGGAAAAGACCAATTTCATCACTTGGCGAGGTCTGTACTGCTACAAGGTGATGACTTTCGAGCTTAAGAAAGCAGGAGCTACATACCAACGGTTAGTCAATGGACTATTCAAGCCCAAAATTGGAAGATCAACGGAGGTGTACATCGACGATATGATCACCAAGTCATCAACCTCTGAAGGCCATCTGGGCGATCTTCACAGAACCTTAATGATCTTAAGGGAGAACCAGATGAGATTGAACCTTTCCAAGTGCGTCTTTGGGGTGACCATAGGGAAGTTTATAGGCTTCATGGTCTACGAGAGAGGCAAAGAGGCCAACCCAGAAAAGATTAAGGCTATCCTGGATCTAGAGTCCCCCACATCGCTTAAACAGGTTTAAGTCTTGATCGGGCAGGAAGCAGCGCTTAACATGTTCGTTTCTCGGTCTACCGATAAGTGTCTCCCCTTCTTCAAAGCAAATAAGCAGGGAAGAAATATGAAATGGGACAAAGAGAGTGAACAAGCTTTTTAAGCCTTAAAAAAATACCTGTGAAGCCCTCCGCTACTGGTTAAGCCAAGCCCTGGAGAAGAGCTTCAAATCTACTTGGCCGTTTCAGAAACTACGGTAAGCAGGGCCTTAGTTAAGGCATGTGGAGATAGGATCTAGTGGCCTATCTACTACGTGAGCCATGCTCTAACCAAGCCCGAGAAGAACTATACCCTTTTGGAGAAGCTCACTTATGCCTTTGTAGCCTTGGTAACCTCAGTAAAGAAGCTCTGTCCTTACTTCCAAGCTTATTCAATAGCAATAGTAATGGACTAACCCCTCCGTCAATTCTTGCAAAGGCTGGATGCTTCCAGAAGGTTGATTTTATTGACCCTGGAGCTCACCTAGTTTGATTTAAGGTATAAGCCTAGGACCACAATTAAAGCCCAGGCACTAGTAGACTTTGTGTCGGAGCTCTCAATGCCTCCAGCCCAAACAACCTCCGAAGCAACAAAAGTAGCCCCTGAGTGGATTCCATAATCTCACAATTTGCCGAAAGACTGCAAGTCCTAGATCCTCTACACTGATAGAGCTTCCAGGAAAGCTAGGGGAGGATCGGGCATAGTTCTAATCGATCCAAAAGGGACTGACTGCTACCATTGCTTCAGATTTGAATTTAAAGCCACTAATAATGAAGCAAAGTATGAAGGCCTCTTAGCCAGAATAAGAGAGGCTGTAAAGCTCAGGGTCGATTACCTACAGGCTAGGAGTGACTCGTTGCTCATAGTCAACCAAGTCTTTGGGGATTATCAGGCAAAAGGGGATAACATGATTGCCTACCTGAAGCTAGTTTAATAGCTTATGAGCAAATTCAAAGGTTTCAGGATTAAGCAGATACCTCGACAACTGAATCGTTGAGCAGACATCTTATCCAAGATAGCTGCAAATGATAGCTAGACCCTACCAAGCACCACAGCGGGTAACGAGACTTATACCCTGGATTGGCGACCATGTTGGATGGACCCAATAGTTGATTATCCTTAAGAAGAATTGCTCCCTAGGGAGCCTGACCAAGCTAGGAGGATCAAAAGGCTCTCGATTCGATATTGCTTGGTGGATGGGTACTTGTAGAGGAGGGCTAGATCCCTTCCTTTGCTTCGATGTTTACATCCTGAAGAAGCCAAATGGGCATTGAGAGAGGTTCACTCCGGGGAATGCGGGAACCACATTGGTGGGAGGTTCTGGCATATCAGGTACTCTGCATGAGGTATTACTGGCCAACCATCCATCAAGATGCAAAGATCTTGGTACGATCATGCGATGCTTGCCAGAAAACCTTACACTTGAGTCACCTACTATCGGAGCGATTGTCATCCCTTAGCCGACCATACCTTTTTGCTATGTGGGGAGTCGACTTGCTAAATCATTCCATGTTGCTTGCCTAATGTTAATAAATTAATCAAAGACGAGCCATTTAATCATCAACCAACAAAAAAGTTAAAACTAAACCTATTTGACATCATCGCACTCTCAACTCCGAAGATGCTTATTGACCTTCCGTGATTTTTTAAGACGACGGTGACTTAAATCTAGGACAATAATATCCGACTGAATGACAGAATAGTACTCTAACCACCTTGTCATCACCCTCTGAATTTCATCACCCAATGCTATTACAATTGGGTACCCCACTCCCCCTCTACCATACCGCTTCCTACTACTCCTGGTTAAGCCAAGCATGCTATCGTGGCAATTGACTATTTCACAAGATGGGTCGAAGCCGGACCACTCTCCCAGATATCAAAAGAAAATATAACAAGGTTCATCAAAAATAATGTAGTTTGCAGGTTCAGAACCTCTCTTGCCATTATAGCTGACCTCTGCAAGTAGTTTGATAATGGCCGATTCAAAGAATTTTACGAGGGCTTGGGAATCAACCTTACGGGCTGGTGGAATCCACCAATAAGACTATTAAGAAGCTATTGAAAAAGAAACAACAATAGAAAAAGGGTAGATGGGCTGAGGAGCTTCCCGAGGTCCTCTAGGCTTACCGCATTATCAGGAGAACGACTACCGGGGAAACGCCCTACTCTCTAGCCTTCGGGGTTGAAGCAGTGCTTCCCACTGAGCACAAACTGACCTCCTTTAGAATCCAACTATTTAAACCGAGGAGCAATGAGGGCATGCTCCGAGCTTGCTTGGATCTCATGGAAGAAAAACAAGATCGAGTAGCTCAGAATGTATCAGTATACCAGAGCAGGATTGCTAGATACTTTAACCGTAGGGTTAAAGCCTGAAACTTTAAGGAAGGGGACCTAGTTCTCTGAAAAGTGAGGTTTAATACCAGGCAAAGGTCAGATAGGATTTTGGTGCCCAATTGGGAAAGGCCATACTTAGTAAAAGTGGTGATCCGCAATAGGGCATACAAGCTCTAAGACATGATTGGTCGACTCATCAATCATACTTAGAATGCAGAACACTTGAGAAAATTCTAATCCTGAACAGGGGACTCATGAGTAGGCTACCTCCACCTAGTTTTTAATATCTAGCAATAATGTACTCCTTTCTTTTTATCAATAAATCCTATTTTTTCTCCATCTTAAACTATGTTCTACAATGATTTTGGTCTATATAGGAAATACGACATTATCGTCCCAAGACCAAAGATTAGCTGGGGAAGCCCCCTCGCTATCCCAGATGCTTCAATCAGGCATTACCTCCCGTAAATAAGGGTCTGAGTGTAAGAGCATATTTGCCATCAAGATCTCGAGACCAAGAATGGCTAGATAGCCCTCCAAATGCCTTAGTCGGCCTACCAACCCCAAGAAGGGTCTGAGTGTAAGAGCATAGTTGCCATCCAGATCTTGAGACCAGGAAATAGCTAAATAGCCCTCCTGATGACTTGGTAGGGCTACCACCCCCAAGAAGGGTCTGAGTCTAAAAGCATAGTTGCCATCTAGATCTCGAGACCAGGAAATAGCTAGATAGCCCTCCCGATACATTAGTCCTACCACCCTCAAGAAGGATCTGAGTGTTAGAGCATAGTTGCCACCCAGATCTCAAGACCAGGAAATAGCTAGATAGCCCTCCTGATGCCTTGGTCGGGCTATCGACCTCTAAGAAGGACTTGAGCTAATGAGCACGATAGCCATCTCGATTTCCAGACTATGAGAGAGTTAGATAGCTGTCATTAATACCTTACTTGGGCTATAACCCCTTAGAGGGGCTCGAGAATGGAAAGCTCTTTTACTTAAACTCTAATGTCCCAGATATTACTAGTTTCTAATTCTCCGTGTACATGTGGTTGCTTAATGTGACAGGTGCAAACTCATTTACGATTAAACAAAGGGACTATCGACTAAAATCACCAAGTTACAAGTTTCTATTGAGATTTGAAAACTCGAGCTAGATATCTACTTTCACACTTAGTTAGTTTTCCAATCTTGTTGCCTCCCCAAGTTAAGTCAAGTTGATTTAAAGGATGTACCTAGATCGAGGTCAGAAATGAAGCAAGTTCATGCCAATCAAAATTCAAACTAGATCTAAAGTTAAATTCCATTAATGAAATGGGGAGCCTATCCCCTGGTAAGGCTACAACAATCGAGCAGGGAGCCCAACCCCTAGTTCCAGGCTATAATTAAAATGATAATGATGATCAAGCATAAGTAAGGATGGGATGCCCACCCCCCTTTCCAGACATTCAGAACAAGCTATAAGAAGATGGATTCAAACTTCTGTATCCTCCTGATTTTCTCCAGCTTCCCATTTTTCCGGATGAACCTTGTCCCTACTCCTCTTACTGGTGATCGCTCCTCCCGGATAGCCGCCTCTGCCACCTCTTCCTGAGGATGCCCCTCGATTTTCTACTGCTAAGCAAGGTCCTCATATAAGACCTCATTGACTACCGCCATGACCTCAAGAGGTATGACTGCATCAAAAAGGTTGGCCATTAACTCTAGCATAATCTCTCATGCTACTGGCTCCTCCCATGAAGGCACCTTAGAGGGACCTCAGACCTCGGTAAGGCCTTCTTCTGGCTCCACGGTTTAAATTCCCCCGAAGATTCTCCTGGACAAGACGCTGGGAAGGTCAGGATAGGAGGAGGCAGACCTGGCATTTCAAGCTGCTTCCCAGCTCCGTCTCTAGTAGAACGACCCACTTCATCATTGTTGGGGGGAGACATCTCTATAGCCCGAGACATAATTTCTTCCCTATCCCAGCCGGTGATACTGAAGAGGTCAATTGGGAGGGGGAGGGCTTCCGTAACCTGAAAGGAGGCATAGAAATACCCCTCGCTAAAAAAGGCTTCTACTTTGGCTTGAAGCTTGGCAACCTAGAACTGTAAATTTTGGTTCTTAATATCCAGTGCCTTCGCTTCCTCCTTCCAATCATCCCGCTAACTGGCTTGACACTGAGACTGAAGGGTTTCTTGATCAAAAGACCACTTCAACCTCTCATGGTCTCACAGAAGCTCGACCAGT
Organism: Dipteronia dyeriana; assembly: GCA_032871835.1. Lineage (NCBI taxonomy): Eukaryota > Viridiplantae > Streptophyta > Magnoliopsida > Sapindales > Sapindaceae > Dipteronia > Dipteronia dyeriana. The sequence goes on from CM065297.1 coordinate 85,495,751, forward strand.
TATGCTTCCATCCCTTTTTGGGTAGAAGTCATCTCCTGGACCAGGGCTTAAGCTAGAGCCAGCAATCCCATGGCTCGCTCAACCATAGCTTCAGCCCTAGCTGCTCGATCGTAGAGGAAGGCTACCTGGTGTCCCATGGCTACTTGAATTTTGAAGACCTGCAAAGGGAATTCATGTTAGGAAACGATAAGTTAAATTATTACATGAAAAAATAAAGGCGATGAATACCTCAGCCAGGAGGGCAGACCTCTTGGTAACAAGAGTATCCACGGGCATGGAAGCCATCCTAGAGAGCCCGTAACCTAGGCAAGACGTAACAAACTGCTTCAAAATCTCATCATGACCAACTGAGCATGGGCCAGAGTAGGGAATCTCAGAAACATCAGCCTCGGGATCCCTAGGGCCTGAACTACCTGGACGCAGATGGATTAGCTGAAGAAGTGGGTAATATGACTGGAGAAGCATCAGCTGTAGTGGGGGCCACTGATGAAGGGGCGGAGGCAGTTGTAATAGCAGTCTGGGAAGTAGGACCTCTTTTGGTTAGTGTATTAGAAGCCCGTGATGCAAGAATAGCCATCATGGACCTAGCTTGGGTAGGAGATAGAGCTGGAGCAGGTGAAGCACCAGCTGGAATAGTAGGGCCCTATTTCTCGCAGGTAATCAAGAAGATCCCCCGGGACAATCTAACAGGAGGGGGAGGGGTCAGAGCTTGCTGGGCTTCACGGGAAGCTGGAGCAACAACAAAAACTATTTTTGAAAAAGATAAGTGATGTGAGAAGCAAGCCAGCTAACAGAACGAAGCATAATGACTTGGGATTACTTACGAGGGGTAGCATCGGAGATCCGCAGATATTGATTCACCATAAGGGAATCGAAGGGATCAACTGTAGTATGATTCAAGTTCAGATAGTTCCTAGCAAGGATTGTCCTCAACACCGTTTCAGATTCGACGGGCAAGGTCCCGATCCAATGTTGGTTTGACATTGAAAGCCATGGGAACCGTAAGCTCATGCCCACCTATGAAGATCGAGCTCCCTCAATCATCACCAGCCATTATCCACTCCTCCTTCCAGGCTGGGTTCTTTCTTGAAGATCCAGGGATGATGAAGTTAAGCTTGTTCTTGGCCTTGGCGGAGAATTGACCTAGAAGGACCTCGGCCAGACTCCCGATTTGGAAGAGAAAATCCAACTCCTCTGCTCTGGGTTCCCTGGTTATCTTACTGAGCTCACATTGCTCCCTCCATAACATGAGGAAGCCGATTAGGTGCCTCCAGAAGCTGGGCGTCAACTGAAGAAGAGCTAGTTAAAGGGCATTGAAAGCCCGTCCCAGAGTAGGATGGAGGGAAAGCCTGACCCCACTCTCGAAGGCCGCCATGTGAATTCGAAGAACTCCCTTGGGAGGGTTAAAGATGTCGTAGCCTCCGTAAGGGATGTCGAGGGAAAAGCTGTCAGGAATACCATAATTGGATCTTATACGATTGAGGGAGTCCATATCAACTGTGGAATTGGGAATGACCCTAAAGTCATACGGCAGAAGCTCCACTAGAAGAGGACCGACTACCGTGACTTGACCCCTCCTAGCGTCGTCGTCCCTCTCTCCTATGTCAGAATCTTCATCAACCAAGTTCAGAGGGTTGTCGGGTTGATTCGAGAAGCAGAAACCGATTGAGACATTCCTACTAGAGCGACGACGCTGACGGACCTGGGAAGAGTCCTCGTCGCTCAAGATTCCTCGATCCCGTTTATGAGGAACCAAATTAGAGCCGCCAGTGCCCTCGACCAGGGCTTTAATGCTATCAGAAGAGTTTGACATAGCTGAATGAGAAGGGCTTGAAGATAGTTAAAAGACAATGATGTGGTTAAAAAAGATAACGATAGAGAGAAAGTCTAAAAATTTGAAATTGGAGGAATGCTTAAGGAAGCGGTAGTGGATTTGGGGTTAAATAGAGGTTAGGGTTGTAACGACAGTGGTGATATCCTCGGGAAGATCGCCTCTAGCCAAGGAGAGGGCCGTTACATGGTCGGTTTACTTTGAGTAGCACACCAATCCAAGTTTGACACGTCGCCTTAGCAGTTAATAAGAAGATTTCATTCGAGATTCTTAGTAATTATCTCATAACGAAAATTTTCTCAAATAAATAGGGAATCTGACTCCAACCCCAACTCTACCTCCGGTGTTCAAGTCAGAGGGGACTTCTGTTAATAGCAAAATTTGGCTAGTGGTCAAAAAGAAATTTTCCACTCTCCTAGTGCTAATCGAAGCCCAAAGTCGACATTCATGAGACCCCGAGCGGACTATAAAACTACCCCGTAGAAGCATGGAAGGATCACCAGGCTTCAAAACTATCAGGGATGAAGCTAGGCATGACCAGATCAAGTCCTCAAGCGAACACTGGAATCTGGGCTTCTCGAGGCCACCTATCCAAGAGCCTTGATTCTTGGGTTTGGACTCAAAAACCACCCCGTGAAAGCAAGGAAGGATCGCCAAGCTCAAGAAGCACTCGAAGTGAAGCCGGACAAGCAAAGCAAGCTCCCACCAAGTTAAGGCTCCCTGAGGTCGAGCTTAACTCGTAGCCTTAAACTGGGAGCCCACCAACCTCTCCAGGATCCCGTTGTCCACTCCACGAGACTAGGAGAAAAATGACCTCTAAGTGAATCAGGCCCGTACTACCTCCCAGGAATGTCTACGGGGCGTTCATCCCATGCTCTTGAGGACAGAACCTAAGCGAAGATCTAACTCGCCCTATGAAACAACGAGTAGCTTACTCGATGAACTCAATAAAGAATCATGCCATAAATACATACAAGATCATATCTACGTTATAACGAACATTAAATTCTGCAAACGTGTAAGACAAGGGTTTGTTTCCAAAGAGGAAACAAACTTATCTCTACCAGTATTAATCTTGAGTACGTTATTTACTCGAATTCAACGACTTTCAAATAGAGGATCTCGCCCGATAAGGAGGGAACAAGTTTAGAGAATCAAGGCGGGAGATACACCTGTTCAAATTAATTCGACCATATATAAATGTGCATAAGCATTCTCAAGAAAAGGAGGAGGCAAAAAACAGAGTAAAAAAAAAGAGAGAATTATGTAGGGCCTAAATTCTGTGATCAGAACACGGCCATTGTCATATCTACTATTCGACAAACACGAAGTTACCACATTCTTTTGTCTTAGAAAGATGATGAGTGTACGTTAGAGATTTCTATATACCATGAGTGATCAATAATAAAGTTTTCATTCGTCGTTATCTTTCAAATATTCATTCCTATCTAAACAGGTTAGGTATCAAAGGTACCAACCCCAACCACCACCTCCGTGGTAGTGGTCTTGAGGGTGTTAGCTGTAACTCCTCACCCTGAGCGAATTTTCGGTTAACAGTATTAAGGCATGTGAACTTGTTTCTTTTTGTAAGAATAGGTATAGTTCACATATGAACTTTTTATTAAGGTCCAATGGATTTTATAAAATAAGAAAAATAATATATTGGCCTATATATATATGTGTTGGGCGGCAAGGCTATTTAAAATAGCTTAATTATATTGCTTTTATTTTATTATTTAATTAAATGGAAATTAATTAATTTGGTAATTAATTAATTATTTAATTAAAAGTCAAAATCTTTTTCTAGTAGGAGTAGGTCTCCTAATTTTATACTATTGTTGGTAGTATATTTAATATTAAAGACTATATTTGATAAGTAGATAAATAAAACGAATTATTTATCTAATCAAATTAGGAAGTCTTTAATATGGTTACAAATACATTATTGAGTTGGATTCGGAGTCTTGGTGTAGGTTAGAATTTCTTTTAGAAAAGGATTCTTAACCACCAAGTAAATCCACATAAGGAAAGGATTCTTAACAACCAAGTAAATCCTTCTTAGGAAAGGATTTGTGATCATATATATATATATATATATATCTCAAAAATTTTGGCTAGCCCTAAGCAATTCTAAGAAAGAATTTCAGCCATCCCTATATATTTTAGAGAGAAATTTCGGTCAGCCCTAGTCTTTTTAGAGAGAGAATTCGGCTACCATAGAATTTTGAGGGAGAAAATTCTGTTTTTGCTCTAGACAAAATTCGATTAACTCTAAGAAATAGTGTGGGATTCATCAAAGAAGAAATGGAAGAAAGAATGTTTAGTTTTCGATAGTACACTAGTAGCCTTTACATCAAAAGGTTTTGTGTACAACATTGAATCATGGTTCACGTGAGTTTCAATCAAATTGATTGAAAATTCACAAGTGACCTAAGGTTATTTGTTTTTCTTCTTGGAGGATAATTGTAACTAAAAAAGAAAAAGATTTTTTTTGTTTCCATCCTCAGGTATACAATTTAAAGAAAGGGAGCCCACACTCCTAGGTGATTCACGTTCATGATTGGATTGGAAGATCTTGCGGATTCAATTCGGTGCTTGTTCAATCGTCACAAGAAAAGGGTACGACACTTTTTGTATACATCAATTAATCTAGGGAATTTTTTTTATTTATACGAAACCTATTTTATTAATTTTTCATGCTTCCGTTGCACGTATTTTTCCTACAGTTGGTATCAGAGTTTGGTTGTACCCTTGATTAATTGATGTATGTGATCGTGAATCTTTTTATTTTTATTGTATATATATACTTGTTTTAGAAATAGATGATACTCTAGGTATTCACATATATATATATACATTGGAATGTATGGATACATATATGTTTTATATGTGGTTTGTTATTGCTCAATTTTGATCGTAGAATTTCAATGTATTTTTGTTTTTGGATTGTAACAAGAAGGGTGGTCTATCATTGCCGTAATTTCCATCTTCGTAGTTGCAAAGTTTTTTTTTATTTTGTTGTTGTAATAAAAAAAATGCAGTATTTTTATTTATAATTCTTCTGTAATACACTCAAGTATCGAAGACTCGAAAGTTTGAAGAATTGGAAGCAACCGGAACGAGTTTGGAACCGTGTGAGCCGTAGCAACAAACGTGCGTTCGAAGAGCACGCGGCCACGTTTGTTGTGGCATGGGTTGCGCATGGCAGCCCTATGGAAGCCATGGGCTGCGTATGGCAGCCCTTTATGGGAATGTGGCATGCGTATGCCCATAGAAGGCAGTCGAGGGAGTCCAAACGAGCATGAATACTTGTTCGCCAAGAAAGGAGTTTTTTACATTCCAAGACATGTAATTTACTTGCTTTTCTTGGATGGACCAAAGTTGTAGCTATTTATATTTTTTTGTAAATATTGCAATGTTTGTCATTGTTTGATAACATGTCATATAGAATAAGAGTGCCACTCATATATCTCTTTTGGTATGAACATGCATTGAATGATTTAGGTATCTAAATTGGCATCCAGATAACTTGGTAAATCATTCTTTGGAATTCGATCACACTCCTTAAATAATTAAGTAGGAGAAGGTGTTTTGGAACACCTACGGCCTCCGAGTTTAGTTGAGCTTTATGTTTTGTATAATAACCTCCCAAGAGGTTTTCATGAATGTAATTTAGCAAGAAACTTCCTTACAAGGATAGACTAGACAATTAACCCAAACGATATCTACTCCCAAAGGAGGGATATTCGTGAGGGATTATATTGAAGGTCGATAACTTGGTAACACACTCAATGTAATTTTATTAATATCCTCCCAAGAGTTCTTGTTAATAAAATTACAAGGCTAAAATTGAAAACGCTGGTTGTTATGTTAACAATTAGGTGGGACCTAGTCCAACTAGTAAGTGGTGTGAACTCCCAAAGGAAGCGTGACATTTATGGTTGTTGGATCACCGTTGAATTTTTTACGATTGAATTATTTTATTTAATTCAAGATAAATATTCGAAAGTGTTTTATCATGATTGTTTACTTATATAATTTTTTTTATTAAAAATAAATCATGACCCCATCCCTAATCAATAACCTAAAAGATAATACTTTAACTAATGATAATTATATCACATGGAAAAGGAATATTGGGTTGTTGTTGCAAGTTGAAAAGTATAATTTCATTCTGTATACTCCTAAACCACCTACTCCCACTAATGAATCTACTCAGGAGCAAAGAGATGATTATCAGCAGTGGGAGTCTTCAGAAGAGATGGCTAAATGTACGTTACATTACAGCCACCATCTCCAATGTGTTGCAATAGCAACATGAAGGAATGGAGACTGCTGCCAATATAATGATGTCTCTAGAGCAGTTGTTTGCTATGAGGTCTAGGATGACTAAGAGAGAGAGGCAGTGACTGATTTTATGAATCTTAGAATGAAACCTAGACAGGGAGTGAAAGATCACACAATAAAAGTCATAGCACATCTCAATATTGCTGAACTCAATGGTGCTGAGATAGAAGGTGAGACAAAAACTTGACATGATTTTTAACTCACTGATGAATTCCTTTGGTTTGTTCAAAGTTGGACTACACCTTGAACAATAAGGACTACACCTTGGACAATAAGGAATACACCTTACAAGGCCTGATGCAAGATGTTCAAAGCGCCGAAAAGATTCTTGTGAAAGGCAATGGACAAGAGATTCATATGGTTGGTAAAGTTGCTACTGTTAAGACCTGTTAGAAGGTTAAGTAACAACAGAAGAAAAAGCAACTTGGGCCTAACTAGAAAGGGTTTCAGGAAAGGAAAAGACTCAATGAGAATGAATTCAACTTGCATTTAGGCAATAGAGCATTGATGTCTACTAGTGTAGTGGGAGATATTAGAGTCAGTCTAGATTCTAGTAGGCATTTAGATTTAATAGATGTTTATTATGTACCTCAATTCAAGAGGAATTAAATTTCAGTTTCTTGTTTAAACAAATTTGGTGTTATTCAGTTACTTTTAATAAAGCTTTTATTATTAGTAAGAATAAAAAATTTATTTGTAAGGGTACATTGGAAAACGGCTTATTCTTTTTGCATAGAAATATCTCTCACTTGTTAGACACGGAATCAACGGAACCTAATCATTAAAGAGTAAATTATCAAAAGATGACACCAACCCATGGCATTTGCGCCTAGGTCATATTAACCTGAATAGGATTAAAAGATTGGTTAGTGACGGACCTCTAATTGACTTAAAGGTTGATGATCTACCAACTTGTGAATCTTGTTTGGAAGGGAAAATGACAAAAAGGTCGTTTATGACCAAAGGAACAATAGCCATCAAATATTTAGGATTGATGCACACTGATGTGTGTGGACTTATGAGCATTCAAGCTAGAAGTGGATATGAGTACTTCATCACTTTCACGGATGATCACTCAAGATTTGGCTATGTGTATCTCATGAGACATAAGTCGGATGTTTTTGACATGTTCAAAGCATTTAAAGCTGAAGTTGAAAATCAGCTTGAGAAACGCATAAAAATCTTGAGGTCTGATCGTGGTAGAGAATATCTATCTGGTGAGTTTCAGCAATATCTTATTGATAATGGGATAATTTCTCAGTTTTCTGCACCAGGCACACCTCAACAAAATGGGGTGGCAGAAAGAAGAAATAGAACTCTTTTTGGACATGGTTAGGTCTATGTTGAGTTATTCAACGCTACCTAATTCTTTTTTGGGATATGCTTTACAAACTACCATGTACATTCTAAACGATGTACCATCTAAGTCAGTTCCTAAAACACCGCATGAGTTATTTACCGGGCAAAAGCCTAGTTTACAACACTTAAGGATATTTGGATGTCCTACACACGTGTTCAAAGGAAAGACAGATAAGATGAAGTCCCGTTCAGAAACATGCATATTTGTAGGGTATCCAAAAGGAACAAATGTATATTATTTTTATAGTCCTTCAGATCTTAAAGTATTTGTTTTGACAAATGCAAAATTTCTAGAAAAGGACTATATGAATAATTTTATGCCTAAAAGTAGATTTGTCCTGAATAAGCTTTTAGGAGATACAATTCCACAAGAGGTTTTGCAACCAAGCCCAATTGTAAGTTCCTTACCAATATAAGATCAACAATCTACCACAACTCGTAATAGTAGAAGGGTTATTAGACAACCCGAGAGATACATCAGTCTAGGAGAATCTGTAGAGAATCTTTTGGACAATGATGATCCCTATACGTACAAGGAAGCAATGGAAGATGTTGATTATCGCCATTGGCAAAAGGCAATGCAATCCAAAATTGAATCTATGTTTAAAAACAAAGTCTGGTCTCTTGTAGACTAGCCTAAAGGGATAAAACCCATCGGGTGCAAGTGGGTATACAAGAGGAAAAGAGGAATGGATGGAAAGGTGGAAACCTTTATAGCTAGAGGAAGGAAGGTATCGATTATGAAGAAACCTTCTCTTTTGTGGCCTTGCTTAAATCCATTAGGATACTCTTATCCATTGTGGCATCTCTAGACCTAGAGGTTTGGCAAAAGGACATCAAGACAGCTTTCCTTGAAGTCTTGAGGAAAGCATCAACATGATGTAACCAGAAGGATTCATTGAAAAGTCCAAGAGGAAAGGGTATGCAAGTTGTAAAGATCCATATATGGATTGAAGCAAGCATCCAGATCCTGAAACATAAGTTTCGATCAAGTAGTGAAAAGTTTTGGATTTATTCAAAACCTTGATGAACCTTGTGTATGCAAAAGGATTAAAGGCGACATGTTGGTTTTTCTAGGCCTTTACGTTGATGATATACTACTCATCGGAAATGATGTAGGTGTATTGACATCAATAAAAGAATGGTTAGCAAAACAATTTGATATGAAGGACTTACGAGAAACGAGTTATATTCTTGGTATTCAAGTCATAAGGGATAGAAAGAATAGAACGATTGCATTATCCTAAGCTTCATACATAAATAAAATCTTGTCTAGGTTCTCCATGCAAGATTCCCAGAAATGTAGGTTACCTTTTAGACATGGAATCAAACTTTCTAAAGAACAAGTTCCTAAGAATGAGCATGAAGGCCAATTCATGAGTAGGGTTCCATATGCATCTGCAATTGGAAGTCTCATGCATGCAATGCTATGTACTAGACTAGATATTTATTTTGTTATAGGCATAGTTAGCAGGTTTCAATCGAAACTTGGTCCTGATCACTGAACGACAGTCAAGCATATTTTCAAGTATCTTAGGAGAACGATAGATTATATACTTGTATACTCTGGAGGGGATTTAATTCCCGTTGGGTATACAGATTATGATTTTCAGTCAGATTCTGATGCCAGGAGATCAACATCAGGATCTGTGTTTACTATTGGAGGAGGGGCAGTCATATGGAGGAGTATCAAGTAATCTTGTATTGTTGATTCCATCGTGAAAGCCGAGTATGTTGCCGCATGCGAGGCTACTAAAGAGGCTGTGTGGCTCCACCAATTCTTGATTGACTTGGAAGTGGTTCCTGATGCGAATAAGCAGATCACTATCTATTGTGACAATAGTGGAGCAGTGACTAATTCGAGAGAACCAAGAAGTCATAAGAGAGGGAAACACATTGAAAGAAAGTATCACCTTCTAAGGGAAATTGTGCATAGGGGTGACGTGACGATTACCAAGATCGCGTCAGCAGATAATCTAGCGGATCTCTTTACAAAGGCTCTTCAACAAAAGAGTTTTAATGGGTATCTAGAGAACATTAGGATGAGAGATATGACACATTTGTTATAGAGCAAGTGGGAGATTGTTGGGATTATGCTCGATACCAAGAGTGTAATAATGTATTTGACTATATTTTCATAATAATAAAGTGATTTCAAGTTTAACAAATCTTATAGTATTTATAGTTTAATTATTATAATTGTCAAAAATGAATAATCATAAGGTCAAAAGACAAAGAGAAAAGAATAATTGTTCATACATCCAGATATGTATGAGGTAGACATAATTCTTTAGTTAGTCTTGAATAATATTCACAACTTAAGATAATAGATTGGGTGCCTTTATCTTGTCAAAGTTGTAGATTCTTTTGCTAGCATTTGAGTGGGTTCGAATGTGTTATAATGAGTCTAAAATCATCAAAGTGTGGTGTCTTTGGGCAAAAGAATCTAGTGTACTGGATGCATTAAATTGGATCACAATGAAATACTTTATCTATAGCCATTAATGGATAAAAGTTTTTCATTTGAAGACAATCGGAGAGTCTATCTCAATCCTGAGATAAATGATGGACTTATGGTTACAAGTGTTATCATTTGAGCTATCAATAAGTACGTTTATATAGCATAGTCTATCCTCGATAGTTTGGTGGTTTTCATTTGTTAATTGATAGAGAACTTCATTTATATATATGGACATCGTGGCTCTATTTATTAAATGAGAGTAGAATATCATCATATGGATATTTTGAGGTATTGGATATTAAATCTTAACGTTAAGTTTTCAATAGCATCTATTAAAACACGGCTTCTAGACAAGTCAAAATATCCAAGTTCAAAATGTGGTCATATGAGTAAATATGGTAACTTGGAGAGCTATAGGCGGTCTATGAGCTCTTAGCAATTACAAATATTCTTCACGAGGATACCTTTCTCCAATAAGGTTATCTAGGGTATGAATGAGTAACATCAACTTATTCTATCTTTATTTAAGATTTTAATTTTTGTTCTTTAGTAGAATAAACTAAAATTAAATAGATCAGACCTAAGTGATTCATTTGTTGATTGTGATTGGGTTGCGTCTTTTGGAGCTTAAATTTAGATAGCCTGCCAAGATCCCCAGTCCACACGAACTTGCATGGATCACTTGATATATTCTACCGTACCAATTTAGGGGTCCATCTAGAATTGTATTAAGGCATGTGAACTTGTTTCTTTTTGTAAGAATAGGTCTAGTTCACATGTAGATTTTTTATTAAGGTCCAATGGATTTAATAAAATAAGAAAAATAATATATTGGCCCATATATATGTGTTGGGTGGCAAGGCTATCTAAAATAGCTTAATTATATTACTTTTATTTTATTATTTAATTAAATGAAAATTAATTAATTATTTAATTAAATGTCAAAATCTTTTTCTAGTAGGAGTTGGTCTTTTGATTTTATACTATTGTTGGTAGTATAATTAATATTAAAGACAATATTTGATAAGTAGATAAATAAAAGAAATTATTTATCTGATCAAATTAGGAAGTCTTTAATATGGTTACAAATACACTATTGAGTTGGATTAGGAGTCTTGGTGTAGGTTAGAATTTCTTTTAGAAAAGAATTCTTAACCACCAAGTAAATCCACCTAAGGAAAGGATTCTTAACAACCAAGTAAATCCTTCATAGGAAAGGATTTGTGATTATATATATATATATATATATATATATATATATATATATATATATTTATATATATAATTTCGGTCAGCCCTAAGCAATTATAAGAAAGAATTTCGGCCATCCTTATATATTTTAGAGAGAGATTTCGGTCAGCCCTAGTCTTTTTAGAGAGAGAATTCGGCTACCATAGAATTTTGAGGAAGAAAAATATATTTTTGCTTCAGACAAAATTCCATCAACTCTAAGAAATAGTGTGAGATTCGGCAAAGAAGAAAAGGAAGAAAGAACGTTTAGTTTTCGATAGTACTCTAGTAGCCTTTATATCAAAAGGTTTTGTGTACAACATCGATTCAAGGTTCATGCGAGTTTCAATCAAATTGATTGACAATTCACAAGTGACCTAATGTTCTTTGTTTTTCTTCTTGGAGGATATTTGTAACTAACAAAGAATTTTTTTTTGTTTGTTTCCTTCCTCAGGTATACAATTTAAAGAAAGGGAGTCCAAACTCCTAAGTGATTCACGTTCATGCTTGGATTGGAAGATCTTGCTGATTCAATTCGGCGCCTATTAAATCGTCACGAGAAAAAGGTACGACACTTTTTATATACATCAATTAATCTGGGGTTAAGATTCTTGTTATTTAAATGGGAATTTTTATTTATTTATACGAAACCCTATTTCAAAAAAATTTCACGCTTCCGATGCATGTATGTTCTTTACACCGCCAAGGGCACCTCACAGCCCTCCTCGACTGGCGTCTTCCAGAAGGGAACCTCGAGCTGAAACCGAAGGTAGCCGGTAAACCACGCAAGAAGACCCCGTCCCTGAGGACGATAAAATGGAAGTATCCAGCTCGTCGGGGGGATCTGACAATGAGAGCCCCAATGTCGATTCTAAGAAGCACGAAAATAAAAGCCTAGAGATCCAACTGGCCAAGATGTAGGAGGAAATCTAGCAGCTGAAAAGAGGGAAGGGTAAGGAGGTCAAAAAAGATCATTTGAGCAAGATGACCGCCTATTTTGCCAGAAGAATCTCGGAGGCAGAGCTCTTACCAAATTTAAAATGCCATCTGACAAGTTCTCCGGCACAGAGGATCCTTGAGCCACTTGGAGAGCTTGGTCCAACAGATGGAAGTCCAGAACACAAATAGGGCCGCTATATGCTGGATGTTCCCAACTACACTAACCGACTATGTCAAGACCTGGTTTAGAAAACTACTTGCGGGTAGTGTGGACTCCTTCACAAAGCTGTCCACCGATTTCTGCTCATAATTCTAGGGAGTCAAACCCTAGACGAAAGATCCCATCCACTTGCATTGTGATTCAGAAGAGAGGGGGGAAACCCTCATGGCTTACAAGGAGCGGTTCCACAAGGAAGACATCCAGATGTTGGTCTTCACTGAGAAAGAGACAATTGCCAATTTTAGGCGGAACCTATGGGTGGGTAAGCTATTCAGATCCTTTACCAAACGACCACCGTAGACCTACCAAGAGGCCTATGATCAGGCTCTAGAACAAGTCGAAGTAGATGAATAACTCAATGTCAAAATGGAGCATAACGACATGAGAACAGCAAAATGATAGAAGAAGGAAACTCTCAAACCTGAACCAGTTCAAAAAAATCAGAACAAACCTCCAAACAGGTCAACCTTCCATTTTCCCGTTTCTCAACCCAATGAAGAAAGGTACACATCAAGGTGAACCCCTCCGTGGACTTCGGCCTGGGAAAGAAGTACAAGTTGAAATCTGTAAGCACACCGAGAAGAGAAAATGGGAGTAGGCGGATCTGATGTAACAAATTCAAGTGATACATACCATCAGCAGAGGTCTTACATTGGTTGGCGCCTCCAATAATTCCAGGAAAAACCATGTAAAGAAGGTCATTCTTGTAGATGAAGGGGGAGGTATCTTCAAGGTTTATCAGAGCCCGGCGGACCCTTCCCAGTCGGTGTAGATTATTTTCACCGAGGAGGAAATCTATAACACCGTGCAACCTCATAACGATCCCATGGTGATCACGGTACAAATTGTCAACTGTATGGTCCATCGTGTGCTTGTTGACACAAGCAGTAGCGTCGACATCCTCTTCAAAGATACCTTGGAAAAGCTGAACTTGAAACAATGGTGTTACAATAGCTGCACAACCCCGCTATATGGATTTACTGGGGACTTGATCATACCAGTGGGGTCAAAGATCCTTCCAGTGGCCGTAGGAACAACCCCCCTTCAATAAAATATCTTGACGGACTTCGTGGTGGTGGATACCCCATCAGCCTACAATACAATATTATAAAGACCTTTCTTGTCATCTTTGAAGAGGGTCTTATTCATTTACCATAAAGTCCTAAAGTTTTTAGTAGGAGACAAGGTGGGGTAAATACGCGATGACTAGCAAGCAGCCCAAAAGTGTTATGCAGTGTCTGCTAACCCGACAGCTTTAACGAAACAGTTTGCTCAGGTTATGACAATATAGAATGGGGTAAACCCCAGGAAAACACCTGGAGGATGTAAAGCCCATAAATCGCCTAGAGGATGATCCCTAGATTCCTGATGAAGAGGAGAAAAATAGGGAATGTGCCAGCAGGCATCCAGTGGATGAGCTATAAGAGATACCCATCTGAATGGATGACTCCTCGAAGGTCGTCAAGGTCAGAGCAACTCTCGAACCGAGAGTGAAGGAAGGTCTAATCGGGCTTCTTAAAGAAATTAATGACACTTTTGCTTAGAGTCACGTTGAGATGCCCGGGATCCTGATATCATGGGCTGGATACAGTTTGGCAGTAGATCCTACCTTCAAGTCCATCAGACAAAAAATGTGCCATTTTAACATCTAAAAAATGTCACGGTTCAAGAAGAAGTGGACAAGTTGATCAGAGTAGGCTTCATCATAGAGGCACGTTACCCCGAATGGATCGCTAATGTGGTCAAGGTCATAAAGGTGAATGGGAAATGGCGTATGTGCGTCGATTACACCGACCTCAACCGGGCATGTCCAAAAGACAGTTTCCCTTTACCAAAGATTGATCAATTGGTTGACTCCACGTCTAGAAATAAGCTCATTAGCTTCATGGATGCATTCTCATGGTACAACTAGATCATAATGCACCCCACTGACCAAGACAATACCAACTTTATCACCGGGCAAGGCTTGTATTGCTACAAGGTGATGTCGTTTGGGCTTAAGAATGCAGGAGCTACATATCGACCGTTAGTCAATCGGCTATTCAAACCCGAGATTGGAAAATCAATGGAAGTATACATCGATGACATGATTACCAAGTCACCAACCATATAAGGACATCAGGATGACCTTCGTAGAACTTTCATTATTCTGTGGGAAAACCAGATAAGATTGAACCCCTCCAAATGTGCCTTCGGGGTAACTGTGGGAAAGTTTCTATGCTTCATGGTTCATAAGAGAGGAATAGAGGCTAACCCAGAAATGGTCAAAGATATCCAGGATCTAGAGTCCCCCCACGTCACTCAAACAGATTCAATTCTTGACCAGACAGATAGCGGCACTCAACAGGTTCAACTCTGGTTCCACTGATAAATGTTTCCCTTTTTTCAGAGCTATCAAGCAGGGAAGGAACATGAAATCGGACCAGAAAAGCGAGCAAGCCTTTCAAGCCTTGAAAAATTATATGCCAAGCCCTCCATTACTGGTCAAGCCAAGTTCGGAAGAGGAGCTGCAAACCAACTTGGCCTTTTCAGAAATGGCAGTGTGTGGGTCCTTGGTTAGGGAATATGGAGATATGGTCCAGCAACCTGTCTACTACGTAAGTCACGCCCTAACCAAGCCATAAAAGAATTATACCCTTCTAGAGAAACTCGTTTATACCCTGGTGACCTTAGTAAGGAAGCTCCGTCCCTACTTTCAAGCTTACACAATAGCAGTAGTGATGGACCAACCCCTCCGTCAGTTTCTTAAAAGGCATGACGTGCTCGGAAGACTGGTGTTATATGCCCTAGAACTCACCTAGTTTGATTTAAGGTATAAACCAGGACCGCAATTATAGCCCAGGCTTTGGCGGACTTTGTGGTAGAGCTCTCAGTGCCTCTAGGCCAAGCAACCTCCACAGTATCAAATATAGATCCTGAGAAGATTCCTGAAAGGCTGCAAGTCATGGATCCTGTATACTGATGGAGCGTCCGTGCACGGCGGGGGAGGAGCTGGCATAGTCCTCATAGACCTAGAGGGGTCGAGTGCTGCCACTATTTCAGATTCGAATTTAAGGCCACTAACAATGAAGAAGAGTATGAATCCCTCCTAGATGGGATAAGGGCAGCTACCGAGCTCGGGTTGATTAGCTTCAGGTCAAAAATGACTTATTACTTATAGTCAATCTGGTTTCTAGGACTATCAGGCCAAAAGAGATAACATGGTTACCGACTTGAAGCAAGTTCAGCTGCTTAAGAATAAACTTAAGGGATTTAAGATCGAGCAGGTGCCTCGACAACAGAATCGTCGAGCTGACGTCCTAGCCAAGATAGCTGCGAATGGGAACCAAGCCTTACCATATGGAGTCCCTCTCTAAGTGATCTCCCTGCCAAGCACAGTAGCAGGCAAGAATTCTTATTCCCTGGATCGACAACCATACTGGATGGACCCAATAGTGGTTTATCTCCAAGAAAGAAAGATCCCCGAGGAGCCTGACCAAGCCAGAAGAATTAAGAGGCTCTCAGTCCGATATTACCTGGTAGATGGGTACTTCTACAGGAGGGGCAGGTCTCTTCCCTAATGGGCATTAAGAGAGGTTAATTCTTGGAATATGGAAAACCACGTTGGTGGTGAAGCTCTGGCATATCAGGTACTCCGCATGGGGTATTAATGGCCAACTATCCATCAAGACATAAAGAATTTTGTTCAATCCTACAAACTGTGCCAGATGAACTCCAACCTAAGCAACATCCCACCAGAGCGTCTCTCATCTCTCAGCTCGCCTTACCCCTTTGCTATGTGGGGGGTCGACCTCATTGGTCCACTTCCAACCGCACCTGAATAAGCCAAATATGCTATTATGGCAATCAACTATGTCATATGATAGGTCGAAATCGAACCATTCCCCTAGATATTGGAAGAAAATACAACGAGATTCATAAAAAACAATGTGGTTTACTGGTTCAGGACACCTCTTATCATTATAGTTGACCTCAGAAAGTAGTTTGATAATGGTCAATTCAAGGACTTTTGCAACAGCTTGGGAATCAACCTTAGATTCGCCTCAGTATCCCATCCTTAGACCAACGGGCTGGTGGAATCCACTAATAAGAATATAAAGAAGCTGTTGAAAAAGAAGTTATGGCAGAGAAAAGGCAGATTGGCAGAAGAGCTTCCTGAGGTCCTCTGAGCTTACCGTACTACAAGGAGAACAACCACCAGAGAAACACCCTATTCTTTAACCTTCGAGGTTGGAGCAGTTCTTCCCATCGAGCACAAACTAACCTCTTTTAGAGTTTAATATTTTAAGCTTGGAAGCAATGAGGACAAGCTTCGAGCCAGCCTAGATCTCTTGGAAGAAAAGCAAGATAGGGTAGCTGAGAAAGTAACGATTTGCCAGAGTAAGATCGTTATATACTTTAATAGGAGAGTTAAAGCCGGAACCTTCAAGGAAGGGGACCTGGTTCTTAGGAAAGTAACCTTGAATACAAGGAAGAGGTTTGACGGAGTCCGAGGGCCCAACTGGAAATGACCTTATTTGGTAAAGACAGTGATCCATAACTGGGAATATAAGCTCGAGGACATGAATGACCGATCCATCGATCACATCCGGAATGCAGATCACCCGAGGAAGTATTACCCTAAGACAGGGGACTCGTGGGTAGACTACTTCCATTTAGGATTCAATAAAATATCGAACAATAACGTACTCCATTATTCATCAAAAAAATCTGCTTTCTCTATCTTTGGCTATATTCTACATTAATTTCTCCATACCCAACAAGGATCTACACGGGTAAGTCCGACATAGTCATCTCAAGACCAAAGATTAGATGAGGAAGCCCCCTCGCTATCCTTTATGCCTCGGTCAGGCACAACACCCTGCCAAGAAGGGTCTGAGTGTAAGAGAATAGTTTCCATCAAGATATGGAGACTAGAAAATAGATAGATAGCCCTCTTGATGCCTTGATCAGGCTACCACCCACAAGAAAGGTCTGAGTTTAAGAGCATAATTGCCATCCAGATCTCGGGACCAGGAAATAGCTAGATAGCCCTCCTAATGCCTTGGTTGGGCTACCACCCCAAGAAGGATCTGAGTGTAAGAGCATAGTTGCCATCCAGATCTCGAGACCAAGAAATAGCTGGATAGCCATCTTGCTGCCTCGATCGGGCTATATCCCCCCCAGAGCCCGAGATTGAAAAGCTTTCCTACCTAAATATCAATGTCCCAATTATTACTGGTTATTATTACCCCATGTGTATATGATAGCTTGCTGAGATAGGTACAAACTAGCCCATAATCACATAAGGGAACTATTCATCAAGCTACAAGTTTTTGCTGAGAGTTGGGAGCTCGAGTGAGCTGTCTACCTCCACACTTAAACAAAATTTTACATCTCACAATCTTTGCCAAAGTTCGAGTAGGTCAAGTTGTTTCCATGGTAGAATCTAGTTCGGGCCAAGAATGAAGCGAGAGTATGTCAAATCAAAATTTATTGAAGAAAGCATGAATTAAATTTATAGTGACGTTTCATTAATGAAATGGTATCCTATCCCCTAGAAAGGCTACAATTGTCAAACAAGGAGCCTAACCCCCAGTTTTGGGCTATAAAAAAATAATGATGATCAAGCATGGGTAGAGTGGGGTGCCCACCCACTTTTTCGGGCTACAAAGGCAAGCCACAAATAAAGTGTATTAGGCTTCTGCTTCTTCTTGACTTATTTATGCTACTTCCCCTACCTACGAGACCTCGCCCCCAGCTCCCCCTACCTCTCCCTCAGGTATTCACCCACCATGCCGGCCTTCGCCCATTACCCCCTCCTCCGAGGGGTCCTCAACTGCATGCTGCTCAATGGGGTCCTTCTCGAAGACCTCATTAACCACCACCATAACCTCATGAGGAATGGCAGCGTCAGAAAGGTTTGCCAAAGATTCTACCCGGCTTTGTTCAGCATCCAGTACCCCTTTAGAGGTTTCATCTTGGTGATGGTGGATCTTTCCCTAGACTTCTGAAAGGTCCTCTCGGGTTGAGCTGATCGAACCCCACTAGAGGTCTCTTTAGGACCTAAGACTGGAAAGACTGAAGAAGAAAGATGAGGACTTATTACAACTGCTTGCTTCCCAGCTCTAGCCCCATCACCTTCAGGATGAGACATCTCTGCAGCCTTCATCATAATCTCCACCCTATCCCATTTGGCAATGACTGACAGGTCGAAAGGGGAAGGGATAGCTTCAGTAACAAGGTAGGAAGCATAAAAGTATCCTTCATTGAAGAAGGCATCCGCCTCAACCTGAAGCTTGGCAACTTGGGCTTGAAGACCATTGTTTTCAATGTTAAACGCCTTTGCTTCTTCCTTCAAAGAATCTCGCTGACTGGCTCGATGTTGAGAACGGATGGTTTCTTGATCCAAGGATCGCTTCAACCTTTCATGGTCACACTAAAGCTCGGCTAACCCTGCCTCCATCCCTATCTAGCTAGAGGCCATCTCTTGTACCAAGTCTTGAGCTCGTGCCAACAACTCCATGGCCCGTTTAGCTTCAGCTTCAGCCTTGGTTGCCCAATCATTGAGATAAGCTACTTGGTGGCCAATGGCCACTTGGAATTTGAAGGCCTGCAAAAGAAATCGAGTTAGGAAATGACAAATCAAACTATTACATGAGAAAATAAAAAGCGATGACCACCTCGGCCAAGAGGGCAGAACCCTTGGTAATCAAAACATCTATGGCATTGAAGCCAATATAGAAAGACTACCTCGGGGGCATGAAGCAACAAATTACCCAATGACCTCATCTTGAAAGGCTGAGCTAGATTGATTTGGATGGTGTACAGGGGAAACCCCTTCAACACCACCATCAGGGTCCTTTGAAGCTTGAGAGGATGAGAATGTAGGTGGAATGGCAGAAGCGTCTGGTAAGCTTCGAGCAGGGGCTACAGGAGCAGAAGCAGGTTTAGGGGTAACAAGAGTAGAGTAGAAGTTGACATTGTTACATCAGCGACTTGAGAAACGGAGGCCCCTATACCCCTCACTTGGGCAGCCCGAGATGCTAGAAGTGATAACTTAGACCTGTGCTGGTAAGAGGACGGAGCAAGAGAAAGTGTCCCCTCCTTCTCTGAGGTTGCCAGAGGGATTTTCCAATCCAACTTGGTAAAAGAAGAAGGGGTGTGAGCTTGTTGGGATTCACGGGAAACTGGAGAAACAATAAAAACTGTTAACAAAAAAGGATGTCAGAAGCAAGCTACCTAATGGAGCGAAGCATAGTGACTCGGGGTTACTTACGAAGGGTCGAATGAAAGATCCGTATGTATCGATTCACCCTGCGGGAATTAAAGGGATAAGCTGTTGGATACTTCAAGTTTAGGTAGTTTCTGGTGAGGATAGTCTTCAGTACAACCTCAGACTCGACAGGTAAGGAGTCCCGGTTGTTTATCGTTGAAAGCGGTGGGAACCGCGAACTCATGCCCACTGATAAATATGGAGCTTCCCAATCACCACCCGTCAGTATCAACTCTTCCTTCCAAGCTGGGTCCTTCCTCGAAGCTCCAGGGATGATGAAGTTTAGTTTGTTTCTAGCCTTTGCGTAGAACTGACCCCGAGGAACTTCGGACAAACTCCCTATTTGAAAAAGGTTGGCCATCTCTTCTGCTCCAGGCTCTCGGGTGACCTTGACTGACTTACACTATTCCCTCTAAATCATGAGGAAGCAAATCAAATGCTTTTAGAAGCAAGGTGTCAGCTGGAGGGAAGCTAGCGGTAGGGTGTTAAGAACCTACCGAAGAGTAGGATGAAAAGGGAGTATGACCCCATTTTCAAAAGTCGTTGTAAAGATAGGGAGCACGCCTTTGTGGGAAACTGTGAGGGTGACACTGTCCAGAATCCTATATTTAGTCCTCAGGCGATCGATCAATTACGGATCAACAATAGATTCGGTGATGACCCTAAAGTCATAAGTAAGAAGTATCGCTGTAGGGGGTCCAGTAACCGTGACTTGACCCTTCCCAGCGGTGTTGGCTCTTTCTCCTCTGTCGAAATCTTCATCGACTAAGTTTAGAAGGTTGTCAGGTTGATTAGAGAAACCAGAGCCAATCGAAACGTTCCTACCAAAGAGGCGACACTGACGGAACAGAGAATCATCCTCGTCACTCGAGCTTTCTCACGCTCGCTTCCTAGGAACCTGGCTGAGAGCACCAGTGCTCTTAACCATAGCCTCAATACTATCGACAGAATTCTACATTATTGGGTGTGGTGCTTGAAGAACATAGAAACCGATGAATAAGCTTCTTAAAGGTAGCGAAAGGGAGAAATCTTATAAGAACTTGAAATTTGAAAGAAAGCGTGAGAAAAGTGATGAGGAAGCCAGGTTTAAATAGTGGTGGAAGAGGCAGTGATGTCAATAAAATCTTCAGAGGGATTGCCTCAAATTACGGGAACGGCCGTAATGTAGCCGGATTGTTTTAGGGAATACACCGGTCTTTTCTTGCCACGTTACAGGTACAATTAAGGAGGAGATTTCCACCCAATTTTGTTAACAGTAAAAGAGGGAAAATTTCCCAATTGAAAACAAGGAATCTGACTCCAACCTCAACTCAATCACCGATGTTCAAGTCAAAGAGACTTCTGTTTATAAAAAAATTTGGCTAGGGGACCAAAGCGGAATTTTCCACTCTCCTAGCTCGAATCAAATCCCGAGTTCACTATTCATTGAAACTCGGGCGAGCCATAAAGCTACCCCGCAGAAGTGAGGAAGGGTAGTTGGGCTTCAGAACTATAAAAAATGAAGCAGGACACGATCAGGTTGAGCCCCTCACGTGGACACTGGAATTCGGGCAAAGCCCAATGTGTGGTTATTCGGGCTTCCCGAGATCACCTATCCTGGAACCGCAGTTTTTGGGGCCTGGCTAGCTCCGGAACCACCCCATGAAAGCAAGTAAAGGGTCATCGAGCTTATGAGGCATTTGAGGTGAAGCTTGACATAAACAAATTGAGCTCCTTCCAAATCAAGCTTTCCGAGGTCGAGATTAACTCGCAACCTAACCAAAAGCCCGCCAACCTCTACAGAACCCTGATATCCTCTCCAGACAAAAAAAGAGGGCCCTTAAGGGGATCAGATTCACGTTATAGCTATGATCTAATTTGCTAAGGAAAGCTTGAATCTATCTAGATAAGAAAAAGGAAGCCCGCCTAATCTGTGCTACCTCCAATAAAGGCCTACAAGGTAATCTCGAGCTTTAAAGGACCAATGAGGGTTGTGCTAAAGCTTCATGACATGAATACACACAAGATCATATCTACACTCCAACGAGCATTAAAACTTTATATACACGTAAGGCAAGAGATTGAGTCCAAAAAGGAAACAAACTAATCTCAATCAAAGATATCCTCGAATCTATTATTAACTCAAAGTCAATGATTTTTAAATAAAAGATCCCGCCCGATAAAGGTGGAAGGGATTCAAAGAATTAGGGCGAGAGATGCATAAGTTTAAACCATTAAGGCCATGTATAAAGGTGCCTAAGCATGATCGACGAAAGGAGGGGAAAAATTTTCGACAAAAGAAGAGCGACATAGAGAATTGAGAGTACACGAGAGGAAGAGAGGGTTAGAATTCGGCCTAAATTCTGTAAAACACGCCCCCATTATTATCTACTATTCAACATGCATGAGGTTGCCACCTTACTGTATCCCAGAGAGATTAAGAGTGTTTAGGAGTCTATTTGTACAATATTCATAACCGATAATAAAGTTATTACACTCCCGTCTTCATTGCACTTAGATTCATATATCCATCTTTATTCAATCAGGTTAGGTGCCTAAGGTACCAACCCTGGCCATCGCCTACTTGGTAGTGGTCTCGAGGGTGTTAACCAGAATTTCTCATCTCAAGTAAATTCCCCATTAACAAATCATATTAATTCTAATTACAATAAATGACCCTATTAATCTAACTTATTAAACACTTTAATAACTAGATTAATATTTAATGAGAATTACAAAGTTTTTACCATTAAAAAACTAATCTCATTTTCATAGCCAATTATGTATTTATCCATTTTAATCACATTAAAAAAATACATAAAAAATTGGGTTATGATGCATGTACGACATATAAAATATATGTGTGTAGGCACATCTAATCTAAATGATATACGTATGCATGGCAATGCTTTTATCATCACTTAATATAAAGCATACATGAATAACTCTTATTCCATATCATTCAATCATCGTTTATTTAGTCAGGTATTTAATTAACAAACTTAATCAAAAACTTTGTGAGTGTAACCCACCAATTCAGATCGCAAGAGTTTAACTCGAGAATTACCATCTTAGTGTCGGTCAATCCAAAAATACCCTCCCCAGGAATTACTTGAACTTGAAGTTTCCAACTGTTGATCCATTTGACTCTCGTAGGGTGAATCGATACATGCAAATTTCTGCTGCTACTCCTCGTAAGTAAAATAGCACTAAGCTGTCTTTGTTCTATTTAATTAGCCAGCTTGGTTCTAACACACACATTTTTTTAACAGTTTTTGTTGTTGCTTTAGCTTCTCGCGAAACCCATCAATCTCTCACTCATCCCCCTCTGCCAGGTCGGGTCAAGGAACCCCTTTGACTTCGTCAGAGAAAGGGGGGCCAACTATTCCAACTGAGGCCTCATCTGCTCTTGCTCTGTCTCCTTCCCAACTGAAGTCCAAAAAGACGCTCCTTGCATCACAGACTACCCGGAGCTCTATCGCTGAAGCAATCACTACTGAACCTTACCATTGCTGTTGTTTTTCCTACGGTTAACTTGCCAGATGTTTCTGCATCTCCATCTACACTCCCAAACCCTCAATCTTCGAAGGACCTAAAGGCTGGTGTTGAGGGGGTTCCCCTTGCTTGCCCACAGAATCAGTCGAGCTCTGCCATGCTTGAAGAGGCCTTGAGGCAATTTGTCGCTTTCTACCCCAGTGGTTGTCTTTCCATGACGGCTTCAATGCCTGTAGATATCCTGAACACTAAGGGATCTGACCTTTTGGCAGAGGTAACCCTCATCTTTCTTCTGTCTTTATGAAGGTTTGTTCAGTCACCTTCTAACTTGAACTCTTTTGTAGCCCTTTAAATTCAACCTGGCCATCGGCGACCAGGTAGCCTCTATCTGCGATCGAGCAGCTAAAGCTGAGGTTGAAGTTGAGCGGGCTATAGAGTTGTTGGTGCTGGCTTAAGATCTAGTATAATAGATGACCTCCAGCCGGAGGGTGTTGGAGGCAGAGCTAGCCGAGCTTCACTATGACAATGAGAGGTTAAAGTGCTCCCTTGATCTAGAAACCCACTGATCTGAACGTCGAGAAAAAATAGCAGGAGTCCTAGAAAGCTGAAGCTAAGATGCTAGACATCAAGAACTAGGTCTTACATTCTCAGGTGGCCAAGCTGCAAGTGGAGGTTGTTGCCTTCTTTAGTGACGGATATTTTTAAGCCTCCTTCCAGGTTACTGAAGCCCCCCTCTTCCCTTCGACTGATCCACTATCACCGATTGGGATAGAGAGAAGATAATGACAAAGGTTACAGAGATGTCTCGCAATGATGGTGATGGAGCGAAGCCTTCTGGCTTGGCCAGAACTGGGAAATAACCAGCCATGTCATATCTTCCTCTTCATCCTCTAGTCCTTCAAGTCTCAAGTCCCGGGGAGACGTCAAGCAGAGTTTAGCTCAAGCAGTGTGAGGGTATTAAACTTGAAATTTAAGGGGAAAATCCATGACCGCTCTGAAGAGCCTCCTAAAATGGAGCCAAAGGTTAAGAAGGATGGAACAAAGTCAGCAGCTACCTCTTGGGAGGTGACCCTACCCCTGAGGTTATGGTTGTAGTTAATAAGGTCTTGAAGGAGGACCAAGATGAATAACAGGTAGCTGAAGAGCCTACAGATGAGGGAACAACAGAGATGGCCAACCAGGATGAACATCCATTAAAAGGAAGGGTAGAGGGCGAGGACCATCTCGGAGGAGAACCAGCTGGAAGGAATCAGAAGGATGCCGAAGCTTGATACCTTCTAACTATAACTTGTTTTGATAGCCCAGAAAAGGGTGTAGGCACCCCGCTTTAATCATGACTAGCTTGATTAGCTTTAATTTCTTTTTTTGTAGCCCGAAACAGGGGGTTGGGCTCTTTGTTTGATGGATGTAGCCTTCGCAAGGGGATATGCTCCCTTTTTGTTAATGAAAAATCGGTTGCAATTTCCTCTATACTTGCTTAGATTAATCATGTGCTTCAAATTTGACCGATAATCCCTCACTTTAATTCTAACCTCGGCATAGATGCGACCTCCGAAAGTAACCCTGACTTAATTAAATCTGGAAAATAGAAACCATTAAATGTAAACCTACTAACTGGGTAGACATCTAGCTACAATTTCTAGCACTTGGTAAAGATTTATAACTTTAGGGGAAGGGTCCCCTTACAATGTATCTCGCATCCTCAACGATTCCTCGCTGAGACTTTAACCTGGCGATATAAACAATCTCACATTCATGAAAACCACTGGTTAGTAGTAACCAAGTGTTTAATACTTAGGCGAAAGTTGTATAGTAATCGAGGTAGATACCTCTTCTCCCAGTATTCGATAAGGTATCTTATCCTGGCGACCTCGGTTAAACAAAACCATATTTTCACCTTTCTTGGGAATGGTAGCCCGACCAAGGTATGAGGAGGGCTATCTAGTTGTATCCTAGTCTCGAGATCTGGAGGGAAACTATGCTCTTGCAATCAGGCCCTTCTTAGGGGTGGTAGTCCAACCAAGGCATCATGAGGGTTATCTAGCTATTTCTTTGTCTCGAGATCTAGATGGCAACTATGCTCTTACATTCAGACCTTTCTTGGGGGTGGTAGCCTGACCAAGGAATCAAAAGAGCTATCTAGCTATTTTCTGGTCTCGAGATATGGATGGCAACTATGCTCTTACACTTAGACCCTTCTTGGGGGTGGTAGCGGGGATATCTAGCTATTTCCTGGTCTTGAGATCTAGGTGACAACTATACTCATACACTTAGGCCCTTCTTGGGGGTGGTAGCCCAACCAAGGCATTAGAAGGGCTATCAAGCTATTTCCTGGTCTCGAGATCTGGATAGCAACTATGGTCTTACACTTAGACCCTTCCTGGGGGTAGTAGCACGACCAAGGCATCAGGAGTAGCGATGGGGCTTCCCCGGCTAGTTCCTGGTATCGGGGAGCTGGACGACAACTATACTCTTACACTCAGACCCTTTATGGCAGGGGGTGGTTCCCGGCCATAGCATCAGGAGTAGAGAGTGGTATTCCCCGGCTAACCCCTGGTCTCAAGGCAGTTATGTTAAATTTATTCAATGAGAACCTAGTCGAATATGGAGAATTTTACAGCTTATGAAGAACAAAATCGGGGATGGAGAATGCAAACTTTATTGATGATCGAAATGGAGTACATTGTTGTTGGGGATTTTATTGAAACCTAAGTGGAGATAGTCTGCTCAAGAACCCCCAGCCTATGGATAAAACTTCCTCTAGTGATCTGCATTCCAGGTGTGATCAATAAGTCGACCTTCCATATCTTCGGGCTTGTATGCCCCATTGTAAACCACCATCTTTACCAACTATGGCCCTTTACAGTTGGGTCCTAGGACACCGTCTGACCTTCTTCGGGTGTTTAAGGGTACTTTCCTAAGACCAAATCCCCTTCATTAAAACTTTGGGCTCTAACATTTCTATTAAAATACCTAGCGATATTGCTCTAGTAAATCGCCACTTTCTTAGATGTTCGGTCTTGTTTCTCTTCTAAAAGATCCAGATTAGCTTATAGTTTGACCTCGTTGCATTCAAGTTCAAAGTATTATACCCTAATGGAGGTCAGTTTACTCTCAATGGGAAAGACTGCTCCATGCCTCAACTTAGAAAGCTAGGGAGTAGGGCATCTCTGGATGCTCTTCAGCCCATTTTCCTTTCTTCTGTTGTAATTTCTTCTTCAACAGCTTCTTGATGGTCTTGTTAGTGGATTCAACCAGCCTATTACTCTGAGGGTAGGCTACTGAAGTGAACCTGAGGTTGATTCCCTAACCTTTATAAAAGTCTTTAAATCGGCCATTGTCAAACTGCTTGCCTAGGTCAGCTACAATAACAAGAGGGGTCCCGAATCTACAAACTACATTGGTTTTGATGAACCTTGTCGTATTCTCTTCTGATATTTGGGAGAGAGGTCCAACCTCTACCCATATTTTAAAATGGTCGATCGCCATGATGGCGTGCTTAGATCTCCCAAGAGCGGTGGGAAGCCTTCCGATTAGATCGACCCCCTAAATAGCTAAGGGGTAGGGTGAACTGAGAGATGATAGTCGCTCCAGTGGGAGATGACTCAAATTAAAGGTCCTTTGGCATGGTTCACAAGATTGTACAAAGCTATTTGTATCTTGGTGAATAGTTGGCCAGTAATACCCCATACGGAGCACTTGGTATGCTAAAGCTTCAACACCAATGTGATTCCCACAGTCCCCAGAGTGAACCTCTCTCAACGCCCATTTGACATCATCATGATGTAAACACCGAAGTAAGGGAAGGGACTTGCCCCTCTTGTAAAGGTACCCATCCACCAAGCAGTATCAGACAAAAAGCCTCTTAACTCTTCGGGCTTGATCGGGCTCATCGGGGAGCTTTCCTCCTTAGAGACAGGCCACTATTGGATCCATCTAGTAAGACTGACAATCTAGGGGGCAAATTTCCTTGCCCGTTGTTATGCTCGGTTAGGAGAGCACTTGGAGAGGAACTCCTCATGGTAAAGCTTGGCCACCATTCGCAACCATCTTGGCTAGGACGTCTGGTTGATGATTCTGTTGACGAGGAACCTGCTAGATCTTGAATCCCTTATATTTATTCCTAAGAAACTGAACTAGCTTCAAGTAGGTGATCATGTTATCCCCTTTTGCCTGGTAAATCCTTGAAACCTAATTGACTACGAGTAATGAGTCATATTTGACCTACAGGTAGTCGGCCCTGAGCTCAATGGCTACCTTCATTTTGGCTAGGAGGGCTTCATACTCCGCCTCATTATTGGTAGCCTTAAACTTGAACCTAAAGCAATGACAGCATTCGATCCTTTTTGGGTACATTATAACTATGACTGCTCCTCTCCCAGCTTGTCCATACGCTCCATCTATGTAGAGGATCCAAGTTTTGTAACCTTTCGGCTAGCTATCGATCTCTGAAACCCTCTCAGGAGCTATATTCATCATTGCAGAGGTCGAATGGCCTGAGATCGCTGAGAATTCTACCATAAAGTCTGTCAAAGCCTGAGCTTTGATTATGGTCCTGGTTTTTTTCTTCAGGTTCAATTGGGTGAGCTCGATGGCCCACAATTCTAGCCTTCTGGATACATTCGACCTTTATAAGAATTTTTCTCTGGCTTCGTTAGAGCATGACTCACATAGTAGATAGGTCGATGGACCCTATCTCCACATTCCTTGACCAAAGCCCCACTTACTACAGTTTCTAAAATAGCCAAGTAGATTTGCAGCTCCTCTCCAGGACTTGGCTTGACTGGCAATGGAGGGCTCGTTAGATACTTCTTCAAGGCTTGAAAGGCTTGCTCGCTTTTCTGGTTCTGTTTCATGTTTCACCCCTACTTGATAGCTTTGAAAAACATGAGGCATTTATCGGTGGAGCGAGAAATGAACCTGTTGAGCACTTTTACATGCCCAATCAAGACTTGTTCTTGTATAAGTGATGTGGGGGATTCTAGGTCCAAGATAGCCTTGATCTTTTCTGGGTTGGCCTCTATGCCTCTCTCATGGACTATGAAGCCTAGAAACTTCCCCAAAGTTACCCCGAAAGAAAATTTTGAGGGGTTTAACCGTATCTAGTTTTCCCTTAGGATCATAACAGTTCTGTGCAAGTCATCCTGATGTCATCGATGTACACCTCAATCGACCTTCCAATTTTAGGTCTGATCAATCTGTTAACTAGCCGTTGGTATGTAGCCCCAACATTCTTAAGTCGAAACGGTATGACCTTGTAGTAGTACAGGTCATGTCCAATAATGAAACTGGTATTATCATTATCTGCGGGGTGCATCTTAATCTGATTGTACCCTAAAAACGCATCCATGAAGCTCAAGAGCTTAATCCCGGACGTGGATTCGACCAACTGATCAATCTTCGACAAAAGAAAGTTATCTTTGGGAAATGCCCTGATAAAGGTCAGTGTAGTCGACGCACATACGCCACCTCTCAATTACATTTGTGACCATGAAAAAGTTGGTGATCCACTCGGGGTAGCATGCCTCACTGATGAAGCCTGAATTAGCTTATCCACTTCCTCATGAACCGCAACGTTTCTTTCATCGTTAAAGTGACGCCGCTTCTGTTTGATAGGCTTAAAGGTTGGACCACTGCTAATTGATGTGTAAACAAAGATATAAGGATCCCGGGTATTTCATCATGACTCCAAGCAAGGATGTTGCTAATTTCTCGGAGAAACTTGATCAAACTTGCTTTCACTCCTGGCTCAAGGGTAGCTTCGACCTTGACAACCTTGGAGAGACCGTCATTCCTAATGGGTACCTCTTCTAACTTGTCCATAGGGTGCCCGTAGGCCCATTCCCTACCTTATTCTCCCTCCTCCAACGTTAGGAACTCATCTTTTGGATGATTGGCGGGCTCCATGTCTCTAAGGTCATCCCAGGTGTTTAAACATCCTGGATCCTTGCAATTTGCTCAAACTGTTATGTTAAAGTTGTCGGATTGGCAGACACTGCGTAGCACTTCTTGGCTGTTTGTTGGTCATCACGCACCTCACATACCTTGTCCCCTACTAGAAACTTTAGGACGTTGTGGTAGATGGACAAGACACCTTTCAAGGAAGATAAGAATTATCGTCCTAGTATCGTGTTGTAGGCCAATGGGTTATCAACCACAACGAAGTCTGTCATAACATTTTGTTGGAGAGGCACAGTTCTAAGGATCACTGGGAGAATCTTCGATCCCAATGGTATGATTAAGTTCCCAATGAATCCATACAGTGGAGTTGTGTAGCCATTGTAACACCAATGCTTCAATTTTAACTTTTCTAAGGTTTCTTTATAGAGGTTATCGACGTTGCTGCCTGTGTCAATGAGTACGTGGTGGACCACATAATTGGTAATCTGTACCATAATTACCATAGGATCTTCATGAGGCTGCAAGTTGTTGTAAACATCCGCCTTGATGAAAATAATATGTACTGACGGGGAGGGACCAGTCGAGATTTGGTCGACCTTGAGGATACCTCGACCTTCATCTACATGAGGAATCTTTCTCGCGTGGTTTTTTTTTGGAATTATTGAAGGTGCCAGCAAGAGTGGGCCTTCCATTGATGGTTTGTATCACCTGGACTTACTGCATCAGATCTGTCTGCTCCCTCTTTCTCTTCTCAACGTGCTCACAGATCTCAACCTGTACTTCCCTTCCTGTATGTATATTATCCATAACCTGCTGGAAGAACTCTATCAAACATCCACCATTATCAGAGCCTCGATCTGGTTATACAGATTATAGCACTCTGAAGAGTTATGACCCATGTCTTCATGAAAGTAGCAGTACTTATACATGTTCCTTCTATCGACTAGGGCTTTCATCGGTATGGGCTTATGTAGTAGCCCCTTATCTAGAATGGCAAGATAGATTGTTTCACGAGATGCATTTAAGGGGGTGTAGTGATCATACCCTCTCTCATCTCACATTACAAGGGCTATAGTTCTAGGAGGAGGTGAAGCTCACTGAGGGGTTCACCTTGTTAGATACCTTTCTTGCTTGGGTTGAAAAGTGTGGCAATGGTATGTCCACCTATTGGGAGGTTTGTTCTGGCTTTTCTGAGCCTGCTCAGGTCTGAGAGCTTCTTTCTTCTGGCGCTTTACCGTTCCCATATCATCATGCTCCATCTTGACCTTGAGCTATTCGTCAATTTCGACTTGCTCTAGAGCCTGATCATAGGCCTCTTAGAAAGTCTCTAAAGGTCGCTTGGCAAGGGATCGAAGAAGCTCACCTGCCCACAGATTTCGCCAAAAGTAGGTAAGGGCCTCTTTCTCAACAAGGACTCTTATCTGGATGACTTCCTTATGGAAGCGTTCCACGTATGACTGGAGAGTCTCACCTCCCTCCTGGATCACATACTACAGGTTTATGGGATCCTTTGTATGGGGTTTGACCACTTGGAACTGCTAATAGAAATTTGGTGAAAGTTTAATTAAAGAGTCCACGCTACCAGCAAGCAGTTTCCTGAACCAAGTCTTTGTGTAGTCAACTAGGGTGGACGGGAACATCATGTACATGGCAAACCTGGTAGTATTTAGGACTTTCATTTGGTGGACAAAGCTTACAAGATGGCTCAAGGGGTCTTCTGGTCCAGAGAATTTATCTTTCGATGTTTTAAATTTTGATGGGAGCTCCGCCTCCCAGATTTTTCTGGTAAAGGGAGCATTCATATCGCTCAAATGATCTTTCTTATCCTCCTTGTGCTTTCCCCTCTTTATTTATTGGATCGCATTCGGTAAGTTTGACAGTTGATCTTTTAGGTGCTTATTCTTAGGTTTCTTTGAGTCGACTTCAGACTCTTCACTGTCGGATCTTTCCGATAAACTTGTGATCTCCAATCAGTCTTCTTTATGAGCGGGATCTGCCTAGGGGCTTTGTTGGTTACCTTCCTCTCTAGCGCAGGCTTCCCTCCTTGTGGCTGCCAGGCAAGAAGCCTCTCGCTGCCCCTGGGGTAAGGTGTCCATGGTAGATTTAACTTGCCTGGCTGGTAATGTGACAGTATGCCAGGAACTGGGGGTATGGGCCTTAGCCAATCCCAGATCAAAGGTTGAAGCCCGACCCCTATCGCCGGATAGCTCTAGCAGAGAAGGCCACAATCGATCGAAGGAAAATTGCCTGGTTCCTGGCCCGCTCAGCTCTCCCTGAGTGTTGGGATATGTTGGTTTAACTGTGATACCCTCAGCGAGCTGAAGAAGGCAGATGTTTTCTACGAAAGCCGCGGCATGTTGGTTGAGTGCAGCCTGTCTTATCATAGGAGGGCCAAAACCCCACGCAGCAATAGACTGGACCGAAACGTGGTTACGGTGCCTCACAGCTTTTGCAAAATAACAAACATGTAAATATTAATCAGATTAACTGGGAGTGGATTATTTCCCACAGACGGCGCTAGAATGTGTTAACGGGAAATTCGCTTGGGTGAGGAATTTCTGCTGACACCCTCATGACCATTTCCACGAATGTGATGGTCAAGGTTGATACCTTTGGTACCAAGTATGTTTGTTTGATGTCAAATGTGATTGCGAATGACAGTGATATATATTTGGATACACGAGGTGAAATTGAGTTATTTCATAATTAAATTATATGGTGTATATAGAAATCACTCAGACGCTCTCGATCTCTCTAAGGTATAGTAGGGTGGCAACCTCATGCCTGTCGTAGTGTAGATAATGATGAATGTCATGTTCTGAAGTTAGAATTTAGGCCGGAGAAGACTCTCTCCCTCTCTGTCCATTGTTCTATCAGTCGTCATTTTTTTCTCTTCGTTCATGCTTAGACTATATATACACAGTCTAAATAGATTAAATTCGCGACTCTCCCGCTGAGATTCTCATAATCCCCTCCCATCTTATCGGGCGGGATCTTTTATTTAAAATTCATTAACTTTAGATTAATAATGGATTAGAGAATATCTTATTTGGAGATAAGTTTATTTCCATTTTGGACTCAATCTCTTGCCCTACACGTACACGGTGTTTCAATGTTCGTTGAAGTGTAGATATGATCTCGTGTGCCTTAATGGCGTGATAGCTCATGGAGGTCGTCGAGTATTGTGTTCACCAATTTAAAGAACGAGGTAGATCCAGACCCTGATATGTATGTTAGGAGCTTGATCTGACCTTTCCAAGTCCTTTTTTGAGCTTGAAATGACCCTGCTAACACCTGTAAGTGATGGCAAGTCTTCTACGAGCTTTCTCGTATCTGCCTAGGTGGATTTGCTTCTTTCTTTGGTAAAGTGGAACGGTGCTATAACATGAGCTTGATATCTTTAGAAGTTATTTTTTACATCTGGAGAGGATGGTGGGCTTCTAGGGAGGTTATAAGGTGGTTATGTCTCTGACTTGCTGCAAGAACTCTATCAAACAACCTCCCTTTATCAGAGCCTCGATCAGGTTGAGTAGGTTATTGAACTCTGAAGTGTTGTGAACCACGTCTTCAAGGAAGTCGCAGTACTTGTATCGATTCCTTCTATCGACTGGGGCTTTCATGGGTGCGGGCTTCTTTAGTAGCCCTTTATCCTGAATGGCGAGATAGATTGTTTCATAGGATACATTTAAGAGGGTGTAGTGATTATACGCTCTCTCATCTTGCGTTACAGAGGCTACTGTCCTGTGAGGAGGGAAAACTCAT
Source organism: Dipteronia dyeriana (assembly GCA_032871835.1). Classification (NCBI taxonomy): domain Eukaryota; kingdom Viridiplantae; phylum Streptophyta; class Magnoliopsida; order Sapindales; family Sapindaceae; genus Dipteronia; species Dipteronia dyeriana. The sequence continues at coordinate 85,528,530 of CM065297.1, forward strand.
GGAGGGGTTCGCCTTGCTTCATACCTTTATTGCTTGGATTGAGAAGCGAGGAAACGATATGTCCACCTATTGGGAGGTTTGTTCTTGTTTTTTTGAGCTGGCTCAGGTCTGAGAGCTTTCTCCGTCTGGTGCTTTACAGTTCTTATATCTTCATGCTCTATCGTCACCTTGAGTTGTTCGTCAATTTTGACTTGCTCTATAGCTCGATCATGGTCCTCCGAATAGGTCTGTAGAGGTCGCTTGGCAAATGATCGAAAAATCTTTCACGTACACAGGTTCTGACGGAAGTTGGCAAGGGTATCTTTCTCAGCGAAGACTCCCATCTGTATGACTTCCTTGTGGAAGCATTCCACGTATGACCGAAGTGTCTCACCTCCATCCTGGATCACATACTGCAGGTTTATGGGATCCTTTGGACCCGGTTTGACCACTTGGAACTACGAGTAGAAATCTTGTGAAAGTTTTGTGAAAGTTTTGTGAAAGAGTCCACACTGCCAGCAGGCAGTTTCCTGAACCAAGTCTTTGTGTAGTCAACCAGGGTGAACGGGAACATCCTACACATGGTAAACCTGGTAGTATTCGGGGCTTTCATTTGCTGGACAAAGCTTTCAAGATGGCTCGAAGGGTCTTCTATTCCATAGAATTTATCTTTTGACATTTTCAATTTTAGTGGGAGCTCCGCCTCCCAGATCTTTCTGTAATAGGGAGCATTCATATCGCTCAAAGGATCCTTCTTGTCCTCCTTGTGCTTTCCCTCTTTATTTGCTAGATCTCTTTCAGTAGCTTTACCAGCTGATCGCTTAGGCCTTTGTTCCCGAATTTCTTTGAGTCGACCTCAGACTCCTCGTTGTCGGATCCCTCCGATGAACTGGCGATCTCCAGTTGATCTTCTTTATGAGCAGGATCTGCCTAAAGGCTTTGTTGGTTACCTTTCTCTCTAGCCCGGGCTTTTCTCCTTACGGCTGTCAGGTGAGGAGCCACTCTTTACCCCTGGGGCAAGGTGTCCATGGCAGATTTAACTTGTCTGGGTTGTTAATGTGATGGCCTGCCAGGAACTGGGGGTATGGGCCCTAGCCTATCCTAGATCGAAGGTTTAAGCCCGACCCAATCGCGGGATAACTCTGACGGATGAGGCCAATATCAATCAAAGGCGGGTTGCCTGGTTCCTGACCTGCTTAGCTCTCCCTGAATGTTGGGATTTGTTGGTTGAACCGTGATAACCTCAGCGAGCTGACAAAGGTAGACGTTTTCTACGAATGCCACCGCTTGTTGGTCGATTGCGGCTTGTCTTATCATTGGTGGGAAAAAACCCGGTACAACAGTTAACTGGATCGGAACTTGGTTGCAGTGCCCGAATTTTCTTCCTTTCCTCTGAGCCTTTCGGGTTGATATAGTCAAAGTTTGTTCTGAAGCCTCAGGCTGTCCCTGTGAGGAGCGGAGCCTCACAGCTTTTGCAAAATAACAAACATGTAACTGTTGATCTGATTAACTGAATGCGGATTTTTTCCCACAGACGACGCTGGAATGTGTTAACGAGAAATTCTCTCGGGGTGAGGAATTTTATCCTACATCCTCAAGACCACTGCCACGAAGGTGATGGTCAGGGTTGATACCTTTGGTTCCAAGTATGTTTGTGTGATGACAAATGTGATTGCGAATGACAGTGATATATATTTGCATACATGAGGTGAAATGGAGTTATTTCATTATTGAATTATATGGTGTATCTAGAAATCACTTAGACGCTCTCGATCTCTCTAAGGTATAGTAGAGTGGCAACATCGTGCCTGTAAAAGTAGATAACGATGAATCTCATGTTCTAAAGTTAGAATGTAGGTCGGAGTAGACTTTCCCACTCTCTGTCTATTGTTCTATCAATTGTCCCTTTTTTCTCTTTGTTAATGCTCGGTCTATTTATACACGGTCTAAATAGATTAAATTTGTGACTCTCCCGCAGTGATTCTCAGAATCCCCTCCCATCTTATCGGGCGGGATCTTTTATTTAAAAGTCATTAACTTTGGATTAATAAATGATTCGAGAATATCTTATTTGGAGATAAGTTTGTTTCCTTTTTGAACTCAATCTCTGACCCTAAACGTAAGCAGTGTTTCAATGTTCGTTGAAGTATAGATATGATCTCATGTGCCTTGATGACCTGAGGCCTCATGGAGGTCGTTGAGTATGGTGTTTACCGATTTATAGAACAAGGTAGATCCAGACCCTGGTCTTGATGTTAAGAGCTTGATCAGACCTTTCCAAGTCCTTTTTTGAGCTTGAAATGACCCTACTAACACCTGTAAGTGATGGTAACGCTTCTACGGGCTTCCTCGTATCTACCTAGGTTGATTTGCTTCTTCTTTTGGCGAAGTTGAACGGTGCTATAGCTTGAGCTCGATATCTTTATAGGTTTTTCTTTTACATCTGGAAAGGATGTTGGGCTTCTAGGGAGGTTATGAGGTGGTTTTGTCCCTGACTTGCAGCAAGAACTCTATCAAACAACCTCCCCGTATCAGAGCCTCGATCTAGCTGTGTAGGTTATTGAATTCTGAAGCGTTGTGACCCACGACTTCAAGGATGTCACAGTACTTGTATCGGTTCCTCCTATTGACTGGGGCTTTGATGGTGGGAGATTCTATAGTAGCCCCTTATCCCGATGGCTAGCCAGATTGTTTCACGGGATACATTTAATGGGGTGTAGTGATCATACCCTCTCTCATCTCGCATTACAGGGGCTACAGTCCTGGAAGGAGGCAAAACTCATGGAGAGGTTCGCCTTGCTTCATACCTTTCTTGCTTGGGTTGAGAAGCGAGGAAGTGGTATGTAGACCTATTGGAGGTTTGTTCTTGTTTTTCTAAGCCGACCTATGTCTGAAAGCTTCATTCTTCTGGAGCTTCGCCATTCTCATATTGTCATGCTCCATCTTAACCTTGAATTGTTCTTCAATTTTGACTTGCTCTAAAGCCCGATCATGGGCCTCCTAATAGGTCTCTAGAGGTCGCTTGGCAAAGGATCGAAAAATCTTACTCGCACACAAGTTTCGTTAGAAGTTGGCAAGGGTATCTTTCCCAGTGAAGACTCCCATTTGGATGAATTCCTTGTAGAAGCATTCCACGTACGACTGGAGTGTCTCACCTCGCTCCTAAATCACATAATACAGGTTTATGGGATACTTTGGATGCTGTTTGACCACGTGGAACTGTGAGTAGAAATCAGGTGAAAGTTTTGTGAAAGAGTCCACGCTACCAGTAGGCAGTTTCCTGAACCAAGTCTTTGTGTTGTCAACCTGGGTCGACGGGAAAATCCTGTACATGGAAAATGTGGTAGTATTTGGGACTTTAATTTGCTGGACAAAGCTTTCAAGATGGCTCAAGGGGTCTTCTGTTCTAGAGAATTTATCTGTCGACATTTTAAATTTTGGCAAAAGCTCCGCCTCCCTGATCTTTCTGGTGAAGGAAGCATTCATATCGCTAAAAGGATCCTTCTTGTCCTCTTTGTGATTTTCCCTCTTTATTTGCTAAATCTTTTTCTGTAGCTTTGCTAGCTGATCTCTTAGGCACTTGTTCCATGGTTTCTTTGAGTTGACCTCAGACTAAACGCTATCAGATCCCTTTGATGAACAGGCGATCTCCAATCGGTCTTCTTTATAAGAAGGATCTGTCTAGGGGCTTTATTGGTTACCTTCCTCTCTAGCCCGGGCTTCCTTCCTTGTGGCTGCCAGGCGAGGAGCCTCTCGCTGCACCCAGGGCAAGGTTTCCACGACAGATTTAACTTGCATGGGCTGGTAATGTGATAGCCTGCAAGGAATTGGGGGTATGGGCCCTAGCCTATCCTAAATAGAAGGTTGAAGCCAAACCCCATCGCGGGATAGCTCTGGCGGAAGAGGCCACAATCGATCGAAGGCGGGTTGCCTGGTTCCTGGCCTGCTCAGCTTTCCCTGAGTGTTGGGATTTGTTGGTTGAACTGTGATACCCTCAGCGAGTTGATGAAGGCGGACATTTTCTACAAAGGCCGCCACTTGTTGGTCGAGTGTGGCCTAACTTACTACACAGCAGTAGACTGGACCGGAACCTAATTACGGTGCTCGAATTTTCTTCCTTTCCTCGGGGCCTTTCACATTAATGCATACAAAGGTTGTTCCGAAGCCTTGGGTTTTCCCTGTGAGGAGCGAAGCCTCAGAACTTTTGCAAAATAACAAACATGTAACTGTTGATCTGATTAAATGGGTGTGGATTGTTTCCCACAGACGATGCCAGAATGTGTTAACAGGAAATTCACACGGGGGTGAGGAATTTCAACTGACACTCTCAAGACCACTGCCACGAAAGTGATGGTCAGGGTTGATACCTTTATTACCAAATATGTTTGTGTGATGACAAATGTGATTGCAAATTACAGTGATATATGTAAATACAAACACGGTTAAATGCTCAAGGATAACCTAGAGGGGGGGGAGGGTGAATAGGTTAGACACTTTTTTCAACTCCCTTAGAAACAAACAAAAGTTTGTCCTTCTAGATTGCTTGTATCACAATATATATATCAATTAAAGATCTTAATCAATATATAGAACAAGTAAAGTGTGATACAAACAAGTAATGGTAACACATACACAATCTATATCATAGAAAGGAAGTCAACTTACATAAAGGGTTCTATCCTTAGTATTCAAATAACAAATACAAATACTAGAGAGATAGGGATTGAAAATACAATCACGGTTAAATTCTCAAGGCTAACCTAGAAGGGGGGGTGAATAGGTTAGACACCTTTTCCGACTCCCTTAGAAACAAACAAAAGTTTGTCCCTCTAGATTGCTTGTATCACAATATATATATTAATTAAAGACAATTAATCAATAAATAAACATAAGTAAAGTGTGATACAAACAAGTAATTGTAACACATACACAATCTATATTATAGAAAGGAAGTCAACATACATGAAAAGTTCTAACCACAATACAAATTTTGAAGAGATAGGGATAGAGAAAATCTGACATAAGATATAACGTGGTAAACCTCTGAAGAGGAAACATCCACGGGCTAGCAGCCACCGGCAAACAAAATCCACTAGTAGATAAGACAAGTACAATCTCTCAAGTGACCTCTTCACCTAGAAACTACCCTCTTATCCTACTCTAGAAGTTGTCGCCCTATGCTCAACAAACCGAGGCTTCACACCTCTTGTCAAGACTTCCTTGCTCACATTATCCGGATCCTCACGACCCAAGGCAAGACTTCTTGCTTAACTATTCGAGTCCTCTCGACTCTAGTTAAGACTTCCATGCTCACCTATCCGAGTTCTTCCAACTCTATGCAAGACTTCTTGCTCGACTATCCAAGGCTTCACACCTCTAGCCAAGACTTTCTTGCTCGACAATCCGAGGATTCACACCTCTTGCCAAGACTTCTTGCTCAACACCATAGGTCTCACACTTATTGTCAAGACTTCCTTTTCACAAGGCATCTAGGTGATCATGAATGCAAAAAGCAAACAAGCACGCAACATAGAATGCTATGATCAACACATCCTATGGAAAATACTAGACATGAGCATGAATGCACAAATCACATATAGTCTAGTCTATCATGCATGTGTAATCAATCTAGATCATGTAAGATATGTTCAATAACAATCACAACCTAGATACATGCACATATTTAAACTTGAATCACATATATGTTCAACAAATCACAAGATCATGTTTAAATCACAAAAACCTAAAACATGCTAAAATCATATGACAAATTCAAACAGATCTAAGCGAAAGTTCTAGAGCATATTCCTAATCATAGATTCAACAAATCACATGAATAGCTCAAAAGAACATAAGCACGTGTATTATGTGAGATTTTTGGCCAAGAGAGCCTAATACATGTGAGGAACTATTTTTCACAAAATCAATCAATCAAAGATCATAAAATAGTCCTAGAATCAAAGCTAGCACAATACAATCCCAAACATGTGATAACATAGGCAAAATCAAAACCTAACTCAACATGAATGATTTCAATTGAAACTCAACCTAGCTTCGAAAGTATTCAAAACACAAATCAAAACACTCACAATATACAAATATATGTAGAAGAAGAAAACCCAAGGCAATTGACCAAGTTTTAAAAGAAAACTTTGAGAGAAAATCAATACCTTAGTTGATTTAGGTGCAGTCCCGTTTTTGTATGATTAGACACCGAAAAAAGCAGCAAAATTAACTAAAACCTTTAGAGACAATATGTAGGATGAATTGATAAACACTCTCAAATTCGAATCACTCAAATCGGAGTTCAAATGAAGAAGTTATGGTGTTTGGAATGTGAGAAAATTTAGAGAGAAAATTTCTGCACACTTGATTTGAATTTCTTCTTAGAATGAAATGTGAGAGGGAAAAGGATTATAAAGGAGAGAGATAAGAATGATTTATGAAAAGACCAAAGCACCCTTAAGAGCCCAAGAATGCATGCTGCCTGAGATGGCACGTGGGTATCTCGGGGCAGCAAGCATTCTGTCCCGAGATGGCCATGCACCATCTCGAGAAAGATTGCTTGGATGCAATCTTTTCCTCTCGCGCTCTCTTCGCGTTCTTCGACCGTTCTCCGGCCTCCAAACTCGAAATTTGAATCCGTTTGCGGATTACAAACCGTAACTATCACACGGACATGGACATATAAGATACTTAACCCAAAAATTAATAATTCTACTCGATATATGAATACGAAGACAATGTAAGAAACATGAGTTGAAAGTGTAGTATCTTTTGACTTAGAACTTGAAATCAATAGTATGAGTAACCGAAATGACCGGAACTCATTCAAGAATGATTTAAGACTAAATCCAAGTTCAATATCCATGTTATACAAACATATACACACACAAAAACAATTCACACTAGAATGCAAACTACATAGAGATAGTTTCCAATCATGCATATTCCAAAACATGTTTTTTCCAAACCAATGCATGAGCATTCATCTACAAGTGTGTGAATGTGTTATACATGGTGCACAATGATGCAGGGACACATATGAATGAATTGTATGTGTGTGCCTATAATGGTGCACAATGATACAGGGATACAAATTTATGATATGTGTGTGTGTGCCTAAGCCTTGTAAGAAAAATATAAGGTCTTAGTATACCTTTGTAGAACCATATTGCATCCTTTCTCTTAAAGAGTTATAACTTGCTTTGACTTGATGTTTCTTATTCCTTGCTGCTTGAATCATCATGAACCTAAACAACTAAATCATTACAAGTAAACATCATTTTGATATGGAATTCATGCCAACACAAACTAAAACCTAACAGGGATAGAGAGAAGTTGACACAAGATATAACGTGGTAAACCTCCGAAGAGGAAACATCCATGGGTTAGCAACAACCGGCAAACAAAATCCACTAGTAGATAAGACAAGTACAATCTCTCAAGTGACCCCTTCACCTAGAAACTACCCTCATATCCTACTCATGAAGATGTTGCCCTCATGCTCAACAATCCGAGGCCTTACACCTCTTGTCAAGACTTCCTCGCTCACCTTACCGGATCCACACGACCCAAGGCAAGACTTCTTGCTCAACTATCTGAGTCCTCCGAACTCTAGTCAAGACTTCCTCGCTTGACAATCCAAGGTCTCACACCTCTTGCCAAGACTTGCTTGCTCAACAACATAGGTCTCACACCTATTGTCAAGACTTCCTTCTCACAAGGCATCTAGGTGATCATGAATGAAAAATGAAAACAAGCATGCAATATAGAATGCTATGATCAACACATCCTATGGAAAATACTAGACATGAGCATGAATGCACAAATCAAATGTAGTCTAGTCAATCATTCATGTTTAAATCATCTAGATCATGTAAGATATGTTCAACATTAATTACAACCTAGATACATGCATAGATCTAAAACTTGAATCACAAGATATGTTCAATTAACACATAATCAAGTTTAAATCATACAAACCAAAAACATGCTAAAATCATATGACAAAGTCATTTAGATTTAAGCTAATGTTCTAGAGCATATTCCTATACATAGATTCAACAAAAACACATGAATAGCTCAAAAGAACATAAGCACATGTATTAATGTGAGAATTCGGCCAAGAGAGCCTAATACATGTGAAGAACTATTTTTCATAAAATCAATCAATCAAAGATCATCAAACAGTCCTAGAATCAAAGCTAGCACAATACAATCCCAAACATGTGAAAACTTAGGCAAAATCAAAACCTAACTCAACATGTAAGATTTCAATTGAAACTCAACCTAGCTTTAAAAGAGTTCAAAACTCAAATCAAAACAGTCACAATACACATATATAAGTTTAAGAAGAAAACCTAAGGCAATTGACCAAGTTTTAAAAGAAAACTTTGAGAGAAAATCAATACCTCAGTTGATTTAGGTGCAGTCCCGTTTTTATGTATTTAGACTCCAAAAAAACCAACAAAACTCACTTAAACCTTCAGAGAAAAGATGGAGGATAAATAGACAAACAATCTCAACTTTGAATCACTCAAATCGGAGTTCAAATGAAGAAGTTATGGTGTTTGGAAGGTGAGAAAATGTAGAGAGAATTTTCTGCACACAAGTTTAAATTTCTTATTAGAATGAAATGTGAGAGGGAAGGAGAATATAAAGGAGAGGGAAAATAGGGCATGTGAAATGACCGAGAGGGGCAAGAAGCATCCAAGAATGCTTGCTGCCCGAGATGGCACATGGGCATCTCGGGGCAGCAAGCCTTCTGCCCCGAGATGGCCACGCGTCATCTCGGGAAAGAAGTGCTTTGCTGACTTCTTTCTCCTTCGACCTTCCTTGGCGTTCTTCGACCGTTCTCCAGCCTACGAACTCAGAATTCGAATCCGTTTGTGGTTTACAAACCATAACTCTCACATGGACATAAACATATAAGATACTCAACCCAGAAAATAATAATTCTACTCGATATACGAAGACGAAGACAATATATGCAACATGAGTTGAAAGTGTTGTATATTTTTACTTAGAACTTGAAATCAGTAGTATGAGGACCAGAACTCAATCAAGAATGATTTAAGACTAAATTCAAGTTCAGTATCCATGTTATAAAAAAAATACACAAACAAACACAATTCACACTAGAATGCAAACTACATAGAGATAGTCTCCGATCATGCATTTTCCAAAACATGTTATTTCCATACCAATGCATGAGCATTCAACTTCAAGTGTGTTAGTGTGTTATACATGGTGCACAATGATGCAGGGAAACATATGAATTAATTGTATGTGTGTGCCTATAATGGTGCACAACGATGCAGGGACACAAATGTATGAATTGTGTGTGTGTGTGCCAAAGCCTTGTAAGAGAAAGATAAGGTCTTAGTATACCTTTGTAGAATCATATTGCATCCTTTCTCTTTGAAGACTTTGAACTTGCTTTGACTTGTTGTTCATTCTTCTTTGAAGTTTGAAACATCATGAATCTAAACAACTAAATCATTACAAGTAAACATCATTTTGATATGGAATTAATGCCAACACAAACTAAAACCTAACAATCTCCCCCTTTGGCAAATTCCATGTCAAAACACCTATACATTTACTATAAATATAAAAATGAAGATAGGTCACAAAATTACTCCCTCACATTACAATGAGTAAGATTCCTATAACTAATCTTCACCAACTCTTGAACTTCATCTTGATCTTCTCTTGAAGCAACCTACAATTCATCTCAAAGCACAATGCATATACAAGAAAAAACAACAAATGGCAACATATAATATGGATAAGAATATACAATTAAGTCCACAAATACATGTATCTCCCCCTTAATACTTGCCAAAATACAAGAATTCTTAACCAAATCTTAAAAATAATTATTACATGTCATTGAAAGTTCAAAAATTCACAAAAACCACATAAAGCGAAACTAAGTAACTAGCAACTTTTTCTCCCCCTTTTTGATATGAAATGATGCCAAAAGGTAAGAAACATACCATAAGACTCAAATACTAGCTACTTGGTCCATTAAAGAAAGATGTGCGTGTAGTTGATCTAACATAATGCTTGAGAGGTGGTCTTGAACTTAAGGCAATACACTCCTCCAACTCTTTTATTCTAGCATCTTGTTTATCGACTATAGCACTAAGCTCATCAACCTTCTTCTTCAAATGTAAAGCCCAATCCGGAAGAATGTTTATGCTAATCTCATGACAATCAACTTGAGAACTACTAAATAGTCCAAAAGTATCACATGTTTGACACACGTTTATCACTATACTTTTCCAAGGGTTGTACCAACACATCATCTTCTCTACTCTTAACACCACGAGCTAAACACAAAGAAGTTATAAACCCCGGTAATGCAAGCTTTTTATCTCTTCTAGTAGAGAAAGCCGCACTATCAATATAAAGGATAAGTAGATCCCCAAGGTTTATAGGTTGATTAGTCACCAAGGCATACACTATTTTCATCTTGTCTTTATTCAACTCGGTTGAATTCGAAGATCCAATAATGTTAGTGAAAATGAATAGATGCCAAAATGCACTAGCCTTAGTTAACTCATGTTGACTAATATATGCTCTACCTTTCCACTCAAAAGAAGCATTGTCACAAAGAGTTCTACCCATGATATTAAGATTCTCAATGACATCTACATCTAGAAAGTTCGAATCTATATGATTAGATAGCCCAAGAAACTTGTTAATGTTTTTTGGGTTAACTCTAAACATAACACCCCTAATCTCCATCAAAGCATCCAATAAGGTGACACTTTCTCTATATTCAAGATAAAACTCTCTAACAAGAGTATCATTCACAATTCCTAACATGCTCACCCAAGATTCCCAATTTCTATCCTTAATGCACTTAAGAACATAAGAATCTTTACACTTACCTAAGTCAATGCCTCTCTCTTGAAATGTCTTTTTAGTTCCAAAGATCCCTAAATCTTTTATCCTTGAAGCTTTGGATCCTTTTGAGGTAGACTTGGCTTTCATAATGGGATTCGATTGATTTCCACTTCCTGTAACCTTAGTTCTTCCCATTTGTTCTTGTGTTATAAGATGATATATACATAAAACAAAAGTGAGTGAAAGACAAAACAAGCATATTAGTCACATATATATAAAACAAAGACATATGACTTAAGAATGAATCATCATGCAAGACAAAGATAGCGAGTAATATCTTACAAGTATCATTAAGTCAAAATATGCCAACATGTAACAAAATGAAGCATGTGAACATATCATAAAAGAGAACAATGTCTAGCATGCAATGCTCCCCCTTGATAAAAGCTATAACTAAAATCAATCACAGCATAAAGTTCACAAAGATGTTCACACAATCACACATTCAAGCAATTTGAAGAAATATCAACAAAATAAACTTCATATGCTAAGAGAGATACACAAAGATTTTTCAAGTTCTCTCATAATTCTTCAACAATTGCTAAAATATCATCATTAGTGGTGTAATAATGGTCCGGCCTGTCCACCAATAGAACAGGTCGTGCCAAGCATGACCCGTGAAGGAAGCGGCCCAAGCAGAGGCCCGATCCATGGCAGGCCGCGTCCCGGGCTGAGGGTTCACAGTCCAGCAGGCCGGCCTGCTAGGCATGCCTAGCCGGCGTGCAAGGCCCCTAGATCGGCCCTCCGGTCCTGCACATCAACCGGTTACTATTTTAAAAAAAAAAATGCCCTCCAACGGCTGGAATTTGAATTCCAACCGTTGGTTGCTAAAAAAATTACAAAAACATCCCCTCAAATATTGTAAATTACATTTTAACCCCAAATCAAATTTTTCTATAGATACTTCCATCCATTTCATTTTCCATTCACTCTCTCTATCATTCTTTCAATCTCTCATTCTCTCAAATCTCAATCTTTATATTCTCCAATTCTCTACATTTTTTTCATTCAATTTCATTATTACTCTCTCTACAAAATTCTCTACATTTTCCACCAACACACAAAATTTTAAAGATACAATTTTTTTATTACTTTTGCTCAAACATTTTTTCATAGTAAATTTATATGTTTATGTTTAGACTGTAGTTACTAAATAAAAACATATGTATTCAGTTAGTTAGTTTATCAATTTTTGGCATTTAATGTTAATAGTATTTGTTTAGTATATTAAGAATTTTAAGTTTAGTAGTAATTTTAATATTTGTAATTAGTAAATTTAGAAAGTTAATTTGTATTACTGAATTTAATTTTTGTAATAAGTAAATTATGAATGTTAAGTGTAGTAGTTAAGTTTAATATTTTTTTTCATAAATTATGATTTTTTAGTGTAGTTGTTTATTTTAATATTTTTTGTGAGTATATTATGAATTTTAAGTGTAGTAGTTAATTTGAATAAGTTTTATTAGTAAATTAAGATTTTGATGTGTAGTATTTAATTTAATATTTGTTATTGGTAAATTTATTAATTTAATTTGTAGTAGTGAATTTAATATTTTTTGTTAGTAGATTATGAATTTTTTGTGTAGTTGTTTATGATAATTTTGTTTTATAGACCATTATGAATTTTAAGTGCAGTGGTTAATTTTAATAAGTTTTATCAGTATATTGAGATTTTTATGTGTAGTAGTTCATTTCATATGTGATGTTAGTAAATTTATCAATTTTATGTGTAGTAGTGAATTTAATTTTTTATTAATTATTGTTAGTAAATTAAGATTATTGTTAGTAAATATTGATTTTTAATTTGACTATTAACGACTATAGTGCTCATATTTTTACTTCAGATAATGGATTCTAACTTGCACCCTTATTTTCCGAACGGTTTGAATATGTTCAACGATGATTTTGATATTTCAGAGCCTACCCATACTCAAGCGGGACCTTCTGGTTCCGCCGTTACACCAACGTCACGTCACAGAAAATTAACATCATATGTGTGGCAGTGTTTCAGCACAGTCCAAATGACACTCCTAGACGGGACGTCTAGGCCCAGAGCTAAATGTAAGTTTTGTCATAAGGATTATGCTACAAGTATGAGGGGAACCGGACATTTTAGACGACATATGTACAAATGTATGCCTGCACATGGACAGGTAGACACTACAACCCAGACACAACTACAACGGCACCTAGACAGGTCCGTTACGACGTGGCAGTTTGATGCCATGCACGCTAGAGAGTGCTTGACACGATACATTACACAAACTGATCAACCGATCAGTATTGGTGAGAGTCCATTTTTTAAGGAATTAATCACATCTGCATATAACCCCCAATATGAACTTGTTTCTAGAACCACCACTAGAAATGATTTGATTAGATTTTTTGAAACCCAAAGGGATGACTTAATTGCTAAAATACAGCATTTAAGTGTCTCTATTGCATTAACTTCTGATATTTGGAATGGATGCTCCAAACAGGACTATTAATGTGTCACGGGACACTATTTAGATTCTGACTGGAGGATAACAAAAAGAATTATTGGTTTTCGTCCTATGGATTTTTCACATACCGCAGAAAACATTTTTAATGTCTTTATTTTTGTTTTAGAAACATATGAAATCATGCATCGTATCCTTTCGATCACATTAGATAATGCATCTGTAAATACTAGATCTATTGCATTGTTTGTTGCAAGAAATATCCCGCAAGATGGAGGTTATTTCTTCCATCAACGGTGTGCATGTCATATTATAAATTTAGTTGTACATGCAGGTATAAAGCAGGTAAGCGACCAAATAGATCGTATCAGAGATGCCATTTCTTGGATTTGAAGTTCTAATCCTAGATTCAGTGAATTCAAGGGACATTGTAAATTAAACGGTCTCAAACTCCGACGATTCCAAACTGATATGCCGGTAAGGTGGAACTTTACTTATTTAATGTTGGAAAATTGTTTGGAATATGATACAACCATTACATGTTTTTATAATATGAAATTGGCCGAAATAGGTCAAACGAGAGCAAAAACACTTACCACAGACGATTGGTATGTGACAAAGATTTTTATTCAATTTTTAAAGATTTTTTACACTGTCACTGTAACTCTTTCCGGGGTCTATTACCCCACATCTTTCCAGGCAATCCATCAGATAGTGGAAATGTCTGAAGTGTTAAACAGTTATAGAGAAGATGAAAAACTAGGCACTGCAGTTGTTGCCATGGACACAAAGTTGAAAAAATATTGGGCAAACATTGCTCTACTTTGTGCCTTAAGTGTTATAGTAGATCCTATGGTTAAATTATCTAGTTTAGAAGTTTTGCTTGAGTTTATTGGTATTAATTTGTCAATAGATTATTCAGAACAAATTACTCACATTCGAACCAAGTTGTTCGAGATTTTTCATATTTATGAGAGCAGGTTTGGCAACATTGACACCCCTCAATCAACACAACCGGAGACAGCCGAAGCAAACAAGTTGGAGCCTTCTGAAACGGCAAAAAAAGGACAAATCAGCAATTACTTCTTTAGAGCAAAGATCTGGCCCATCTTCTTGTACCGAACTGATTAGGTACCTTGAAGCACAGTTCGATGTTGTTGAAGACAAGGAAGAGTTTGATTTGTTGTTATGGTGGAAGACCTATACGTACAAGTATCCAGTTCTGTCACACTTAGCACGTGACGTACTGGTTATTCCCGTGTCAACAGTATCTTCAAAACAAGCTTTCAGCACCATAACCAAGAAGAAGCTGTTTGTCTTCGGAGATGGTGGAGGTATTAACATGCCTTCGGGATTGGGAAAATGCTGAAAAAAGGTTGCAAAATCTAACTGTAGATAAAGAGCTTATTCTAAATTTCAAAAATCTATATATTGATGACCCTGCAGATAGTGGCCAGGGCCAGAATTAGGTTATACTTTTACATATGTATTTAGTATTTACTTGTAAGTTGTAAAACGGTTGCACTCTTTTTCCTTTAACAAGTTTTTATCCCACTGGGTTTTTCTTAGTAAGGTTTTTAATGAGGCAATCATGTAAATATGTAATACTGAATTCCATAAGTGAAGAATAATTAAATAAATAAAAAATTGTTCATTCTCTTTATTCATTTCAAGTCCTAAACACTAAACCCTAAACCCTAAACCCTAAATCCAAACAAACTTAATTTAGAAAATTATGTTGGACCAGACCCACCAACCGGACCAGACCCGCCAGACCAGGCTTGTGGACCGGCCTTGCACGGCCCTCCTGAGGCAGGCCGGCGTACCGTACCGGGCCTCAACTTTCAGAAATGGGTCGGGCCTGGTCCGGCATGCCCAGCGTCGTGTGCCAGGCCCGACCCTGCCCGTTTCTGAAAATGGACTGGCCAAGCCTTGCCTAATGGGCCAGGCCAGTCCATTTTTACAGCGCTGATCATCAAACTCATAAACAAAGTGTGTGTGTAAGAGATATGCTTCAAATATATATCAAGAAGTAGTTTGATAATCAACATGCAAACAATTTCCAACAACTATTCATCTTAAGCTTTTTCCATAAAATGTCAAACCGATTATCATCCGGAATTTTTGCTTTTAAGAGAATAGATTTCAACATATGAGCATGTGTGTGCATGTGGCTCGTCATCCCATTTCAGTTTTTCAACCCGAGGTCATTTGATTTTCAACTAAACTCCTTTTTAAGCCTTCCTCCTTTTCTTTTTAGGCTTTGAATCATAGATTTTTTTATGATTTCATTTCAAAACTTCTATGATTTTTTCCAATTTTTTTTTTACAAAAACAAAATTCACTTCATGATGCCTTTCACTCATCACAATGGTGTAGGTCTTTCCAACATTAGGTAGCTTTCACAACCAATGTGTGTAGCCCTTTTCATGAAGGTGCTCGTTGAGTTCTATGTAATTGCGGAAGCAAAATGGATACTAACCGTAGGTCATTTTAAATGTACTTAAGCACAAAAATTTCAAGGTGTATCCAATGTTTACATATTAGTAAACTCAATCTACTAGCAAAAACATATAAGAGAAGCAAGGTGCAATTTTAGAAAACCAAGATTTTATGGCTCATAAGCACATGATCTAAGAGCAATAAGTAGAGACTTAATCAAGATCATTACTTCTCTAATGAGTAGCTTTCAAAGAATATGAAGCTCATATTTTTAAAAATAATGCCACTCAATATACTATACACAAACAATCATCAAAGTTAAGATCAATGTGAATAATATCACTACTAGATCATAAAATAGCAAATGTCAATAAGAACCATATGTATGCTATACAAAATTCTCTAATATGACAAGCTATGAGATGTATATCAAAAATTGAGTCAAAAGATGAATATCTAAGAGAACATGCATTAGAGTATAGAGATACCTTTTTGCACATTATATTCACCAAATATCATACTTCCACCCTTTTTATGAGCACTCTTGCCTTGAATGTCCTCATGACACCAAGTTGACGATGTTTCATAACAAGAGTATAAAAAGCATAATATCTGAACTCAATCAACACATATATCAAAAGAACTTCTCTAAAGTTAATCAATTTTGACGATCATAACAACCATGATGTGAGATAACCAAGTTTATATCAATACATGGAGTATTCAAAGCTAGCAAGTAAGAATTCTCAACACAATTTATATATAGCCTCAAAGCTATCTCACATGTGCTTCTTATTTTTAGTGATAAGAGCACTCACCCTTGAACCACTTGTTCTTGGGTGTACCTATACAAAAATTTCCAATATCATCCTTGACAACAATGTTAAATCTAGAGCAAAGTCCTTCAATGACTTGATTAACAAGAATATCATTAACACACTCTTCCTTAACATTTTCAATACAAGTTTTGTCAAGTTGAACAAGATTAGTATTCTTTCTACTCCACAACTTCTTCTCATGCTTAGCAATATTATCATGTTTCTCAACTTTCAAGACCTTAGCATGTTCAAGTTGAAGTTTAATCTCCTTATCTCTATATTCATTTCCTAATTTGCATTTTTCTATATATTTATAACACCTAGGCATAATGTGACCTATTGTGTTGCAATAATGGTAAATTGGAATAAAAGATGAGACTGTACATTTTGGAGTTGAACTAGCTTCACTAGGAGTTTGCAAAAATACCTTGTTCACCAACTTCTTATTGGATTTTGATCTTCTCTTCTTGTGTTGTTTCTTATCAATAACGACTTTATCAAAGTGAGTAGGAAGCGGTGCTTTCAAGAGCTCCTCTTCAACTACCAAGTCGTTTTCACCACTATGAGAGTTAACAAGATTCCTAACACTAGACACACTTACCTAATCATTCACTAAGTCCTTGACAGCCTCCTTAACCGTGTCTATCTCTTCCATCAATTCTTGTTCTCTCTTCTTCAAAGAAGATATCTCATTATCCTTCTCAAGGTTTATCTTTTCAAGTTCTCTAAACTTCTTCATAATATCACCTTTTTCACCAAGAAGTCTACGAGTGACAACCATAAACTCATCTAGTTGTTTCTTGACCAAATCATCCTTCTCAACTACTTCTATTTGAGCATTATCTCTAGCTTCTTCAAGCTTTCTATCTTTTCCAACAACTCAAGATTATTAGGAATGGAACTAGAGCTTCCATGATGATTTGCATCAAAGTCCTTGTTCAAAGATATTGTACCATCAACATCTAGTGGAGAATGAGAAGCCGTTAGAGCTGCAAAATTACTCACCAACTGTTCATCACTTGAAGACTCACTACTAAAGCTCTTATTGTCACTAGAGTTATCATCACTCCAAGTAGCCGCTAGCACTTTGGCTTTCTTGTCTTTCTTTGATGGCTTTTTGGTGCACTCACTAGCAAAGTGATCGAAACCATGACAATTATAGCATTAAACCTCTTTCTTGTTCATGGCTTTACTATTCTTCTCATTCCTTGGAGATGATGTTTTCTTAACTTCCTTTTCCTTAGAAGACTTGCCTCCAGGCTTGGCATTCTTCTTTAGAAACTTCTTGAATCTTCTAACCAAAAGAGCCATCTGTTCATTTTCATCATCACTCTCCTCCTCAATAGCATTGAGAGTGATTCCTTTACTCTTAATCTTTGGCTTCAAGCACATCTCATAAGTTTGGAGAGACCCAAGCAACTCATCAATGTTCATATTATTCACATCCTAGCTTTCCTCAATGGCCGTCACCTTTGATTTGAATCTCTTAGGAAGAGACCTAAGGATTTTCCAATTTAAATGCTCTTTTGAGATAGGTACTCCAAGTGCTTGACATTGGTTAGAAATGTTAAGAAGCCAGAATTGGAAGTCTATGAACTTTTCTTCTTCACCCATACTTAAACCTTCAAATTGTGATGCCAACATTTGATGCTTCGATTTCTTCACCGCTAAGGTTCCTTCATTAGTAACTTGGAGAGTATCCCAAGCTTCCTTTACGGATTCAAGATTTTAAATGTAGGAGAATTGATACCTATCAACTCTTCCAAATATGGCATTCATAGCACAATGGTGCCATTTAGTAACCTCAAACTCATTCGTTGTCCATTCACTCCTTGGCTTGAGTATCATGGTTCCATCCTCATGAACCTTGGTAGGAGGACAATAACCTTCTTCCACTACCATTCAAGCCCTTTAATCAATAGAGCAAATGTAGGCTTTCATCCTTAACTTCCAATACCCATAGTTAGTGCCTCGAAGTAATGGCGGCCTAGTATTTGAGGCTCTTTCCGCAATTACATAATCTTGTAACCCCATGACTTTAAAAGCTTTGCAAAAACCGTGAATGTATCACCCGGACTCTCACTAAGTACAATCTTGTGTCCTGCTTTGATAGCAATTAAAAATACAAACACGGTTAAATGCTCAAGGCTAACCTAAAGGAGGGGGGGTGAATAGGTTAGACACATTTTTCAACTCCCTTAGAAACAAACAAAAGTTTGTCCCTCTGGATTGCTTGTATCACAATATATATATCAATTAAAGATACTTAATCATTATATAGAACAAGTAAAGTGTGATACAAACAAGTAATGGTAACACATACACGATCTATATCATAGAAAGGAAGTCAACTTGCATAAAGAGTTCTATCCTTAGTATTCAAATAACAAATACAAATACTAGAGAGATAGGGATAGAGAGAAGTTGACACAAGATATAACATGGTAAACTTCCGAAGAGGAAACATCCACGGGTTAGCAACCACTAGCAAACAAAATCAAATATTAGATAAGACAAGTACAATCTCTGAAATGACCTCTTCACCTAGAAACTACCCTCATATCCTACTCATGAAGATGTCGCCCTCATGGTCAACAATCTGAGGCCATACACCTCTTGTCAAGACTTCCTCGTTCACCTTACCGGATCCTCACGACCCAAGGCAAGACTTCTTGCTCAACTATCTGAGTCCTCCCGACTCTAGTCAAGACTTCCTCGCTTGACAATCCAAGGTCTCACACCTCTTGCCAAGACTTGCTTGCTCAACAACATAGGTCTCATACCTATTGTCAAGACTTCCTTCTCACAAGGCATCTAGGTGAACATGAATGCAAAACGCAAACAAGCACGTAACATAGAATGCTATGATCAACACATCCTATGGAAAATACTAGACATGAGCATGAATGCACAAATCAAATGTAGTCTAGTCAACCATGCATGTTTAAATCATTTAGATCATGTAAGATATGTTTAACATTAATTACAACCTAGATACATGCATAGATCTAAAACATGAATCACAAGATATGTTCAATTAACACATAATCAAGTTTAAATCACACAAACCCAAAACATGCTAAAATCATATGAAGAAGTCATTTAGATTTAAGCTAAAGTTCTAGAGCATATTCCTATACATTGATTCAACAAAAACACATGAATAGCTCAAAAGAACATAAGCACATGTATTTATGTGAGAATTTGGCCAATAGAGCCTAATACATGTGAAGAACTATTTTTCATAAAATCAATCAATCAAAGATCATCAAATAGTCCTAGAATCAAAGCTAGCACAATACAATCCCAAACATGTGAAAACATAGGCAAAATCAAAACCTAACTCAACATGTAAGATTTCAATTGAAACTCAAACTAGCTTTAAAAGAGTTCAAAACTCAAATCAAAACAGTCACAATACACATATATAAGTTGGAGAAGAAAACCTAAGGCAATTGACCAAGTTTTAAAAGAAAACTTTGAGAGAAAATCAATACCTTAGTTGATCTAGGTACAGTCCCGTTTTTGTGTTTTTAGACTCCAAACACAGAAACAAAACTCACTCAAACCTTCAGAGAAAAGATGGAGAATGAATAGATAAACACGGTCAACTTTTAATCACTCAAATCGGAGTTCAAATGAAGAGGTTATGGTGTTTGGAAGGTGAGAAAATGTAGAGAGAAAATTTTCTGCACACAAGTTTAAATTTCTTATTATAATGAAATGTGAGAGGGAAGAAGAATATAAAGGAGAGGTAAAATAGGACATGTGAAATGACCAAAAGGGGCAAGAAGCAGCCAAGCATGCTTGCTACCTGAGATGGCCACGCACCATCTCGGGAAAGAAGTGCTTTTGCTGACTTCTTTCTCCTTCGACCTTCTTTCGCGTTCTTCGAACCGTTCTCCAGCTTTCGAACTCAAAATTCAAATCTGTTTATGGATTACGAACCGTAACTCTCACACGGACATGCAAATATAAGATACTCAACCCAAAAAATAATAATTTGACTCAATATATAAAGACGAAGACAATGTATGCAATATGAGTTGAAAGTGTAGTATCTTTTGACTTAGATCTTGAAATCAATAGTATGAGAAACCGAAATGACCGGAATTCAATCAAGAATGATTAAAGACTAAATTCAAGTTCAATATCCAAGTTATACAAACAAATACACAAACAAACACAATTCACACTAGAATGCAAACTACATAGAGATAGTCTCCGATCATGCATTTTCCAAAACATGTTATTTCCATACCAATGCATGAGCATTCAACTTCAAGTGTATGAATGTGTTATACATGGGGCACAATGATATAGGGACATATATGAATGAATTGTATGTGTGTGCCTATAATGGTGCACAACGATGCAGGGACACAAATGTATGAATTGTGTGTGTGTGTGCCTAAGCTTTGTAAGAGAAAGATAAGGTCTTAGTATACCTTTATAGAATCATATTGCATCCTTTCTCTTTGAAGACTTTGAACTTACTTTGACTTGTTGTTCATTCTTCTTTGAAGCTTGAATCATCATGAATCTAAATAACTAAATCATTACAAGTAAACATCATTTTGATATGGAATTAATGCCAACACAAACTAAAACCTAACAATATATATTTGGATACACGAGGTGAAATGTAGTTATTTCATTATTGAATTATGTGGTGTATATAGAAATCACTCAGATGCTCTCGATCTCTCTAAGGTATAGTAGAGCGGTAACCTCGTGTCTGTCGAAAAGTAGATAACGATGAATGTCTTGTTCTGAAGTCAGAATTTAGGCCGGAGTAGACTCTCCCTCTCTCTGTCTATTGTTCTATCAGTTGTCCTTTTTTTTCTATTCGTTCATTCTTGGTCTATTTATACACAGTCTAAAATAGGTTAAATTTAAGACTCTCCCACCGTGATTCTCAGAATCCCCTCCCATCTTATCGGGCGAGATCTTTTATTTAAAAGTCATTAACTTTGGATTAATAACGGATTCGAGAGTATCCTATTTAGAGATAAGTTTGTTTCCGTTTTGGACTCAATCTCTTGCTCTACACGTACATAATGTTTCAATGTTCGTTCAAGTGTAGATATGATCTCATGTGCCTTGATGGTGTGATGCCTCATGGAGGTTGTCGAGTATGGTGTTCACCGATTCATAGAACGAGGTAGATCAAGACCCTGGTCTTGATGTTAGGTGCTCGATCTGACATTTCCAGGTTCTTTTTGGAGCTTGAAATGACCCTGCTAACACCTGTAAGTGATGACGAGTCTCTACGAGATTCCTCGTATCTACCTAGGTGGATTTGATTCTTTCTTTTGGCGAAGTGAAGTCGTGTTATAGCATGAGCTCGATATCTTTATAGGTTATTTTTACATCTGGAGAGGATGGTAGGCTTCTAGGGAGGTTAAGAGGTGGTTTTGTCCCTGCCTTTCTATAAGAATTCTGTAAAACATCCTTCTCTTATCAGAGCCTCGATCTATTTACATAGGTTATTAAACTCTGAAGTGTTGTGACCCACGTCTTTAAGGAAGTCGCAGTATTTGTACCGGTTCCTCCTATCGATTGGGGCCTTCATGGGTTCAGGCTTATATAGTAGCCCCTTATCCTGAATGGCGAGACAGGTTGTTTCATGGGATATATATAAGGGGGTGTAGTGATCATATACTCTCTCATCTCACGTTACAGAGGCTACAGTCAAGGGTGGAAGCAAAACTCATGGAGGGGTTTGCCTTGCTTGATACCTTTCTTGCTTGGGTTGAGAAGAGAGGAAGTGGTATGTCCACCTATTTTTAGGTTTGTTCTTGTTTTTCTGAGCTGGCTTAGGTCTGAGAGCTTCCTTCTTCTAGCACTTCGCCGTTCTCATATCGTCATGCTCCATCTTGACCTTGAGCTGTTCATTAATTTTCACTTGATCTAGAGCCCGGTCGTGGGCCTCCTAATAGGTCTCTAGAGGTCGATTGGCAAAGGATAGGAAAATCTTACCCGCACATAGGTTCCGTCGGAAGTTAGCAAGGGTATCTTTCTCAGTGAAGACTCTCATCTAGATGACTTCGTTGTGAAAGCATTCCACGTATGACCGGAGTGCCTCACCTCGCTACTGGATCACATACTGTAGTTGTGTAGGATTCTTTGGATGCGGTTTGACCCCTGGGAAATGTGAGAAATTTGTTGATAGTTTTGTGAAAGAGTCCACACTACCTGCAGGCAGCTTCCTGAACCAAGTCTTTACGTAGTCAGTCAGGGTGGTAGGGAACTTCCTGCACATGGCTGCCTTGGTAGTATACTGGACTTTCATTTGCTAGACAAAGCTTTCAAAATGGCTCAATGGGTCTTCTGTTCCGGAGAATAAATCTGTCAGCATTTTAAATTTTGATGGGAGCTCCGCCTCCCAGATCATTCTAGTAAAGGGAGCATTCATCTCGGTCAAAAGATCCTTCTTGTCCTCATTGTGCTTTTCATTCTTTATCTGCTTGATCTCGTTCTGTAGCTTTGCTAGCCTATTTTTCAGGTACATTAGGGTGGCAACCTCGTGTCTGTGAAATAGTAGATAACAACGAAAGCCGTGTTCTGAAGTCAGAATTTAGGTTAGAGTTGACTCTCCCTCTCTCTGTCTCTTGTTCTATTTGTTATCCCCCATTTCTTTGTTCATGCTTGGTCTATTTATACACAATCAAAATAGGTTAAATTTGTGACTCTCCCGCCAAGATTCTCAGAATCCCCTCCCTTCTTATCTGAAGGTATCTTTTATTTAGAAGTCATTGACTGTGGATTAAGAACGGATTCGAAAATACCTTAGGTGGAGATAAGTTTGTTCTCTTTGGACTCAATCTCTCGCCCTACATTTACGCAGTGTTTCAATGTTCGTTGAAGTGTAGATATGATCATGTTTTCCTTCATGGCATGATGCCTCATAGATGTCGTCGAGTATGGTGTTCATTGATCCGTAGAACTAGGTAGATCTAGACCCTGGTCTTGATGTTAGGAGCTCGATCTGACCTTTCTAATTCCCCTTTTTAGCTTGAAATGACCTTGCTGACACCCGTAAGTAGTGGTAGTGCTTCTGCGAGCTTTATCTGATCTAGCTAGGTGGATTTTCTTCTTCCTTTGGTGAAGTAGAGTGGTGCTATAGCATAAGCTCGATATCTTAATAGGTTCCTTTTTAATTCTGGAGAGGATGGTGGGCTTTTGGGGAGGTTATGAGGTGGTTTCGACCTCTGGAAGCCTGGATCGTCAATCATCGAGCTCTTCCTAAATTCCTGTTTCGGTGTAAGGAGCTCAATCCTATCGTGTCGGGCTTCACCTTGGGTGCTTCCAGAGCCGGACGACTCTTCCTCGCTTCTGAGGGATAGCCCCCACAACTCGATCCCAGAACCCTAGGTTCCATGGTGGGTAATATCGGGCTGGGAGAGTGGAAAATTTCCCATTGGTCCCTACCCAAAATTTAGCTATTAACATAAGTCCTTTCTGACTTGAACACCGGTGATTGAGTTTGAGGTTGGAGTCAGATTTCTAATTTTAATTGGGACAATTTTCCTCCAATCGTTGTTACCAGAATCTTGGTAGAAATCTTCTCAATAAATGCATGAGTGACGTGGTGAAAAGAGACCGGTGCATTTCTCAAGAGAATTCGACCTGTTATGCCAACCTGTAAGATTTGAGGCAATCTCGGCTTAATATTTTATCGACGTCACAACTCCATTTATCCTTATTTAAGCTCGGTTGCTTCACCGCCTCTCTCAGGCTTTCAAATTTCAAATTTTCAACGAGGAATTCTCTTGTCGACTTCTCAAACAACACCTTCACCTTCTCTTTCTCTTTCATCTAGCTCAAAGCTTCCCTTTACCATGTCAAAATCCATTCTTGATTCCGTTGATTCCATTGTCGATAGTAAAGTAGTTTCTAGTCTTGCCTTCAGAAAAAGAACGTGAAATAACATCGAAAGTGACGTTTATCCACCTAATCCGTAAAGACGCCAGTCAAACAGGAATGCAACTATTGGGTCCGGGTTTTCTAACCAACCTGATAGCCCCTGAATTTTGTCGATAAAGATTCCAATAGGGAGAACAAGGATGACGTTATTAGAAAGGGTCAAGTCATAGTTGCTGGTCCTCCTCTAGAAAGGCTTCCTCCCTATACTTCAGGGTCATCCCAGACTCCACTGTTGATCCAAACTCGATCGCCCATCTAAGGTCCAAGTATGGTATCACCGATAGCGTTTCCATCTTAGTTCCTCACAGAAATTATGGCGTCTTCAATCCTCTCAAAAGGCTTGCTTTCAATTCATGTAACGGCCCTTAAGGATAGAGTCAGACTTCATCTTCATCCTACCCTCTGACGGGCTCTCAGTGCCCTACAGCTAGCTCCCCTCCAACTGACGCCCGATTTTTGGATGCATCTGATTAGCTTTCTCGTACTTTGGAGGGAACAGTGCTAGCTGAGCAAGGTTATGAGGGAGCCTGACGCAAAGGAGCTGGCTTACCTCTTCAAGGTTGGAAGCTTGTTTGATGCCTCCCGCGGTCAATTCTATGCTAAAGCTATCATCCATGGCACGTTAAAAAAGAACCCCGCTTGGAAGAGGGAATGGATCCTGGCGAGGGATGACTGTGGAAGCTCGATCTTTATCGGTGGGCATGAGTTCGCAGTTCTCACAGCCTTTAATGACAAACCATCGTAGAGCCGGGATTCCTTGCTTGTTGAGTCTGAGGCAATTTTGAAGGCCATCCTCTTCAGAAATTACTTGAACTTGAAGTTCCCAACTGCTGATCCCTTTGACTCTCACAGGGTAAATCGATACCTATAAATTTTTGTTGCTTCTCCTCAAAAGTAAAGCAGCGCTGAGCCATCTTTATTCTATTTCCTTGGCCAGCTTGGCTCTAACACATATTTTTTTTAACAGTTTTTGTTATTGCTCCAGCTTTCCACGAAGCTCATCAAGCTCGCACTCCTCCCCCCTACCGGGTCGGGTCGGGTCGGGTCGGGTCGGGGAACCCCTTTGGCTTCCTTAGAGAAAGGGGCCAACTGTTCTAGTTAGTGCCTTGCCTATTCTTGATCCATCTCTTTCTCAGCTGAGGTCCAAGATGGCGTTCCTCGCATCAAGGGCAACCAAGGTACAGAGCAAGGGGAGCTCTACCGCTAAAGCAATCACTATTGTACCTTCTCTAGTTTCCCCCACTGCTGTTGCTCCTGCCATTCAGGCAGTTAACTTGCCAAACATTTCTGCCTCTCTATCTACACTCCAAAACCCTCGAGCTTTAAAGGACCTTGAGGCTGGTGCTGAGGGGGTTCCTCCTGCTAACCCATAGAATCAGTCTACCTCTGCCATGCTTAACGAGGTCTTGGGCCAATTTGTCGCTTCCTGCCCTGGTAGCAGTCTTTCCATGATGGCTTCAATGCCCGTAAATATCCTGATCACAAAGGGATCTACCTTTTTGGCCGAGGTAATCCTCATCTTTCATCTGTATTTGTGACGGGTTGTTCTGTCACCTTCTAACTTGAACTCTTATATAGGCCTTCAAGTTCAATGTGGCCATGGGCCAAAAGGTAACCTCTTTCCACGATTGGGCAGCTAAAGCTGAGGCCAAAGCTGAGCGGGCCATGGGGTTATTGGCGCGAGCTCAAGATCTATTACAAGAGATGACCACCAACCAGAGGGGGTTGGAGGCAGAGCTAGCTGAGCTTCACTCTCATAATGAGAGGTTAAAGTTATCCCTTGATCAAGAAACTCTCCGATATAAACATCGAGCAAAACAACGGGATTCCTAGGAAGCTGAAGCTAAGATGCTAGACATCAAGAACCAAGCCCTACATGCTCAGGTGGCCAAGCTGCAAGTAGAGGTGGATGCCTCATTTAGTGATGGATATGTTTAAGCCTCCTTCCAGGTCGCTAAAGCCCTCCCTCTTCCCTTCGACCTATCCACTATCACTGATTGGGATAGATAAGAGATAATGGCCAAGGTTGCAGAGATGTCTCACCCTGATGGTGATGGAGCGGAGCCTTCTGGCTTGGCCAAAGCCAGGAAATAACCAGCCATGACAGATCTTCCTCTTCTTTCTCCGATCCTTCTAGTCTCAGGTCCTAGGGAGACGTCAAGCAGAGTTCAACTCTAGCAGTGTGAGGGTGTTCAGCTTGAAATTTAGGGGAAAAATCCAAGACCGCTCCAAAGAGCCTCCTAAAATTGAGCCAAAGGTTGAGAAGGATGGAACGAAGTCAACGGCTACCTCTTTGTAGGTGACCCTACCCCCTGAGTTTATGGTTTTAGTTAATAAGGTCTTGAAGGAGGACCAAGATGAGCAGCAGGTAGCTGAAGAGCCTATGGAGGAGGGAACAGTAGAGGTGGTGAACCAGAATGAGTAGTCATCACAATGAGGGGTAAAGGGCGAGGACCATAATGTAGGAGAAGCAGCTAGAGGGAATCGGGAGGATGTCGAAGCTTGATACCATCTACTCATAACTTGTTTTGATTGCCTGAAAAAGGAGATGGGAACCCCACTTTATTCATGACTATCTTAATTAGCTTTATTTTCTTTTTATATAACCCGGAACCAGGGGTTGGGCTCCCTATTTGATGGATGTAGCCTTCGTAAGGGAATTAGCACTCTTTTTCTTAATGAAAAATCGATTGTGATTTCCTATATACTTGCTGTTAATAGCCAAATTTGGCTAGGAACCAAAGAAAAATTTTCCACTCCCCTGGCTCGGGTCCAAACCTGAGATTACCCATCACGGAACACCAAGATCGAGCTTTGGTGCCACCCCGAAGAAGCGAATAATTGTCGTCAAGCTCAGGCAGCATCCAAGGTGAAGCCCGATACAAATGAATCGAGCTCCTTACACAAAATCAAGGCTTACCGAGGTCGAAACTACCTCACAACCTCCCCAAGAGCCCACAATCCTCTCTAGACTTAAGCGAGAACCAAATAAGCGACGGGCCTATACCTTGGGATTGCTTCATCTAGCCGAGGGAAGATATAGACCTATCTAGAAAAGTAGTAGGAAGCTCGCCAAAGCCCCGTTGCCAACAAAGGGTGCCCACGGGGTCATCCCAAGCTCCAAAGGACCTGGAAAGGTCAGACCAAGCTCCTAGTACCAAAACCAGGGCACATATTTAACTCATCCTACGAAACAGTACTCGACGACTTCCATGAAGGCACACAGGATCATATCCACACCTAATAAACATTAAATTGCCACATACGTGCAGGGCAAGAGATTGAGTCCAAAGTGGAAACAAACTTATCTCCAACAAAGATATTCTCAACTCCGTCATTAATTCAAAGTCAATAACTTTTAAATAAAATATCTCACCCGATAAAGAGGGAATAGATTAACATAATCATGGTGGGAGATTCGTAAAGTTTAACCTACTTGAACCATGTATAAATAAGCTCAAGCATGATAGAAGAAAAAAATGACAAAAAGCATATGAAAGGAGAGGTTCAACTCCAGCCTAAATTTCGTGATCGGAACACGGCCATCGTTATTTTCCACTTCTCGATAAGCATAAGGTTGCCACCCTATTGTACCCTAGTGAGATTGAGTATATTTGAGAGGTTTTTATACGATATTTGTGATGAATAACATAGTCATGTTATTGTTCCTTTCCTAATTGCGTTAACATTTGTTTTAAACACTTACCTTTACTCAAGCAATCTAGGTACCAAAGTGTTAATAGCCAAATTTGGCTAGGGACCAAAGAGAAATTTTCCACTCTTCCATCCCGAATCCAAACCCGAGATCACCTATCCTGGAACCCCGGTTCCTGAGGTCTAGCTTTAGAATCACCCCGTAAAATCAAGGAAGGGTCGTCGAGCTCAAGAAGCATCTAAGGTAAAGCCTAACACAAACGAATGGAGCTTCTTTAACCAAATCAAGGCTCCTTGAGGTCGAAACTACCTTGTAGCCTCTCCAGAAGCAATCCATCCTCCCCAAGCACAGAGAAAGACCCATTAAGTTCCCATCTTGCATTACAATAATGCTTCATAAAAATTACTTCTAGCTACCTCTTCATCTACTCCATTTTCAAGGTCACTACTTAAGGCTTTGTTGTCTTTTTCTGCATCTTCCACAAAGGAGGCTCCAAAATCCGTGTAGTTAAAAATGACCTCTTCATCAATTGAGGAATATTTTTCACTTCCACTATCACTTGGTGAGGCAGCCACTACCTATCCTTTCTTCTTCTTCTTTGAATTAGCACACTCGTTGGCTATGTGACCGAACCCACTACACTCATAGCATTGAATTCCCTTATTGGAATCCATCTTGTGAGATTTTTCCACTTTCTTGAAGGGATTCTTATGCTTCAATTGCTTTCCTTTGAATCCAAAGCCCTTCTCGTTAATTTTGATGAACTTCTTGAATTTCTTCACCATAAGGGTCATTTCCTCATCTGAGTCATCCTCATTCTTTTCCATTTCAGAGGTATTTAAAGCCATGCTCTCTTGCTCTGTGGAAGGTATGGGTGTAGAGATCCACCTAAACTCATAGGTGAGAAGCCTTCCAATCACTTTAATCGGCTTCATTGACTTGTAATCACTATTTTCTTCAAGAGCCGTCACCTTGGATTCGAATCTAGGAGGAAGTGACCTCATGATCTTTTGCTTAATCCTTCTATCAGAATGTGGGTCACCTAGTTGATGGCTTTGATTTACGATGTCTATCAACTTCATTTGGAAGTTAATAAAGCACTCTTCCTCTTCCATCCTAATCATCTCAAATTGTGTTTGAAGGACTTAAAGTTTGGAGTCCTTGACCACTTCGGTTCCTTCATGAGCCATTTATAGAATCTCCCAAGCCTCATTTCCATTCCTAGTGTTTTGAACCAACTTGTATTGATTGTCGTCCATGGCACACAAGATGGTATGCATTTCCTTGTTGTTCCGCTTGGAAGATTTAAATTCTTGTGTGCTCCATTGAGACTTAGGCTTGAGGACTTCATCTCTATCATTGGTGATCATTGTTGGAGGCGTGTAGCCATCTTCATTTGCCATCCAAGCACAATCATCTACTTGGCAAATATAAGACTCCATCTTGCCCTTCCATAAGGCATAATTATCACCTTTAAGCAAAGGTGGTCTTATGCTTGAACCTCTCTCTTTACTCAACCCAATCTCACTCATAGTGTATGGGTTATAAATGAGATGCAACAAACAAACAAGCAAAATGAAAAATGCAAGACACACACAAAACACGGATCACCTAAGTATGTATAGGCCCCTGCTCTGATACCAACTGAAATTCCATATAAAGTGTGTATGTCTATATCTAAAGGGGGGGTGAATAGGTTTTAATCAAGTTAATTACCATTTTTTCTTGATTAGTCAATATTCAAAATTCACCAAATGAAACAAACATACAACATCAAGTGTAAAGTGCGGAAAATAAAAAGAACACTTGATCTTTAGGTGGAAACACTCCAAATGGAAAAATCCACGGGCTGATATGTGCACCACACATTCTATCCTCAAATCCACTATTGTATGAAAGTTTACAACCTAGGTTGACTTCCCGTCACACCCTCCAGTTACTAACCCTTTCACTCAACATGCTTGTGCACTAACCAATTAGTCACAAGACTTAACCTCAGTGAAGAGTCAAAACAACCTAAGTGAATATGATGAAATATTCAAACATGAAAGCTGTGCTAGGCTACACTAAATGCTTATCTAGGAATTCAAAGATGTCAATAAATGCAATTCCTAAATATCAATGTCTAAATGCAAGTGCAAGAAAACCTAACTATATATAGCTATGAGAGTCTAATATCTAGTTATCAAACAAAATCCAATCAACAAAAGTTATCATGAAACATTGCAAAGAACAATCATTGCAATTAACAAATGCAATCAATTAGACCTAAACAATATCTAATTGCAAATCATAAATATTTAGCTAGATGGGTAAAATCATCCTAAACACTAGCTAACACAAACAAACATATCAACCAACAATCAACAACCCAAACATGTTATAATTGCAATTAAACATAAAAGCATACATTCAATAAGCAATAAATGTTATTCCTAGGTAAACATGACCTAGTAATGAAACACCAATTTCTAGGGCATGTAGAGATTACCTAGTCATGAAACATATTAAGACCCATGCTTGATAGATGAAGAATGATGCTAGATGTTCATGGATGGGGATTTGGTTGAGTAAAAAAGTATTATTGGGAGCTCTCTCTCTCTAGGAGTTAATTTCTCTCTCTTGGGGATTCAATTTCATAGCTCTAGGTCTGATTTGGAAAGAAGATGATATATATAGAGTGTAAAAACGAACTACACAAGAAAAGACGTTTTTGCCCAAACAGGTTTTTCGCTACTAGTTTTCCCTTTGAGGGGGCAAAAAGTTTGGGAGCCAAAAGGGCTGCCACAATTTTCGCTGTTGATTTCTCCCATTGAGGGGGTGAAGAGTTTGGGAGCAAAAAGGGCTGCCACAATTTTTGCTACTTGTTTTGCACCAGGAGAGAGCGAAACGTTTAGCGAAATCTGCTCTCAGCACTCCACCTTGAAATTCAATCATATCAAAATGTGATCAAACGACTTCGAAACCTCTCGTATAATATACCGTTGGAAAGGTATGGAAGTCTAATTATACTCCAATTCACAAACTGTGATTTGGATGACTTTAGAAAACTTTATGGTCAAATGAGTGACCAAAGGTCAGAAACAGACAACAACAGAGATGCCCTGTTTTTATGGTCACTTTGGAGATTTCAAAACCAATCCAAATGGTCATGAAATATTACGAATAATATACCGTTGGAAAGGTACGGGTGTTCAGTTCATAAAAACAAAATTTAAAACTCATTTTGAAGCAATGCATAAAATGTTATGGTAACAAGACCATACAAAGGTCAGTTTCAAAAAATACTTAAATCATTAAAAACCATTCTTTCGAAACTAGACACAATACTTAAAATAATCAAATCAAATCTAACTCAATGCACACAATAAGTAATCATATGATTAAAAGCAATGCATGATCATGGAAACATAAATGCAATCATAGATGCAATAAAAAAAATACATGAAGTGCAAGTGTGATTGTGAAGGAATGCACACATGAGCAATGAGAAACAAGGAATAAATGCATGGCAATACAAATGTATGTTAGTGTGTGTGTGCAACTAAATCTCTTCAAAGAGTTAAACAAGTGATATACCTTTGAAGCTTGAACTTGATCACGAGCAAAGCCGGCCTAAACTCCCCTTACATAATCATCGCCAAATGTGGTTTGTCAATCGAAATAAGCCAATCAAAAACTGAGGAACTTACAATCTCCCCCTTTGGCTATTTAGTGACAAAACCACCACTCACAATTCATCCTCACCAATAAACAAACTAAATGACAAGGGGTCAACAAAAACATTCTACATTACAAAGAGAAACCTAAAGCTAAATCTTCAAATCTTCTATCTCTTGTAGAATAATCATCCCTACGAAACAAAGAACTACACTTTCTAAGACAAGTGTATGTGAGGTGATCAAGATAAGTAAAAACAAGTGCAATTTGCATGAAATAGAAACAAGTGACATGTAATCAACAATGCACATGCAAAAGCTAACAACTAAAAGAATCAACTATGTTAGGTTTTAGACTGTGTTGGCATTAATTCCATATCAAAATGATGTTTACTTGTAATGATTTAGTTGTTTAGATTCATGATGATTCAAGCTTCAAAGAAGAAGGAACAACTAGTCAAAGCAAGTTCAAAGTCTCCAAAGAGAAAGGATTCCATATGGTTCTACAAAGGTATACTAAGACCTTATCTTTCTCTTACAAGGCTTAGGCACACACACACAATTCATACATTTGTGTCCCTGCATAGTTGTGCACAATTATAGGCACACACATACAATTCATTCATATGTGTCCCTGCATCATTGTGCCCATTTATAACACATTCACACACTTGAAGATGAATGGTCATGCATTGGTATGAAATTAACATGTTTTGGAAAATGCATGATTGGAGACTATCTCTATGTAGTTGGCATTCTAGTGTGAATTGTGTTTGTATGTGTATATATTTGTATAACATGGATATAGAACTTGAATTTAGTCTTAAATCATTCTTGATTGAGTTTCAGTCATTTCGGTTACTCATACTATTGATTTCAAGTTCTAAGTCAAAAGATACTATACTTTCAACTCATGTTGCATACATTGTCTTCGTCTTTGTATATCGAGTCGAATTATTATTTTATGGGTCTTATATGTCCATGTCCGTGAGAGATTTATGGTTTGTAATCCATAAAAGGATTTTAATTCTGAGTTTGGAGGCCGCAGAACAGTCGAAGAACGCGAGGGGAGCGCGCGAGGAAAAGAAGTGCAACCAAGCACTCTTTCCTGAGATGGCACGTGGCCATCTCTGGACAGAATGCTTGCTGCCCCGAGATGCCCACGTACCATCTCAGGAAGCAAACATGCTTGGTGCAGTTAAGGTCATTATGGTATTTTGGCTTCTATTCTTTCCCTCTCCTTTATATATCTCTTCCCTCTCACATTTCATTCTAAGAAGAGATTCAAAATTTGAGTGCAGAATTTTCTCCCAAATTTTCTCCCAAATTTTCTCAGCTTCCAAACACCATAACTTCTTAATTTGAACTCCGATTTGAGTGATTCAAAGTTGAGAGTGTTTGTATATTCATTCTCCATCTTTTCTCTAAGGGTTTGAGTTAGTTTTATAACTGTTTCTGGACTCTAGTCTTACAAAAACGGGACTGCACCAAATCAACTAAGGTATTGATTTTCTCTCAAAGTTTTCTTTTAAAACTTGGTCAATTGCCTTGGGTTTTCTTCTTCAACATATATATGTGTCTTGTGATTGTTTTGGTTTGAGTTTTGAACTCATTTAAAGCTAG
Organism: Dipteronia dyeriana; assembly: GCA_032871835.1. Taxonomy (NCBI): domain Eukaryota; kingdom Viridiplantae; phylum Streptophyta; class Magnoliopsida; order Sapindales; family Sapindaceae; genus Dipteronia; species Dipteronia dyeriana. Next base: position 85,561,996 of record CM065297.1, read on the forward strand.
ATTGAGTTAAAATTGAAATCTCACATGTTGAGTTAGGTTTTGATTTTACCTATGTTTTCACATGTTTGGGATTGTATTGTGCTAGCTTTGATTCTATGACTATTTGATGATCTTTAATTGATTGATTTTGTGAAAAATAGTTCCTCACATGTATTAGGCTCTCTTTCGCCGGAATCTCACAATAATACATGTGCTTGTGTTCTTTTGAGCTATTCATGTGCTTTGTTGAATCTATGAATAGGAAATATGCTCTAGAACTTTAGCTTTAATCTAAATGACTTTGTCACATGATTTTAGCATGTTTTTAGTATATAAGATTTAAACTTGATTATGTATTAATTGAACATATCTTGTGACTCAAGTTTTAGATCTATGCATGTTTCTAGATTGTAATTAGTGCTGAACATATCTTACATGATCTAGATGGATTAAACATGCATGATTGACTAGACTACATTTGTTTTGTTCAATCATGCTCATGTCTAGTATTTTCCATAGGATGTGTTGATCATAACATTCCATTTTGTGTGCTTGTTTGCATTTTGCAATCATGATCACCTAGATGCCTTGTGATAAGGAAGTCTTGACAATAGGTGTGAGATCTATGTTGTTGAGCAAGGAAGTCTTGGCAAGAGGTGGGAGACCTCGGATTTTCAAGCAAGGAAGTCTTTCCTAGGGTCTTGAGGATTCGAATGGGTGAGCAAGGAAGTCTCAACTAGAGTCGGGAGAACTCGGATAGTTGAGCAACAAGTCTTACCTAGGGTCGTGAGGATCCAGAAGGGTTAGCAAGGAAGTCTTACCTAGGGTTGTAAGGATCCGGAAGGGTGAGCGAGGAAGTCTTGATAAGAGGTGTGATGCCTCGTATTGTTGAGCAAGAGGGCGACATCTTCATGAGTAAGATATGAGGGTAGTTTCTTGGTGAATGGGTCACTTGAGAGATTGTACTTGTCTTATCTACTAGTGGATTTTGTTTACCGATTGTTGCTAACCCGTGGATGTTTCCTCTTCGGAGGTTTACCACGTTATTTCTTGTGTCAACTTTTCTCTATCCCTATCTCTCTTATATTTGTATTTGTTATTTGAATACTATGGATAGAACTTTATGTGTAAGTTGACTTCCTTTCTATAATATAAATTGTGTACGTGTTATGATTACTTGTTTGTGTCACACTTTGCTTGTTTTATATATTGATTAAGTGTCTTTAATTGATATATATATATATATATATATATATATATTGTGATTCAAGCAATCTAGAGGGACAAACTTTTGTTTGTTTCTAAGGGAGTCGAAAAAAGTGCCTAACCTATTCACCCCCCCCCCCCCTCCTCTAGGTTAGCCTTGAGCATTTAACCGTGTTTGTAATTTCAATTGGTATCAAAGCAGGACACTAGATTGTACTTAGTGAGAGTCCAGGTGACACATTCACGGTTTTTGCAAAGCTTTTGAAGTCATGGGTTTACAAGATGACGTAACGGCGGAAAGAGCCTCAAATACTAGGCCACTATTACTTCGAGGCACTAACTATGGGTATTGGAAGTTGAGTATAAAAGCCTACATCCGCTCTATTGATGAAATGGCATGGATGGTAGTAGAAGTAGGTTATAGTCCTCCTACCAAGGTTCAAAAGGATGGAACCATGATACTCAAGCCAATGAGTGAATGGACAATGAATGAGTTTGAGGTTGCTAAATGACACAATCGTGCTATGAATGCCATCTTTAGAGGAGTTGATGGGCATCAATTCTCCTACATTCAAAATCTTGAATCCATAAAGAAGGTTTGGGATACTCTCCAAGTTACTAATGAAGTAACCTTAGCGGTGAAGAAATCAAGGCTTTAAATGTTGGCATCACAATTTGAAGGTTTAAGTATGGGTGAAGAAGAAAAGTTTGAAGACTTACAATTTCGGATTTTTTAACATTGCTAACCAATGTCAAGCACTTGGAGTACCTATCTCAAAAGAGCGTTTGAATTGGAAAATCCTTAGATCTCTTCCTAAGAGATTTAAATCAAAGGTGACGGCCATTGAGGAAAGCTAGGATGTGAATAATATGAACATTGATGAGTTGCTTGGGTCTCTCCAAACTTATGACATGTGCTTGAAGCCAAAGATTAAGAGTAAGGGAATCGCTCTCAATGCTATTAAGGAAGAGAGTGATGATGAAAATGAAGAGATGGCTCTTTTTGTTAGAAAGTTTAAGAAGTTTCTAAAGAAGAATGCCAAGCCTAGAGGCAAGTCTTATAAGGAAAAGGGAGTTAAGAAAACATCATTTCCAAGGAATGAGAAAAATAGTCAACCCATGAACAAGAAAGATGTTCAATGCTACAATTGTCATGTCATGGTTTCGGTGACTTTGCTAGTGAGTGCACCAAAAAGCCATCTAAGAAAGACAAGAAAGGCAAAGTATTGGCGGCTACTTAGAGTGATGATAACTCTAGTGATGATGAGAGTTCTAGTAGTGAGTCTAAAGTGATTAAGAGTTGGTGAGCAACTTTGTAGCTCTAACTGATTCTCATTCTCCACTAGATGTTGATGGTACAATATCTTTGAACAAGAACTTTGATGCAAATAATCATGAAAGATCTAGTTCCATTCCTACTAATCTTAAGTTGTTGGCCAAGATAGAAAAGCTTAAAGAGGCTAGAGATAATGCTCCAACAGAGGTAGTTGAGAAGGATGATTTGATAGAGAAACAACTAGATGAGTTTGTGATTGTCACTCGTAGACTTCTTGGTGAGAAAGGTGATATTATGAAGAAGTTTAGAGAACTTGAAAAGATAATCCTTGAGAAGGATAATGTGATATCTTCTTGGAAGAAGAGAGAACAAGAATTAATAGAAGAGATAGACACGGCTAAGGAGGCCATCAAGGACTTAGTGAATGATTCGGTAAGTGTGTCTAGTGTTAGGAATCTTGTTAACTCTCATAGTGGTGAAGACTACTTGGTAATTGAATAGGAGCCCTTGGAAGCACCACTTCCTACTCACTTGGATGAAGTCATGATTGATAAGAAACCAGACAAGAAGAGAAGATCAAAAGCCAAGAAGAAGTTGGCGAACAAGGTATCTTTGCAAACTCCTAGTGAAGCTAGTTCAACTCCAAAAGGTACAATCTCATCTTTTATTCCAATTTGCCATTATTGCAACACAATAGGTCACATTAAGCCTAGGTGTTAGAAATATATTGAAAAATGTAAATTAGGAAATGAATCTGGAGATAAAGAGATTAAACTTTAACTTGAACATGCTAAGGTTTTGAAAGTTGAGAAACATGATAATTTTGCAAAGCATGAAAAGAAGTTGTGGAGTAGAAAGAAAACTAATCTTGTTCAACTTGACAAAGCATGTGTTGAAAATGTTAAGGAAGAGTGCATTAATGATATTCTTGTTAATCAAGTCATTGAAGGACTTTACTCTAGATTTAACATTGTTGTCAAGGATGATATTGGAAATGTTTATGTAGGTATACCCAAGAACAATATGTTCAAGGGTAAGTGCTCTTATCCTTAATGTAAGAAGCACATGTGAGGTAGCTTTAAGGCAATATATCAATTGTGTTGAGAATACTCCATGTAATGATACAAACTTGGTTATCTCACATCATGTTTCTTATGATGGTCGAAATTTGTTGGTTAACTTTAGAGAAGTTCTTTGATATATGTGTTGATTGAGTTGAGATATTATGCGTTTTATACTCTTGTTGTGAAACATCGTCAACTTGGTGTCATGAGGTCGTTCAAGGCAAGAGTTCTCATAAATAAGGCGGAAGTATGATATTTGGTGAATATAATGTGCAAAAGGTATCTCTATACTCTAATGCATGTTCTCTTAGATATTCATCTTTTGACTCAATTTTTGATATACATCTCATAGCATACATATGGTTCTCATTGACATTTGCTATTTTAGGATCTAATAGTTATATTGTTCACATTGATCTTAACTATGATGATTGTTTGTGTATAGTATATTGAGTGGCATTACTTTTGAAAATATGAGCTTCATATTCTTTGAAAGCTACCCATTAAAGAAGTAATGATCTTGAATAAGTCTCTACTTATTGCTTTTAGATCATGTGCTTATGACCCATAAAATCTTGGTTTTCTAAAATTGCACCTTGCTTCTCTTATATGTTTTGCTAGTAGGTTGAGTTTACTAATATGTAAACTTTGGATACACCTTGAAGTTTTTGTGCTTAAGTACATTTAAATTGACCTATGGTTAGTATCCATTTTGCTTCGGCAATTACATAGAACTCAACGAGCATCTTCATGGAAAGGGCTACACACATTGGTTTTGAAAGCTACCCAATATTGGAAAGAGCTACACCATTGTGATGAGTGAAAGCCACTATGAAGTGAATTTTGTTTATGTTTAAAAAAATGGAAAAATCAAAGAAATGTTGAAATTGAATCATGAAAATAAAAATTATTTGATTCAAAGCCTAAAGAGAAAAGGATGAAGGCTTAAAAAGGAGTATAGTAGAAAATCAAATGAGCTCGGGTTGAAAAACAGAAATGGGATGATGAGCCACATGCACACACACGCTCATATGTTGAGATCTATTCTCTTAAAAGGAAAAAAATACAAATGATAATCGGTTTGACCTTTTTATTGAAAAATCTTAAGTTGAATAGTTGTTGAGAATTGTTTGCATGTTGATTATCAAACTACTTCTTGATATATATTTGAAGCATATCCCTCTCACACACACTTTGTTTATGAGTATGATGATATTTTAGCGAGAGAAAATCAAAAATAACCACAACTATTATGGAAATTTTGTTTTTAACCACATAGGAAAATTTATTTGTTAATAGCTACTTAAAAAAAAATCAATGTATGTCCATAAATTACAAAAATACCCCTGGATTTGATTTTTTCTTTAAAACTGAAAAAAAAAACTTGAAATCATGACTAAAATCTGGAACCAAACTTGAAATCACGGCTAGGAACTTGAAACTTGAAATCTTGTTTTTAAAAAATGAAATTTTGAAACTTGAAATCTTGCTTAAATTGAAATATTGAAACTTGAAATCTTGACTAAATTGAAAGTTCAAACTTGAAATGTTCTGGGTTTTTAAGTTTTTCGTTTTCAAATTTTAAAACTTGAAATCTTGCCTAAATTGAAATGTTGATACTTGAAATCTTGACTAAATTGAAATGTTCAAACTTGAAATGTTTTGGGTTTTTAGTATTTCGTGTTTTTTTTTTCAGCATATCTTATCACCGGGAGCTCGATGGCGTTGCTGGACAGTCGTGAAGCCCAGGTGATGGCACTCCGGCAAGCCATCGACGACGTGTGTAAGAGAAAGGAAAGGAGAGAGAAAGAGAAGTGAGTGAAAGAGAGAGAGAGAGAAAGAAGAGAGAGAGAGAAAGAAGAGATAGAGAGAGAAAGAAGAGAGAGAGCTACTGGGAGAGAGAAGAGAGGTTGGGTGGGTGAGAGAGAGAGAGAGGAGGTCGGCGACTGTTCACCGGCCTCCACAAGGATGCCGGTGAAGGTTCACCGATAGGAGAGAGAAATCGGGGAGAGAGAGAGGAAAGGAGAGAAAAAAAGAAAAGAGAGAGAAAATGTTTGGGGATGGTTTTTATATGGGGGCATTCAAGTAATTTCTTAAAAAAGTGGCTATTAAAAAAAATCATATGTGGTTAAAAACAAAATTTTCATAATAGTTGTGGTTATTTTTAGCAATTTCCATTATTTTAGCAATTGTTGAAGAATTTTGAGAGAACTTGAAAAATCTTTATGTATCTCTCGTAGCATATGAAGCTTATTTTGTTGATATTTCTTCAAGTTGCTTGAATGTGTGATTGTTTGAACATCTTTGTGAACTTGATGCTATCATTGATTTTAGTTATAACATTTATCAAGGGGGACCATTGTATACTAGACATTGTTCTCTTTTATGATATGTTCACATGCTTCATTTTGTTACATGTTGGCATATTTTGACTTAATGATACTTGTAAGATATTACTCATTATCTTTGTCTTGCATGACGATTCATTTTTAAGTAATATGTCTTTGTTTTGTATCTTTATGAATAATATGCTTGTTTTGACTTTCACTCACTTTTGTTGTTTGTATATAGCATCTTATAACACAAGAAAAAAGGGAAAAACTAAGATTACCGGAAGTGGAAATCAATTGAATCCCGTTATGAAAGCCAAGACTACCTCAAAAGGATCCAAAGCTTCAAGGACAAAAGATTTAGAGATCTTTGGTACAAAGAAGACATTTCAAGAGAGAGGCATTGACTTTGTTAAGTGTAAAGATTCTTATGTTCTTAAGTGCTTAAAGGATAGAAAATGGGAATCTTGGGTGAGCATGTTAGGAGTTGTAAATGTTACTTTTGTTAGAGAGTTTTATCTTGAATATAAGGAAAGTGTCACCATGTTAGATGCTTTGACGGAAATTAGGGGTGTTGTGTTTAGAGTTAACCCGGAAAACATTAACAAGTTTCTTGGGCTATCTAATGATATAGATTCTAATTTTCTAGATGTGGATGTCATTGGGAATCTAAATATCATGGGTATAAATCTTTGTGAAAATGCTTCTTTTGAGTGGAAAAATAGAGCATACATTAGTCAACATGAGTTAACTAAGGCTAGTGCATTTTGGCATCTATTCATTTGCACTAACATTATTGGATCTTCGAATTCAACAGAGTTGAATAGGGACAATATCAAAATAGTGTATGCCTTGGTAACTAATCAACATATAAACCTTGGAGATCTTCTCATGTATTACATTGATAGTGCGGCTTTCTCTACTAGAGGTGATAAAAAGCTTGCATTACCGGGGTTTATTACTTCATTGTGTTTAGAGTAGAGAAGATGATGTGTTAGTTCAACCCTTGGAAAAGTATTGTGATAAACGTGTGTCTTACATGTCCTATAAGAATAAGGGTAAGACTTGTTATACTTTTGGACTATTTAGTAGTTCTCAAGTTGATAGTCATGTGATTAGCATAAATATTCTTCCAGATTGGGCTATACAATTGAAGGAGAAGGTTGATGAACTTAGTGCTATAGTTGTTCAACAAGATGATAGGATAAAATAGTCAGAGGATTGCATTGTGTTGACATCGTTTTCTGGATTATGCCAGAAAAGACAACAAGGACTGGATTTTGGCTATTGATTCAAAGAGAAAGAGATGCAGAGAGAGTAACAAAGACAAGTTTTACGTGGTAAAACTCCGATGGTCGGAGAAACATCCACGGGTGGTTGAAAGATCAACCAAGCCAAAATCCACTAAGAGAATAAGATGTTTTTACAAGCTCTCGATCTCCCTTTTTCTCTCTGTATTATTTGTGATTACTGTATGCTATATTGCTTATATCTTTTTTAACCAGATTATGGGTCTATTTATATGTTTATAGAACCCTAATCCGCTTTGTACAAGTAATACAAGATATTTGTATTTAATTGTGATTTGGTTACTTGCTTGAGGTTGATTTGTCTTCTTTCCTGTTTCGGAGTCTCTTATGGAAATCGAGTGGGATTCTAGTAGTGTAGTTCAATTTGACTTGTTTCCTTAAAAGAATGTAGTCTTCGAAAAGGAATCAAGTTGTTTTCTGATTGGGGGACTCTTCTAACTTAAAGGTCCATTATTTGGGATTCCTTCATGACAAATATCTTCGCGTATTTAATGACTTTAACCCGTATAATAAGTTCTTATTCGGGTTGTATTTACTCCCAAGTAAGAATGATACCTGATGGTCCCGAGTAGTGCCGTTTGAGCCCGAGTGGAAGAGTAGTTTTAATCAGTCCTGAGTGTTGTTAACTGATCCCGAGTAGGGCTTTATTCAGTATATGCTTACTCGGGCTTTCTCCTCTTTGATGACGCCTCGTAGGATATTTCTCGGATGCCCATTTAAGCATCCACCTGGCTATTTCTTCCTTACTGTCAATGACGTGTATGCTTGGTAAAATTTACATACAACACTACCCCCTTAAAATATTTTTGCCGAGAAGATTTTATTTCGGGCAAGAATATTTTAATCATTTTGATTTTCTTTCGTCAGAAAAATCGCCTTGCCATAATGACGTATTTTAATGATGACTCTGCAATTTCGATTCGCTTCATCATGCAAGATCTTAAATGATAGCGACGTTTCAAAGTTTTGACGGTTGAGGGCTACTTCTTGTCTTGACATGTGTCCCTTGTCTCTTCGTTTTTCAATATTATTTATGAGAAATGATTTTTGCATTTCCCCAAACGCCGCCTACGCGCATCGGTTTTTGTCATAAAACTTTTTCCCGCTTTGAAATCCTAGGGTTTCATGCCATCCCGCCTTTAAATTCTTCGTTGAGGGACTGTTGGTTTATACTCAAAAATCCAGCAGAAATCTCTTTAAACTCAGATTTCTTCATCAGAAGTTCGCGATTCTCTGTTTTGAAGATCTTTCATCAGTCTTAATTCAAGGTTAGTTATAATGGGGCCATCTTTCCGTCATCGTCTCTTTAAAATTGCTTTTGATGCATTAGAGCGTGGGGATTTCCAGTTAGTATCTTGTATTAAACGATTGATGGGGGATATCCCAATAGATGAACCTCCATTTTTAGAGGTTGATGTTTCTGGGCTTCACCCTGACGTCACTTTCAGCCCCGTATCGAGTTCTCCATTGAGTTCTGATTCTGATATTTCTGATCACAGGGTATCTTCTCGAAGGATGGGTAAACATCAAAGCACAAGCAAGGTATACAAGCACGGCTCAAGCAGCGTTCAGACTAGGGAACAAATTGTTAATGAGGGCGACGCTGATGTACACAGGGCATCTCGCCTTTCGTTTTCTGACACTCGCCCGAGTGGCTTTGATATTTAACCGAACCTGGTCGGGCCAGCTAAGATAGAAAAATACCGCTACTGATTCGATTTGCCCTACTCAATCACTTTGGTTCCTGCGGGGAATAGAGCCGTATGGAATCCTCCTGAGGGGATGATCGCGATTTACGGATCGATGCTTTGCTGCGGCGACACACTTCCTCTTCAGCCTTTTATTGCCCAGTTTTAGCTGAAGCGGAGATAGCCCCAGCTCAGTTGGCCCCGAATAGTTACAAAGTCTTGATGTGCATGTGGCACATGTTCAGCCGAATGAACCTTTCGCCGCCTTCCCCGAATGAAATCAGGCATTTCTTTACGCTGAGGCAGGTTAGTAAGACGGGGACCTATTTTCTTGCGTCTACTCCTTCGGAAGGTTGGGTCCCTAAAGAAGTGAAGGTGAATTGGGGGGTCGAGGCTTCTGATGATCCGAAAAGGAAGGGCTTTATATGGGGATTCCCCATATCCAACAAGTTCTAGAAGAACAGTTGGTTTTTTGCTGGCAGGGCCCTCGGGCTCGACGTCACTGTTCGATCTGGGGATTCCCGAATGGTGTTGAATGTTCCCCGCTTCTTCTGTTCCCCACAAGTGTGGAACAAGAAAACAATTGATTATAACGATTCAAAGCTGAAGAGGCTGACCCGGGCAGCTATCCGTACTCTGGAAAATAAAAGCAAGAGATATATTTTCAAAGAAGACGACTTGATCAAGCTCGGCTTATTTAGACAGGTTTCGGGCCATCGCAAGCATTGTAAGTAATCTAGCGCTCTTTCTGCTGTGTTTCTCTGTTTTGACATTTCCTTTTCTAACCTTTTTTTTAAGTGTTCGACACGGACGTTGTCTGCGATCTTCAGGCTCGTTATGTGAAGGCGATTCTTCAAACGAGTAGGAAGGAGGCTTCCCGTCTGGGAGATGAGGGTATTGCTCCACCCGAGCCTGATGAGGAAATTGATACTGCTGAGAAAATTCCCGAGTGCGATGATCCGGGTGCTCAGCCTTCTGCTCAGGATCTCGTTGGTTCAAGTGGCCAAGGTGAGCCGACTGTGACACAACTGCCTAAAAGTAGGGAGAGGCAATGTGAGAGTCCAAGTGAAGAGCCTTTTGGACTGTCATTGCCGAGCTTTTTGAGTATTTTCGAGATGATTTACTGGAAGATCCTGCTGCTGATCTCTTCCACCGTTCTCGGGGTGAGAAGCGAAAGGCAGTTAGTTCGCCTCCTCGTCCTCTCAAAGTTCCTCGGGTAGTCACATTTATTGACTCCAGCGATGAAGATGTTGCGGATGAGATTACTCCGAGTGTAGGTGCTGGAGTATCGACAGATGCAGTCACTTCTGGTCCAAGTAAAGCCTCTTTTACCCCCTAGGTTGGAGATATAGGGGCCGAACCTTCGGGGGTTCCCTCTCCATCCCTAGAGCCAAATAGAGCTTCTCCTGTCCCCGAGTCTAGAGATCTGGGAAATCAACCCTCGGGGGTTCCCTTATCCCTTTCTCCAAAAGATATGCTGCAGGAGATGTCCTCTGGTCGGGCTTATATCAGGGAAGACCGCTGGAGCGGTTTTAGAGATGGTTCACTGCCCGAACGTCTCCAAAACATTTTCAACGGCGCATCATATGTTAGTTTAGCTAACTCTGACTACTTTACTTTTTTGCCTTTGTTGGATTTCTAAGTATATTCTTTTACAGATGGTGGCCGAATTTGCTGAGCTTATTCAGACGCAGCAATGTCAGGCTGATCAGATAAAGCGTTTGGAGGCTCAGCTGAAGGTGAGTGAGGAGGGTCGTGCTCGAACTAAGCAGGCTTACCAGCAGGAGGTCGGTTCGGTCCAAATATTTGCCGATAATTGCCTGGCTAAGCAGGTTGAAGCTGAAGACAAGGCATCTTTGGCAGAGAAGAAGGTTGCATCGCTTCAAAACCTTCTTTCTTTTACTGAAGAGTCTATGCTCAAGGTCGAGCAGGAGGCGGAGCAGGCGAAGTCGGTGTATGTCTAAAAAATCAAAAATTTGGAGCGCCAAGTGCTGACAGTTGAATCCCTTTCCCGAGAGGCCAGGTTGGAGCTGGAAGTCCAAGGGGTGGATCATTTTAAAAGATCCCCTGCTTACGATGCCCTACTTCTTCGAGAATTTCAACGTGGGCTAGTTTCGGCCAACGAATTTTTCAAAGTAAACAGTAGGGCAACCGAGAAGGCCCGTGCTAACTGGGAGCTGTCAATCAAACACCATGTGGACCGGTCCTTGGAATCTCTTCGGATTCAGATGAAGTAATGGAGAGCTTACTGCCGCAGTCAAGGCAAGGAGCCCAATCCTCTGCATTTAGAGATTCTGTCCTAGCACTCTCTCTCGACCTTTTACGCAAGTCGAGAGTCTGTCGAGGGTGTAATCTCGGATGTCGGGCCGACCCAGGGTAATGATTACAGCCAGTGGAAGGATGATATTGTTGATGATTTCACTTGGCCGTCTAATGAGAGCCTGCTTTGTGAATACGAGATGGTGCCAGACCCGAGTATTGGCAAAGGCTCGAAATCCTCGCAACCTTGATTTTGTAGATTTGTAGAAGATTATGATTCTGATTCTTTATTTTTTACTTGTGAAGAATCATTTCTTTGAACTGTAGCCATCCTTTTTGTTGCCGGAGGTGGTATTAGACTGGCTGATGGTCGAATAACTTAACCGAGTATCTTATTAAACCGGTTTTTATCCGAATAACTTTAATTGCCAAGTATCTTATCAAACTGGCTGGTGGTCGGGTAACTTAACCGAGTGTCTTATTAAACCGGTTGTTACCTGAATAACTTCAATTGCCAAGTATCTTATTAAACTAGCTGATGGTCGGGTAACTTAACCAAGTGTCTTATTAAACCGGTTGTTACCCGAATAACTTCAATTGCCAAGTATCTTATTAAACTTGCTGGTGGTCGGGTAACTTAACCGAGTGTCTTATTAAACCGGTTGTTACCCGAATAACTTCAACTGCCAAGTATCTTATTAAACTGGCTGGTGGTCGGGTAACTTAACCGAGTGTCTTATTAAACCGGTTGTTACCCGAATAACTTCAATTGCCAAGTATCTTATTAAACTTGTTGGTGGTCGGGTAACTTAACCGAGTGTCTTATTAAACCGGTCGTTACCTGAATAACTTCAATTGTCAAGTATCTTATTAAATTGGCTGGTGGTTAGGTAACTTAACCGAGTATCTTATTAAACCGTTTGTTACCCGAATAACTTCAATTGCCAAGTATCTTATTAAACTGGCTTCTTTATTATTAATCGAGTCATCTCGAAACAAGAAAGTTTGCACTTATGTTTCATACCCGGTTGCTACCCGAACGTTATATCAAGGCTCACCATGATTATACGTTCGAGTCCTTACGCAATACCAAGGATGTCTCCCTAGTTTTTATGCGCAAGGATTTGCCGAATCGTTGAGCTCTCTTTTAAAAAGTTGCTTTAACACAGCTACGCATTTCACCGGAATTTCTCCCGATAGCGTCCCGAGCATTTTTCCAGTCCAGTGCATCGGGTTTGCCTTTTTGCAAAGGTCATTTTGACCCTGCCAGGCTGGCATGCTCCTACGAGCTTCTCCGCCCTTTAAGGATTTGATGGTCCCGAGAATTTTATTTGTATGCTCTTATTATCATGCTCTTCTTCCATTTGTTATTATCATATGCTTTTTTGGAAATCTCGAGCTAGGTGCTTTCCTTTTGGAAATTCCTAGTTTTATTTATTACTGTGAAAAATCATCAAAGATTAATGTTATAGTTTTAATATTTATTATGACTAGAAAAAGAATAAAATATTTAATATAAATATATATTTTAAGGATAGAAAATCTTCAGATATTGGGCATTGCACGGTTGGGGTAACACTCCTCCATTGGGTCGAGCAATCCAATAAGCCCCAAGGCCAGCTATCCCCTCGATTTTGTATGGACCTTCCCATTTGTCAGCCAGGGATCCCGCGGCTCTATTCTTTGTGTTTAGTGACACCTTCCTGAGCACCAGGTCTCCTAACTGAAATTTCATGATCCGAACATGAGAGTTGTAGTGGCGAGCCACTCTTTGTTGATAAGCTGTATTTCTTATTCGGGACTTTTCCCTTTTTTCTTCTAGCTCATCCAAACTTTGTAGCAGTGTATTAATATTTTGTTCTTCATCGTATAGCCGGACCCGGGGGGATGCATACGATGTTTCTATGGGGATGACAGCTTCTGTTTTGAATGCTAGGCTGAACGGAGTTTCTCCTGTTGAAGTCCTTGCTGTCGTCCGATATGCCCACAACACTTCAGGAAGCTTTTCAACCCAGCTTCCTTTTTTGTCATCTAATTTTGCTTTGATAGTGTGCTTGATAATTTTATTTACTGCTTCTACTTGCTCGTTTGTTTGTGGATGAGCTGGTGTTGCATAGTAGTTAGCAACATGATACTTCTCGCACAATTGTTGAACCTTTGGTTATCAAACTGAGTGCCATTGTCGGTGATTATAGTGTCCAGAATTCCAAACCTGTAAAGTATGTTTTTCTTTACAAAATTTATGGTGTTAGCTTCCATGATATGCACCAATGCTTCAACTTCGGCCCATGTTATGAAATAATCGACAGTTACTATGGCGTGCTTCGCTCCACCCCTGTTCCAGCTGGCATTGGCCCGATCAGGTCTAGGCCCCACATGGCGAATGGCCACGGGGCAGTGAGATTTCTGAGCTTTTCTTGGGGTTGTCGGATATCGTTGGCAATTCTTTGACAGGTATTGCAATTTTCTGACCATTGCTGTGCATCTGAGAAAAGTGTAGGCCAAAAATAGCCTTGCCTGAGTACCTTATGCGCCAGACTCCTACCCCAGTGTGGTTCCAGCAAACTCCTTTGTGGATCTCTTGAAGTACTCGATGTGCATCTTCTTCCGGTATACATCTCTGGAGAGCTCGAGAAAACCCCTTCTGTATAATTCTCCTCCGATCATGGTATACCTAGTCGATCGATACCTGATGCGCTTTGCTAATACCGGATCTTCAAGGAGTATGCCTTCTTCCAGGAACCTTCTCAGCTGAACCATCCAACCTTCTTGCGGTGTTCGGATTTCTAAAATTTCAAAATGCTTAAGTTCAGTCTTACTCGGTTTAAGGAGGTGTGCAACTGGAATGGTTTTTGGTCTGATCGAGGTTGTTGCTGATGCTAATTTAGATAAAGTGTCTGCCTTTTCATTTTCTTCTCTGGGGATCTGAGCGATCTTGTATTCTTTAAATTTTTGGAGGAGCTATTTTGCAATGTCACGGTTGGCAACCATTCCTTTATCTTTAGCCTGGTATTCATCCATAACCTGGTTGACAACTACCTGTGAATCGCTGAATATCTCCACCTCATCTGCCCCAAGAGCTATGCAGACTCTGAGTCCAGCTAATAATGCCTCGTATTCGACCTGATTATTGGTTGCTTTGAAATCAAATCTCATGGCGCATTCAACAACATCTCCTTCTAGGGTGCGAACTATGATCCCTGCCCCGCTGCCATGAGTGTTTGAAGAACCATCAACATATAATTTCCATGGGAAACTTCTATCCAATAGTCTTTTTGCTTCCAGGTTCGGTTCTGTGAACTCGGCTATGAAGTCTGCCACCGTTTGTCCTTTGTGGGAAGTTCTGGGGACATAATGAATATTGAATTCACTCAACTCGATTGCCCATTTAGTAAGTCTTCCTGATAACTCTGGTTTTTGTAGGATTTGTCTTAATGGGCAATTGGTGAGAACCTGGATCGTATGAGCCTGAAAGTATGGTCTCATCTTTTTTGCTGCTGAAACCAATGCTAAGGCTATCTTCTCTGCCTGTGAGTATCTGGTCTCGGCCGGTAGGAGTGCCTTGCTTGTATAATACACTGGTTTCTGCACTCCATCTTCTGTCCTGACTAGAACTGAACTTGTTACGAGCTCGGTTATTGATAGATACAGTTGAAGTATTTCCCCTTTTTATGGTTTTGAGAGGATAGGAGCTTGCCCCAAGTATTCTTTTATTTTTAATAATGACTGCTCACACTCTTTATTCCACTCCAGGCCGTTCCCTTTTCTGATTACTTTGAAGAAAGGCGTGCATCTGTCTGTAGCCTTTGAGATGAATCTTCCCAATGAGGCTAAACACCCTGTTAAGCGTTGTACCTCTTTCAATGTTTTAGGTGAAGTCATTTGTTGCAAAGTCGGGATCTTCTCTGGATTAACTTCGATTCCTCTTTGATGGACTTGAAAACCCAAGAATCTTCCCGAGTGGACTCCGAATAAACATTTGCTTGGGTTTAATTTCATCTGATATCTTTTTAATACATCAAATGTCTCTCGGAGGTCGCGGGCATGGTCATCTGCTGAGACGCTTTTAGTCAACATGTCGTCAATGTATACTTCCATGTTCCTTCCTATTTGCCGAGTGAAGATCTTGTTGACCAACCTTTGGTACGTGGCTCCTGCATTTTTTAAACCGAAGGGCATTACTGTGTAGCAATATAAACCCTGATCAATTGTGAAAGCTGTTTTTTCTTCATCAGCTTTGTTCATCCGGATCTGATTGTATCCCGAGTAAGCATCCATGAAGCTGAGCAGTTCATGACCTGTTGTGGCATCCACCAGCTGATCTATTCTTGGGAGTGGGAAGCTGTCCTTTGGACATGCCTTGTTTAGATCCGTGAAATCTAAGCACATCCTCCATTGTCCATTTTTCTTCTGGACGAGAACTACGTTGGCCACCCACTGGGGTAGCTGACTTCTCTGATTGATCCTGTAGCTTGTAGCTTTTCCACCTCTTGTTTGATTGCTTGACTTTTTTCAGGATTGAACAATCTTCTCTTTTGTACTACCGGTTTGGCATTCGGGCTAACTGCGAGGTGGTGGGATATTATTCTGGCATCTATTCCGATCATATCTTCGTGACTCCAGGCGAACACATCTTTGTATTCTCTGAGTAAATTGGTCAATTTTCGCTTGATTTTTTTTCCAAGTTGGACCCGATCTTGACTTTCCTGTTCGGTTTGTCTTCTTCGAGTAGTATTTCGACCACTTCTGCCTTGTATTCATTCGAGCCCTCCCTTGGATCTAGTTCGAATGACAAGGATTCTTCACACTCATTTGGCTGCATTATGGTGCATACTTGTTCGGCATCATGCTTGTCTCTGTATACCGACAGGTTTGCTCTTCGGGTCATCTCTTGGGATCCCTTGACTATCCCAACCCCTTGTTCTGTTGGGAACTTGATCATTAATGCGTAAGTGGCCGTCACGGCTCTTATTTTATTCAGGAATGGCCGAACCAATAACGCATTATACGGCCAATTATCCAATTCAACTACCACGAAGTCGAGCAGGACAGTCTTCTAGCATGGTACCGTTCCGATCTTCACAGGTAATTTGACCGTCCCGAGTGACCTGACCTCTATTCCTCCAAATCCTCTTAATGGAGTATGGAAAGGCTGTAAATCTTTTCGGTCCAATCTTAGCTGGTCGTATACGGCCACGTTTAAGATGTCTGCTGAACTTCCATTATCCATTAAAATTCTCTGGACTTCCTTATGGCCAATCCGAGCACTTATAACTAAATCGTCATTAGGTCGAACATCGATGCAGTGGGAATCTGCCTCTGTGAAGACTATCGGGTCCCATTCTTCCTTTACCCTCTTTGGGTCTGGTTCAACCGAATTCACGTCAAAGTTATTCTTGGCTTCTACTGCTTCTCGGACTTCCTGAGTTCGTTCTCGGTTGCTCCTCCCAGTAGAAGGTCCTCTGAAGATTGTATGTATTACTTGATTGGCTTCGGCGCTGGCTCTTCGGTTTTGACCAGGGTTGTGATCAGCCTTAGCTTTCTTGACTTCTGATCTCTCGTCTTTTTTTAAGATTACATCCCGCCGATGTTCTTCCCGAATAAGGGTTTCTATGTAATCTCTGAGCTGAAAGCACTTCGAAGTTTCATGCCCTGTCTCTTTATGAAACCTGCAATACTTGGTTGTATCTCTCCGTTCGAACTGTGATTGTCGTCGCGGTTCTTGCACCATATTCTTTTCTTCCAGGATGCCTAGAATTTCTTCTTGTTTCTTCCGAAGAGGGGTGTAATTGGTATATCTGCCGCGGTATTTCTCCGAGGACCGTTCGGCGTTGAGCCCATTACCCCCATCCTTATTTTTCTCCTTGTTGTTCCCTTTCTGTTTTTCTTTTTGATTCTGCCCCTTGGATTCGGTATTCCTCTGTTCGGGCTTTCCTCCATGCATATAGCTTCCTCCTGTAGCTAACTCTTCTTCCTCGGCCAGAGCATATCCTCCCGCCATATCCATCATGTCGGATACCTTGTCATCCGTGCTCTTCTCTAATCGAAGGATAATCGTCCATTCTACAAGTTATTGGTGAAGGCAGCAATAATAGCTTCATCATTAGCGCTGACAATCTCTGATACTGCTTGGCTAAACTAGCCCAAGTATTTTTTTAATGACTTGTCCTTCCCCTGTTTTATTTGAGAGAGGTAGGCCACCGACTTCTTTCTGAGAACGTTTCTCAGGAATTGCCTTGAGAAGCTCCTGCTCAACTCGCTGAAATTTCCGATGCTTGCTAGGGGTAGTCTTCTGAACCATCTTGTGCCTGTGTCCCCAAGTGTTTATGGAAAGTTAAGACACAATAGGGGGTCACTGCGGGCATATTGAGCCATGGCACTTTTATAGCGTTTAACGTGCCCCTTCGTATCTGTATCTTTTTTTAATTGTTCCACATGCGGTATCCTGAATCTTTCTAGGGAAAGGGGTCCGCAAAATTTCCCTGGTAAATGGACTGTCGGAGTCATCGTCGGATAGATCGTTGCAACCGTAACGTCTGACAAGTGCCTTCATCTGTCGCCTATTATTCTCTACTTCTCGAGTTAGGCTCTGGATTGTAATATCTCTGTCCCCTACCGGGCTTCCTTGACGGTTGAACCGTTGGGTGACTGTCATTCTTTCCTTAGATTCTTCACTCTGATGCCGGAACCCTCGTGTGACTCCATGATGATGTTTACGATGGTGTTGATCACTGTCTTCTGATGATGATCGTCCTCTGTACCGATCGTATTTACGATGTTTGGCACATACTGTTTGATTGCGATCTTGCTTTTAGTGATTCTCCTATACTGTTTTCTGTAAAACCGGATTGATTGGGGAAGAGTTCCTTCTGGTTTCTGGCATAGTTATTCCTTGTTTTACCACCATTGAAAGGAGCCTCGCGGGTGGAGGATTGGGAGTATGCGCTCCTGAGGTCAGTAGGTCAATCCCTTCATTTGCTGCGTCCGTCATCAATTGTTGCAGGGCCTCTTGGAAACGCAGCGTAAGATCTCTGCTGGTTGGAGGATCTTGCTGGATCCCTGCCAGGTGCCCAGGTTGGTTTTCTGTGTTTGCTGCAGGGTTTTGTGACGTATTGCCAGTATGGAAATAGCCTGGTGATCTTTGGCCATTCCCTGAACTACTTCTGCTTCCGGCCATTGCTTTCTAACAAGTTCAGAGGTTCAATCCCTCTTTCTAGCGCCAATTGTTGACATCGTTTTCTGGATTATGCCAGAAAAGCCAACAAGGACTGGATTTTGGCTATTGATTCAAAGAGAAAGAGATGCAGAGAGAGTAACAAAGACAAGTTTTACGTGGTAAAACTCCGATGGTCGGAGAAACATCCACGGGTGGTTGAAAGATCAACCAAGCCAAAATCCACTAAGAGAATAAGATGTTTTTACAAGCTCTCGATCTCCCGTTTTTCTCTCTGTATTGTTTGTGATTACTGTATGCTATATTGCTTATATCTTTTTTAACCAGAGCATGGGTCTATTTTTATCTTTATAGAACCCTAATCCGCTTTGTAAAAGTAATACAAGATATTTGTATTTAATTGTGATTTGGTTACTTGCTTGAGGTTGATTTGTCTTCTTTCCTGTTTCGGAGTCTCTTATGGAAATCGAGTGGGATTCTAGTAATGTAGTTCAATTTGACTTGTTTCCTTATAAGAATGTAGTCTTCGAAAAGGAATCAAGTTGTTTCCCAATTGGGGGACTCATCTAACTTAAAGGTCCATTATTTGGGATTCCTTCATAACGAATATCTTCGCGTATTTAATGACTTTAACCCGTATGATAAGTTCTTATTCAGGTTGTATTTACTCCCGAGTAAGAATGATACCTGATGGTCCCGAGTAGTGCCGTTTGAGCCCTAGTGGAAGAGTTGTTTTAATCAGTCTTGAGTGTTGTTAACTGATCCCGAGTAGGGTTTTATTCAGTATATGCTTACTCGGGCTTTCTCCTTTTTAATGATGCCTCGTAGGATATTTCCCGGATTCTCATTTAAGCATCCACCTGGCTATTTTTTCCTTACTGCCAATGACGTGTATGCTTGGTAAAATTTACATACAACATATTGCTTTAAGCTCAAGACCACCTCTCAAGCATTGTGTTAGATCAACTACTTGCACGATTTTCTTTGATGGAACAAGTAGCTAGTATTTGTGTCTTGAGGTACATTTATTAACTTTTTAGCATCATTTCATGCCAAAAAGGGGGAGAAAGAGATGCTAGTTGCTTAGTTTCTTCTTATGTTGTTTTTGTAAACTTTTGAACTTTCAATGGCATGTAATAATTATTCTTAATATTTGGTTAAGAATTCTTGTGTTTTGGCATGTATTGAGGGGGAGATACATGTATTTGTGGACTTAATTGTATATTCTTATCCATATTATTTGTTGCCATTTGTTGTTTTCTCTTGTATATACTTTGTGCTTTGAGATGATTTGTAGGTTGCTTCAAGAGAAGATCAAGATGAAGTTCAAGAGTTGATGAAGAATAGTTCTAGGAATCTTACTCATTGTAATGTGAGGGAGTGATTTTGTGACCTATCTTCATTTTTATATTTGTAGTAAATGTATAGGTGTTTTGACATGGAATTTTCGAAAGGGAGAGATTGTTAGGTCTTAGATTCTGTTGGCATTAATTCCATATCCAAATGATGTTTACTTGTAATGATTTAGTTGTTTAGATTCATGATGATTCAAGCTTCAAAGAAGAAGAAACAACTAGTCAAAGCAAGTTCTACAAGGCTTAGGCACACACACATAATTCATACATTTGTGTCCCTACATCATTGTGCACCATTATTGGCACATACATACAATTCATTCATATGTGTCTCTGCATCGTTGTGCCCATTTATAACACATTCACACACTTGAAGATGAATGCTCATGCATTTGTATGAAAATAACATGTTTTGGAAAATGCATGATTGGAAACTATCTATATGTAGTTTGCATTCTAGTGTGAATTGTGTTTGTATGTGCATGTGTTTGTATAACATGGATATTAAACTTGGATTCAGTCTTAAATTATTCTTGATTGAGTTCCGGTCATTTTGGTTACTCATACTACTCATTTCAAGTTCTAAGTCAAAAGATACTACACTTTCAACTCATGTTCCATACATTGTCTTCGTCTTCGTATATCGAGTCGAATTATTATTTTTTGGGTTGAGTATCTTATATGTCCATGTCCATGAGAGAGTTATGGTTTGTAATCCGCAAACGGATTCGAATTCCGAGTTCAGAGGCCAAAGAACGCGAGGGGAGCGCGCTAGGAAAAGAAGTGCAACCAAGCACTCAATCCCTAGATGGCTCGAGACCATCTTGGGACAGAATGCTTGCTGCCTCGAGATGCCCACACGCCATCTTAGGCAGCAAGCATGCTTGGTGCACTTAAGGTCATTTTAGTCTTTTTTCTTCTATTCTTTCCCTCTACTTTATATATCCATTCCCTCTCACATTTCATTCTAAGAAGAGATTCAAAATTTGAGTGCATAATTTTCTCCCAAATTTTCTCACATTCCAAACACCATAACTTTTTTATTTGAACTCTGATTTGAGTGATTCAAAGTTGGGAGAGTTTTTCTATTCATTCTCCATCTTTTCTCTGAAGGTTTGAGTCAGTTTTATTGCTGTTTTTGGAGTCTAATTTCACAAAAACGGTACTGCACTAAATCAACTAAGGTATTGATTTTCTCTCAAAGTTTTCTTTTAAAACTTGGTCAATTGCCTTGAGTTTTCTTCTTTAACATATATATATGTCTTGTGATTGTTTTTATTTTAGTTTTGAACTTATTTAAAGCTAGATTGAGTTTCAATTGAAATCTCACATGTTAAGTTAGGTTTTGATTTTACGTATGTTTTCACATGTTTGGGATTGTATTCTGCTAGCTTTGATTCTAGGACTATTTGATGATCTTTAATTGATTGATTTTGTGAAAAATAGTTCTTCACATATATTAGGCTCTCTTTGGTAGAAATATCACTATAATACATGTTCTTGTGTTCTTTTGAGCTATTCATGTGCTTTGTTGAATCTATGAATAGGAAATATGCTCTAGAAATTTAGCTTTAATCTAAATGACTTTGTCACTTGATTTTAGCATGTTTTTGGTATATGAGATTTAAACTTGATTATGTATTAATTGAACATATCTTGTGACTCATGTTTTAGATCTATTTATGTATCTAGGTTGTAATTAGTGTTGAACATATCTTACATGATCTAGATGGATTAAACATGCATAATTGACTAGACTACATTTGTTTTGTGCATTCATGCTCATGTCTAGTATTTTCCATAGGATGTGTTGATAATAACATTCTATGTTGAGTGCTTGTTTGCATTTTGCATTCATGATCACCTAGATGCCTTGTGCTAAGAAAGTATTGACAATAGGTGTGAGACCTATGTTGTTGAGCAAGGAAGTCCTGGCAAGAGGTGGGAGACCTCGGATTGTCAAGCAAGGAAGTCTTGCCTAGGGTCGTGAGGATCCAGAAGGGTGAGCAAGGAAGTCTCAACTAGAGTCGGGAAGACTCAGATAGTTGAGCAAGAAGTCTTGCCTAGGGTCATGAGGATCCGGAAGGGTGAGTGAGGAAGTCTTGACAAGAGGTGTAAGGCATCGGATTGTTGAGCAAGAGAGCGACATCTTTATGAGTAGGATTGAAGGGTAGTTTCTAGGTGAAGGGGTCACTTGAGAGATTGTACTTATCTTATCTACTAATGGATTTTGTTTGCCGGTGGTTGCTAACCCGTGGATGTTTCCTCTTTGGAGGTTTACCACGTTATATCTTGTGTCAACTTTTCTCTATCCCTATCTCTCTTATATTTGTATTTGTTATTTGAATACTATGGATAGAAATTTATATGTAAGTTGACTTCCTTTCTACAATATAAATTGTGTATGTATTATGATTACTTGTTTGTATCACACTTTGCTTGTTTTATATATTGATTAAGTGTCTTTAATTGATATATATATATATATATATTGATACAAGCAATCTAGAGGGACAAACTTTTGTTTGTTTCTAAGGAAGTCGAAAAAGGTGTCTAACATTCTCCCCTTATATGCAAAAGCAACAAAAACTCCCCCTAAATCCAACTTTACTCCCCATTTTGGTCACAAGATAGGCATAGGAGTATTCCCCAACTGGAATGCTTTAGCAACGAGAGATATTTGCAATGTAAATGCATAATCATATACAACAACTTTATGCAATTTAATTAAGAGAGAGAGAAATTAAAGGAAGTTTGATTTTTGAAACATGTGTGAAAAGATTGCCTTGAATGAAATACATGCAACATCAACTTCCAAAAACATGGTATTTGGCAAAGGAAAAAACACATGAGGTTCCAAGAGAAGTCAAACCAATTTGTACCAATTTGTTAATGGAAAAAACTAGATAAAGTTTAACGAAAGATAAGAGAAATTATCAAGCTTTACAAGCTAAACAATACATGAGCGACTATTGTGCTCTTTTAGATTTTTCCGGGTGAAATGCCCGTACGATAATAGCCTTGTTCAACAAGTAAATAGAGAGAGATTATTGGATTGTGAAATCCTGGAAATGGATACAATATCCTTATTGATTGAAGTCTCAAAAGTCACTCTTACACAAATATGCAATTATTTTAAAGCATTCAATAAATTCATCATGCATACCAAATTAAGCATGTCAAGATCAAGTTTTCATAAACATGGAGATAAACTTTGGGTCAATCAAATGTACTTCCCAATCAAATTTCCTAGTCCAAAATTACACGTTTGAACACAAATGAGACATGCATTTCAAATAAGGCAAAAACACACTTATTGAATAAAAATTCATATAATAATATATGCACCCAAGATACTCAAGCAATTAATTAAGGAGCATAAAATTGAACAATCATTTGCTTATTGAAATGCAAGTTCACTCTCTCTACTTGAGCTCCCCATATGGAGTCAATCCAAATCATGTCAAAAAGGGATATGAGTCCCTATAGACCTTCCAAGTCCATTGTACCTAGTTTAGCCTATGGGTGAAATCTTAGCACAATGACATGTGGGTTCATCTCTTATAATCCATTTAGGTGACACAATGTCATTCCCAGTAGTCATAGTCATTATATTTCTCCTAGGATCATTAACTCTAGACTTCCTAGGCACATGCATATTGTCTCTAGCCCTATTCTTTTCAGTCATGCTTCTAGTTCTACACATGTTAATATACTTGAAGCAATTTGGTCTAATATGACCATCTACACCATAAAAATGAGGGGTCATACCATTCCTTTATGAGAACAAAGGAGCTTTCCCATGTCTTTGAGCTTGCCTTTGGTGTGGTATTGGTTCTCTTCTCCTTTGTTGTTGAGTTGGAGAAGTTTGCTTCCTTGGTTGGTGGAATTTGTATTGAGGAAAGCTTGCTTGATGTGCTCTCCTTGGTTGAGATTGAGCTTGACTCCTTGGTGCCACCTTGACTTGAACGTTTTTAGAGCACTCTTCTAGTTCAATTTTATTACTAGGATGAAGTAGGGGAAGAGGTTCTTTGAAGTCCATGCTCTTGAAAAATTCCATCTTGCTAGGAGTTGAGGTCTCATTGCCATCTTCAAACCATAGACCTCTCTTGTCACTTGGCTTCTTGCCAACTCCCAACATATGGTCAAGCTTCTCCGTACTCGAAGTCATCTTAGCAATCAACTCTTTAGCCTCTCTAAGCTCCTTATTCAAGCTTTCTTCCACCTTTCTTCCATTATTCACTTTCTCACTTAAGTGAGTCACCTCGGTTGATAGCTTGAGGCTCTCTTCCTTTAGCCTTCGAACCTCTTTCTTCATCTTCAACCTTGAGCTTTGAAAATGCTCAATGAACCCTTCAAGGTTCATACTCTCTACAATTCTAATTGTAGAGTAAGATGATGGACTATCATTACTCGAGTCATCTTCTTTTTGTATTTCCACCTTTTCATCACTTGAGGATGTGATACTCTCATAACTTCCCCTCTTGGTAGCTTCATAAAAATTACTTCTAGCTACCTCTTCATCTACTCATTTTTCAAGATCACTACTTACGGCTTTGTTGCCGTTTTCTACATTTTCCATAAAGGAGGCTCCAAAAGCCGTGTAGTTAAAAATAACCTTTTCATCTCTTGAGGAATATTCTTCACTTACACTATCACTTGATGAGGTAGCCACCACATTTCCTTTATTCTTCTTCTTCGAATTAGCACACTCGGTGGCCATGTGAACGAACCCACTACACTAATAGCATTGAATTCACTTCTTGGAATCCATCTTTTGAGATTTCTCCACTTTCTTGAAAGGATTCTTGTGCTTCAATTCCTTTTCTTTAGATCCAAAGCCCTTCTTGTTAATTTTGATGAACTTCTTTAATTTCTTCACCATAAAAGTCATTTCCTTATCTGAGTCGTCCTCCTCATTTTCCACTTTGGAGGTCTTTAAAGCCTTGCTCTCTTGCTACATGGAAGGTGTGGGTGTAAAGATCTACCTAGACTCATAGGCGAGAAGCCTTCCAATCACTTCACTCGGCTTCATTGACTTGTAATCACTATTTTCTTCAAGAGCCATCACCTTGGATTCGAATCTAGGAGGAAGTGATCTCAAGATCTTTTGCTTGATCCTTCTATCTGAATATGGGTCACCTAGTATATGGCTTTGATTTACGATGTCCATCAACTTCACTTGGAAGTTAAAAAACACTCTTCCTTATCCATCCTAATCATCTCAAATTGTGTTTGGAGGACTTGAAGCTTGGAGTCCTTGACCACTTCGATTCCTTCATGAGCCGGTTGTAGAATCTCTCAAGCCTCATTTGCATTCCTAATGTTTTGAACCAACTTGTATTGATTGTCGTCCATGGCACACAAGATGGCATGCATTGCCTTATTGTTCCACTTGGAAGCTTCAAATTCTTGTGTGCTCCATTGAGACTTAGGCTTGAGGACTTCATCTCCGTCATCGGTGGTCATTGTTGGAGGTGTGTAGCCATCTTCAATTGCCATCCATGAACGGACATCTATTTGGCAAATATAAGACTCCATCTTTCCTTTCCATGAAGCATAATTATCACCCTTAAACAAATGTGGTCTTATGCTTGAACCTCCCTCTTTACTCATCCCAAGCTCACTCATAGTGTATGGGTTATAAATGAGAAGCAGATGAAATGTAACAAACAAACAAGCAAAATGAAAAATGTTAGACATACACAAAACACGGATCACCTAAGTATGTCTAGGCACCTGCTTTGATACCAATTGAAATTCCTTAGAAAGTGTGTATATCTATACCTAAAGGGGGGAGGGGGGGTGAATATGTTTTAATCAAGTCAATTACCAATTTTTCTTGATTAGTCAATATTCAAAATTCACCCAATGAAACAAACATACAACATTAAGTGGAAAGGGCGGAAAATAAAAAGAACACTTGATCTTTACATGGAAACCCTCCAAATGGGAAAAACCATAGGCTGATATGTGCACCACACATTCGATCCTCAAATCCACTATTGAATGAAAGTTTACAACCTAAGTTGACCTCCCGTCACACCTTCCTGTTACTAACCCTTTCACTCTACCCAGAAGGAATTAATAGTGATTCTTAATCAACATACTTGTGCACTAACCAATTAGTCACAAGACTTAACCTCAATGAAGAGTCAAAACAACCTAAGTGAATATGATGAAATATTCAAACATGCAAGTTTTGCTAGGCTACACTAAATGCTTATCTAGAAATTCAAAGATGTCAATAAATGCAATTCCTAAATATCAATGTCTAAATGCAAGTGTAAGAAGACCTAACTAGATATAACTATGAGAGTCTAATATCTAGTTATCAAACAAAAGCCAATCAACAAAAGTTATCATAAAACATGGCAAAGAACAATCATTGCAATTAACAAATGCAATCAATTAGACCTAAACAATATCTAAATGCAAAGCATAAAGATTTAGCTAGAAGGGTAAAATCGTCCTAAACACTAGCTATCACAAACAAACATCTCAACCAACAATCAACAACCCAAACATGTTATAATTGCAATTAAACATAAAAGCATACATTCAATAAGCAATAAATGTTATTCCTAGGTAAACATGGCCTAGTAATAAAACACCAAGTTCTAGGGCATGTAGAGATTATCTAGTCATGAAACATATGAAAACCCATGCTTGAAAGATTAAGAATGATGCTAGATGTTCATGGATGGGGATTTGGTTGAGTAAAAAAAGTGTTCTTGGGAGCTCTCTCTCTCTCAATGAGTCAATTTCTCTCTTGGGAATTCAATTTCATAGCTCTAGGTCTGATTGAAAGAAGATGATATATATAAGGTGTAAAAACGAGCTGCACAAGAAAAGACATTTTTGCCCAAACAGGTTTTTCGCCCCTTAAAGAGCCGAAAAGTTTGGAAGCGAAAAGGGCTACCACAATTTTCTTGCTGATTTCTCCCCTAGAAGGGGTGAAGAGTTTGGGAGTGAAAAGGGCTACCAAAATTTTCTCTACTTGTTTCGCACCAGGAGGGGGGGAAACGTTGAGCGAAATCTGCTCTCAGCACTTTACCTTGAAATTCAAGCATATCAAAATGTGAACAAACGACTTTGAAACCTTTCATATAATATACCGTTGGAAAGGTGTGGAAGTTTACATTCTACTCCAATTGAAAAAAAAAAGTGATTTGGATGACTGTAGATAACTTTATGGTCAAATGAGTGACCAAAGGTCAGAAAAGGACAACAACAGAGATGCCCTGTTTTTATGGTCACTTTGGAGATTTCAAAACCAATCCAAACGGTCATAAAATATTACGAATAATATACAGTTGGAAAGGTATGGGTGTCTAGTTTTTACAGAAATTTTCAAAACTTATTTTGAATTTTGAAGCAATGCATAAAATGTTATGGTAACAAGACCATACAATTGTCAGTTTTAAAAAATACTTAAATCATTGATAACCACTCTTTCGAAACTAGACACAATACTTAAAATAACCAAATCAAATCTAACTCAATGCACACAATAAGTAATCATATGATTAAAAGCAATGCATGATCATGGAAACATAAATGCAATCACAGATGCAATAAAAAAAATACATGAAGTGCATGTGTGATTGTGAAGGAATGCACACATGAGCAATGAGAAATAAGGAATAAATGCATGTCAATACAAATGCCTGTTAATGTGTGTGTGTGCAACTAAATCTCTTCAAAGAGTTAAAAAGTGATATACCTTTTTTCGTATGTAAATTTTACCAAGCATACACGTCATTGACAAGAAGGAAAAAATAGCCAGGTGGACGCCCAAATGTGCATTCGGGAAATATCCTATAAGGCATCATTAAAGAGAAGAAAGCTCGAGTAAGTATATATTGAATAAAACCTACTCGGGATCAGTTAACAGCACTCGGGACTGGTTAAACAAAGCTTCCACTCGGGCTCAAACGGTGCTACCTGGGACCATCAGGTATTACTCTTACTCGGGAATAAATACGACTCGAGTAAGAGGTTGGTGCTTATTTCATACGGATTAAGTCATTAAATACGCGACGATATCCATCGGGAAGGAATCCCAAATAAAATTGAGCATTAAATTAGAAGAGTCCCCAATCATGAAATAACTTGATTTCTCTGCAAAGGCTACATTCTTATAAGAAAACAAGTATAAATTGAACTGCACTACTAGAATCTCGCTCAATTTCCATAAGAGACTCCGAAACAAGAAAGAAGACAAATCGACCTCAAGAAAGTAACCGAATCACAATTAAATACAAAGATCATGTATTACTTGTACAGGGCAGATTAGGGTTCTATAAACATATAAATAGACCCATAATCTCGTCTAGAAAAGAGATGGGCAATATAGCATACAACAATTATAGTAAATACAGAGAAAAAAGAGAGATCGAGAGCTTGTAAACATCTTATTCTCTTAGTGGATTTTGGTTTGGTTGATCTTTCAACCACCCGTGGATGTTTCTCCAGCCATCAGAGTTTTACCATGAAAAACTTGTCTTTGTTACTCTCTCAGCATCTCTTTCTCTTTAATTCAATAGTCGAAATCCATTTCTTGTTAGCTTTTTTGGCATAATCCAGAAATTGACGTCAACACCTTTGAAGCTTGAACTTGATCATGAGCAAAGCCGACCTAAACTGCCCTTACATAATTATCCCAAACGTGGTTTGTCAATCGAAATAAGCTAATCAAAAACCAAGGAACTTACAATTCTCAACTCCACAATTAGATCAAAGTCAACAACATTCAAAATAAGATTTCCTGCCCCGATAAGGAGGGATTGGATTCTGTTAATAGCCAAATTTGGCTAGGGACCAAAGGAGAAATGTTAAATTTCCCAGCCTTCATACAAGGGTCCAAATTGAGACTTATATCAAGGTCCACGAGGTTGAGCTACCACACAATCCTAGAAGAGCAAGGCGAGGCCGCCTATACCATCTGAGCATCTTACAGGCACCCAGGCTAGCCAAATAAAACCCGATGTGACCACGACGAGCTCCCTATGACAGGATAGAAGCCCCGATACTAGGTCAACGTTGAAGAACTTGGGTTCCCTCAGGCAGAGGTATCTCGCGATACTTTCCTGGAGCATACTACTATCTCTACTTTGACCAAGAGACCTTCAGGGTGGCGAACTTGTCTTGCAAATGCCTTCCTACCTCGTCAAGGTATAATCTCAACATGCCCAAGTAGAAAGAAGCCCGCAAAGCCCCATCATCACCAAAAAGCGCCAACACAACTAGCATCACCTCAGGTAACCTCCATATAGTACCTCGTCAAAGTGACATATAGAACCAGAGTTCTCCTCCAAGAGAGAGAGTTTACATTCCCGATTACCATTAATGAGGTCAATCGTAATAATGAAGGTAGTCAACCATATTAATGAGGTCAACTATATTTATGTAGGTAGTCAACCCTATTAATGAGGTCAACTATAATAATGGAGATGATCAACGCTATTAATGAGAGCATATTCAACTCTTTAGTGGTAACCATTAGTAATAGAGTCCAAAGAGGAAACAAATACCTTTGCCTCCAAGATATCCTACACAACCAATTATTGGGGGTCAACTATAATAAAAAATTCACTCTATCAAGGAAGGAAGAGTCCAAAGAGGAAACAAACACATCTTCTCCAAGATATTAGCTATAAGCCGATCAACTACATTAAATGAAGAATCGTATTCAATATGGAAAAGAATACCAATTCAAGAGTCCTAGACTTGTAGGTCAAGATAGTCATCATGCGTAAATACACATGTAAAAGGCATATGAGGGGGGCTGCAATCAATTCCTGAAGGGGCCAAAATACATGTTAATAGTAAAATTTGGCCAGAGACCAAAGAGAAATTTTCCACTCTCCTAGCTAGAATCAAAGCCCAAAATCGCCATTCATTGGACCTCGGGCAAGCCTTAGAGCTACCCCGCAGAATCGAGGAAGGATCATCGGGCTTCCAAACTATCAGGACTGAAGCTAGGCAAGTCCAGGTCAAGCTCACTCGCGAACACTGGAATCCGAACTTCTCGAGATCACCTATCCTGGAACCTCAACTCCTAGGATCGGGATCCAAAACCACCCCGTGAAAGCGAGGAAAGATCGTCGAGCTCAGGAAGTACTCAAAGTGAAGCCCGACACAAATAAAAGTGAGCTCCTTCCAGATCAAGGCTTCCCGAGATTAGATTTAACTTGTAGCCTAAGCTAGAAGCCCACCTACCTCTCCAGAAGCCCGCTTTCCCTGTCAAATACGAAGAGAGAGCCTCTGAGAGGATCAGATTCGCTAATGTTTAGATTTGTGGAGGGACGCATGTAACCTATCTAGGCAAAAGACAAGAATCTCACCTAGACTACACTGTCTCCCGTAAGTGCCCGCAAGGCCGTCCCAAACTTCTAAAATCAGAACTAAAGCAGGGATCTGCCTTACTTTACAAAATAGCTAATGTCCTCCATGAAGAATCATGCCATGAATACACACAAGATCATTTCTACACTATAACTAACATTAAATGTTGTATACGTGTAACACGAGAGTTTGATTCCAAAGAGGAAACAAACTTATCTTCTCCAACGATAATCTTAAGTCAGAAGTTTACTCGAAGTCAACGAATTTTAAATAGAGGATCCCATCCGATAAGGAGGGAACAGATTCATAAAATCATGGCGGGCGATTCACGAATTTAAACAACTTGGAGCATATGTAAATAGACCGAAGCATGATAGGCAGAAATAGAGTGAAAAAGAAAGAGAAATACGTCGGGCCTAAATACTTTGATCAGAACACGGCCATCATTGTTTCTACTATTCAACAAGCACGAAGTTGCCACCTTCCTATGTCCTAGAGAGACTATGAGTGTATGTGAGAGATTTCTGTATATCACGAGTGATCAATAATAAAGTTCTTATTTGATATTGTCATTCAAACATTCATTTCTATCTAAGCAGGTCAGGTATCAAAGGTACCGACCCCGGCCACCACCTGCGTGGTAGTGGTCTCGAGGGTGTTAGTTGGAATTTCTCACCTTGAGCAAATTTCCGTTTAACACTTTCTGGCACCGTCTGTGGGAACAACTTCCACACCATCATTTTTATATTCATAAGTTGTTATTTTACAGTTAATCATGAGGCTTCACTCCTCCCCAAGACAGCCAGACGCATTCTGTTAGGATTATGCTCGATAGCAAGAGTATAATATTGTAATTAACAATCTTTTCATATTAATAAAGTGATTTCTATTTAAATAAATCTTATAGCATTTATAGTTTAATTATTATAATTATTAAAAGTAAATAATCATAAGCTCAAAAGACTATGAGAAAAGAAGAATTGTTCATACATCTAGATATTTATGAGGTAGACACAATTCTTTAGATAGTCTTGAATAATATTCACAACTTAAGATAAAAGGTTAGGCGCCTTTATCTTGTCAAAGTTGTAGATTCTTTTGCCAGCATTTGGGTGGGATCAAATGCGTTATGATGAGTCTAAAATCATCAAAGTGTGGTGTCTTTGGGCAACAGAATCTAGTGCACTAGGTGCATTGAATAGGATCACAATCAAATACTTTATCTAGAACCGTCAATATATAAAAAAAATTCATTTGAAGACAATCGGAGAGTCTATCTCAATCTTGAGATAAATGATGGACTTATGGTTGCAAGTGTTATCATTTGAGCTATCAATGAGTATGATTATATAGCATAGTCTATCCTCGATAGTTTGGTGGTATTCATTTGTTAATCGATAGAGGACTTCATTTATAGATATGGACATCGTGGCTTCATTTATATAATGAGAGTAGAATACCATCATATGGATGTTTTGAGGTATTGGATATTAAATCTTAACGTTATGTTTGCAATAGTGTCTATTGAAACATGGCTTCTGGACAAGTCAAAATATCCAAGCTCAAAATGTGGCCATATGAGTAAATATGGTAACTTGGAAAGCTATAGGCGGTCTATGAGCTCTTAACAATTACTGGTATTCTTCACGAGGATACACTTTCTCCAATAAGGTTGTCTAGGCTACAAATAAGTAACATCAACTTATTATATCTTTATTTAAGAGTTCAATTTTAGTTCTTTAGTGGAATGAACTAAAATTAAATAAATCGGACCTAAGTGAATCATTTGTTGATTGTGATTGGGTTGTGTCTATTGGAGCTTAAATTTAGATATCCCGCCAAGATCCCCAATCCACACGAACTTGCATGGATCACTTGATATATTCTACCGGACCAATTTAGGGGTCCACTTAGAATTGTATTAAGGCATGTGAACTTGTTTCTTTTTGTAAGAATAGGTCTAGTTCATATGTGGACTTTTTATTAAGATCCAATAGATTTAATAAAATAAGAAAAATAATATATGACCCATATATATTTGTTGTACGGTAAGGCTATTTAGAATAGTTTAATTATATTATTTTTATTTTATTATTTAATTAAATGAAAATTAATTAATTTTTGATTAATTAATTATTTAATTAAAAGTCAAAATCTTTTTCTATTAGGAGATGGTCTCCTAATATTATACTATTGTTGGTAGTATAATTAATATTAAAGACTATATTTGATAAGTAGATAAATAAAAGGAATTATTTATCTAATCAAATTATGAAGTCTTTAATATGGTTATAAATACACTATTGAGTTGGATTAGGAGTCTTGGTGCAGGAAAGAATTCCTTTTTGAAAAGGATTCTTAACCACCAAGTAAATCCTTTTTAGGAAAGGATTTGGTCTCCTCTATATATGTACTTGTAAATTTCGACCAAGCATAAGTTTTTAGTGTGAGAAGTTGTTTTTTATTTCTTTTTTTTAATGTTATAAAAAAAAACTTCGTCCAACTCATTGTGTGAAGAATTCGGCCAGGCATAGAGAAAAAAGGGAACATTTTTGTTTTCAATAGTACACTAGTATCCTTTGCCT
Source organism: Dipteronia dyeriana (assembly GCA_032871835.1). NCBI lineage: Eukaryota > Viridiplantae > Streptophyta > Magnoliopsida > Sapindales > Sapindaceae > Dipteronia > Dipteronia dyeriana. The sequence continues at coordinate 85,594,572 of CM065297.1, forward strand.
CAAAAGAGTTTTGTATACAACATCGAATCAAGATTCACGCGAGTTTCAATCAAATTGATTGATAATTCAAAAGTAACCGGACGTTCTTGGTTTTTCTCTTGGAGGATTATTGTGACTAACAAAGAAGAAGATTTTGTTTGTTTCCATCCTCAGGTATACGATCTAAAGAAAGGGAGCCCATACTCCTAGGTGATTCATGTTCGTAATTAGATTGGAAGATCTTACAGATTCAATTCAACGCTAGTTCAATCTTCACGAAAAAAAAGGTACGATACTTTTTATATACATCAATTAATCTAGGGTTAAGGTTCTTGTTATTAAAAGGGAATTTTATATATATATATATACGCGAACCCTAATTTTCTAATTTTCTCATGCTTCTGTTGCTTTTTGAACCGTTTTTTTTCCTACAATTGGTATCAGAGCCTGGTTGTACCTTTGATTAATTGATGTATGTGTATGTGAATCTTTTTCTTTTTATTGTATATATGCATGTTTTAGAAAGAGATGGCACTCTAGGTATTCGCGTATATATTTACATTGAAATGTATGGATATATATATATATATATGTTTTATATGTGGTTTGTTATTGCTCGATTTCTGTCCTAGAATTTCAATGTATTTTGTTTTGGGATTGTAACAAGAAGGGTGGTCTATTATCGCCATAATTTCCTTCTTGGTAGTTGCTAAGTTTTTATTTTTATTTTTATTGTTGCAATAAAAAAACTGTAGTATTTTTTATTTTAAATTCTTCTGTAATACATTCAAGTATCGAAGACTCGAAGTTTTGAAGAATTAGGAGCAACTGGAACAAGTTTGGGACCATACGAGCCGTAACAACTAACGTGGGTGTGAAGAGCGTGCATCCACGTTTGTTGTGGCATGGACTGTGCACGGCAGCCCTATGGAAGCCATGGGATGAGCACGGCAGCTCTTTATAGATTTGTGGCATGCGCATGTCCATGGTTAAGGGCCAAGGGTGCACACGCCCATCGGAGGCAGCCGAGAGAGTCCGGATGGTGAAGGTCACGTGAAGACTTGTTCGCCAAGAAAGGAGTTTTTTTTTATGTATTCCAAGACATGTAATTTACTTGCTTTTCTAGGATTGACCCAAATTGTAGCTATTTATATTTTTTGTAAATATTGCAATTTTTGTCATTGTTTGATAACATGTCATGTGGAATAGGAGTGCCACTCATATATCTCTTTTGGTATGAACATGCATTGAATGGTTTAAGTATCTAAATTGGCATCTAGATAACTTGATAAATCATTCTTTGGAATTCGATCACACGCCTTAAACAATTGAGTGGGAGAAGGTGTTTTGGAACACCTACGGCCTCCAAGTTTAGTTGAGCTTTATGTTTCGTGAATAACCCCCCAAGGGGTATTCATGATTGGAATTTAGCAAGATACTTCCTTACAATGATAGACTAGACAATCAGCCCAAACGATATCTACTCCCAAATGAGGGATATTCGTGAGGGATTATATTGAAGGTCGATAACTTGGTGTTACACTTAATGTAATTTTATTAATATCCTCCCAAGAGTTCTTATTAATAAATACAAGGCTAAAATTGAAAACGTTGGTTGTTATGTTAACAATTAGGTGGGACCTAGTCCAACTAGTAAATGTTGCAAACTCCCAAAGGAGGCGTGACATTTATGGGTGTTGGATCACCGTTGAATTTTTACGATTGAATTATTTTATTTAATTCAAGATAAATATTCAAAAGTGCTATATCATGATTGTTTACTTATATAATTTTTGTTATTAAAAATAAATCATGACCCTATCCCAAATTAATATCCTAAAAGATAATACTTCAACCGATGTTAATTATGTCACATGGAAAAGGAATATTAGGTAGTTGTTGCAAGCTGAAAAATATAAGTTCATTCTGTATATTCCTTAACCACCAAGCTAATGAACCTACTCAGGAGCAAAGAGATGAGTATCAGTAGTGGAAGTTGTAAGTTCCTTAGTTTTTGATTGGCTCATTTCGTTGACAACCACATTTGGGGGTTAATGTGTAAGGGTAGTTTAGGCCATCATTGCTCAAGACCCAGCTCAAGCTTCAGAAGGTAAATCACTTGCTTAACCTTTTCTGAAGAGTTTTTAGTGCACACACACACTCTCATGCATGTCTTTGATCATCTTACAAGAATGCTTAATTGCCTAATTGTGTGCCTCTTTGCCATAAATCTTGCTTGGGTGTTTGTTGCATTTAGTTTGCCCTTAGAAGAGTTTTTTCCCATTGACCGTGGTAAGGACCGCTCCCTGTGCATTGCCTCCGCCACGGTATGCACAGCAGTGTTCTCTAGACGTTGCTCACTGCTGTTACCGCGGCCTGTGCAAGTTGCATGAACAGATGTCTCCCAAGCGGAGTTTCCAAGTGATGCACCACTGGCTTTACCGCGGTCTAGACATTGCCTATACCGCGGTCCAGACAGTGGAGATTCACAAGCTCGCATTGCTCGCACTATCATGGTCTGGATACTTGCCTAGGCCGCGGTATGCACAGCGGTCATGACGGGAATCAGTTGCTCTTTGTCCAAAACGATATTGTTTCGTGTAGGGCTTCTTTATATATGTTCTCTTCTTCTTCCTTGCTTTCTTAGAGCTCAAAGAACATATTTGTTAGAGAGAGAGAACCTCCCCTAGTGAGAGAATGCACCAAACTTATTTCTTTGACTCTCCAAACCTAAAAACCCATCTCCATCTTACATCATTCTTCATCATATGAGCATGGGTGATCTTTGTTTCATGACTAGGTAAGTAAGAACTTCATTGAATATCTTTTATTGTTCTTCTTACTCTAGATTAGGTGTTTATTGCATGATTAAATACCTAGACTCTAGTTATTGCATATATTTAAGAGTCTTGATAACATGATTGGGTTTGTTTGTGATAGCTAGGGTTTGTGACCATTTTGCCCTTATAGCTAAATCTCTATGCTTTGCATTTAGATATTGTTTAGGACTCATTGATTGCATTACAGTCTATGCCATGCTTAATGACAACTTGTGTTGATATGGCTTTTGTGATAGCTAGCATTTAGGTCATTGTTGCCTCTAGCTAATTAGGTCATATTGATTGCATTTTGATGATTGCATTTTATGACCATGCCATGCTTAATGACAACATATGTTGAAATGGCTTTGTTTGATAACTAGGATATATTGTTGCATAACTATATCTAGTTAAGTCTTTATGAACATTCATTTAGACATTGATATCTAGGAATTGCACTTAGTGACATTCTTTAGTTTCTAGATAAGCATTTATTGTTGCCTAGCATTATTTGCATTTAGAATATTTTTACATATTCACATAGGTTGTTGACTCTTCATTGAGGTTAAGTCTTGTGACTAAGTGTGTAGTGCACAAGCAATTCAAGTCTTGCAACCAGAGGAAGGGTTGGCAAGCAATTGGTCGGGTGCCACTATAAAAGGCCCAAGGGGGTAGAGTAAAAGGCGTTCATGCCAAGAGTAGTGTATCAGGGGATATCATTAGGGACTGAACCAAGAGTGGTGAGTGGCGGCATCCATAGCCTGAGGTTATTGAGAGTGAGAGTCCGAGAATCACTTGAGGGTGTAACCTTTTACTTTTATAATGGATTTCTGTGATCGAGTGTGGCGCACTTAATAGCCCGTGGTTTTTCCCATTTGGAGGGTTTCCACGTATACATCTTGTGTTATTTATATTTCTGTACCATACACTTGATGTTGTATGTTTGTTTTTTTGGGTAAATTTTGAATATTGACTAATCAAGAAAAATTGGTAATTGACTTGATTAAAACCGATTCACCCCCCTCTAGGTTTAGACACACACGTTCTTAGGGCCTTTTCAATTGGTATCAGAGCAGGTGCCTAGATATACTTAGGTGATCCGTGCTCTGTGTGTGTCTTGCTTGTGCATTTGTGTTGTTGTATTGCATGTGCATTCATATAACCCAAAACACCATGAGTGATTTTGAGAGACTAGAGGGTGCTTTGATCTCTGAACCACCAATGCTCACCAAGGATAACTACTCCTCTTGGAAAGTGAGGATGGAAGTTTTTTTGTGTGACCTTGATGAGCATGTGTGGATGTGTGTGGAAGAAGGGTATTCACCTCCCACAGAGACACAAGAGAATGGAGCTTCTATGCCTAAGCCCAAGTCCAAGTGGACAGTTGACGAACTCGAAGCTACCGAATGGAACTCAAAGGGTCTCCGTGCCTTATATTGTGCAATGGGTGAGAGTCATGCAAAACTCATCCAAACAACTCAAGATGTTCGAGAAGCTTGAGAGATTCTAAGAGTCATCCATGAAGGTACCGTGAAAAAAGAACATAAAAAATTAGGTACCTCAAATATCAAGCTTAAATGTTTTGATTGTGGTGGTTATGGGCACATCTCCACGGATCGTGGAAACTCAAAGAGCAAGAGTCGAAGAGGCAAACCAAAGGCTTACTTTTGTAGTGAAATTGAAGAATGCTCATCGGGTTTGGAGGGATGTGAAAAGAATCACATAGTCTTGCACACTTTACATAATGACAACTCTAAAGCGGCCACAAGACACCCATCACTCAAGTTCGACATTGAAGAAGCTAGCTTAGATGATGAGTACCATGAGAGCACAAGTGGTAGAAGCTTCGATGAAGAAAGTTCAAGCTCCAAGAACTTGAGTTGTGAAGGGTTTGATTATGAAGACTTCATCGTAAGTCTTCAAAGGTCCTTGAAAAAGAAAAATCAAGAAGTTGAAGGAAGAAAATCTTCAACTAAGGACCAAGTTGGATGACTCCTTGAAGATGGACATAGTTGATGTGTCCAAGTATGAGAAGGAGATTGATGATTGCCATCAAAGGATGAAGGCAATGAAGGATGAACTTGCCAACAAAGACAATTCCTTGAAGAACATCAAGGAGAATGAGATGAGGTGCCTTGGAGAATTGAAGAAAGCCAAGGGCATGCAACCTCAAGCTCAAGGCAAGAAAAGAGCTTTACCTCCACAATATCCTAGGAGGAAGATTGATCTTGGAGAGACATCCAAGAATGGCCAAGTGAATGGGCCAATAAAGAATGGAGCTAAATCTCAACAATCAAGAGATCCACCTCCAAGCTTTCCTCAACCAAGGAGGCAAGCCAAGCAAGCTCAACCAAGGAAGCAATCTTCTCTAACTCAATAAAAAAAAGAGAAGAGAATCAATACCACACCAAAGGAAAGCTCAAAGACATGGGAAAGCACCTTTGTTCTCACAAAGGACTGGTATGACCCCTCACTTTATTCCTTCATGTCATTTTTATGGTGTTGATGGTCATAATAGACCAAATTGCTTCAAGTACATTACACATGTGTAGAATTAAGAGCATGATTGAAAGAAAAAGGGGTAGAGCCAATATGCATGTGCCTAGGAAAGCTAGTGTTAATGATACTAGGAGTAATATGATGATCTTGACCACTAGGAATGACAATGTGTCACCTAAGTGGATTAGAAAAGATGAACCCACATGCCATTGTGCCAAGGTTTCACCCATAGGCTCAACTAGGTCAAATGGACTTGGTAAGTCTATAGGGACTCATATCCCTTCTTGACTTGTTTTGATTTATTCCATATGGGGAGCTCAAGCAAAGAGAGAAAATTGGCAATGCATTGTGCTCATTGATAATATTTATACTTCTTTATTAATTGCTTGAGATGACTGGTTGTACATATTTTTTTTAATAAGTGTGCAACTTTGCTTTATATGTAATACATGTCTTATTTATGACCAAACATGCATTTTTGGAATAGGAGAATTGATTGGGAAGTACATTTTGAATGACCTAGAATTGATCTCCATGACATGTTGATTCTTTATATGACATGCTTTAAATTGATATGCATGATGAAATTTTTTGAATGCTCTAAAATGAATGCAAAAATTTGTGTGTGAAAGCAATTATGAGACTTCAATCAATAAGGATCGTGTATCCAATACAAGGATTTTACAATCCAAAAGTCTCTCTCTCTTTACCTGTTGAACAAGGCTATTATCATACGGACCCGAAAAAATTGAAAACGGCGCAATAGTCGCTCATGTCTTGTTTTGCTCGTAAAGTTTGATATAGTTGTTCTTAAAATGAATTTATTTTACAATCTATATCTTGCTTATTCCATGACAAAGGGTAAAATTGGTTTGAATTCTCTTGGAAACCTTTGTTATTTTGTTTTTCCAAATACCATGTTTTGATCTTGAATACAACTTTTCTCGTATGCAAAGCATCCGTTCACACATATTTTTTATGTAATAAAACTCCTTATTCTCTCTTCTTAATTGAGTTGCATAAATTTTTTTATATGATTATGCATATGTTTTGTGCAATAAACTCTCATTGCTAAAGCCTTCTTAAGGGGATACTCATTTGTCTATCTCATAATAAAAATGGGGAGTAGTGTGGATTTAGGGGGAGTTGAGAGTTGCATATGAAGGGAGTTTGATTGAGGGGGAGTTAACCAATTTAGGGGAGCATTTGCATTTTCATTGTTGATGCATGTTGCTTGTTTCTATTGCATGCAAATTGCTCTTGTTTTTATGTCTTTGATCACCTCAAACACACTTGTGTTGGAAAGTGTAGTTATTTTGTTTTGTCGGGATGTTGATTCTACAAGAGATGAATGACTTGAAGATCTAGTTGTTAGGCATCTATTTGTAATGTAGAAAAACTTTGTTGATCCCTATCTTTTGTTTGTTTATTGGTGAGGATGAATTGTGAGTGGTTGTTTTGTCACAAAATAGCCAAAGGGGGAGATTGTAAGTTCCTCGGTTTTTGATTGGCTCATTTCGTTGAAAACCACATTTGGGGATTAATGTGTAAGGGTAGTTTAGGCCATCATTGCTCAAGACCCAGCTCAAGCTTTAGAAGGTAAATCACTTGCTTAACCATTTCTGAAGAGTTTTTAGTGCACACACACAATCTCATGCATGTCTTTGATCATCTTGTATGAATGCTTAATTGCCTTAATTGTGTGCCTCTTTGCCATAAATCTTGCTTGGGTGTTTATTGCATTTAGTTTGCCCTTAGAAGAGTTTTTTCCCCTTAACCGCGACCGGGACCGCTCCCTGTTCATTGCCTCCGCCGCGGTATGCACAGCGGTGTTCTCCAAATGTTGCTCGCTGCTGTTACCGCGGCTTGTGCACTTTGCATGAACAGCGGTTTCCCAAGCAGAGTTTCCCAGTGATGCACCACTGGCTCTACCGCCGTCTGGACATTACTTGTACCGCGGTCCAGACAGCGAAGATTCATAAGCGATGCACCGCTGTCTGGATACTTGCCTAGGCAGCGGTATGCATAGCGGTCATGACGGGAATCAGTTGCCATTTGTCCAAAACGATGTTGTTTCGTGTAGGGCTTCTTTATATATGTTCTCTTCTTCTTCCTTGCTTTCTTAGAGCTCAAAGAACTCATTTGTTAGAGAGAGAGAATCTCCCCTAATGAGAGAATGCACCAAGTTTATTTCTTTGACTCTCCAAACCCAAAACCCATCTCCATCTTGCATCATTCTTCATCATATGAGAATGAGTGTTCTTTGTTTCATGACTAGGTAAGTAAGAACTTCATTGAATATCTTTTATTGTTCTTCTTACTCTATATTAGGTGTTTATTGCATGATTAAATACCTAGCCTCTAGTTATTGCATATATTAAAGAGTCTTGATAACATGATTGGGTTTGTTTGTGATAGCTACGGTTTGTGACCAATTTGCCCTTATAGCTAAATCTTTATGCTTTGCATTTAGATATTGTTTAGGACTCATTGATTGCATTTTGTGATTGCATTATAGTCCATGCCATGCTTAATGACAGTTTGTGTTGATATGGCTTTTGTGATAGCTAGCATTTAGGTTATTGTTGCCTCTAGCTAATTAGGTCATATTGATTGCATTTTGATGATTGCATTTTATGACCATGCCATGCTTAATGACAACATATGTTGAAATGGCTTTGTTTGATAACTAGGATATATTGTTGCATAACTATATCTAGTTAAGTCTTTATAAACATTCATTTAGACATTGATATCTAGGAATTGCACTTAGTGACATTCATTAATTTCTAGATATGCATTTAGTGTTGCCTAGCATTATTTGCATTTAGAATATTTTTACATATTCACATAGGTTGTTTGAATCTTCATTGAGGTTAAGTCTTGTGACTAAATGTGTAGTACACAAGCAATTCAAGTCTTGCAACCAGAGGAAGGGTTGGCAAGCAATTGGTCAGGTGCCACTGTAAAAGGCCCAAGGGGGTAGAGTATGAAGTGTTCACACCAAGAGTAGTGTATCAGGGGATATCACTAGGCACTGAACCAAGAGTGGTAAGTGGCGGTGTCCATAGCCTGAGGTTGTCGAGAGTGAGAGTCTGAGAATCACTTGAGGGTGTAACCTTTTACTTATATAGTGGATTTCTGTGACCGAGTGTGGCGCACTTAACAGCCCGTGGTTTTTCCCATTTGGATGGTTTCCACGTATACATCTTGTGTTATTTATAATTCCGCACTACACACATGATGTTGTATGTTTTTTTTATTGGGTGAATTTTGAATATTGACTAGTCAAGAAAAATTGGACTTTATTAAAACCTATTCCCCCCTCTAGGTTTAGGCACACACGTTCTTAGGGCACTTTCAGAAGTCTTCAGATGAGATGGCTAAATGTACGTTACATTATGGCCATCATCTCCGACGTGTTGCAATAGCAACATGAAGGAATGGAGACTGTTGTCGATATAATGATGTCTCTGGAGGAGATATTTGTTGTGAGGTCTAGGATGACTAAGAGAGAGAGGCAGTGATTGCTTTTATGAATCTTAGGATGAAACCTGGACGGGGTGTATGGTAAAAGTCATAGCACATCTTAACATTCCTGAACTGAATGGTGCTAAGATAGATGGTGAGACCAAAATTGACATGATTGTCAACTCACTATCGGATTCCTTTGATCAATTCAAGTTGGACTACACCTTGAATAATAAGGAATACACCTTGTAAGGCATGATGCAAGATGTTCAAAGCGCGGGAAAAAATCCTTGTGAAAGGCAAGGGTCAAGAGATTCATATGCTTGGTAATTTGCTACTATTAAAGACCGGTAAGAAGGTCAAGAGACAACAGAAGAAAAAGCAACTTGAGCCTTCTTAGAAGGAGACCAAGAAAGTAACCAAGATCAAAGGAAAATGTTTCTTTTGTGGTGAAAAGGGTCAAAAGAATAGACTGAATAAGAATGAATTCAACTTGCATTTAGGCAATGGGGCGTTGGTGTCTACTAGTGTAGTGGGAGATATTAGAATCAATTTTGATTCTTATAGGCATTTAGTTTTAATAAATGTTTATTATGTACCACAATTCAAGAGGAATTTAATTTTGGTCTCTTGTCTAAATAAATTTGGATATTTGGTTACTTTTAATAAAGGTTTTATTATTAGTAAGAATAACAAATTTATTTGTAAAGGTACATTGGAAAACGATTTATTCTATTTGCATGGAAATATCTCTCACTTGTTAGACACAGAATCAACGGAACCTAATCATAAAAGAGTAAAATTATCAAAAGATGAAACCTACCTATGGCATTTGCGCTTAGGTCATATTAAACTTAATAGGATTAAAAGATTGGTAAGTGACGGACCTCTAAGTGACTTAAAGGTTGATGATCTACCAACTTGTGAATCTTGTTTGGAAGGTAAAATGACCAAAAGGTCGTTTACGACCAAAAGGTGAGCCATCGAATGTTTAGGATTGATACACATTGATGTGTGTTGACCTATAAGCATTCAAGCCAGAGGTGGATATGAGTACTTTATCACTTTCACGGATGATCACTCAAGATTTGACTATGTGTATCTCATGAGACGTAAGTCAGATGCTTTTGATATGTTCAAAGCATTTAAAGCTAAAGTTGAAAATCAGCTTGAGAAACGCATAAAACTCTTGAGGTCCGATCGTGGTGGAGAATATCTATCTGGTGAGTTTCAACAATATCTTATTGATAATGGAATAATTTCTTAGTTTTCTGCACCAGTCAGAAAGGAGAAAGAGAACTCTTTTAGATATGGTTAGGTCGATGTTGAGTTATTCAACGCTCCCTAATTCTTTTTGGGGATATGATTTACAAATTGCAATGTACATTTTAAACGATGTACCATCTAAGTCGGTTCCTAAAACACCGCATGAGTTGTGGACCGAGCGAAAGCCTAGTTTACAACACTTAAGGATATTTTGATGCCCTGCGCATGTGTTAAAATGAAAGAAAGAAAAGATGGAGTCCCGTTCAGAAACATGCATATTTGTAGGGTATCCAAAAGGAACAAAAGGATATTATTTTTATTGTCCTTCAGATCTTAAAGTATTTGTTTCGACAAATTCTAATTTTCTGGAAAATGACTATATGAATAATTTTGTGCCTAAAAGTAGAATTGTCTTGAAAGATACAATTCCACAAGAGGTTTCGCAACCTAGCCCAATTGTAAGTTCCGTACCAACACAAGATCAACAATCTACCATACCTCGTCGTAGTAGGAGGGTTGTTAGACAACTCGAAAGATACATCGGTCTAGGAGAATCTATAGAAAATCTTCTAGACGACGATGATCCCTATACGTACAAGGAAGTAATGGAAGATGTTGATTGGCGCCATTGGCAAAAGGCAATGCAATCCGAAATTGAATCTATGTTCAAAAACAAAGTCTGGTCTCTTATAGACTTGCCTAAAGGGATAAAACCCATCAGATGCAAGTGGGTATACAAGAGGAAAAGAGGAATGGATGGAAAGGTAGAAACCTTTAAAGCTAGATTGGTAGCTAAAGGTTATACACAGAAGGAAGGTATCGATTATGAAGAAACCTTCTCTCATGTGGCCATGCTTAAATCCATTAGGATACTCTTATCCACTGCAGCATCTCTAGACCTAGAGATTTGGAAAATGGACGTCAAGATAGCTTTCCTTAATAGAAGTCTTGACAAAAGCATCTACATGATGCAACCAGAACGATTCATTAAAAAGGGCCAAGAGGAAAGGGTATGCAAGTTGCAAGGATCCATATATGGATTGAAGCAAGCATCCAGATCCTGGAACATAAGGTTCGATCAAGTCGTGAAAAGTTTTGGATTTATTCAAAACCTTGATGAACCTTGTGTATACAAAAGGATTAAAGGCGACAAGTTGGTTTTCCTAGTTCTTTACGTTGATGATATACTACTTATCGGAAACGATATAAGTGTATTGACATCAATAAAAGAATGGTTAGCAAAACAATTTGATATGATGGACTTAGGAAAAACAAGTTATATTCTTGGTATCCTAGTCATAAGGGATAGAAAGAATAGAACGATTGCATTATCCCAAGCTTTATACATAGATAAAATCTTTTCTAGGTTTTCCATTCAAGATTCCAAGAAAGGTATGTTACCTTTCAGACATGGAATCAAAATTTCTAAGGAACAAGTTCCTAAAAATGAGCATGAAGAGCAATTCATGAGTAGGGTTCCATACGCATCGGCAGTTGGAAATCTCATGTATGCAATGCTCTGCACAAGACCAGATATTTGTTTTGCTTTGGGCATAGTTAGTAGGTTTCAATCGAAACCTAGTTCTTATCACTGGACGTCAGTCAAGCATATTTTCAAGTATCTTAGGAGAATGAGAGATTATATGCTTGTATACTCTTGAGGGGATTTAATTCACGTTGGGTATACATATTCTGATTTTCATTCAGATTCTGACTCCAGGAGATCAACATCAGAATCAGTGTTTACTATTGGAGGAGAGGCAGTCATATGGAGGAGTATCAAGCAATCTTGTATTGCTGATTCCACCATGGAAGCCGAGTATGTAGCGGCATGTGAAGCTGCTAAAGAGGTTGTCTACCTCTGCCAATTCTTGATTGACTTGGAAGTGGTTCCTGATGCGAATAAGCAGATCACTATATATTGTGACAATAATGGAGCAGTGGCAAATTCGAGAGAACCAAGAAGTCATAAGAGAGGGAAACACATTGAAAGAAAGTATCACCTTCTAGGGGAAATTGTGCATAGGGGTGACGTGACGATTACCAAGATCGCGTAAAAGAAAATCTAACGGATCCCTTTACAAAGGCTCTTCCACAAAAGAGTTTTGATGGGCATCTAGAGAACATGAGGATGAGAGATATGACACATTTGCTATAGAGCAAGTGGGATATTGTTAGGATTTTGCTCGATAGCAAGAGTATAATATTGTATTTAACAATCTTTTCATATTAATAAAATGATTTCTAGTTTAACAAATCTTATAGCATTTATAGTTTAATTATTATAATTGTTAAAAATAAATAATCGTAAGGTCAAAAGACTATGAGAAAAGAAGAATTGTTCATACTTCTAGATATGTATGAGATAGACACAATTCTTTAGTTAGTCTTGAATAATATTCACAACTTAAGATAAAAGGTTGGGTGCCTTTATATTGTCAAAGTTGTAGATTCTTTTGCTAGCATTTGAGTGGGATCAAATGTGTTATGATGAGTCTAAAATCATCAAAGTGTGGTGTCTTTGGGCAAAAGAATCTAGTGCCCTTGGTGCATTGAATAGGATCATAATGAAATACTTTATCTAGAATTGTCAAAATATAAAAGTTTTTCATTTGAAGACAATCGGAGAGTCTATCTCAATCCTGAGATAAATGATGGACTTATGGTTACAAGTGTTATCATTTGAGCTATCAATGAGTACGATTATATAGCATAGTCTATCCTCGATAGTTTGGTGGTATTCATTTGTTAATCGATAGAGGACTTCATATATAGATATGGACATTATGGCTCCATTTATATAATGAGAGTATAATACCATCATATGGATGTTTTGAGGTATTGGATATTAAATCTTAACGTTAAGTTTTCAATAGTGTCTATTGAAACATGGCTTATGGATAAGTCAAAATATCCAAGTTCAAAATGTGATCATATGAGTAAATATGGTAACTTTGAGAACTATAGGTGGTCTATGAGCTCTTGGCGATTATTGGTATTCTTCACGAGGATACACTTTCTCCAATAAAGTTGTCTAGGGTACGAATGAGTAACATCAACTTATTCTATCTTTATTTCAGGGTTCAATTTTAGTTCTGTAGTGGAATGTACTAAAATTAAATAGATCGGACCTAAGTGAATCATTTGTTGATTGTGATTGGGTTGTGTCTATTGGAGCTTAAATTTAGATATCCCGCCAAGATCCCCAATCCACACGAACTTGCATAGATCACTTGATATATTCTACCGGACCAATTTAGGGGTTCATTTAGAATTGTATTAAGGCATGTGAACTTGTTTCTTTTTGTAAGAATAGTTCTAGTTCACATGTGGACTTTTTATTAAGGTCCAATGGATTTAATAAAATAAGAAAAATAATATATTGCCCATATATATGTGTTGGGCGGCAAGGCTATTTAGAATAGCTTAATTATATTATTTTTATTTTATTATTTAATTAAATGGAAATTAATTAATTTGTTGATTAATTAATTATTTAATTAAACGTCAAAATCTTTTTCTATTAGGAGATTGTCTCCTAAAATTATACTATTGTTGGTAGTATAATTAATATTAAAGACTATATTTGATAAGTAGATAAATAAAAGGAATTATTTATCTAATCAAATTATGAAGTCTTTAATATGGTTACAAATACACTATTGAGTTGGATTAGGAGTCTTGGTGCAGGAAAGAATTCCTTTTTGAAAAAGATTCTTAACCACCAAGTAAATCCACCTAAGGATAGGATTCTTAACCACCAAGTAAATCCTTTTTAGGAGAGGATTTGGTCTCCTCTATATATGTACTTGTAAATTTCGACCAAGCATAAGTTTTTGGTGTGAGAAGTTATTTTTCATTTGTTTTTTTATTGTTATAAAAAAAAAACTTCGTCCAACTCATTGTGTGAATAATTCGGCCATGCATAGAGAAAAGAGGGAACGTTTTTGTTTTCGATAGTACACTAGTATCCTTTGCATCAAAAGGGTTTTGTGTACAACATCGAATCAAGGTTCACGCGAGTTTCAATCAAATTGATTGATAATTCAAAAGTGACCGGACATTCTTGGTTTTTCTCCTGGAGGATTATTGTGACTAACAAAGAAGAAGATTTTGTTTGTTTCCATCCTCAGGTATACAATTTAAAGAAAGGGAGTCCATACTCCTAGGTGATTCACGTTCGTGATTTGATTGAAAGATCTTATAGATTCAATTCAACGCTAGTTCAATAGTCACGAAAAAAAAAGGTACGATACTTTTTATATACATCAATTAATCTAGGGTTAAGGTTCTTGTTATTAAAAGAGAATTTTTTATATAAATAATCAAACCCTAATTTTCTAATTTTCTCACACTTTCGTTGCGTTTTGAACCGTTTTTTTTTCTCTACAAATCCGAGCAACATTCAGATGCGTCCACACGAATGGTCTCGAAGAAAGGAAGAAAATTCGGACTCTATGGCTAGGTCCCATACCAGCCAGCCACTGTGTGGGCTTTGGATCCCCTGTGGGAAGCCAAGTCGCACTTGACCAACAAGCAGCTGCCCTCATATAAAACGTCTGCCTTCGACTGCTCGCTAAAGGTATTACTGTCCAGCAAGCAAACCTCTGCAACAAAGGAGAACCAAGCAGGCCTGGGACTCGGCAACCCGCTTTTGATCACCTTAGACCTACCCTCCGGAGACAACTCGTAATGGAACTGTGCCTAGACCCTCGATTCGGGATTGGTTAGAGGTCATGCCCCCAGTTCCTGAAGCACCGCCACATTACCAACCCAGGCAAGTTAAGTCCGCGGCGGACGTCCTTCCCTGAAAGCGACGAGAGTTTCTTCACCCAACGACTTCGAGGAGGGAGGTTCGGGCTAAAGAGGAAGAAAGCCAACAAAGCCCCAAGGCATATCCAATCTGAAGAAGGAATCAAGTAGAGGTCGCCAGCTCATCAGAAGGGTTTGACAGTGAAGAGTCCGAGATTAATTCAAGGAAGCATGCGAGCAAACGCCTGAGAGACCAGTTGGCAGAGCTTCAGAAAGAGGTCCAATAGATGAAGAAGAAGAAGAAGTACAAGGAAGACAAGAAAGACCTCTGATGAATGCTCCCTTCACCAAAAGGATCCGGGAGGTGGAGCTCTTACCAAAATTCAAAATGCCGACTGACAGATTCTCTGGGACTGAGGATCCCTTGAGCTACTTAGAGAGCTTCGTTCAACAGATAGAGGTCCAGAACATGACCAGGGCCACTATGTGTTGAATGTTCCCAACTATGCTGACGGATTACACTAAGACTTGGTTCAGAAAGCTACCCGCTGGCAGTGTGGATTCCTTTACGAAACTATTAACTGATTTCTGCTCTCAATTCCAAGGAGTTAAGCCCCAATTGAATGATCCAATCCTTCTATAGTACGTGATCTAGGAGAGAGAGGAAACCCTCCGGGCTGGCAATCTTTTTCGGTCTTTCGTAAAGCTACCTCCAGAGACCTACCAAGAAGCCTATGATCGGGCTCTAGAGCAAATTGAAGTCGACAAACAACTCAAGGTCAAGATAGAACACGATGATATGAGAGCCGTAAAGCGATAGAAGAAGAAAGCTCCCAAACCTGAGCAAGCTCAAAAAAGCCAAAACAAACCCCCCAACAGATCGACGTATTGCCTTCCCATTTCTTAACCCCGGTGAGAAAGGTATCCCGTAAAATGAACTCCTCCACGGGTTTCACCAACTCCTAGGATGGTGGCTCAAATAGCCCGAGATGAGAGAGGATATGATCATCGCACCCCCTTAAATGTATCCCGTGAAACAATCTATCTCGCCATTCGGGATAAAGGGTTACTATAGAAGCTCGCACCCATAAAAGCCCCTGTTGACAAGAGGAATCGTTATAAGTATTGTGACTTTCACGAAGACGGACACAACACTTCAGAGTGCTATAACCTGTGAAATCATATTGAGGCTTTGATAAGAGGAGGATGTTTGGTAGAATTCTTACAGCAAGTCAGGGATAACATTCAGACTTGAAGGGTAGTGCAAGTGAAAATCCGTGAACACTTTGAGAAAAGAAAGGGGGAGCAGGCGGATCTGATGTAGCAAATCCAGATAATACATACCATTATCGGAGGGCTTACTCTGGGTGACACCTTTAATAATTCAAGGAAAAACCACGCAAGGAAAGTCCCTCGTATGGACGAATGGCGGGGCATCTTCAAGGTCGACCAGAGCCTAACCAACCCCTCCCTGTTATCACAAATCATTTT
Source organism: Dipteronia dyeriana (assembly GCA_032871835.1). Taxonomy (NCBI): domain Eukaryota; kingdom Viridiplantae; phylum Streptophyta; class Magnoliopsida; order Sapindales; family Sapindaceae; genus Dipteronia; species Dipteronia dyeriana. The sequence goes on from CM065297.1 coordinate 85,610,849, forward strand.
CACTAAAGCGGATGTCTACAACACCGTGTCGCCTCATGATGATCCCATTGTGATCACGGTACAAATTGCCAACTGCATGGTATACCGTGTGCTTGTTGACACAGACAGCAGCGGAGACATCCTATTTAAAGACACCTTGGAAAAAGTGAACTTGAAACAGTGGTGTTACAATAGTTGCACTACCCTGCTGTATGGGTTCACTGGGGACTTAATCGTACCCGTAGGATCAAAAATCCTACCAGTAATCATTGGAGCCACACCACTCCAGCAGAATGTCATGACAAACTTCGTGGTAGTGGATACCCCGTCGGCCTATAATGCAATATTAGAAAGGCCATTTTTATCATCTTTGAAAGGGGTCATGTCCATCTACCACAACGTCTTGAATTTCTAGTAGGAGACAAGGTGGGGGAAGTACGGGGTGACCAGTAAGCAGCCAGAAGATGCTATACAGTGTCTGGCAATCCAACAGCTCTAGTAAAACAATTTGCCCAGATTACAACGATCCAGGATGGGGCAACACCAGTATTGACCTTGAAAGATGAAGGACCCATGAATCACCCAGAGGATGATCCTGTGGTGCCAAATGAGAAGGAGTAGAGAAGGGAATGGGCTAGTAAGCATCTAGTGGATTAGCTGGAAGAAGTGTCCCTTCGAATAAATGATCCGTCAAAAGTCGTCAAGGTCGGAGCCACCCTTAGGCCAGGAGTGAAGGAGAGTTTTGTCGGGCTCCTCAGAGAGTTCAATGACATCTTCACTTAGAGCCACGACGAGATGCCTGGGATCCTGATGACTTTGGCTGCTCACTGATTAGCAGTGGATCCGACCTTCAAGCCCATCAAACAAAAAAGGTGTCACTTCAACACCGAAAGAAATGTTACGGTTTAGGAAGAAGTGGACAAATTGACCCAAGCAGACTTCATTAGAGAAGCACGCTACTTCGAATAGATTGCCAACTTAGTCATGGTCACAAAGGCAAATGGGAAGTGGTGCATGTGTGTCGATTATACCGACCTCAACCGGGCATGCCCGAAAGACAGTTTCCCTCTACCAAAAATTGATCAGTTAGTTAACTCCACCTATAGAAACAAGCTCTTGAGCTTCATGGATGCTTTTTCAGGATACAATCAAATTATGATGCACCCCGCTGACTAGGAAAAAACTAGTTTGATCACCGGACGGGGTCTGTATTGCTATAAGGTGATTCCTTACAAGCTTAAGAGTGTGGGAGCTACATATCAACGGTTAGTCAATCGGTTGTTCAAGCCCGAAATTGGAAGATCAATGGAAATGTACATCGATGACATGATCACCAAGTCATCAACCTCTAAAGGTCATATGGGCGACCTTCGCAGAAGCATTATGCTCTTAAGAGAGAACCAGATGAGATTAAACCTCTCCAAATGCGCCTTTGGAGTGACTGCGGGAAAGTTTATGGGATTCATGGTTCATGAGAGAGGCATAAAGGCTAACCCCAAAAAGATTAAGGCTATCCTACATCTAGAGTCTCCCACGTCACTTAAACAGGTTCTACTCCTGACCAGGCAGGTAGCAGCGTTCAACAGGTTTATTTCTCGGTCTACTGACAAATGTCTCCCATTCTTCAAAGCCATCAAGCAGGGAAGAAACATGAAATGGGACCAAGAGAGTGAACAAGCATTTCAAGCCTTGAAAAAATATACGTCAAGCACTTCATTACTGGTTAAACCAAGTGTTAACGGGAAATTTGTTTAGGATGAGAAATCCCCATTAACACCCTCGAGACCACTACCACGGAGGTGATGGTTGGGGTTGGTATCGTTGATACCTGACCTGATCTTGTATAAATATGAAGGAGGATGAGTCAGAAGGTAGGAGACAAGCCATCCCGCCCGTCGGGCTTCGTGCTTATGTAGTAGATCTGGGGAGCTCGAGGAGACAAGCCATCCCGTCCGTCGGGCTTCATGCTTATGAAGTATATCAAGGGAGCTTGAGGTTCTCTTGCTGGTGTGAAGGGGTTGATCTTGGTCCTGGTTCTGGTCCTGGTCCTGGTTCTTGTCCTGGTCCTGTTCCTCGGTCGGGGTCAGAGCCCTTCATGGTACTTGGGCCTCAATTCTGGAGCCCGATTCCTTCCTGTAATTCCCCGACCTAGATAGCAAGTAAAGAGAGGGCTTATCTAGCTCCAGTGTCGGAGAGCTCAATTTCTGCCATAGAGATGATGTAGGAGAACCCATCGACTTCCTTCAAGCTGGTCTGGGTGGTTTCTCCTCATCTTGATATGCGACTTTAGCATGTAGATGGGAAGATAAGAGCGTTAGGTCCAGCGAGGTAGGAATCTAGCTCGCACTTATATACGCATGCATTACATAGAACACAAGTAAGAGAAACACAAATCTTTTGTAGAGGGAGGTGGACTGACCAAGGGGGAAAAAGCATCATGAATGATCACATGCTGAAAAACCCCAAGGCAGTATCCGGAGGAAGTGGGAATACCCTTCCTTATGTATATATCAAAAAATGCTCTGGGAGCTTACAAGAATGGTGAAGTAATACAAAGTAGTCACTCCAGAGAGCTTACAATGGTGGTCGAATGTAGACCGATACCGGTCTATTCTAGGTAAAAGTAACATATACATTGATGATGTCGAGAGATCTCTGAACGAAGCATGTATCTTTTGTCATTGATTGGAGACCGATTCAATATGCCTTTTACAGGCATATTTATACATGATGACCACCTTGGCGTGCAAGTCCGGGACTCTTCAATTAGTCTTTGTTTTCTTATCAAATACGATCCTTCCTTTAATGTAGTTGATCGGCTTGTAGCTATTATCTCGGAGAAGATATGATTGTTTCCTCTTCGGACTCTTCCTTCCTTGATAGGCGGGATTTTCTGTTATAGTTGACCCCTAATAATCTATTGTGGAGGATAACTTGGAGGAAAATGTATTTGTTTCCTCTTTGGACTCTTTCACTAATGATGACCATTTAAAGAGTTGAATATTCTCTTATTAATGGTGTTGATTATGTCATTAACTGGGTTGACTGCCTCCATTAATGCGGTTGACCTCATTAATGGCACTTCAAATGTCATGGAAGTCAATCCTTTCTTCTTACGTTGTCGAGAGGAGAGCTCTTGTTCTGCATGTCACTTTTGAAAGGTACTTCACGGAGGTTACCTGAGGTGACATTTGATATTCCTTGAGGGTGAGGTACCCTAGGATCCAGTACACTGGCGGGGTCCCCCAGGGACAACTCGATTGTCATGGAGCTAGATGCTGGTCTTCCTATGGAGCTTGTGCTAATCATTTTAGAGGTAAAATATCCTATTGGGTTCTAACCTTGTAGTTGGGAGCTTGGTTCAGCTACGTCGAGCTTTATCATGGAGCTTGATCTAATTATGCAAGCTTCCTAGCGGGGTAGCGGGCTTGGCTAGCAGGCCCTGGTAAGGTGTTTGCCATAAACAGGCAACCTTGGCTCACTTTAGAAAGGGTGGAGAGGTACGCTCGAGTACTGTTCTTGCTACTTGATTTAACCATACCAGGATCTATAGTGGATCTTGGCGCTTTTGGTGACGACGAGGCTTTACGGGCTTCTTCTTTTTATGCTCAGACAGGTCGAGATTATACCTCGACGAGGCAGGAGTGCCTTTGCAAGACAAGTTCGGTACCTTGAAGGCCTCATAGTAAAAGTAGAGATTGTAGCAAGCTCTAGGAGAGTGTCACGAGATACCTTGATGTCGGGAGACCCAGGTCCTTTCACATCGACCTAGCTTCGGGCTTGATCCTGGTATAAGAAACTTGACGCGGTCTGGTCGGGCTTTATTTGGTAAGCCTGGACACGTGCGAGATTCTTAGATGGTATGGGCGGCCTTGCCTTGCTCCTGTAGGATCGCGTGGTAGCTCGACTTCTGGGACCTTGATACCCCGTCATACAAGCCCGAATTTGGACCCTTACGGGAAGGCTGGGAAGTGGAAAATTCTTCTTTGGTCCCTACCCAAATTTTGCTATTAACAGAAGTCCCCTCTGACTTGAACACCGGTAAGTATTTGGGGTTGGAGTCTAGAACTTGTACTACATGAAGAATTTTTCTTGACCCTTTTTATTGGTAACCAGTATCGTTCTCAGTGATTGGCTTCAGAAATCGGGGTACTATTCATTCCTACAAAATAAATGAGCGTATTGCTTAATCATGTCGGATGAAGCTTCTGTGGTTAATATGGGTACCTATACTTCCTTTTCCAGGAATCACGGTACTTAGATCGACTGGCGAAATGATTCTGGTAGGCATCTATGCCATCTAGATCCTTCCTAGCGGGGATGGCCTGGCTAAGGCTATAAGATTATCTTTTGGTTGTTCTGATCTCGTGATCTAGCAGATAATTATGCTCCTAAGCTCAGATCCTTCTTGGAGGTCGTAGCCCGACCAAGGCATCAGGAGCGCTATCTAGCTATAACCTGGTATCGAGATCTAGATGGCAACAATGCTCATATACTTAGATCCTTCTTGCGGGTTGTAGCCAGACCAAGGCATCAGGAGGGCTATCTAGCTATTTCCTGGTCTTAAGATCTGGATGGCAACAATGCTATTACACTCTGCCCTTTCTTGGGGGTCGTAGCCCGACCAAGGGATCGGAGCGCTATCTAGCTATTTCCTGGTATTTTGATCCGGATGGAAACTATACTCTTACACTCGAATCCTTCTTAGGGGTCGTAGCTCGACCAAGGCATCAGGAGCACTATCTAGCTATATCCTGGTATTTTGATCCGGATGGCAGCTATGCTCTTACACTCAGATCCTTCTTGGGGGTCGTAGCCCGACCAAGTCATCATGAGCGCTATCTAGCTATATCCCGGTATTTTGATCCGGACGGAAACTATGCTCTTACACTCGGATCCTTCTTGGGGGACGTAGCCCGACCAAGGCATCAAGAGCGCTATCTAGCTATATCCTGGTATTTTGATCTTGATGGCAACTATGCTCTTACACTCGGATCCTTCTTTGGAGTTGTAGCCAGACCAAGGCATCAAGAGCACTATCTAGTTTTTTCCTGGTCTTTTGATCCGGATGGCAACTATGCTCTTACACTCGGATCCTTCTTGGGGGTGGTAGCCCGACCAAGTCATCAAGAGCGCTAACTAGCTATATCCTGGTATTTTGATCTGGATGGCAACTACGCTCTTACACTAGGATCCTTCTTAAGGGTCGTAGCCTGACCAAGGCATTAAGAGCGCTATCTATCTATATCCCAGTATTTTGATCCGAATGGCAACTATGCTCTTACACTCGGACCCTTCTTAGCGGTCGTAGCCCGACCAAGTCATCAAGAGCGCTATATAGCTATATCCCGGTATTTTGATCTGGATGGCAACTATGCTCTTATACTCAGATCCTTCTTGGGAGAGGTCACTCGACCAAGGCATCAGGAGCGCTATCTAGCTATTTCCTAGTCTTTTGATCAGGATGGCAACTATGCTCTTACACTCGGATCCTTCTTGGGGGTCGTAGCCCGACAAAGGCATCAGGAGTGCTATGTAGCTATATCCTGGTATTTTGATCTGGATGGAAACTATGCTTTTACACTTAGATCCTTCTTAGGAGTCGTAGCCCGACCAAGGCATCAGGAGCGCTATCTAGATTTTTCCTGGTCTTTTGATCCGGATGGCAACTATGCTCTTACACTCGGATCCTTCTTGGGGTTCGTATCTCGACAAAAGCATCAGGAGCGCTATCTAGCTATATCCTGGTATTTTGATCTAGATGGCAACTATGCTCTTACACTGGAATCCTTATTAGGGGTCGTAGCCCGACCAAAGAATCAGAAGCTCTATCAAGCTATATCCTGGTATTTTGATCCGGATGGCAGCTATGCTCTTACACACGGATCCTTCTTGGGGGTCGTAGCTCGACCAAGTCATCATGAGCGCTATCTAGCTATATCCCGGTATTTTGATCCGGACGGAAACTATGCTCTTACACTCGGATCCTTCTTGGGGGACGTAGCCCGACCAAGGCATCAAGAGCGCTATCTAGCTATATCCTTGTATTTTGATCTTGATGGCAACTATGCTCTTACACTCGGATCCTTCTTAGGGGTTGTAGCCAGACCAAGTCATCAAGAGCACTATCTAGTTTTTTCCTGGTCTTTTAATCAGGATGGCAACTTTGCTCTTACACTCGGATCCTTCTTTGGGGTGGTAGCCCGACCAAGTCATCAAGAGCGCTAACTAGCAATATCCTGGTATTTTGATCTGGATGGCAACTATGCTCTTACATTCGGATCCTTCATGGGGGTCGTAGCCTGACCAAGGCATTAAGAGCGCTATCTAGCTATATCCCGGTATTTTGATCCGAATGGCAACTATGCTCTTACACTCGGATCCTTCTTGGGGGTCGTAGCCTGACCTAGTCATCAAGAGCGCTATATAGCTATATCCCGTTATTTTGATCTGGATGGCAACTATGCTCTTATACTCAGATCCTTCTTGGGAGAGGTCACCCGACCAAGGCATCGGGAGCGCTATCTAGCAATTTCCTAGTCTTTTGATCAGGATGGCAACTATGCTCTTACACTCGGATCCTTCTTGGGGGTCGTAGCCAGACCAAGTCATCATGAGCGCTATCTAGCTATATCCCGGTATTTTGATCCGGACGGAAACTATGCTCTTACACTCGGATCCTTCTTGGGGGACGTAGCCTGACCAAGGCATCAAGAGCGCTATCTAGCCATATCCTGGTATTTTGATCTTGATGGCAACTATGCTCTTACACTCGGATCCTTCTTAGGGGTTTTAGCCAGACCAAGGCATCAAGAGCACTATCTAGTTTTTTCCTGGTCTTTTGATCCGGATGGCAATTATGCTCTTACACTCGGATCCTTCTTAGGGGTGGTAGCCCGACCAAGTCATCAAGAGCGCTAACTAGCAATATCCTGGTATTTTGATCTGGATGGCAACTATGTTCTTACACTCGGATCCTTCTTGGAGGTCGTAGCCTGACCAAGGCATTAAGAGCGCTATCTAGCTATATCCCGGTATTTTGATCCGAATGGCAACTATGCTCTTACACTCGGATCCTTCTTGGGGGTCGTAGCCCGACCAAGTCATCAAGAGCGCTATATAGCAATATCCCGGTATTTTGATCTGGATGGAAACTATGCTCTTATACTCAGATCCTTCTTGGGAGAGGTCACCCGACCAAGGAATCAGGAGCGCTATCTAGCTATTTCCTAGTCTTTTGATCAGGATGGCAACTATGCTCTTACACTCGGATCCTTCTTGGGGGTCGTAGCCCGACAAAGGCATCAGGAGTGCTATCTAGCTATATCCTGGTATTTTGATCTGGATGGAAACTATGCTTTTACACTCAGATCCTTCTTAGGGGTCGTAGCCCGACCAAGGCATCAGGAGCGCTATCTTGATTTTTCCTGATCTTTTGATCCGGATGGCAACTATGCTCTTACATTCGGATCCTTCTTGGGGGTCGTAGAACGACAAAAGCATCAGGAGCGCTATCTAGCTATATCCTGGTATTTTGATCTAGATGGCAACTATGCTCTTACACTGGAATCCTTATTTGGGGTCGTAGCCCGACCAAGGCATCAGAAGCGCTATCTAGCTATTTCTTAATCTTTTGATCAGGATGGCAACTATGCTCTTACACTCGGATCCTTCTTGGGGGTCGTAGCCCGACAAAGGCATCAGGAGTGCTATGTAGCTATATCCTGGTATTTTGATCTGGATGCAAACTATGCTTTTACACTCAGATCCTTCTTAGGGGTCATAGCCCGACCAAGGCATCAGGAGCGCTATCTAGATTTTTCCTGGTCTATTGATCCGGATGGCAACTATGCTCTTACACTCGGATCCTTCTTGGGGTTCGTATCTCGACAAAAGCATCAGGAGCGCTATCTAGCTATATCCTGGTATTTTGATCTAGATGGCAACTATGCTCTTACACTGGAATCCTTATTGGGGGTCGTAGCCCGACCAAGGCATCAGAAGCGCTATCAAGCTATATCCTGGTATTTTGATTAGGATGGCAGCTATGCTCTTACACTCGGATCCTTCTTGGGGGTCGTAGCCCGACCAAGTCATCATGAGCGCTATCTAGCTATATCCCGGTATTTTGATCCGGACAGAAACTATGCTCTTACACTCGGATCCTTCTTGGGGGACGTAGCCTGACCAAGGCATCAAGAGCGCTATCTAGCTATATCCTGGTATTTTGATCTTGATGGCAACTATGCTCTTACACTCGGATCCTTCTTAGGGGTTGTAGCCAGACCAAGGCATGAAGAGCACTATCAAGTTTTTTCCTGGTCTTTTGATCCGGATGGCAACTATGCTCTTACACTCAGATCCTTCTTGGGGGTGGTAGCCCGACCAAGTCATCAAGAGCGCTAACTAGCAATATCCTGGTATTTTGATCTGGATGGCAACTATGCTCTTACATTTGGATCATTCATGGGGGTCGTAGCCTGACCAAGGCATTAAGAGCGCTATCTAGCTATATCCCGGTATTTTGATCTGAATGGCAACTATGCTCTTACACTCGGATCCTTCTTGGGGGTCGTATCCTGACCAAGTCATCAAGAGCGCTATATAGTTATATCCCGGTATTTTGATCTGGATGGCAACTATGCTCTTATACTCAGATCCTTCTTGGGAGAGGTCACCCGACCAAGGCATCAGGAGCGCTATCTAGCTATTTCCTAGTCTTTTGATCAGGATGGCAACTATGCTCTTACACTCGGATCCTTCTTGGGGGTCGTAGCCCGACCAAGTCATCATGAGCGCTAACTAGCTATATCCCGGTATTTTGATCCGGACGGAAACTATGCTCTTACACTCGGATCCTTCTTGGGGGACGTAGCCCGACCAAGGCATCAAGAGCGCTATCTAGCCATATCCTGGTATTTTGATCTTGATGGCAACTATGCTCTTACACTCGGATCCTTCTTAGGGGTTGTAGCCAGACCAAGGCATCAAGAGCACTATCTAAATTTTTCCTGGTCTTTTGATCCGGATGGCAACTATGCTCTTACACTCGGATCCTTCTTGGGGTTCGTATCTCGACAAAAGCATCAGGAGCGCTATCTAGCTATATCCTGGTATTTTGTTCTAGATGGCAACTATGCTCTTACACTGGAATCCTTATTGGGGGTCGTAGCCCGACCAAAGAATCAGAAGCTCTATCATGCTATATCCTGGTATTTTGATCCGGATGGCAGCTATGCTCTTACACTCGATCCTTCTTGGGGGTCGTAGCCCGACCAAGTCATCATGAGCGCTATCTAGCTATATCTCAGTATTTTGATCCGGACGGAAACTATGCTCTTACACTCGGATCCTTCTTGGGGGACGTAGCCCGACCAAGGCATCAAGAGCACTATCTAGCTATATCCTGGTATTTTGATCTTGATGGCAACTATGCTCTTACACTCGGATACTTCTTAGGGGTTGTAGCCATACCAAGGCAACAAGAGCACTATCTAGTTTTTTCCTGGTCTTTTGATCCGGATGGCAACTATGCTCTTACACTCGGATCCTTCTTGGGGGTGGTAGCCCGACCAAGTCATCAAGAGCGCTAACTAGCAATATCCTGGTATTTTGATCTGGATGGCAACTATGCTCTTACATTCGGATCCTTCATGGGGGTCGTAGCCTGACCAAGGCATTAAGAGCGCTATCTAGCTATATCCTGGTATTTTGATCCAAATGGCAACTATGCTCTTACACTCGGATCCTTCTTGGGGTCGTAGCCTGACCAAGTCATCAAGAGCGCTATATAGCTATATCCCGTTATTTTGATCTGGATGGCAACTATGCTCTTATACTCAGATCCTTCTTGGGAGAGGTCACCCGACCAAGGCATCAGGAGCGCTATCTAGCTATTTCCTAGTCTTTTGATCAGGATGGCAACTATGCTCTTACACTCGGATCCTTCTTGGGGGTCGTAGCCCGACAAAGGCATCAGGAGTGCTATCTAGCTATATCCTGGTATTTTGATCAGGATGGAAACTATGCTTTTACACTTAGATCCTTCTTAGGAGTCGTAGCCCGACCAAGCCATCAGGATCGCTATCTAGATTTTTCCTGGTCTTTTGATCCGGATGGCAACTATGCTCTTACACTCGGATCCTTCTTGGGGGTCGTAGACCGACAAAAGCATCAGGAGCGCTATCTAGCTATATCCTGGTATTTTGATCTAGATCGCAACTATGCTCTTACACTGGAATCCTTATTGGGGGTCGAAGCCCGACCAAGGCATCAGGAGCGCTATCTAGCTATATCCTGGTATTTTGATCCGGATGGCAGCTATGCTCTTACACTCGGATCCTTCTTGGGGGTCGTAGCCCGACCAAGTCATCATGAGCGCTATCTAGCTATATCCCGGTATTTTGATCCGGACGGAAACTATGCTCTTACACTCGGATCCTTCTTGGGGGACGTAGCCCGACCAAGGCATCAAGAGCGTTATCTAGCTATATCCTGGTATTTTGATCTTGATGGCAACTATGCTCTTACACTCGGATCCTTCTTAGGGGTTGTAGCCAGACCAAGGCATCAAGAGCACTATCTAGTTTTTTCCTGGTCTTTTGATCCGGATGGCAACTATGCTCTTACACTCGGATCCTTCTTGGGGGTGGTAGCCCGACCAAGTCATCAAGAGCGCTAACTAGCAATATCCTGGTATTTTGATCTGGATGGCAACTATGCTCTTACACTCGGATCCTTCTTGGGGGTCGTAGCCTGACCAAGGCATTAAGAGCGCTATCTATCTATATCCCGGTATTTTGATCCGAATGGCAACTATGCTCTTACACTCGGATCCTTCTTGGGAATCGTAGCCCGACCAAGTCATCAAGAGCGCTATATAGCTATATCCCGGTATTTTGATCTTGATGGCAACTATGCTCTTATACTCAGATCCTTCTTGGGAGAGGTCACCCGACCAAGGCATCAGGAGCGCTATCTAGCTATTTCCTAGTCTTTTGATCAGGATGGCAACTATGCTCTTACACTCGGATCCTTCGTGGTGGTCGTAGCCCGACAAAGGCATCAGGAGTGCTATCTAGCTATATCCTGGTATTTTGATCAGGATGGAAACTATGCTTTTACACTTAGATCCTTCTTAGGAGTCGTAGCCCGACCAAGGCATCAGGAGCGCTATCTAGATTTTTCCTGGTCTTTTGATCCGGATGGCAACTATGCTCTTACACTCGGATCCTTCTTGGGGGTCGTAGCCCGACAAAAGCATCAGGAGCGCTATCTAGCTATGTCCTGGTATTTTGATCTAGATGGAAACTATGCTCTTACACTGGAATCCTTATTGGGGGTCGTAGCCTGACCAAGGCATCAGAAACGCTATAAAGCTATATTTTGGTATTTTGATCCGGATGGCAGCTATGCTCTTACACTCGGATCCTTCTTGGGGGTCGTAGCCCGACCAAGTCATCATGAGCACTATCTAGCTATATCCCGGTATTTTGATCCGGACGGAATCTATGCACTAACACTCGGATCCTTCTTGGGGGACGTAGCCCGACCAAGGCATCAAGAGCGCTATCTAGCTATATCCTGGTATTTTGATCTTGATGGCAACTATGCTCTTACACTCGGATCCTTCTTAGAGGTTGTAGCCAGACCAAGGCATCAAGAGCACTATCTAATTTTTTCCTGGTCTTTTGATCCGGATGGCAACTATGCTCTTACACTCGTATCCTTCTTGGGGGTGGTAGCCCGACCAAGTCATCAAGAGCGCTAACTAGCTATATCCTGGTATTTTGAACTGGATGGCAACTATGCTCTTACACTCGGATCCTTCTTGGGGGTCGTAGCCTGACCAAGGCATTAAGAGCGCTATCTATCTATATCCCGGTATTTTGATCCGAATGGCAACTATGCTCTTACACTCGGACACTTCTTATTGGTCGTAGCCCGACCAAGTCATCAAGAGCGCTATATAGCTATATCCCGGTATTTTGATCTGGATGGCAACTATGCTCTTATACTCAGATCCTTCTTGGGAGAGGTCACCCGACCAAGGCATCAGGAGCGCTATCTAGCTATTTCCTAGTCTTTTGATCAGGATGGCAACTATGCTATTACACTCGGATCCTTCTTGGGGGTCGTAGCCCGACAAAGGCATCAGGAGTGCTATCTAGCTATATCCTGGTATTTTGATCTGGATGGAAACTATGCTTTTACACTTAGATCTTTCTTAGGAGTCGTAGCCCGACCAAGGCATCAGGAGCGCTATCTAGATTTTTCCTGGTCTTTTGATCCGGATGGCAACTATGCTCTTACACTCGGATCCTTCTTGGGGTTCGTATCCCGACAAAAGCATCAGGAGCGCTATCTAGCTATATCCTGGTATTTTGATCTAGATGGCAACTATGCTCTTACACTGGAATCCTTATTGGGGGTCCTAGCCCGACCAAGGCATCAGAAGCGCTATCAAGCTATATCCTGGTATTTTGATCCGAATGGCAGCTATGCTCTTACACTCGGATCCTTCTTGGAGGTCGTAGCCCGACCAAGTCATCATGAGCGCTATCTAGCTATATCCCGGTATTTTGAATCGGACGGAAACTATGCTCTTACACGCGGATCCTTCTTGGGGGACGTAGCCCGACCAAGGCATCAAGAGCGCTATCTAGCTATATCCTGGTATTTTGATCTTGATGGCAACTATGCTCTTACACTCGGATCCTTCTTAGGGGTTGTAGCCAGACCAAGGCATCATGAGCACTATCTATTTTTTCCTGGTCTTTTGATCCGGATGGCAACTATGCTCTTACACTCGGATCCTTCTTGGGGTTATAGCCAGACCAAGTCATCAAGACCGCTAACTAGCTATATCCTGGTATTTTGATCTGGATGGCAACTATGCTCTTACACTCGGATCCTTCTTGGGGGTTGTAGCCCGACCAAGTCATCAAGAGCGCTAACTAGCTATATCCTGGTATTTTGATCTGGATGGCAACTATGCTCTTACACTCAGATCCTTCTTGGGTATCGTAGCCTGACTTAGGCATCGAGAGCGCTATCTAGCTATATCCCGGTATTTTGATCTTGATGGCAACTATGCTCTTACACTCGGATCCTTCTTAGAGGTTGTAGACAGACCAAGGCATCAAGAGCACTATCTAGTTTTTTCCTGGTCTTTTGATCCGGATGGCAACTATGCTCTTACACTCGGATCCTTCTTGGGGGTGGTAGCCCGACCAAGTCATCAAGAGCGCTAACTAGCTATATCCTGGTATTTTGAACTGGATGGCAACTATGCTCTTACACTCGGATCCTTCTTGGGGGTCGTAGCCTGACCAAGGCATTAAGAGCGCTATCTATCTATATCCCGGTATTTTGATCCGAATGGCAACTATGCTCTTACACTCGGACACTTCTTAGGGGTCGTAGCCCGACTAAGTCATCAAGAGCGCTATATAGCTATATCCCGGTATTTTGATCTGGATGGCAACAATGCTCTTATACTCAGATCCTTCTTGGGAGAGGTCACTCGACCAAGGCATCAGGAGCGCTATCTAGCTATTTCCTAGTCTTTTGATCAGGATGGCAACTATGCTCTTACACTCGGATCCTTCTTGGGGGTCGTAGCCCGACAAAGGCATCAGGAGTGCTATCTAGCTATATCCTGGTATTTTGATCTGGATGGAAACTATGCTTTTACACTTAGATCCTTCTTAGGAGTCGTAGCCCGACCAAGGCATCAGGAGCGCTATCTAGATTTTTCCTGGTCTTTTGATCCGTATGGCAACTATGCTCTTACACTCGGATCCTTCTTGGGGTTCGTATCCCGACAAAAGCATCAGGAGCGCTATCTAGCTATATCCTGGTATTTTGATCTAGATGGCAACTATGCTCTTACACTGGAATCCTTATTGGGGGTCGTAGCCCGACCAAGGCATCAGAAGCGCTATCAAGCTATATCCTGGTATTTTGATCCGGATGGCAGCTATGCTCTTACACTCGGATCCTTCTTGGGGGTCGTAGCCCGACCAAGTCATCAAGAGCGCTATCTAGCTATATCCCGGTATTTTGATCCGGACGGAAACTATGCTCTTACACTCGGATCCTTCTTGGGGGACGTAGCCCGACCAAGGCATCAAGAGCGCTATCTAGCTATATCCTGGTATTTTGATCTTGATGGCAACTATGCTCTTACACTCGAATCCTTCTTAGGGGTTGTAGCCAGACCAAGGCATCATGAGCACAATCTATTTTTTCCTGGTCTTTTGATCCGGATGGCAACTATGCTCTTACACTCGGATCCTTCTTGGGGTTATAGCCCGACCAAGTCATCAAGACCGCTAACTAGCTATATCCTGGTATTTTGATCTGGATGGCAACTATGCTCTTACACTCGGATCCTTCTTGGGGGTTGTAGCCCGACCAAGTCATCAAGAGCGCTAACTAGCTATATCCTGGTATTTTGATCTGGATGGCAACTATGCTCTTACACTCGGATCCTTCTTGGGTATCGTAGCCTGACTTAGGCATCGAGAGCGCTATCTAGCTATATCCCGGTATTTTGATCCGAATGGCAACTATGCTCTTACACTCGGATCCTTCTTGGGGGTCGTAGCCCGACCAAGTCATCAAGAGCGCTATCTAGCTATATCCCGGTATTTTGATCTGGATGGCAACTATGCTCTTATACTCAGATCCTTCTTGGGGGAGGTCACCCGACCAAGGCATCAGAAGCGCTATCTAGCTATTTCCTAGTCTTTTGATCAGGATGGCAACTATGCTCTTACACTCGGATCCATCTTGGGGGTCGTAGCCCGACAAAGGCATCAGGAGTGCTATGTAGCTATATCCTGGTATTTTGATCTGGATGCAAACTATGCTTTTACACTCAGATCCTTCTCAGGGGTCGTAGCCCGACCAAGGCATCAGGAGCGCTATCTAGATTTTTCCTGATCTTTTGATCCGGATGGCAACTATGCTCTTACATTCGGATCCTTCTTGGGGGTCGTAGCCCGACAAAAGTATCAGGAGCGCTATCTAGCTATATCCTGGTATTTTGATCTAGATGGCAACTATGCTCTTACACTGGAATCCTTATTTGGGGTCGTAGCCCGACTAAGGCATCAGAAGCGCTATCTAGCTATATTCTGGTATTTTGATCCGGATGGCAACTATGCTCTTACACTCGGATCCTTCTTGGGCATCGTAGCCTGACCAAGGCATCTTGAGCGCTATCTAGCTATATCCCGGTATTTTGATTTGGATGGCAACTATGCTCTTATACTCGGATCCTTCTTGGGGGAGGTCATCCGACCAAGGCATTAGGGGTGATGAGACTGCTTCCCCGATCAATCCCTGGTCTCGAGATCTGGATTGCAGCTTTGCTCTTACACTCAGACCCTTCTTGGCGAGGGGTGGTGCCCGGCCGAGGCATCAGAGGTAGTGAGGGGGCTTCCCCGACAAGTCTCTGGTCATAAGGAGATCACTGTCGAAATACTATAGTTATCCTCATGGAGGGATTTGATCCGATCCAGGGCTTTAGAAGTGCCATGTAGCTCTCCTGGTAATGGCGATCCTCCTTGAAGGATTTGATTCGGTCTAAGGCATCGGGAGTGCGGTGTAGCTCTCCTAGTGATGGCGATCACATGAGATCTACTATGTATACCGAAATATAAAGAGATGTAAACTCATGGCGAGCTAATACGAAGTTGTATCAATGCATGGTGGTATCGGTTGATAACCAGTCTTGCTCTAGGAGTTTTTTAACGAGTAGAATCTCTTGAGATGATCTGCATTATGAGTGTAGGTAGTAGAATGGTTCTCCGTAAAAGATGTTTTTAAATGCGAACTAGAGGAAATTGTCTCACGCTAAGGTCATCACACCTCAAACTGGAGTACTGAGAAAATATTGAGCTTCTAGTCCCCAAGTGATGTAGCCAGTTTGGAAGTCCGCTTGGGGTAGATGAGAGTCTTCAACAATCGTAATCGAGCTCGAGACCCCACTATGAACGAATCAGGACCTTTGGGTGCTCCCCGAAAGGATCGAGACCTCGATGGCTCACTAGGGTATTGGAAGGCCCCGTACAAATGGAGATGAGCCATCGGTATGATAATCTCCGAGAGAAAGCTGGAGTTTGCTAACGTCGAGCTCATGCCAGCCAAGAAGGATGGTTACTTCTTCAACCCATGACCACATGGTGGGAGTGGTTTAAACTCTGCATGGCAACGTGGCTACCCTGGGAGCCAAGGTGGGTGCTTCATTTACCGAAGGACGCTTCTGTGTTGGTTGCTAGGCAGCTCGAGCTCTTTTTCCCTCTGACCTAATCATCATTGGAGGATGGATACCTTGAATAGATCATAGAGAAAGTTGAGAGTTACATGGGTCCACTCTGACTGAAATCGGGAATTACTGAGATGATGGATGCGCAGATGATGAGGAGGACTTGGTTCCCATTTCTGCTTTCATGTCATGTCGTGTTGAGGTAGAAACTACCTTAAAGTGCTCTACTGTTGTAGATACATGGGGGGCTTCAAGTCTGCCTACCTTTAAATTAGAGAGGTAGATCTGGACCAAGGTAGCTCGCTAGGGCGATGAATGGCCCTATACAAGTGGAGAGGAGACACCGGCCTAGTAACTGTCTGGAGACATGCTCAGGATTCTTGAAGTTTCCCGAGACAAAGAGAAGACTTTGGACCCCTCCGGGATGAGTGGTGACTCTCTTGAGCAATTGATGACCCTAAATAAATGGAGATGGGCTACCTGTCTGGTACCGGTCTAAAGGTATACTTGGGATTTCAAGGAGCCCCCAACAACTGAGAGAATTGACCGGCCCTGTATCAGAAGTGAGGAGCCACTTGGCCTTATAGTGAGGCTGCTGCTCTAGAGGTTAGCTTAGGCATGTAGGAGGCCTTACCAAAAGTGGGAAACCTCTGGGCTCTCCTCGATCAGATCGGGCTTCGGTGGCTTGCTAAGGAGATGAATGACCCAGTACATATAGAGCGAAGCCACCGGTCTTATAGCGGTGTTAATGCTCTAGAAGCTTGCTTAGGCACTTAAGTGGCCTTACCAAATGAAGGAAGCTTCTGAGACCTCCTCAATCGGATCGGGCTTCGGTGGCTTGCTGGGGCAGTGAATGGTCAGGTAAACATGAAGCCACTGGTCTGGTAAACATGAAGCCACTGGTCTGGTACTAGTCCAGAAGCATGCTTAGGATCTTTGGAGTCCCCAGCAATTTGAAAGAAGGCTCTGGACAATACTGGAATGGATCAGGGTCGTACTGGCTCACTTGGGTGTTGACCGACTCTGTACAAGAAATGAGGAGCCACTTGGCCTTACAGTGAGGCTGCTACTCCAGAGGTTAGGCATATAGGAGATCTTACCAAGAGTGTGAAACCTTTGGGCTCTCCTCGATCAGATCGGGCTTCTATGGCTTGCTAGGGTGATGAATGACCCGGTACATATAGAGCAAAGCCATTGGCCTTGTAGCGGTGCTACCGCTCTAGAAGCTTGCTTAGGCACGTAAGAGGCCTTACCAAATGTGGGAAGCTTCTTGGTTGTCCTCGATCAGATAAGGCTTCGGTGGCTTGCTAGGGCAGTGAACGGCCCGATACACACGAAGCAAAGCCACCGGTCTGGTACTGGTCCAGAAGCATGGTTGGGATCTTTGGAGTCCCTAGTAACTTGAAAGGAGGCTCTGGACCATGCCGGAATGGATCGGGGTCGTAATGGCTCACTTGGGCGTTGACCGACCCCGTATAATAAGTGATGAGCCACTTGGCCTTACAGTGAGGCTGCTACTCTAGAGGTTTGCTTAGGCATGTAGGAGGCCTTACCAACAGTGAAAAACCTCTAGGCTCTCCTCGATCAGATTTGACTTCAGTGGCTTGCTAGGGCGATGAATGACCCGATACATATAGAGCAAATCCATCGGTCTTGTAGCGGTGATACCGCTCTAGAAGCTTTCTTAGGCACGTAAGAGGCCTTACCAAATATGGGAAGCTTCTAGGTTTTCCTTGATCAGATCGGACTTCGGTGGCTTGCTAGGGCGGTGAATGGCCTGGTACACACGGAGCAAAGCCACCAGTTTAGTACATGTCCATAAGCATGCTTGGTATCTTTGGAGTCCCGAGCAATTTGAAAAGAGGCTCTGGACCATGCTAGAATGGATAGGGGTCGTAGTTGCTCACTTGGGCGTTGACCGACCCTGTACAATAAGTGAGAAACCACTTGGCCTTACAGTGAGGCTGTTACTCCAGAGGTTTTCTTAGGCATGTAGGAGGCCTTACCAAGAGTGGGAAACCTCTGGGCTCTCCTCGATCAGATCGGGCTTCGGTGGATTGCTAGGGCGATGAATGACCCAGTACATATAGGGCAAAGCCACCGGTCTTGTAGCGGTGCTACCGCTCTAGAAGCTTGCTTGGGCACGTAGAAAGCCTTACCAAATATGGGAAGCTTCTAGGTTGTCCTTGATCAGATCGAGCTTCAGTAGCTTGCTAGGGCGGTGAATGGCCCGGTACACACGCAGCAAAGCCACCGATCTGGTACTGGTCCAGAAGTATGCTTGGGATCTTTGGAGTTCCCAGCAATTTGAAAGGAGGCTCTGGACCATGCTAGAATGGATCGGGGTCGTAGTGGCTCACTTGGGCGTTGACCGACCATGTACAAGAAGTGATGAGGCACTTCGCCTTACAGTGAGGCTGCTACTCCAGAGGTTTGCTTAGGCATGTAGGAGGCCTTACCAAGAGTGGGAAACCTCTGGGCTCTCCTCGATCAGATCGGGCTTCGGTGGCTTGCTAGGGCGATGAATGACCCGGTACATATAGAGCAAAGCCACTGGTCTTGTAGCGGTGCTACCGCTCTAGAAGCTATCTTGGGCACGTAGGAGGCCTTACCAAATGTGGGAAGCTTCTAGGTTGTCCTTGATCAGATCGGGCTTCGGTGGCTTGCTAGGGCTGTGAATGGCCCGGTACACACCGAGCAAAGCCACCGGTCTGGTAGTGGTCCAGAAGCATGGTTGGGATCTTTGGAGTCCTCGGTAATTTGAAAAGAGGCTCTGGACCATGCTGGAATGGATCGGGGTTGTAATGGCTCACTAAGGCATTGACCGACCCTATACAAGAATTGAGGAGCCACTAATCTTCTACTAGTCGTGTTGCTCTAGAAGCTACACAGCTGAGTTGGCTTCTTAGATTCATTGGTCGATCTGCTACCTCTACCTAGGAGCTTATAAAGGGCGGACCTGGAGGCATGAGGGGATCCGTATGAACAGGTCGAAGCCCAATGGATCTGCTGGATAAGTGATACACTAGTGGCAGAGCGAATCTACTGTAGAAGAGCAGGAGAGGTGCAATTCTACAGT
This sequence comes from Dipteronia dyeriana, assembly GCA_032871835.1. Lineage (NCBI taxonomy): Eukaryota > Viridiplantae > Streptophyta > Magnoliopsida > Sapindales > Sapindaceae > Dipteronia > Dipteronia dyeriana. The sequence continues at coordinate 85,630,183 of CM065297.1, forward strand.
ATAGGAGCTCTCGACGTATCGTAATGGTTTAGCTATATAGAAGATCTTCAAGCGGGGAGCTACTGTATTGAAGCTCCATGATTATCTTAGCAGGTTCACTTTATAGGAGTTGCATAATGAACTGGTTCCACCAGGAATCCCACGTACCATATTTTCTCCACAATGAACGAAACTCGTTAAATGATAAAATGAGCACCACATGTGATGCATAGGCGATATAGACAAGTATGGAGAAAAGTCATCGTATATAGTAAATGGTATTTAATGAATAATGAATATGTTACCTCGATAGTATATTGATACTCATGTAGAGACATAGAGGCTTTCAAAAGGGGTGTGGAAATTTCCCGCAGACAGCATTAGAAAGTGTTAACGAGAAATTTGTTTAGAATGAGAAATCCCCATTAACGGGAAATCGCGTGGTAGCTCGACTTCGGGGACCTTGATACCCCGTCATACAAGCCCGAATTTGGACCCTTACGGGAAGGCTGGGAAGCGGAAAATTCTTCTTTGGTCCCTAGCCAAATTTTGCTATTAACACCAAGTTCTGGAGTAGACCTGCAAATCTACTTGGCCGTATCAGAGACTGTAGTAAGTGGGGCCTTGGTCAAGGAATACGGAGATAGGGTCCAGCGGCCTATCTACTATATGAGTCGTGCTCTAACCAAGCCCAAGAAGAATTATACCCTTCTAGAGAAGCTCGTTTATGCCTTGGTAACCTCAGCAAGGAAGCTCTGTCCCTACTTTCATGCTCATTCAATAGCAGTAGTGACGGACCAACCCCTCCGTCAATTCTTACAAAGACCGGATGTATCCTGAAGGTTGGTTTTATAGGCCCTGGAGCTTACCCAGTTTGATTTAAGGTATAAGCCCAAGACCGCAATAAAAGCCCAGGCTTTGGAGGACTTTGTAGCAGAGCTCTCAATGCTCCCAAGCCAAGCGACCTCTGTAGCGACGAATATAGCCCCTGAGAAGATTCTAGAATTGACAACTGGCCAGAAGATTGTAAGTCATGGATCCTCTACACATATGGAGCGTCCGGGCAAGCCGGGGGAGAAGTGGGCATAGTTCTAATCGACCCAGAAGGAACTGAGTGCTACCACTGTTTCATATTTGAATTTAAAGCCAATAAAAATGAGACAGAGTATGAAGCCCTCTTAGCTGAAATAAGGGCGGCCGCAGAGCTCGGGGTCGATTACCTGTAGGTCAGGAGTGACTCGTTGCTCATAGTTAACCAAGTCTCAGGGGATTATCAGGCAAAAGAGGATAACATGATTGCCTACCTGAGGCTAGTTCAACAGTTTAAGAGTAAATTCAAAGGTTTTAAGATTGAGCAGGAACCTTGACAACAGAATCGTCGAGCAGACATCCTAGCCAAGATAGCTGTGAATGGTGGCCAGACCTTACCACATGGAGTCCCTCTTTAAGTAATTCCCTACCAAGCATAGTAGCAGGTAACGAGACTTATACCCTGGATCAGCTGCCATGCTGGATAGACCCAATAGTGAATTATCTCAAAGAAGGAAGACTCCCTAAGGAGCCAGACCAAGCTAGGAGAATCAAAAGGCTCTCTGTCTGATACTGTTTGGTAATGGGTACTTATACAAGAGGGGTATATCCCTTCCTTTGCTTCGATGTTTACATCCTGAATATGCCAAATGGGCATTGAGAGAGGTTCACTCTGGGGAATACGGGAACAACATTGGTGGGGAGGCTCTGGCATATAAGGTACTCCGCAAGGGGTATTATTGGCCAACCATCCATCAAGATGTAAAAAACTTAGTACGATCATACGATGTATGCCAGAAGACCTTAAACTTGAGTCACCTACTGCCGAAGCGATTGACATCCCTTAGCTCACCATACCCATTTGCTATGTGGGGAGTCGACTTGATCGGACCGCTTCCTACTGCTCCTGGTCAAGCCAAGAATGCTATCGTAGCGATTGACTATTTCACAAGGTGGGTTGAAGCCAGACCGCATTCCCAGATATCGGAAGAAAATACAACAAGATTCATCAAAAATAATGTAGTTTTCATGTTCGGGACCCCTCATGCCATTGTAGCTGACCTCGACAAGCAGTTTGATAATGGCTGGTTCAAAAACTTTTACGAGGGCTTGGGAATCGGCCTTAGGTTTGCTTCAGTAGCCCACCCCCAGACAAACGGGTTGGTGGAATCCACCAATAAGACTATTAAGAAGCTGTTGAAAAAGAAGTTGCAGCAGAAAAAGGGTAGATGGGCAGAGGAGATTCCTGAGGTCCTCTGGGCTTACCGCACTACGAGGAGAATGGCTACCGGGGAAAAACCTTATTCTCTATCCTTCAGGGTTGAAGCAGTACTTCACATTGATCATAAACTGACCTCCTTCAGAGTTCAACACTTTGAATAGGGAAGCAACGAGGATAAGCTCCGTGCTAGCTTAGATCTCTTGGAAGAAAAACAAGATCGAGTAGTAGAGAAGGTAGAAATTTACCAGAATAGGAATGCTAGGTACTTTAACAGGAGGGTTAAAGCCCAGAACTTTAAGGAAGGGGACCTAGTTCTCAGAAAAGTGATGTTGAATACCAGGAAGAGGTCAGACGAGGTCCCAGGCCCAACTGGGGAGGGCCTTACTTAGTAAATGTGGCGATCCACAATGGGGCATACAAGCTCGAGGACATGAATGGATGACTCATCGATCATACATGGAATGCAAATCACCTGAGAAAACTCTAACCCTGAATAGGAAACTCGTGAGCAGGCTACCTCCACCTAGTTTTTAATATCCAACAATAATGTATTCCTTTCTTTTTATCAATAAAGCCTATTTTTTCTCCATCTTCAACTATGTTCTACAGTGATTTGGGTCTACATGGGAAATTTGACATTATCGTCCCAAGACCAGGGATTAGTCGGGAAAGCCCTCTCACTATCCCTGATGCCTCGGCCGGGCACAACCCCTCGCTAAAAAGGGTCTGAGTGTAAGAGCATAGTTACCATCCAGATCTCAAGACCAGGAAATAGCTGGATAGCCCTCCTGACGCCTTGGTCGGGCTACCACCCCTAAGAAGGATCTGAGTGTAAGAGCATAGTTGTCATCCAGATCTCAAGACCAGGAATTAGCTGGATAGCTCTTCTGATGCCTTGGTCTGGCTACCACCCCTAAGAAAGGTCTGAGTGTAAGAGCATATTTGGCATCCAGATCTCAAGGTTATGAGATGGCTAGATAGCCTTCCTTGATGCCTCACCCGGGCTATGACCCCCTAGAGGGGCTCGAGAATAGAAGCTATTTTACTCCAAATGACCCAGTTGTTACTGGTCGCTAATTCTTCGTGTATATGTAGTTGCTTACTATGACAGGTGCGGACTAGCCTACAATCACACAAGAGGACTATTTACTAAATTCATCGAGCTACAAGTTTCTGTCGAGAGTCAAAAGCTCGAGCTAGCTGTCTACTTTCACACTTAAGCAGTTTTCATATCTTGTTACTTTTCCAAGCTCAGAGCTAGATTGTTGTAGAGGCTGCACCTAGATAGAGATCAGAAATGAAGCAAGTACATGCCAATCAAAATTCAAACCAGATCTAAAGTTAATTTTCATTAATGAAATGGGAAGCCTATCCCCCGGTAAGGCTACAACAATTAAACAAGGAACCCAACCCCTGATTCCGAGCTACAAAAAAAAATGATGATTATGATCAAGCATGAGTAAAAATGGGATGCCCATCCCCCTTTGGGCATTCAGAACAAGCCACAAGAAGATTGATTCAAACTTTTGCATCTTCCTAATGTTCTATAGTTTCCCCTCTCTGAGGATGAGCCTCGCCCAGTGTTCCTCTTTCTTATGGTCGCTCATCCTGGTTAGCCACCTCTACCACCTCTTCCTGGGGATGCCCCTCGATTGCCTGTTGCTCATCTGGGTCCTCTTCCAAGACCTCGTTGACTACCGTCATGACCTCAGGTGGTATGGCTATATCAAGAAGGTTGGCCATTAACTATGGCATGATCTCTCCCACTGCTGGCTTCTCTCTTGAAAGCACTTTAGAGGGATCTCGGGCTTCGGTAAGGCCTCCTTCTAGCTTCATGGGTTGAACCCCCCGTGAGGATTCTCATGGACCTGACGTTGGGAAGGTCGGGACAGGATGAGGCATATCTAGTATTTCAGGCTGCTTCCCAGCTCCATCCCAAGTGTTCTTGTAGACCCTCCTGGAAGGTAGCTGGGGTAATGTAGACTTAGTCGTGATTCCTCCTTTATGCCCAGCAAGGACAGCGGGCTTCTGGAGAGGTTGGTGGGCTTCTTTCAAATGTCTCTTGAGCTGGGAGACTTCCCTTGGCATTTACGGGGCGGTTGTGGAGCTCAACCTCAAAGCCGAGGTTCCTCGATAGATGGCTTGGAGAAGCCCGGGTTCCAGTGCTCTTATGGGGGATCATCCCTGTCGCGCTTGGCTTGTCTTCTGGTAACTTTGAAGCCAAACAGTCCTTCCCTGCTCCTTCAGAGTGGCTTTACCGTCTTTCCGGGCTTCATGAGTGTCGATTGTAGGTGGAAAATTTCTCTTTGACCCCTGGCCAAATTTCCCTATTAACATATATAAATAAATAACGTGATATCTATGAAAGAGCATCAGCGGATATAGATTTGTGAAATAGCAACAGCAGATATATATTTGTGTGAAATAAGCAACAGTATACTATATATATGTATATTTGATGTATAAGCAACAGTAGGCGTGATTTCTATATATTTGTGAAAAAGACCAAGGAGTGATATAGATATATCTATTGTTTCATGTTTTTTGAGTTTTTGAAACACATAGAAGAAAGAGTTTCTTCAATTTTCCTACATCCTCCATTCAAGTTCCTGAGACCATGACGCGCCCACACGCAGTTACCAGTCCCGGGAGATAGCGAGGAAGATCGAGTGGTTCAGACAGGAGCACATCGTAAAATGAAGAAGTCTCCATACGTTGGTATGTTCTTCTGATTTTATCGATTTCGATTTCCAGTGTATACATATTGTATGTATTGGTTCCAAAAAATAATTGCGATACAAAGTTCACTGGTCTCATATACAGATATGATCTGTATAAAAATTTTAAAACCAAGTTCCGCTGCTTGACCGGTGAACGGGGTTCCTACACCAATCTGTTTATGAAGCACCCAGAGGTCCTGATTCGCTTACAGCGGGGTCTTGAGCTCCATTATGAATGTTGAAGATCCTTATCTACCCCGAACAGACCCCTAAACCAGTTACATCACTTGGGGACTAGGAGCTCATTATTCTCTCTAGTACCCATGTGGAAAGGGCGGTGACCCAACGTGGGACGGTTTCTCATAGTGACCGGTTCACAATGAAAAAAGTATTTGAAGAAAGGTCACTCCATCATCTACGTCCATAACCTAGATCGTTTCAAGAGATTTTACTCATGAAAAAGCTCCTAAAGCAAGGCTGGTTACCAACCGGTACCACCTTGTGCTAATACAACCTCGTATTAGTGACGCTATGAGTTTCTACATCCTTTAATTTCAATCTTTGTGATAGTTCTCCCGTGATCACCATTCACCTGTGATCGAGATACCCTAGACCGGATCAAATCCCTCTATGAGGATCGCCACTACCATAAGAGCTATACAGCACTCCTGATGCCCTGGACTAGATTAACCCCTCCAGGAGGATCGCAATAGTATTTCGACAATGATCACCTCGAGACTAGGATATAGCTAGATAGCCCTACTGATGCCTTGGTCAGGCACCACCCCCCACCAAGAAGGGTCTGAGTATAAGAGCATAGTTGCCATCCAGATCTCGAGACCAGGGATTAGCCAGGGAAGCCCCCTCGCTACCTCTGATGCCTTGGTCAGGCTACCACCCCCAAGAAGGGTCTGAGTGTAAGAACATAGTTCCCATCCAGATCTCGAGACCAGGTTATAACTAGATAACCCTCCTGATGCCTTGGTCTGGCTACCACCCCCAAGAAAGGTATGAGTGTAAGAGCATAGTTGCCATCCAGATCTCGAGACCAGGATATAGCTAGATAGCTAGATAGCTCTCCTGATGCCTTGGTCGGGCTACCACCCCCAAGAAAGATCTAAGCGTAAGAGCATAGTTACCTACTAGATCACGAGACCTGGACAACCAAATGGTCATCCTGTCGCCTTGACTGGGCTAACCCCGCCAGGAAGGATCTGGATGGCATAGTTACCTACCATGATCATTTCGTCAGCTAGCCTAAGTATCATGATTCCTGGAAAAGGAACGATAGGTACCCAGATTAGCCAAAGAAACTTCATCCCACATAATTAAGCAGAATAACAGGTACTATGATTCGCTAAAGCCAAGTATGCTGTGAGCGATTTTTGTAAGAAGCGACATGCAAAATTCTTCATGTAGTACAAGATCCTGACTCCAACCCCAACTACGTACCGGTGTTTAAATCAGGGGGGACTTCTGTTAACAGCATTTTTGGTTAGGATCCAAAGAAGAATTTTCCACCTTCCAGCCTTCAAGCAGGGGTCCAAATCTGGGTCTACGTAGCGAGGTATCAATGTCCTCTAAGTCGAGGTACCTTACGACCCCTAGAAGCAGGGATCCAAATCCGGGTCTACGTAGCGAGGTATCAAGGTCCTCTAAGTCGAGGTACCTTACGACCCCTAGAAGTAGGTCGAGGCAACACCTTCTCAACACCTTGCATGCATTCAGGCTCTCCAATTAAAGCCCGCTACCTCATCAGGAATCCTGCATAATTAGGTCGAGCTCCATGATAAAGCTCGGCTTAGCTAAACCATGCTTCCAGCTACAAGGTTGGAACCCTATATGATATTTCACCCCTAGAATGGTTAGCACAAGCTCCATAGGAAGACCAGCAAGATTGATCTAGCTCCATGACAATCGAGAGGTCCCCTGGGGACCCTGCCAGTGTACTGGAACCTGGGGTACCTTTCCCTCAAGAAATATCAAGCGTCGCCTCAGGTAACCTCTATGAAGTACCTCTCCAAAGTGACATATAAAACCAAAGCTATCCTCCAAACAGCGTAAGAAGAGAGGGTTAACCTTCATGACACTTACGATACCATTAATGAGGTCAACCGTATTAATGGAGGCAATCAACCCTATTAATGATATAGTCAACGCCATTAATGAGAGAATATTCAACTCTTTAATGACAACCATTAGTGAAAGAGTCCAAAGAGGAAACAATCACATCTTCTCCAAGATATTTGCTATAAGCCGATTCTTTAGGGTCAACTACATTAAACATAAAATCCCGATAAATAAGGAAAGATGATATATCCAGTAATCTTCAGAGTGGGTAGCAAGCAATTGGAACCTATAAATGTGACAAAGCTCTCTTTATGAAAGGACACGCCAAAATAGAAGCTCCAATCAATTCCTGAAAGGGCCAAAATATATTCTCTAATACACGACTCATATCTCAAATCTTATCTCTCATATGACATATCTGAGATCTCATATCTCATCTCCAATCCCAGAATTGACCAGCCTGAGGCAAGTCTACATATTTCGTCTGATTTTACCTTAGATAACCATTATTGTATCGTCTCAATGACTTGTATCGCCTCTCCCGGAAACATACATGGATTGGCTAACTTTCTATTACAATTATAAGCTCTCCGAGCACATACGATGTACTACTTCGCCATCTTTGTAAGCTCCTAGGAGCATCGCATGATATATATACATAAGGAAGGGGCTTTCTCCTTCCTCTAGATATTGCCTTGGGATTTTTCAGCATGTGATCATTCGTGATGTTGTTTTCCCTTAGTCAATCCACCTCCCACTACATAAAACTTGTGTTTCTCCTATTTATCTCATGTATTATGCATGTATGTATGCGGGCTAGGTACCGAATCAATTGGTCCTAGCTATCTAATCCTTTTTACAAGAGATCGGGAAACTATAACAAAGATCTAGGGAACCGGATCCAGCTTCTACCCTGTTAGACCTAGCACCTTTATTCTTTTTATCTACACGTCAAGTCATACATCGAGATGGGAGGAACTACCCAAACCTGCCTGAAAGGAGTCAAGCAGCTCTCATGCATCCTCCCATGGAAGAAATCGAGCTCTTCAACACCGTAGCTAGATGAGCCCCCCCGTCTTACTGGCTATCTGGATTAAAGACGTCTAGAGAGAAGATTAGGGACCAAGATTAGCCCTTTTACACAAGCAAGGGAACTTTGAGCTCCCCATTTCTCCACCATATGCACGAAGTCTGACGTGTTGGAAGACTCGTCTTCTACCAACCACGAAGCCCCGCATGTGGAATGACTCCTCTAATACCTACCGCAAAGCCCGACGGGTGGGACGACTCCTCTCCTACCTACTGCTTCATCCTCCACATTCATACAAGATATCTCCAAGGTACGAGGTAACTACCCCGGCCGCCACCTCCTTGGTAGCGGTCTCGAGGGTGTTAGCTGTAATTCCTCACCCTGAGCGAATTTGCGGTTAACAATTTCTATGCAACTAAACTAGCTTCAAATAGGTGATCATATTATCCCCTATTGCCTCTCTGAAACCTGATTGACTACAGTAATGAGTCACTCTTGACCTGTGGGTGGTAGGCCCTCGGTTCGATGGCTTCCTTCATCCCGGCTAGGAGGGCTTCCTACTACACCTCATTGTTGGTAGCCTTAAACCTGAATCTGAAGTAGTGACAGCATTCGGTCCCTTCTGGGTCTATTAAAACTATGCTAGCTCCTCCCCTAGCTTGGTCGGATGCTCTATCAGAGTAGAGGATCAAGGACCTGCAACCTTCCGGCCAGCTATTGACCTCTAAAATTATCTCAAAAGCTAAACTCAACGCTACAGGTGTCGCCTGGCCAGGGAGCATTGAGAATTCTGCCATGAAATCCACCTAAGTCTAGGCTTTGACAGTGGTTCTGGGTTTGTACTTCAAATCAAACTAGGTTAGCTCCAGGGCTCACAAAACTAACCTTTTGAATACATCTGTCCTCTATAAAAAATAGCAGAGAAGCTGGTCCGTCACCACTGTTATTGAGTGAGCTTGAAAATATGGAAGAAGCTTTCTCACAGAAGTCACCAGAGCATAGGCAAGCTTCTCCTAAAGCGTATATTTTTTCTCTGGCTTGGTTAGAGCATGACTCATGTAGTAGATAGGTCGATGGACCCTGTCTCCACATTTCTTGATCAAAGCCCCACTTACTGCAGTTTCCTGAAATAGCCAAGTAAAATTATAGCTCATCTCCAGCATTTGGCTTGACTAGTAACGGAGGGCTCGTTAGATAATTCTTCAAGGCTTGAAAGGCTTTCTCGCTCTTTTGGTCCCACTTCATGTTTCTTCCCTGCTTGATAGTTTTGAAAAAAGGGAGGCATTTATCGGTGGAGCAAGAAATGAACCTGTAGAGCGATGCTACCTGCCCGGTCAAGACTTGAACATGTTTAAGTGATGTGAGGGATTCAAAGTCCAAGATAGCCTTGATCTTTTTTGGGTTAGCCTCTATGCCTCTCTCATAAACTATGAAGCCTAGAAACTTTCCCGTAGTTATCCCGAAAGCATATTTTGAGGGTTCAATCTCATCCGGTTTTCCTTTAGGATCATGAAAATTCTGCGAAGGTCGTCCTGATGTCCTTCTGTGGATTATGATTTTATGATCATGTCATCAATGTACACCTCTATTGACCTTCCAATCTCAGGCCTGAACAGCCGATTAACTAGCCACGGGTATATAGCCCCAGCGTTCTTGAGACGAAACGGCATCACCTTGTAACAGTACAGATCCTGACCGGTACTGAAACTGGTCTTATCCTGGTCGGCTAGATGCATCTTAATCTGGTTGTACCCTGAGAATGCATCCATAAAGCTCAGAAGCTTATTCTCGGATGTGGAGTCAACCAACTGATTGATCTTTGGTAAAGAAAAACGCCTTTTGGACATGCCTGGTTGAGATTGGTGTAATCGACGCATATACGCCACTTCCCATTTGCCTTCGTGACCATGACCACGTTCGTGATCCATTCGGGGTAACGCGCCTCTCTGATGAAGCCTGCTCTGATTAATTTGTCAACTTCCTTCTGAACTGTAACATTTCTTTCAGCGTTAAAGTGGCGTCTTTTGTACTTAATAGGCTTAAAGGTCGGACCCACTGCTAATCGGTGAGCAGCCAATGACATTGGGATCCCGAACATCTCATCGTGACTCTAAATGAAGATGTCGTTGAACTCTTCGAGAAGCCTGATCAGACCTTCTTTCACTCCCGGTTCATGGGTAGTTCCGACCTTGATGACCTTAGAAGGATCGTCTTTCCTGATGGATATCTCATCTAGCTTGTCCACAGGATACCCGTTGAACCATTCTCTATTCTGTTCTTCCACATCCGACATCACAGAATCATCCTCTGGATGATCTGCGGGCTCTATATCTTCCAAGGTCATCCTAGGTGATTCCCCATCCCGGATCATTGTAACCTGTACAAACTGTTTTACTATAGCTATCGGGTTGGCAGATACTGCATAGAACTTCCTAACTGCTTGCTAGTCACCACGCACACCCCTCACCTTGTCCCCTACCGGAAACTTTATGACGTTGTGGTAAATGGACAGAACCCCCTTCAAGAATGAATAGAAAGGTCTTCCTAGTATCACAATGTAGGCCTATAGGGTATCTACCACAATGAAATCTATCATAACATTTTGTTAAAGAGGTGATGTTCCAGCAATCAGTAGAAATATCTTCGATCCCACGGGTATGATCGAGTCCCTAGTGAATCCATACAACGGGGTTGTGCAGCAACTGTAACACCATTGTTTCAAATTCGGCTTATATAAGGTATCTTTAAAGAGGATGACGATGTTGCTGCCTGTGTCGACGAGCACGTGGTGGACCATGCAATTGGCAATCTTTATCGTGACCACCATGGGATCGTCATAAGGCTACATAGTGTTGTTGACATCCGCTTCGGTGAAAATAATATGTGCTGGCTGTGAGGGGTCTGTCAGGCTTTGGTCGACCTTAAAGATATCCTGACCTTCATCAACACGAGGAATCTTTCTCTCGTGGTTTTTTCTAGAATTATTGGAGGTGCCAGCCAGAGTGGGCCCTCAGCTGATGGTATGAATCACCTGGATTTGATACATCATATTCGTCTGCTCCATCTTTCTTTTCTCGGCGTGCTCGTAGATCTCAGCTTGTACTTCTCTTCCAATCTGAATATTGTCTCTAACGTGCTATAAGAACTATATCAAACATCCTCCCCTTATCAGAGCCTCGATCTGGTTGCGCAGGTTATAGCATTCTGAAGTGTTATGACCCATATCTTCATGGAAATCGCAGTACTTATATCGGTTCCTCCTATTGATTGGGGCTTTCATGGGTACGGGCTTCTGTATTATCCTCTTATCCTGAATGGCGAGATAGATTGTTTCACGGGATGCATTTAAGGGGGTGTAGTGATCATACCCTCTCTCATCTCGCGTTATAGGGGATATTATCTTGGTTGGAGGCAAAACCCGTGAAGGGGTTTGCCTTACTGGATACCTTTCTTGCTTGGATTGAGAAGCGGGGAAGCAGTATGTCGACCCATTGGGAGGTTTGTTCTGATTTTTCTGAGCTAGCTCAGGTCTTGGAGTTTCCTTCTTCTAGTGCTTCACCGTTCTCATATCGTTATGCTCCATCTTAACCTTGAGTTGTTCGTCGATTTCGACTTGCTCTAAAGCCCGATCATAGGCCTCCTAGTAGGTCTCTAGAGGTCGCTTTGTAAAGGATTGAAAAAGCTTACCCACCCACAAGTTCTGTCGGAAGTTGGCAAGGGTCTTTTTCTCAGCGAAGACTCCCATCTAGATGACTTCCTTATGGAAGCGTTCCACGTATGACTGGAGTTGTAGGGAAAAAACGGTTCAAAATGCAACGGAAGCGTGAGAAAATTAGAAAATTAGGGTTTGTGTATAAATAAAAAAAAATCCCTTTTATGCAACGAGAACCTTAACCCTATATTAATTGACGTATATAAAAGTATCGTACCTTTTTCTCGTGACGATTGTACAAGCGCCGAATTGATTCTGCAAGATCTTCCAATCCAATCACGAACGTGAATCACCTAGGAGTGTGGGCTCCCTTTCTTTAAATTGTATACCTGAGGATGGAGACAAAACAAAATCTTTTCTTTGTTAGTTACAAATATCCTCCAAGAGAAAAAATCCAAGAATGTCCGGACATTTGTGAATTATCAATCAACTTGATTGAAACTCGTGTGAACCTTGATTCAATGTTGTACACAAAACCCTTATGATGTAAAGGATATTAATGTACTATTGAAAACAAAAACGTTCCCTTTTTTCTCTTCTTGGCCGAATTCACACACTATTGTTTAGAGATGATCGAATTTTGTCTAGAGTAAAATCAGATTTTTCTCCCTCAAAATTCCTATGATGGTTGAATTCTTCTCTAAGAAAAATAGGGCTAGCTGAAATTCTCCTCTCAATTGCCTTAGGGCTGGCTGAATTTCTTATACACATATATATATAGGATCATAAATCCTCTCCTAAAAAGGATTTACTTGGTTGGCAAGAATCCTTTCCTTAGGTGGATTTATTAGGTAGTTAAGAATCCTTATCTAAAAGGAAATCTATCCTCTCCTATATAGACATGGGCTGGCCGAATTTCTCTTTGATATAGATTATGAGAGTTTATTCTTTCCTAAGAAGGATTTACTTGATGGACAATAATCTTATCCTTAGGTAGATTTACTTGGTGGTTAAGAATCATTTTCAAAGAAGAATTCTACCATTAAGTAGTTTTACTTGGTGACCAAGAATCCTTTTTGAAAATAATATGTACAAGGTTATACTAAGCAACCTAGAGGGGGTGAATAGGTTGTCTCTCACTTTTGACAAATCTTTCGAGACTAGTGACAAAACCTTGATAAGCATACAAATTAACATTCAACATGATTGTTATGAGAAAACAATATATTCATGTATGCTCAAATCTCCACTCTTAGTCTACAAAACATACAACAAGAATCAATGTATCTTATGAACAAATATATTCAATGCAGACAAAATTCCATAAGTTGTACGTGGAGTATTACAATGCGGTACTTTACAACTTGAATGGAATATCACAAGATACAAAGTTACCTAACATACACAAACAATATTGTGTAAGGAAATCAACTTACATATAAAGTTCTATCCACGTTATTCAAATAACAATTACCAATATAAGAGAGATAGAGATAGAGAAAAGTTGACACAAGATATAACATGGTAAACCTCCGAAGAGAAAACATCCATAGGTTAGCAACCACCGGCAAACAAAATCCACTAGTAGATAAGAAAAATACAATCTCTCAAGTGACCCCTTCACCTAGAAACTACCCTCATATCCTACTCATGAAGATGTCGCCCTCATGCTCAACAATCCGAGGCCTCACACCTCTTGTCAAGACTTCCTCGCCCACCCTTCCGGCTCCTCACGACCCTAGGCAAGACTTCTTGCTCAACTATCTGAGTCCTCCCAACTCTAGTCAAGACTTCCTCGCTCACCCTTCCGGATCCTCATGACCCTAGGCAAGACTTCTTGCTCAACTATCTGAGTCCTCCCGACTTTAGTCAAGACTTCCTTGCTTGACAATCCAAGGTCTCCCACCTCTTGCCAAAACTTTCTTGCTCAACAACATAGGTCTCACACCTATTGTCAATACTTCCTTCTCACAAGGCATCTAGGTGATCATGAACGCAAAGCGCAAACAAGCACGCAACATAGAATAAGATGATCAACAAATTCTATGGAAACTAGAATTAATTAATGAGCACACAAAGTATATTTTCTAGTTTATAATCCAAAAATGACACCACACAAGATGATGCATGAGCATATGAAATGTATGGATTAGGTACACTCCATGAAGATCTAGACATAGACAATAAAGTTCATAAAACAAGATTGTCTAGATCTTATGCATGAATAAAAATCTAGAGCATGCCAAATTTCCAAACACACACTCACCTAGATTTTATTCATGTTACTAAAGCTTGAAATAAACATGTTCATGAAGTACATATTCAAGACTTTAGTACTAACACAAAAATGCTAGAAACACAAGATATGATCAATCAAATCTCTAGCAATCATTTAGAGCATATATTCACAAAATAGTCAATTAAACTCTAATAGACTCTAAATATAAAATCAAATGTGCTAATCCTAATTCTATTCAACAAATGAGTTCTAGCACATGATGAGACTATTAATCATGAAAATAAAGTCATTCAAAGAAAAAATAGTCCTAGATAAGATGCTAGCACAACACAACTCACAATCATGTGAAAACATAGGTTTGATTGAAACCTAACTCACAATCAAGTTTCTAATTAAGCATAACTAGCATTTAATTGAAGGTCTATCACTCATCAACATATGTTCAAGTCAAATACACACAAGTAGGAAGAAGACCCAAGGTATTTGAACATTAGAATCAAGGAAATCAAAAGATAAACAACTACCTTGTCAATTTCGAGTACAGTCACGAAAATGGTGCGATCCACCAGAAAACTTGAACAAATGACTTCAAGGTTGCTTAGAGATGATAGAGGACTTCAATACGAAACTTCTCCAACTCTAATCACTCAAATTGGATAAGAAATGAGAGATATAGTGATTCAAAGTTGAGAGAAAAAACCTGGAAAATTTCTGCACTACATTTTCTTCTTCCTTGGATTCAAATGAGAAAGAGAAGAGATAAATAAAGGAGAAGGAAAAAAAGAGCATAAAAGGACCAAACTACCCCTTTTGAGAATGCTTCCCCGAGATGGCACGTGGGCATCTCGGGGCAGCAAGGATTTGTGGCCGAGATGGCCACGCGCCATCTCCGGCTTGCACCATTTGATGGCCTTTGGCCATGGTGCACCTCCCTTGCACTCCTCTCGCGTTCTTCGACCGTTCTTTGGCCTCCAAACTCGGAATTTGAATCTGTTTGCGGATTACAAACCATAACTCTCTCACAGACATGGAAATATAAGATACTCAACCCAGAAAATAATAATTCGACTCAATATTCAAAGATGAAGACAATGTACGTAACATGACTGGAAAGTATCATAACTTTTGACTCGGAACTTGAAATCAATAGTATGAGTAACTGAAATGACTGGAACTCAATCAAGAATGTTTTAAGACTAAATTAAAATTCAATATCCATGTTATACAAACATATATACATATAAACACAATTCACACTAGAATGTAAACTACATAGAGATAGTCTACAATCATGTTTTTTTCAAAACATGTTATTTTTTCATACCAATGCATGAGCATTCATCTTTAAGTGTGTGAATGTGTTATACATGGTGCACAACGATGCAGAGACACAAATGTATGAATTGTGTGTGTGTGTGCCTAAGCCTTGAAAGAGAAAAGAAAGGTCTTAATATACCTTTGTAGAATCATGAAGCACTTTTCCCTTTGAAGACTTGAACTTGCTTGAATAGTTGTCATTTCTTCTTTGAAGCTTGAATCATCATGAATCCTAGACAACTAAACAATACAAAGGAAATGTTGTTTTGATATAGAATAATGCCAACATAACTCACAAACCTAACACTTTTCCAAAAAGAATTCTTTCCTACACCAAGACTCCTAATCCAACTCAATAGTGTATTTGTAACCATATTAAAGACTTCCTAATTTGATTAGATAAATAATTCCTTTTATTTATCTACTTATCAAATATAGTCTTTAACATCAACTATACTACCAACAATAGTATAGTTTTAGGAGATTATCTCCTACTAGGAAAAAGATTTTGACTTTTAATTAAACAATTAATTAATCAACAAATTAATTAATTTCCATTTAATTAAATAATAAAATAAAAATAATATATTTAAGTTATTCTTAATAGCCTTTCCGCCCATACCATATATATGGGTCATATATTATTTTTCTTATTTTATTAATCCATTGGACCTTAATAAAAAGTCAACATGTGAACTAAACCTATTCTTACAAAAATAAACAAGTTCTCATGCCTTAATACAATTCTAGATAGACCCTAAATTGGTTCGGTAGAATATATCAAGTGATCCATGCAAGTTCGTGTGGATTGAGGATCTTGACGGGCTATCTAAATTTAAGCTCCAATAGACACAACCCAATCACAATCAACAAATAATTCACTTAGGTCCGATCTATTTAATTTTAGTTCATTCCATTAAATAACTAAAATTGAACTCTTAAATAAAGATAGAATAAGTTGATGTTATTCAGTCATACCCTAGACAACCTTATTGGAGAAAGTGTATTCTCGTGAAGAATATCAGTAATCGCCAAGAACTCATAGACCGCCTATAGCTCTCCAAGTTACCATATTTACTCATATGACCACATTTTGAAATTGGATATTTTGACTTGTCCAGAAGCCATGTTTCAATAGACACTATTGAAAACTTAACAATAAGATTTTAATATCCAATACCTCAAAACATCCATATGATGGTATTCTACTCTCATTCAATAAATGGAGCCACGATGTCCATATCTATAAATGAAGTCCTCTATCGATTAACAAATGAATACCACCAAACTATCGAGGATAGACTATGCTATATAATTGTACTCATTGATAGCTCAAATGATAACACTTGCAACCATAAGTCCATCATTTATCTCAGGATTGAGATAGACTCTCCGATTGTCTTCAAATGAAAACTTTTATCCATTGATGGTTCTAGATAAAGTATTTCATTTTGATCATATTTAATGCACCCAGTGCACTAGATTCTTTTGCCTAAAGACACCACACTTTGATGATTTTAGACTCATCACAACACATTTGATCCCACTCAAATGCTAGCAAAAGAATCTACAACTTTGACAAGATAAAGGCGCCCAACCTTTTATCTTAAGTTATGAATATTATTCAAGACTAACTAAAGAATTGTGTATACCTCATACATATCTAGATGTATGAACAATTCTTCTTTTCTCATAGCCTTTTGACCTTATGATTATTTACTTTTGACAATTATAATAATTAAACTATAAATGCTATAAGATTTGTTAAACTAGAAATCACTTTATTCATATGAAAAGATTGTTAATTACAATATTACACTCTTGCTATCGAGCATAATCCTAACAGAAGTGTCTCACCTCGCTCCTAGATCACATACTGTAGGTGTATGGGATCCTTTGGACAAGGTTTGACCCCTTGAAACTGTGAGCAGAAATCTGTTGACAGTTTTATGAAAGAATCCACGCTACTAGCAGGCATCTTCCTGAACTAAGTCTTTACGTAGTCAGTCAGGGTTGTAGGGAACATCTTACACATGGCAGCCCTGGTGGTATTCTGGACTTCCATTTGCTAGACGAAGCTCTCCAGGTGGCTCAATGGGGCCTTCTGTCTAAGAAAATCTATCTGTTGGCATCTTGAATTTTGGCTAGAGCTCTGCCTCATGGATCCTTCTAGTGAAAGGAGCATTCATCTCGCTCAAAGGATCCTACTTGTCCTCAATATACTTTCCCTTCTTTATATGTTGGATCTCTTTCTATAGCTTTGTTAGTTGGTGTCTTAGACGCTTGTTCTCGAGTTTCTATGAGTTGACATCGGACTCCTCGCTGTCAGATCCCTCTGGTGAACTGGCGATATCTACCCGGTCCTCTCTATGAATGGGATCCGCATGGAGGGCTTCGCTGGATTCCTTCCCCTCTAGATCGGGCTTCCCTCCTTGTAGCCGCCGGGCGAGGAGCCTCTCGCTGCTCCTAGGGTAGGGTGTATATTGCAGATTTAACTCGTATTGGCTAGTAATATGATGGTCTTCCAGGAATTGGGGGCATGGGCTCTAGCTATCCCTGATCGAAAGTTGAGGGCCAATTCTATCGTGGGCTAGCTCCTAGAGAAGGAGGTCCCAGGTGATAGAAGGTGGGTTGTCTGGCTCCGGGCCTGCTCGGCTCTCTCTGAGTGTTGGGATTTGCTAGCTGGACCATAATGCCCTAAGCGAGCAGGTGAAGGTGGACCTCCACGAAGGTCACCGATTGTTGGTCGAGCACGGCCTAACTTAACATAGGAGGACCAGAAGCCCGCGCAGAGGTTAGCTGGTCCAGAGCTTGGTTGTGGCGTCTAGATTTTATCCTCTTCTTCGATGCCTTTCGTGTTGATGCAGTCGAAGATTGTCCTGAAGCTTCGGGTTATCCCTAAGAGGAGCGGAGCCTCATAATTCCTGTAAAATAATAAACACGTAACAGTTGATTTGATTAATTGGGTGTGGATTTTTTTCACAGACGGTACTAGAAAGTGTTAACTGAAAATATACTTGAGGTGTGAAATTCTAGTTAACACCCTCGAGATCACTACCACGGAGGTGGTGCCCGGGGTTGGTACATTCAATACCTAACTTGTTCGAACAAATGTGGGTGTTTAAATGTGAATAATGAGAATGGAAATATAGCTCTTTATTATAGATCATGTATGTCATACAAAAATCTCTCAAATACTATCAATCTAGTCAGGGTATAGTAGGGTGGCAACCTCGTGCCTGTTGAATAGTAGAATACAACGGCCGTGTTCTGAAGTTAGAATTTAGGCCGAAGTCGACTATCTCTTTTTCTGTGTTACTTGTTCTATCAGTTCTCCCCCCTTGGTGATCATGCTTGGCTATATTTATACATGGACCGAGTCGTTGAAACTTATAAATCTCCCACCATGATTCTCTGAATCCATTCCCTCCTTATTGGGTGAGATCTTTTATTTAAAAGTCATTGACTTTGGCTTAATGACGAAGTTGAGAATATCTTTGGTGGAGATAAGTTTGTTTCCTTTTCGGACTCAATAACTTGCCCAGCACATACGCTATCATTTATCGTTCGTTAGAGTGTAGATATGATCCTTTGTACCTTCAAGGTGTGACACCCCATGGAGGTCATCGAGTATGGTGTTTGCTCCCTCAAAGTTTGGGAGGGGTATATCTGTGTCTTGGTACTAGGAGCTTGTTCTGACCTTTCTTCATTCACTTGGAGCATCTAGCCCTATCTCGCTAGGTTCGAATCTTCCTTTGGAGAAATGGAGTGGTCGGCATAGATATATTTTTTTATTAACTTTTAAAAACAGAAATCAGAAATGGAATTATAAACAAAAAATTAAAAAATAAATAAATATGACGGAGATAAAAAATAAAAAGATTTTAAAAAGTAAAATTTAAAAAAAAATGTAAATCTGGCAGAGATCCTCCATATCTTTATCAAAAATTTATATAAAAAAAACTGTGGATCTAGTTTTGGGATGGCAATTTGACCCGCACCCGCTCGAACCCGACCTTTTAGGGTCGGGTGTGGATAGTGAATTTACGACCCGCGGGTTAGACCCCACAAACCCCGTATAAATAAAATACTTATATATAAACATACATAGACATTTGAATTATTTTTGGACGTTTTGTTTTTATGGTTATTATTGTTTTGTAATGTATCAAGTAGGGAATTAGAAAGGGAAATTTAATTCAATTACGTATAAAATAGGTGATTACATATGGAAATTTACAAATGACAAATCGCGGGTTCGCAGGTTTGTAGGTATCCCGCGGGTGAAACATCCACTAGTGAATCTGCATTGTTTCATGGGTTCGCGGGTGAGGGTATGGGTGCAACCATAACCCGCGGGTTCAAACCCGCCCGCGAACCTGCTTACCTAGGCAGGTTCGAGGGCGAACGTGGGTGAGAAAAAATTTTGCAGGTGAGGGTTTGGATTTTACAAAATCCACCCGAACCCGACCCTCTGCCATCCCTAATTTGGTGGAGCGTCCATCTAATGGTGGAGATCTAGATCTCCACCAGATCTATATCTTTTTATTAAATTAAAATCAAACCGAAATCAATTAAAATCACCAAAATCGATTAAAATCAAATTAAAATCAAGAAGAGTTCGATCAAAGCTCTTCCAAATTGAAGAACTAGGTTCGCTCAAAACCCTTAAAAAAATATTATCACCCAAAACCAACCAAAACTTAGAAAGTAAAATCAAGAATTGGGTTCAATCAAAACTCCTCCAAAATGAAGAACTAGGTTTGATCAATACCCTTCAAAAAAAAAATCCATCACCCAGAAACTAAAATCAAGAACTGGGTTTGATTAAAACCCATCCAAAACTCCTCAAATCCAAACACGGTCACCACAAATCACCACCACCCACTATGAGTGTCGATCCGCTCTCTAAAAAAGATATCAAGGCTTAATCTCGCCGATGTCGTCGTCGAATGGAAGAGAGACGAAATAGAGATGGGGGAACAAGAGAGAGGCGACATACTCTCAGTGGAGGTTAATGACTCTCGTCGGTGGCCAAGAGATAGAAATGGTGGAGAGAAAATAAAGAGAATGATGAGAGAGAGAGAGAGTTGTTTAAGAGAGAAAAAAAATATCAATTTGGGAGAGAGAGGTTTTTTATTTATTTTTCTAATTATGATTTTACAATATTGCACTTTTAAATTTAACGGTCAATGTGGTTTTGGACAAAAAAATTGACAAAAATGGTAAAATGTCCAATATTTAGGGATTCAGTAGGTTGACTAGCAATTAATGAAACTAAGGGGATTAGTATTTCTAATACGTCAAACCTCAAGAGAACAGTGATAATTTCTCTTTTATAAATGAGACTTAAAACCCTTGTCTTCAATGTGAAAAGGGGAAGTGTACCTGTACAACCGCTCGGATGAGAGTGGATGTGCAACGTTAATTACATTTCAATCCAACGATTAAACAAATTAAGAATTTTAAAAAATATAAAGTTAACATATTCGAACAACTTATAAATGACTCCCTTGTAAGGCTTGTAATTACCATAGATCCTAAAAGTTTATGTATACTATCTAAACACAAATAATAATTAAGTTCGTTTTCAAAATATGAAAATGAAAAATTAGATTAAATTTTAGAAAAAAAAATATTACAAAGACTTGATTCAATGCTGGGCATCACAACCTTGTATTCTAGTTTGATATGCCAGCTTAATTAATAGATGTCAAAATTTATGAATACCATTTATCATTACAAAATAATTTTCACTTGAAAGTTTTAATTGGCATAATACAAATAGAGCATATTAACTTTACTCTCTCGATTACAAAATATAATTTAATCAATTAATGTAGTTTTAAAAAAAAATGCAATTTGGATTGGATTGACTTAAAATTCATATAAACTAATAAAAACATTTTGTGGAGCTAAAATTTGTGAAAATTCATTAGTTTTTATATTCAAGAACACCGCTTATAATCATAATAGTATTACAAATTTACAATAACATCAAGATATCTAACCATGGGTTTGATTCTCACCGTATGTATTTTACAAGAGGGGTCAAAAAATTATTGGCACTATTTGAGGGGTCTGTTGTGCAAATATCACCACTTTACTAATGTATGTTTAAAAGGCACCAAAAGAGCGTTTGAGACAAAAATACCTCGAAAAATTTTAACAGTGAGGAAGTTGTCGTTTTCAAAGTCAGAGAGAAGCAACAGTCAAACCGATGGGAAACTAATCGACGGTGAAGTGACCGGAAGAGCTGCGATTGACAAAGGTAAGATTGGTTATTTTTTTCTCGTTTTTATTGTTGTTAACTTGCCTTACATGTTAGAATTGAGTTTTGTTGATAGGAATTGTAGAAACCGGTTAAAATAGAGAATTGTGAATGGTTGTGGTTTAGGTTAGGGTTTGTAATTTGGTTGAATATCAGTTGAGGAAGATGAAATCTGGGTTTTTGAGACCTTTTTCAAGAAAATCGAGCTTATTTGATTAGTTGAGCTATTTTTTTCGTGAAAAACAGGTTTTGGTAGATCTAGGTTTTTGGAAAAAGAATCGAGCTTTTAAAAAAAAAAGAATCGAGCCATTTTGAAAAGGATCGAGCTTTTTTGAATAGGTTTCGAGCTTTTTTGAATATGTTTAAACTAATTTAGAATTAGATCGAGCGTATTTGAAAGGGATCGAGCTTTTTGAAAATGGATCGAGCCTTTTATAAAAGGGATCGAGCTTTTTTTAAAAAGGATCGAGCTTTTTTAAAAAGGGATCGAGCTTTTTTAAAAAGGGATCGAGCTTTTTTAAAAAGGTATCGAGCCTTTTTGAAAGGGATCGAGCTTTTTTGAAAAGGAATCGAGCTTTTTTGAATATGTTTTAAGCTTTTTTGAATAGGTTCGAGCTGTTTTTGAATTGGATCGAGCCTATTTGAAAGGGATCGAGCTTTTTTGAACAGGGGTCGAGACTTTTTTAAGAGGGATCGAGCTTTTTTAAAAAGTGGTGGAGGTTATTTTGAAAGGGATCGAGCTTTTTTTAAAGGGATCGAGCCTTTTTGATAAGGAATCGAGCTTTTTTGAAAAGGGATCGAGCTTTTTTGAAAAGGGATCGAGTTTTTTTGAAAAGGGATCGAGCTTTTTTGAAAGGGATCGAGCCTTTTGAAAAGGGATCGAGTTTTTTAGAATATGTTTCGAGCTGTTTTTGAGTTGGATCGAGCCTATTTGAAAGGGATCGAGCCTTTTTGAAAGGGATCGAGCCTTTTTGATAAGGAATCGAGCTTTTTTTAAAAGGGATCGAGCCTTTTTGAAAGGGATCAAGCCTTTTTGAAAAGGAATCGAGCTTTTTTGAATATGTTTCGAGCTGTTTTTGAATTGGATCGAGCCTATTTGAAAGGGATCGAGCTTTTTTGAAAAGGGATCGAGAATTTATTAAGAGGGATCGAGCTTTTTGTAAAGCAATCGAGCTCTTTTGAAAGGGATCGAGCTTTTTTGAAAAGGAATCGAGACTTTTTGTAAAGCAATCGAGCTGTTTTGAAAGGGATCGGGCTTTTTAAAAAAAATATGTCTAATGATGTTGTATTTCTGTTACATTGCATATGAGAATTAGGTTGAGGGATTCACTTAAAACTCAAGAAGAATACTGGTACGAGGGCAAACTGACAAGACACAACCATTTGGATGCCCTCGCCCATATGGACGACGCGCTGAACCGAGTTGTTGGATATGATCCGAAAGAGTGATGAGGATCGTCAGCAGCAACACTGATTGTTACTTGATATGATCCGGGGGCTTCAAGGTTCGACCTTAAGTACACACCGGGATGGCCCCCCACCTCCTGATCAATTATTTAGTCCCGGAGGGTCGACTGATAGGTTTACAAGGGGGACAGACACCCAGACTCAGAGGTCCCCCCCCCCCCCACATCCATCACATCGATCCCCCCACCTCCTACCATATCGATTCAACCACCGCGGTTCCCTCCCCCACCCAGCACGTCTGTGGCGTCAGAGAGGTCCCCTCCCCAACCCAACACTTCTGTGGAGTAGGAGCGGTTCCCTCCCCCACCCAGCACGACGGTGGCTTCGGAACGGTCCCCTCCCCCACCTAGCACGTCAGTACCGTCGGAGCCGTCCCCTCCCCCACCCAGCACGTCCGTGGTGTCGGAGCCATCCCCTCCCCCACCCAGCACGTCTGTGGCGTCGGAGCGGTCCCCTCCCCCGGTGAAGCGTTTAGGTAAGTGCAGATGGCAGTTGGTGAGCCCTTACACAGATCCATGCCGTCCAAAGAGGTTAAAGACACGGCCTGAGTCTGTGGAACACATTTTTGATCCCTACGGACTAGTGGACGGTGACCACCTAGCAGTATACAAGGCCTTCAAGTGGAACATCAACGGGGAACAGTGAGTATAACTTTTTGTAATACAAATGGATGTACATTTCTTGTTTATTCTAATTTATGTATAGCTAAGGTAATTCAATCATTACACAGACGTGATGTGGACGTGCTGTCACCAGTTACCGCAGGATGGTTCGTGCGTATGCAGTCCAACTTCATGGACTTGGCGGACACGGTACGTACTTATTATATTTCATATTAACTTTTGTGTAAGCATTGTTGAATTGTTAACAAGTACGGTGGTTTTATTGTTGTCAGCATATGGATGCATACCTAAATATTCTACGCAAGCGTCAGCGAGGATTCCACAATATGTACAACCAGAGGATCAACGTGTTGGATACACAATTTTATGTAAGTAGTTATAACATTTGGGAATCACATCGGATTTTATGCTTCTATATTAATAATACGCTCTTGTCAATGCTTGTACAGACACTTATGTTGTACATGTGGGAGCAGATGATGCCTCGTGATTCCCACGGTGCTGTGAGCACGGCAAGGTGGAATATGTTACAGTCCCGATGGTTGGAAGAGTACCTTCTCACGGTCCGTGGAGCAACCACGAGTGGAAACCGCCCATGGCACGAGGTTGACCAGGTAAGTGTTACATGATTGAGATGATTTATAAAAAAATTGTAAGTATATCCTCAGCTAACACAGCATGCAAACAATTATAGGTGCTGATTTCGTGCAGCATTGGGGCCCAACATTGGCTGGTAGTGAGCTTCGACCTTAGTCGCGGGAAGATTGATATTTATGACCCCTGGAGACAGGAAGTCCCGTATCAGATCAGGCACCAGCAGGTCCAGTCATTACGGTGGTTTTTACCCTCCATGTTGAGTGACGCAGGGTTCCACACAGCACAGCGTCCTGGACGTCGGGCGTTCACTCGGGAAAATAAGCCCTTCTCGGTCAGTCTGGTGCATCCTTCTATAGTCCCCCAACAAAAGAAATCGTAAGACATTCTATTTCATTCACATGTTTACATATTCTTTATGAACGATTTCTAATGGTGTTTTATGTCCCGAATTGTAGAGGTAACTGTGGTCCCCATACTTTGAGAATTATAGAGTACATAGTGGCGAACCGAAGGCCTTTTGATTGGTAGGAGGACGACATGGGGATGATTCGGGGAAAAAATGGCTGTGGAGATTTTTGTTAACTCCAAGCCCGCCAAGTGACTTTTTGTATATTACCATTGTAGTTGTACACAGACATGTCATTAATTCATGAACATTAATTCGTTCATTATTCATTCATTAATATTATTTCATTTATTAATATTAATTCATTCAATAATAAGTAATTATTGCAATTCAAAAATATTACAATATGATACACTTCCAAAAGTTTTCAATGTGATCAAAAAATTGTCATTCATTCCCTATTAGAGTCAATGTTAAGGCACGTTTGTTTGTTGTGTCCAATTGAATGGCAGATGCTACACTTGCGGCTGTATTCATCGGGAACAACTCTTCTTGTACCTTTATTAATCATCGGTGGATTAGAACATCTCCTACAATTATGCCCTGGTTGTTCACATCTTCTACAGGATTGTGTAGTTGTCCTCTCCGAAGACGAGACATGGCGACCCGCCCTCGGGCGTTCTGCTTGTCTCCTGGAGTTTGGATTCAAAATCACCCTCTGAGCAATGTCAGATGGCACAACCCAAGTGGAAGCATGGCCCACCGGTATAATAGGAACCGAGTACGCGTTAATAAGTGTCTGTGTCTTGTAGTAGTCCGCACACAAAGTTGTGAAGTCCAAGTTTCGCTCCCTGTAAAAAAAATTGAAAACGATCAGCTTCACCAAGAATATGATCAGTAGGTTTTCAAAGTTGTGAAGTCCAAGTTACAGTAATCTACCGTGCCGCTGCAAGGGCGTGAGAACATGAAAAATGATCCATTTGAAATTTGTTACAAGTACAAGTCTTCCGAGCTAAGTCTACAGTCCAGTGTTTTCCAGACCGTCTCACCAAAAAAATATTCCAGTCAACTGGATTAACGGTCAAATAACCACACTTCTCCACACGTTTTAAGAGCACAAGATATGCTGCGTTAGTCAACTGATGACGCATGGTTTGTGCAGCTCTATAGCGATCATGAAACTACCGTTGCAACATATTCCTAATGAACTCAGCCAGAGTCAACATAGGCAGTTGATGTGCAAATTTAAGGCATGAGTTTATGCATTCTGCAGCATTAGTCATCATCAACCTATACCTTCTTTCCGGGCAGTGTACACGGGACCACTTGTGTGGACCGGCATCAATGACATAATCATATGCATTCTGGTGCAAGTTTCTTAACTCTTCAATATGCTGGTTATATTCAAACTCGGTGTATGCGCGTGCTGTTTTGTCCATTATTACGGCAACATCATTCCTATGAAATCGCTTTTTGACATTTTCAGCAAAGTGCCAACAACATATGGTATGGGTGGCATAAGGGAACACTTTAGAAATCCCTGTTTCAATGCTTGCATGCCTATCAGAAATGAAAACTAGCTCATCAATATGACCTAGGGCACCCTTCAAGCAATCCAAAAACCATTCCAATGAAAGATTGGTTTTTGAGTCGCCGTACCCAAAAGCAATTGGATACACCTATTCGTTCCCATCTTGTGTTGTTGCAACAAACATTGTACCCCGGAATCGTCCCTTCAAATGGGTACCATCAACGGCAATGACTGGACGCATACACGTTCGGAATCCTCTAAGTGAGGCACCAATCGACATGAAGAAGTATAGAAATGTATCATCTTCGTTGCACTGTAAGTCAGTGATTGTGCCGGGATTTTGTTGTTCCAAAACGTAACCAAATGATGGAAGCAGTTGGAAGGTTTCCTCATGTGTTCCATATGTCAGTGACAACGCATAATCGAGGGCGGCGTGTGCCTTACTGTACATGATTTGAATTCCATACATTGATTTTATGTCGGCGATTATGTCCTTCGGACGCATTAGTCGACCATCTTGTTGTTGAAGTCTAGGTGCAATAACTTCTCCAATTGTGACTGCACTAGCTTATCGGTGCCGGCGGTGAATTTCCTCTAATGGACAAGTGTGTTCGTTGACAAAACTTCTTACTTGAAAGTATGTGCCTTCATCTCTCCTCACCGCTCTTAACTTCCACGTACAATTTTCCATCTAACAAACTAGATGTAATGTTGTCTTATTGGACATTTTTACCTTCCACTCGAAGTTCTGCCGCATTGCAAAATGGCCTACTAGTCTCTTCAAATCCTTTTTCGTTGTAAAAAACTGGCCTTTATATATCATGCTTCAAGGTTCATCTTCAAACAAGTTCCTGTTTCCACCAATACCAAACGAGTATGATTCTGCTCCTGGAATAACCCATGTTCTTGCATTATTTGAATCATATGCAGTTCTATTAGCCCTCCCCTCGGAGGTCCCAACTATATCTGGTGCACCGGAACTAAATCTGTGTACATGTCTTACACGTCTTTCCGTTTCGACAGGTTCTGCATCTTCCTGATTGTCCTCTACATTTTCTACAGAATTTAAATTGCCCTCATTATCCACCTCATAATTCACCCCAACATTCAGTGCTGTATTCTTCTCATTGTTGATGTCATTGTAGATCTCATTGTATTGGTGGTTGTACTCTCTACCATTCATCTCAATATGACAACCAAATACATCGTCGAATTGAGGTTCCGGTCTATTATCATGGGTGACTACTTCCGGTGGGACAACACATATGTTTTCCCGACCATCAATCCCACTTCTTTCTGTGAACAACTGGTTGCTTCCGCCTGACGATCGAAATTGTTGGGTGTTATCAGGATAAGGGATATCTTCACCAATGACACCTCCCACTGGCCTTTCGATTAGACTAACACATACTTGAGGGATCACCCTATCTTCCCCTAGCATAAACTGAACATCGTCATTGTTTCTTATAAATGTACGACATGTAGTCCCAGGAACAATCGATAGAGACTGTAGCTCAACACTGTATTTGTTCTCATCAAACTTCACAATGGTTTGCACGATCGACACCAGATCGTCGTAACTCAAATTCTTTGACACATACAAACCTTGGTTATCGGAACCTAAATACCTCTGATTTCCGTCTGGTAATTGCTCCCATCGACCGTTGTAAGGTATGAATATTCTCACCCTATCCATTGTCCTGTCAAAACCAACATCAAAAAACATTAATAAGGAAAAAAATATTTCATATTAAATTTACAATTATAAAGGATTAAACAAAAAACAAAAGTGTAAGATATGAAGCTTTTTTAAAAAACGGATCGAGATTTTTTGTACATGATCGAACCGTTTTTGTACATGACCGAGCTATTTCTAACGGGATCGAGTTTTTTTTGTTCAAGACCGAGCTCTTTTTCTACATAATCGAGCTTTTTAATATATGGCTCGAGCATTTTTTATATGCCTCGAGCCTATTTGAAATGGATCGAGCTCTTTTTTGAGGAATCGAGCTTTTTTGTGAGAGATTGTGCTTTTTTTGTGCGGTATCGAGCCTTTTTTCAAAAGGGGTCGAGTTATTTGTGTGCGGGATCGAGCTATTTGTGTGAGGGATCGAGCTTTTTTTGGCAGTGATCGAGCTTTTTTGTTGAAGGATCGAGCCTTTTTTGACAAGGATCGAGCCTTTTTTGACAATGATCGAGCCTTTTCTTTTTGCGTATCCAGTATCTATTTTTGGAATCGAGCTTTTTTACAATTTGTTCGAGACTTAGTTTCACATTTCCGAGCTTTTTTACAAATGTTTCGACCTATTTTTAAAACATTTTCACCTTGTGTGCCCAAGATTATAAACTTGTTTGCACCACTACAACTCAACTCGTCCAAATATATATACAAAAAAATATGCATACATGTTCATTCATTCTTTGTAAAAAGTTTACAACTCCAAGAAATCAACATAAAAAAATTCA
Source organism: Dipteronia dyeriana (assembly GCA_032871835.1). Taxonomy (NCBI): domain Eukaryota; kingdom Viridiplantae; phylum Streptophyta; class Magnoliopsida; order Sapindales; family Sapindaceae; genus Dipteronia; species Dipteronia dyeriana. The sequence continues at coordinate 85,658,742 of CM065297.1, forward strand.
GACAACATGTTCATAAATGTTCATACAGTGTTATACCACACAGAAATACAATAAAAAATGGAAATGAAGATCAGAAATATTATTTTACCTTCTTGTGCAAAATATGGAATATGTGCAATATCTGGAATACAATAAATCTGGAATGGAGCTCGTTTTGTGAAGAAAAAATGGAGTAGGTGATTGATTTTCAGACAACTTTATTAGACGACAACCTTTAAAGAATAAAATATCGATTATTTAAGGGCAATTTTGGTAGCTCACCATAATAGGTGCCTTTTAAACTTAACTTATTATAAAGGTGACATCACTGCAATTGACCAATAAGAAGGTGACATTCCTCACCATTTCCACTTTTACAAGATGTGTTGTGTATGTAGAAATAGATATCCGAACTACTTGTATAATATTTGATCTCGTTAGATCCTGTCAGTACCCAATTATAATTATAGGTTTTGTACTGCAGCAGAATCTAGTAGAAATTGCTAAAAATGGTCACAACTATTACATGGAAAATTCATTTTTAATCACATATGAAAATTTATTTGTTAATAGTCATTTTTTGAAAAATTACTTGAATGCCCTCATATAAAAATCATTCCCAAACACTTTCTCTCTCTTTTCTTTTTTTTTTCTTTCTCCTTTCCTCTCTCTCCCCGATCTCTCTCTCACGTCGGTGGTGTGCCGACGAACAGTCTCCCGCTCCCTTGCGAAGGTCGGTGAACCGTCGCCGGCCTCCTTTCTCTCTCACCGAACATCTCTTTTTCTCTCCCCGCACCTCTCTCTCTTCTTTCTCTCTCTCTCTCTTTCACTCACCTCTCTTTCTCTCTCCTCTCCTTTCTCTCTCACACGACGTCGACGGCTTGTCAGAGTGTCGATGTGCCATCGTCTGGGCTTCACGACCGTCCAGCAACGTCGTCGAGCTCCCCTTCCGTCGGTGATGAGATCTGTAGAAAAAAAGGGAAGAAAATCAAATACCTAGAAACCTAGAACATTTCAAGTTTCAACATTTCAATTTAGTCAAGATTTCAAGTTTCAACATTTCAATTTAGGTAAGATTTAAAGTTTCAAATTTTGAAAACAAAAAACTTGAAAACCTAGAACATTTCAAATTTCAACATTTCAATTTAGTCAAGATTTCAAGTTTCAACATTTCAATGTAGGCAAGATTTCAAGTTTTAAAATTTCATGGTTTTAGACAAGATTTCAAGTTTCAAGGTTTTAGTCATGATTTCAAGTTTCAAGGTTTTAGTCATGATTTCAAGTTTGCCTTCACTTCTTTTAAAAAAAAATTCATAGGTATTTTTATAATTTATAGACATACAATGAATTTTTTTTTTAAAAAAAAACCTATTAACGATTAAAATTTCAAAAGTGATTATTAACGAAAGTTTAATGTTTCTCATGGCTATTTTTGTTTTCTCTCCGGAATCTATTACAAGATTATCGACTTTAAATCTTCTTATGACCAACTAAATGAAAAATGGTCAAAAAAGAAAAGGACACTCTTACACAAAACTGGACCAATTCTTTGCTTTATAAGGAGGTAAAATGAATCAAAAGCGAAGCATGCCTACTTATGTATTTTACTTTCCCAAAAAGCTCATGGAAGCTACCATAAAGTTACCCAAATTGGAACGGAAAACATGGACATTTTGGTCATTTAGAGCCAGTTCAAACTTCGAACAAAAACATGACCCAATTACCAGTTATAAAGTAACAGCTTAGAAGTTGCTTCCCCAACCTTCAAAACCAAACAAAACATTCTTTCATGTTGGAAAATCAAGTGCTAAAACCGTAAAAGTTGCAAAAAAAAAATAACAAAATAACATAAACAAAAGCAAATCCAATAAAGAAAAGAAAACCCACAACCCCATCATTCCTTACAGCTCATTTGAACCCAAGAACCGCCTCCTCTCTCTCTCCTAGACATGAACTCAATGCTACAAGTTTTCAATTATTCCACTCTTTAGTTTACTTGCTCTCATCAGCAGTAAAACCAGTCTCCAATGGCTAAGCCTAAGCGTGTGTACCAAGTTTGGAAGGGGAAAAATGTATGATTTCTATAACTTTTGGTTTTGATGTGGTTAATGGCTTTTTTTTTTTTTGCATTTGGATTTGTTTAACTTTTGCTGGACTTTGGTGGGTTCTTGTTAGTGTGGTGAACATGATATGGGTTTATTTTGATGTTCAATCGTTTGCCATTTTTTGGTATAGTTGTTTTTCGTTCTGGCTTTTTGCTTATTTATGTGATGACTTGTAGTTGTTTGGTTTCTACTATTGTTACAAAAAATTACTTACTGCTTATATTTGATGATGTTTTGTTCTTATGTGAATTTGAAAAATGTTCTGTTGGGTGTGATGTTTGAAGCTATTATTGTTTGAACAGCTGGTTTGATGTTTGCTTTTGGAATTGCTTTTATAATGTTATAATTTTGTGGGTTTTTGTGATGATTGTGAATTTTGATCTTTATGCTTTTAATGGTAAACTGTTTTATTGAATTCTTTTAGTCAAATTTTGAGGTTTTGAACTTGTTTGTTTGTGCTTGGAAAAACATACTGTTATTGCTCTAATCTCATTAATAAGATCAGTTATCTTTTCTTAAACATTTTATGTATTTAGTGAGGAAATGCAACTTTGCAAGTATTCAATCAAATCTATGTAAAACAAAAATCGTAACATTTAATTACTAGAATGAATGAAGTGAACTCTATGGAAAGTTTCACAGATTATATTTGGCATTCAACCATCTAATTGCCATGTGATGAAGATCAGGAACGTTTGTGTGCGCATCAGCTCATGTATGTGCAAATTCAATGCTATATTGAATGTAAATATTGTATCGTAATTTAACATTCAGCTATGCTCTTTTTATAAGAAAAAACTTATCTTTTTTTTGTCTCCGGTTTATTGATTTTTCAATATTAGCTTTTTTCCGGTTAACATGAACTTGAATAAATTTCTTTTTACACAGATATTCATCTGCAATGGGAGGCTTGTATTTGGTCCTGATGCTAAATCACTGGTTGTCACCTTATTGCTTATTATCGTTCCCGTGATTGTCTTTTGTACACATGTTGCAAGGAACCTCCTACATGAAATTTCAGAATATAATGCTGGCTATGCAATTCTGCTAGTGGCAATTTTGCTCACAGTCTTTGTTAGTTCTTCTACGCCCTCTAGTGTAGTTTGTGGTGTTTCATTAAATATTGTTTTAATATTGACATTTTTGATGTGTTTGAGAAAATAGTTGTTTAAAAATATTCATCATTTCATATACTTCTATGTGTGCACTCATCACAAAACCTGTTGTAATCTTTAGTTGGTCATGACAGGTATTGGTGCTGCTCTTTCTTACGTCAGCGCAAGACCCGGGCTTTATTCCTCGCAATTTAGATCCACCTGAGGAAGAGTTTATTTATGATTCTCCAGCTTCTATTGAGGCTGGTGGAACACCAACACCAGCCCCTCGAATTCCCCGCTCAAAAGACGTCCATTTCAGTGGTAGGATTGTGAAGGTGAAGTATTGTGATACATGCAAGTTCTATCGTCCACCCCGTTGCTCACATTGTTCTGTATGTGACAATTGTGTGGAACGATTTGATCATCATTGCCCTTGGGTTGGCCAGTGCATCGGACTGGTACGTGCTCTGGGATTTCAAAATTCTTTCTCTAGTATCTCTCCTAGTAGACTGGTTTTGTAACCAATTGACCATGCTTTTGGATCAAGTATAGACAAGCCCAATAAATTGAAATACTTGGTACTTTCATTTTGTATAATTTCAGGTCCAATTTATGATGATAAACAGTAATGCCTGTTAGTTATTCACATTTCCAGTTGACAGAATCTCTTTGCAGAGATTTTGAAAGGGTATGATCTGGCAAAAACGATTGTCATTTCAACTTTGTATTACCCATTTTATGCATCAGGCAGGCAGGTGATAGAGGGATATGTGGGGGGTTTTCTAATTTGAACTGAATCACTAATGATTTAAAACAAATTGAGAAATCGAAAAAGCAGATTTCTTACTTTTTTCAAAATTTCTTTAAGTGTTAGTGGGGTCTGCTTAATTGGGATTGCTACATATTCACATAAAAAAGACATGTAAATATATAGAATTAATCCAAAACTGGTGCCAGCGATAATTTTTTCTTCTACTTTTATTTTTCGTTTTTCGCTTTATGATTTGTATACATGTGCAGCGTAACTACAGATACTTCTTTCTGTTCATTTCTTCCTCGGTGCTTCTCTGCTGTTTCGTCTTTGCAATATCAGCTTTGTACATAAAATTTCTCACAGATGATTGCGGAAGTGTCTGGAAAGCAATCAAAGCATCACCTGTATCAGTAATACTAATGGCCTACTGCTTCATCTTCCTCTGGTTCGTTGGAGGTCTCACCTTTTTTCATTTATATCTCATAGGCACAAACCAGGTCAGTTCCCTTCTCTTGTCTGGACAGTATGCTTCACTTTGTTATAAAAATTGTTCTGATTCAGTCATGTTTTCCTTTAGACAACATATGAGAATTTCCGCAATAGAAGAGAAGACTCGATTCGTGTCTATGACCGAGGTTTATTGAACAATTTTCTTGAAGTATTCTGCACCAAAGTAAAGCCTTCGATCAATTTCCATGCTCACGTACAAGAAAATGAACTTAGGCCTGGCACCGGCCTGACCCCAGTAGGCGAGGTGGATTGTTTGGGCGGGGACCGACGAGCTAAAATAGAGGATGACCGTGAGATCGGTGGTGATCTCCTCAAGATATCCCAGCGCTGTGATGTTGAAGAGGCTTAGGACATGCTGTGTTGAGGGACATTGTGGCGCTGTATCACTATATTCGTCGAAGTTGAATCTGAAATCGGATTGGCAACCTTTGGCTGCAGACACCTCAACGAAACCATGAGTTTTCGGTTGAAGCAGGAGCTTAGAAAAAACCCCAGTTATTCTTTTCAAATAATCCGGAGACATCGATACACAGAGAATACCTACAGATACTACACCATTACAGTGATGTTAATTTCAGTTACCTGTTTATAATGAACACCTATTCACTTGCATGTTTTTTGTTAATATTATGTTAGAAATGAATGTGCTTTTATGTTTCCTTTTATCACAACTATGTACTCTATTAAAATGTTGTAACAGGTTCTCGGTTCATGAAATGAAGTTGGTGCAATTCTTTTTGTGGTAATTATCACATCTTAATTTTATGGTATCATTTTTTCAAAAAAAAAAAAAATTATGGCATCATTAAATACTTGTTAATGCTGTTGAGGGCAGTAATATGCACAAGAAATTGAGATGGCGTTAGAGAGTTATAGCCTTTGGATCAAGGACGTAACACGATTAAATATTAGGATAGGTTAAAATATATTTTTTTTACTGAACTTTAACGATATGAGAAAATTTTATTAAATAAAAATAAAAATACCTCTATTAAAAAAAAACATAACAATGTTTAGCTCATAAAATGTATATTCTAAATAAATACATTAACAAAATTAATAACAATTGTCAAAACAATTTATAAAATAATAAAAAAACAAATATAGTCAACTCTCTTTCAATGTAGTTAGTGGTGTAAATATGGAGCGAGCCTGGATGGGCCGGTCCGCTTGGCCTGCCAAGGAAGGTAGGCCGTGCTTAGCACGGCCTGCCTAGGGGCGTACCGTGCCAGACACAGGCCACATTCATGGACCGTGTCGGGCCTTAGATCAAGGCACGCCGGCATGCCCAATCGTCAGTACGGCGAGCTGGCACGACATGCCCACTTTAAAAAATACACTTTATTTATAAAAATAAAATGTTTTAAAAATAAATGATATTATAGAGTATTGAACCATGGTTCATAATCTTTGTTTAGATAAGTAAGTTTCATTTGTCTTTCCCTATTTTTTATATTGGTTAGACATCCCTTCAATACTCTTATTTATCCGATGTGGAATGTAAGATTGAATACAACTATGGTTATAAGCAATTGTTATGATTAAGATTATAGAAGAATAATATGTGAATGATATTTAATGATATATATATATATATATCATTTTTGTTCATAGATGGAAAAGATAGAAATTATTGCATAATAATATAATATCAATAGATGGCTTATTTGATTTTTTTTTAACACAACCATTATTTAATTTTAATAGACCTCCCAACTCTGACCATGTTTTCCATATTTAGAGAAAAAAATAGATTCAAAAGAATATCATTATATTATATACTTATATCAATGAATGGAAATGGAAATTCAATCTCACATCTCACATCGGATAAATAAAATGAATGAATAGAGTTATAACCTATATAAAAATGAGGAAAAAGTAAGGGAAAACATATTTACTTGGACAAGGGTTATGGGTCACATCTCAATACCCTATGATGTTCATACTCTATGATATTATTAACAAATTTAATATTTAAAAAAATGGGTTGATCCGTTTGGCATGCCTAGCCTACACGTAAGTCGGTACAGCATGACCCACCAGGGCCGTGCCCACTTGTTGTGTCTGGCCTGTCGTGCCAGGCATGGCCCGTTTTGGAAAAGGGGCTCGACAGGCCGTGCCAAAATAGGTTAGGCCGGCACACTTTTACACCTTTAAATGTAGTAAGACAAATCATGAAATTGGTTAAAAATTCATTTTGCATCTTATTTTGAAGTGATGTCTTGACATGCTTTAGTGATGAAAAAAAAAATCTAATTTATGTGATGGAACTTTATTGTCACATAAGAAAATAATTATACACTTTGGGGTCGTTTGTTTTTTTTGTCTGAAAACTGAACGGTCCTGAATTTTTCTAAATAATGAATAGAGATTGAAATCTGAACTTGGATGACATATTTTTTTTTTCCTCACATCTGAATGTATTGTCAACATGTTTATTTTTTAAAAGTAAAATTATCTGAAAATAAATAATTTTAAATTTATATCCATATTAAACAATTATACATATAAATCAAAAAGCAAAAGAATAATTAAAAAAATTAACTTAGCAAACATGTATCTAAATTTCAACCAAAACAATAACAAAAAATTCATCAAACAATATTGTTTGTTTAATAGTTTGTAAATTTAAAATTAGATTAACTAATAATTTGATTGCTCTTAAAATTTTAAAAAATAAAAACTATAGTAATCCTAAAATTTCAATACGAAATAAAAAATTTCAATTCATAATATTCTAAAAACATACATAATTAGAAGATTAATTGTTGAAACTGATGAAATGATTGAACAAAATTTAAGTAAATTTAGAGAAGGTTGGAGAGAGAATTATTAATAAAGAATAAATAAATAAATAAATCTTATCCTGAGTTGGAATCAATGTTTAAATGATTGATATTGATAAAAAGATTTAACCATAGTACAGTGTTAATACTGCAGTTATTTGTACACGCCTCCTGTTTAGATTAGTAAACAATATTAATATTTAATTTATATTTTTTACTACTATTAAAGTTTTGTAAGAAGGGCTAAGGTTAGTCATGACCGCGGTTCGGTTTCGGTTTTGAAACTGTCGGTTTCAGACCAATTTTTTTTTTTAGGTTTGACCGGCAGAATATATATATATATATATATATATATATATATATATATATATATATTATCTTCTCACTCTTTCATCGCCCAGATCTCTCTGATCTCTCTCCCTCTTTCTATTTCTTTCCATCACTCCAAACGACAACATCCATCGATCCCTCCATCACCGGTGATCTCTTCTTCAATCTCTCTCTTCAAAGGTCGATCTCTTCTTATTCTCTTTGATCTCTCTCTCCCTCTCTCTCTCTCTTCAATCTATTCTACTTCCCTTTGATTTATGATTTATGATTTGTGATTTGTGTGATGATTTATGATTTGGGAGTTTTATTTTTCTTCTTCTCTTTGCCGGTTTTGATTTGTGATTTATGTGATAAAGGCTTGAAGGGGATAATCATGATTGATGGAAGATCTAGGTAATTGGGTGTGATAGGGAGAGTTTGGTTAAAAAGATGGCAGATCTAGGTAATTGGGTTTGTGAGAAGTGAATCACTGTCAATTGTGTGTTTTTTTTAAGAAATGAACCGCCCGAACCGTTAGAACTAGACCTGAGCAGGTTGAACCGGAATTGAAACTGGAACCCCCTCCATGTGATTCCGGTTCCGGTCTGTTGCACTTGGAACTGGAACCAACTGTTCGAAATCAAACCGGAACCGTGGTCATGACTAGCTAAGGTGAGCTTACTATAGAGCAGGGGCGGACCCACGTGGAGACCATGTAGGTCTTGTTCCCTACATTAATTTTTTTAAAAAAAATTGATTTTGTATATACTGTGTGTGTGTGTGTTAAAGGGATTTTTTGATAGCTTGACAAGTTAGTATGATCACCTGAAAACACGGTGATTAGATATGTCACGTCACAAGAGTCATTTTTGTATATACTTTGTGTGAGTGTGTGTGTGTGTGTGTGTGTGTGTGTGTGTGTGTGTGTGTGTGTGTGTGTGAGTGTGTATGTGTGTGTATGCGCGCGCGTTAAAGGGATTTTTTGATAGCTTGACAAGTTAGCATGATCACCTGAAAACACGGTGATTAGATATGTCACGTCACAAGAGTCACGGAAGATCAACCCATGACAATTAATAGATAATCTCAGAGCCTAGTCGGGATTACCTAAGATGCTATAAAAACCTGACCGATCGGGCACAAATAACCTGGTCGGGGAAACTAATCGATCGAGTAAAGACAACTTGATCGGGTAAAGGCCATCTGATCGGGACATAAAAGGTCTGGTCGAGATTAAATGATTGCTCAATTAAACAACTCGTGGGAAACATTAAAAGCAACTACGACTCAAATACGAAGAAGAATGATCTTACTTAAATAAGGAATCTAGAATCATACTCCAATAAGAAATTATCCATATTTCCTCTCTAGTGTCAAAGAATTCTACTCAGGAAAGAATTCTATTCGGGAAAGAATTCAAAGCTACAAGAAGGATAAACTCCAAACAGGAAACGAGTCCAAATCAAGCATAACTCTGCTCTTCTAGAAGACTACACACCGATCAGGAAATAAATCCTAAATGGACTATTCAACTAGAATCCTATGAAGATTCTAATTTAATACACAAGATCTCCGAAACAGGAAAGAAGGCAAAAAGACTTCAACAAGTAACCAATCATAATTAAACACCATCACCTTTCCTTATTTGTATAACAAGGATTAGGGTTCTATGCACATATAAATAGACTCACAATCTTATTGTAAAATATACGAAAAAAAGATACACAAATAGACAGAGAAAAACATAGGAAGAGAGATACAATAAAAAAAAGGAACAGTGGGTGTAATCATTCTATTCATAGTGAACTTCTTCTCTTCGCCGGCAACCGTGGATGTTTTCCCGTATTAGAGTTTTACCACGTAAACCTGTGTTTGCATGCTTTATTTTTTTCTATCTTTCTCATAACATCGTTGTCAATTTACATAAACTTATTAGACGTGTGATCAATCCTACGTGATTCAAAAATCATCGTCAACAACCGGTGCTAGAAGAAGAGGCAACCTCCGAACCTAAGTTCTTAAAATAATAATAAAAAAAAAAAGAATTCGTGAAACAGCAACATGGAAAACAATAGATATGGAAGCCAATTTCCAAATGATGCTGGTACCCTACGTGTTGGTAACAACTCTGACCCAATAAACATCAACACTGTTAGAGGAAGTTTGCCCTCAGTGACTCCAACCTCAGTTGGTCAGGTTGTGATAGCCTCTACAAACGCTCCCACAAGAATTTCTCCAGATGCATTCCAGCATGTCCAAGAGTCCCTACGGAGAGTCGTTGAAGACGTCACTAGATAGGGAATCAATATAACAACTGCTAACCTGATCTCGCCATATCAATTGTCTACACATGTGGTGGCCCCCCAAGGTGCGTTCTAGGATAGTGGACGTGACCCCAGGCTTATCCCGTAAAACTAGTAGAGAAAGGGTGGATCACTGTAGAAAGGGGGAACAATCCCAAAATAAAAAGATGAAAGAATCAGCAGATGGGGTTTGCGAGACCGATATCAAGCAGACTTTGAGCCAGAAAAGATCTGCAAATATGTTCATAGGCGGGATCGATCTAGCTCATCAAATGACAGCAGCCAACCATCCTGTAGAACACGCCGAAGGGGCAAGTCCTCATTAAGATTCCAACAAGAGCCCATCGACCATCAGCGATCGGGAATGGATAACGAGCTAGAAGATAAGCAAGATATCCTGATACAGAAATTAACCCAGAAGGTAGAAGCATTAGAACATAGCCAGAGGCTGAAAGATTTACTGAACGATGATTCTGAAAGATCTTTCGTGAACAGTACTCTCAAAACCCAATTCCCGAAAAGATTCAGAATGCCACAAGCTGAGCAATTTAAAGCAAACACGGATCCAAAAGAGCATGTGAGACGTTTCTGAAGTGCAATGGCACAATGTGATTATAATGACCAATTGTTATGCTTGATGTTCCCGTAAACGCTCAGGACTTAGGGTCTAGGTGGTTTGGAAGGCTCCCTCAAAGAACAATCAAGAATTTTTGAGAGTTGGCCCAGTCTTTTTCACGACAATTCTTGGGAAATATACAAATGAGGAAATCAATAGCTCACCCTGCCACCCTTAAACAGAGAAAGAACAAATCACTAAAAGATTACCTGAAAAGGTTCTCTCATGAAGTGTCAGGGATCTATAATCCCAATATTGAGGCTGTTGTGGCCGTTTTTGCCAATAACCTACAGAAGGGCCAGTTTTCCTTCAATTTGAGGAGGGAAAGGCCAAATACATATGCCGACCTGATAGATGTGGCAAGCAGTTACACAATGGTGAAGAAAAGGAGTTGGCTCAAAGGGATAGTTATGTACACGGGGATCGCCATGGGGAGAACGCCAAAACAAGTGATGGCTATGTAAAGAACCAGAAGAATGATCACCAGGAGAGTGATGGGAACTAAGATGGTCGTCGAGTCGACAATCGTAGAAACAATTGGAATGACAAAAAGTTCCATGGTCAGTACACCAACTATACTCCCCTCAACAAGAGACAAGAGGAAATCATAGCGATTGTAGAAAACCAGAAGCTAGTCTTTAATATCCTCCAAACAGTCAACCTACTCCTGAAGAGACACGACAAAATACTACAGGTTCCATAAAGAAAGTGATCCCGACACATCAAAGTGCTACCAACTAAGAGACCACATCGAGACACTCATCAGGGAGGGTCACCTCAAAGATTTAATTCTTAAAAGGACAAATGATCAACAGAAGAATCCCCATTGGGACAATCAGCTAATGAGAAATCAGGAAAAGAAAATAAACAAAACCCGAGCCGAGGCAACGGTGAAGGGACTGTCAACACTATCTTTTGAGGACCCTACACAACACAAGCTCATGGATGACAGAACACAGTCTTTAAAAAAAAAAAACCTACTCCTGAGAAAGATAGCTCAGTTGCTTTCAGTTTTTGTTTAAGATATTTTTAGTTTGTTTTTTATTTTTAGTTTTTCTACTTATTGGTATTTTTGATGTTGTTAATTTTCAGATCAATTAATAAATAGCCATGAATGGTGTTTAAATTTTTTATAATCATCTTTGTTATTAAAGATAAACTCGTAGCACTGACATATGCAATGGTAGGCGAAAGTGCTTGATAGGCTGAGAAGTCGGGTGTTAGAGATTCGGCGAGCCTGCCGAACTGACTGGGTGCATATAAATCACTGTCAGCAATCCAGCCACCCCGGGATACCTATTTTACCGGGAAAAAAAAGTCATCGGGGAAAATCTGGTGAGATGCGTTTGGCTGTGTTAGTATTGCACTAACGATTTAGCCAAACCCTTATAAACAGATAAAATCGGGAGACATCTTTGGTGACTTGTTTACATTGAAAAAACATGGAAATGGAGCAAGGTTCCCAGAACACCTCTTGGCTGAAGAATCAAGACGGTTAGGAATGATCCTAAGCAAAAAGCTGAGACACCGAATCAAGACAGTCAGGAATTATTCTGAACAAAGCTGATGCATTGGGTTCAATTCTCATCTCAAGCAAATGCATTTTTTAAAATTCAATTTTATCTTGTATTTTTTTTCCATCTTATTTATTTTGCCATCTTTTCCAATTCTTTTCTCAAATTTTTATTTCTTCTAAAACAAAACAATTCATTTTCTTATTTATATTAAATTATCTATTATTATTTCATATTATTATTATTTCTAATAGTTTTAGTTTGACATACTTAACACATCCAACCAATAAACCATAAAAACCTTAAATTTTACATTATTGGATTAAAATAGTCAATCTATTATTATGATTCGTTTTCTTTTATCTTTAGGATTTTTCTTTATTTTATAATTTTTGTTAACGGGAAATTTTTTTAGGAAGAGAAATCCCTATTAACGCACTCGAGACCACTACCGCCAAAGTGGTGGCCGGGGTCGGTACCGTTGATACCTGACCTGATCTTGTATGAATATGAAGAAGGATGAAATCGTAAGTAGGAGACAAGTCATCCCGCCCGTCAGGCTTCATACTTATGTAGTAAATCTTGGGAGCTCGAGGAGACAAGCCATCCCGGCCGTAGGGCTTCGTGCTTATGAAGTAGATCTGGGGAGCTCGAGGTTCCCTTGCTGGTATGAAGGGGTTGATCCTGGTCCTGGTCCTGGTCCTTGGTCGGGATCAGAGCCCCTCATGGTACCTGGAGCCTGGTTCTGGAGTCCGATTTCTTCCTGTAATTCCCCGACCTAGATAGCAAGTAAGGAGGGAGGGCTTTTCTAGCTCCAGTGTCGGAGAACTCGATTTTTGCCATAGAGATTATGCGGGAGAGCTCATCGACTTCCTTTAAGCTGGTCTGGGTGGTTTCTCCTCATCTTGATGTGCGACTTTGGCGTTTAGATGGGAAGATAAGAGCGCTAGGTCTAGCAAGGTAGAAATCTAGCTCGCACTCATATACGCATGCATTACACAGGACACAAGTGAGAGAAACACAGATCTTTTGTAGAGGGAGGTGGACTGACCAAGGGGGAAAAAGCATCACGAATGATCAGATGCTGAAAAACCCCAAGGCAGTATCCGGAGGAAGGGGGAATACCCTTCCTTATGTATATATCAAAGAATGCTCCGGGGAGTTTACAAGAATGGTGAAGTAATACAACGTAGTCGCTCCGGAGAGCTTACAATGGTGGTCGAATATAGACCGATATCGGTATATTCTAGGTAAAGGTAACACATGATGTCGAGAGATCTTTTTAACGAAGCATGTCTGTCTTCTGTCCTTAATTGTAGACCGATTCTATGCCTTTTACAGGCATATTAATAAATGGTGACTACCTTGGCGTGCAAGTCCAGGATTCTTCAATCTTCCTCCCCTTATTGAGTACGATTTTTCCTTTAATGTAGTTGAACGGATCGTGGCTAATATCTTGGAGCGGATGTGATTGTTTCCTCTTCGGACACTTCCTTCCTTGATAGGCGGGATTTTCTGTTTTAGTTGACCCCAATGAATAGGTTGTGGAGGATATGTTGGAGGAAAAGGTATTTATTTCCTCTTTGGACTCTTTCACCAATGATGGCCATTAAAGAGTTAAATATTCTCTTATTAATGGTGTTGATCATGTCATTAATTGGATTGACTGCCTCCATTAATACGGTTGACCTTATTAATGGTACTTTAAATGTCATGAAATTCAATCCTCTCTTCCTACGTTGCCGAGATGAGAGCTCTAGTTCTACATGTCACTTTGGAAAGGTACTTCATGGAGGTTACCTGAGGTGACATTTGATATTCCTTGAGGGCGGGGTACCCTACGATCCAGCACACTGGCGGGGTCCCCCGGGGACCTCTCGATTGTCACGGAGCTGGATGTTAGTCTTCCCATAGAGCTTGTGCTAACCATTTTAGAGGAGAAATATCCCATTGGGTTCCAACCTTGTAGTTGGGAACTTGGTTTAGCTACGCCGAGCTTTATCATGAGGCTTGACATAATTATGCAGGCTTCCTAACGGGGTAGCGGGCTTTTTCCTTTTATGTTTGGACAGGTCGAGATTATACCTCGACGAGGCAGAAGTGCCTCTGCAAGACAAGTTCGGCACCTTGAAGGTCTCCTAGTGAAAGTAGAGATAGTAGCAAGTTATAGAAGAGTGTCACGAGATACCTTGATGTCGGGGAACCCACGTCCTTTCACGTCGACCTAGCTTCGGGCTTTATCCTGGTATAAGGAGCTTGACGCGGTCTCGTCGGGCTTTATTTGGTAAGCCTGGACACGTGCGAGATGCCCAGATGGTATGAGCGGACTCGCCTTGCTCTTGTAGGATCGCTTGGTAGCTCGACCTCGGGGACCTTGGCACCCCGTCATATAAGCCCGAATTCTGATCCACGTAGCGGCTTTTGAAAACAGGGTTAGTCTTCCTCTCAATCCTACTCTTCGACGGGCTCTCAACGCCCTACAACTAGCTCCTCTCCAGCTGACTCCCGACTTCTGAAGGCATCTGATTGTCTTTCTCGTGCTGTGGAAGGAACATTGCGAGCTAAGCAAGGTTACCAGGGAGCCCAGATCAGAGGAGTTATAGCTTTTTCAAATTGGAAACCTGTTCAGAGATTCACGAGGCCAGTTCTATGAAAAAGCTAAGAACAAGATCAACGTCATCATTCCCGGTGCTTCAAAGAAGAACCCAACCAGGAAGTAGGAGTGGATCTTGGCGGGGGATGATTGAGAAAGTTAAATCTTCATTGGCGGGCACGAGTTCGCGATTCCCACTGCTTTCAATGATAAACCATCGTAAGACTGGGATTCATTGCCTGCTGAGTTTGAAGGTGTACTGAAGGCTATCATTGCTAGGAACTGTTTGAACCTAAAGTTCCCAACTGCAGACCCCTTCGATTCTCGTTGAGTAAATCATTATCTGTGAATTTCTGATGCTACTTCTCGTAAGTAACACTGAGCCATCCTGTTTTGTTTTGTTGACTAGCTCGATTCTGACGACTTCCCTTTTTTTTGATATTTTTTGTTATTACTCTAGTTCCTCGGGAAACCTAGCAAGCCCGCACCTTTCCTCCTCCTGCCAGACTGGCTTGAAGGTCCCCTTTGGCTGCCTCCAAGGAAGAGGGCATACTATTCCCGTCGAGGTCACTCCTGCACCTGCTTCATCTCCTTCCCATGCTTGGTCTAGGATGACCATTATTGCGTCACGGGCTTCTAGAGTGCTAAACAGAGGAAACTCCGCTTCCTAAGCTGTTAATACAACCACCTCTGCCCCCTATGATCCTTCTGCTGTCACCACTACTATCGTTGCTCCTCTGGTTAATTTACTTGGTGTCTCTGCCTCCTCACCGACACTCCTAGCTCTTTGAGTTTTAAAGGGCCTCAAAGCTGACGCTTTAGGGGTTCAACCCGCCTGCCTCCAATATCAGTCAGACTCGATGGGACAAGATGAGGTCTTAGAGCAGTTTACCATGTCTTACCTTAGTGATGGGCTCTCCAGGATGGCTTCAATGCCTATCAACATCTTGCTTACCAAGGGGTCCGCTCTCTTGGCCGAGGTGAATATTTTCTTATTCTTTTGCTTGTGGTTTGTTAGCTCAATCAATGTCTAACTTTGGCTTTGTATCATGTAGACCTTTAAATTCAATATTGCTATGGGCCACCAGGTTGCCTCCCTTCGAGATCGGGCTGCAAAAGCTGAGGCTGAAGCTGAGCAGGCCATGGGGTTGCTGGCACGACTCAAGATCTAGTACAAGATATGACCTCCAGCCAGAGGGGGTTGGAGGTAGAGCTAGCCGAGCTTCACTGTGATCACGAGAGGTTGAAACGATCCCTTGATCAAGAAACCTCTAATCTGAATATCGAGCAAAACAACGGGATTCTTGGAAGGCAGAGGTTAAGATGCTAGATGTTGAGAACCAGGCCTTGCATGTTCAGGTGGCCAAGCTACAAGCGGAAGTGGATGCCTCCTTCAATGACGGGTATTTTTACGCCTCCTTTCAGGTTACAAAAGCTCTACCTCTTTCTTTCGACTTGTCCACCATTACCGGTTAAGACAGAAAGAAGATCATGATTAGGGTTGCGGATATGTCTCGACCCGATGGTGATAGAGTAGAAACTTTTGGCTTGGCCAAAATCGGGAAACAACTGGCTGTGACAGATCTTCCTCCTTCTCCCCCGGTCCTTCCAGTCTCAGGTTCTAGGGAAACCTTAAGTGGGGTTCAGCCTGGGTAGCTAACCAATAGACTGGGAGGAAGCTAAAGACCGCCCTGAAGAACTCTTTAGATTAAAGCTGGAGTTTGAGAAGAGTAGGATGGAGTCAGTGGCTACCCTTTTTGACGCGACCATCCCTCATAAGGTTATGACGGTGGTATACGAGGTCTTGGAAAAGGACTCAGCTGAGCAGCAGGTAAATGAGGAACCCCTAGATAAGAGGGGGGGGGGGGGGGGGGTAACAGATGAGAGCGACCAAGATAAGCAGTCACTTGAAAGAGGAGCGGAGGGCGATGATTATCAAGGAGGAGGAGGGGGATGCTGGAGCTTGATGCAACCCATTATTGACTTGCTTCAATTTCCCGAAAAGGGAGGTGGGCACCCCACTTTATTCATGATCAGTTAGTCAGTCTTTTATTTTCTTTTTATGTAGCCCAGAACCGAGGGTTGGGCTCCCTGTTATTAATGAAAATTCGCTTAGGATTTCTTCCTACTTGCTTTATTTGACTTTGATCATGAACTTCGACTTGGCTGATATCACCTTGCTCCATTTCTGATCTCGACCTGGATATGTCCTTCGAAGTAATCTTGACTTAATCGAATCTGGTAAAGCAAAGACCCTGAATCTAATAAGCATACACATACCGGCTGGGTAGTCATACAATTCCAATTCTCAACGTTTGACAGGAATTTCTATCTTTGGGGAAGAGTCCCTTTGTATTGTATCCCGCATCGTTGACCCCTTATTCAAACTTTAACTTGACGATATGAAATGTTTGCATATTCATGAAAAACCATCGATTAGTAGTAATCAGATTCTTAGTTTTCAAGTGGGCCATGTGTGAAAATAACGTAGATACTCATATTTAGGGATGTATCTTATCATAGTGACCCCAATCCCCCTACACCAAATGCCATTCATGCTTGGACATTCTTAGGGGTTGTAGCCTAACCAAGGCTTTAAGAGGGCTATCTAGCTATTTTCTTATTTTAAGATCCGGATGGCAACTGTGCTCTTACACTCAAATCCCTTTTGAGGGTGGTAGCCCGACCAAGGCATTGGGAGGGCTATCTAGCTATTTTCTGGTCTCGAGATCTAGATGACAACTATGCTTGTACACTCAGACCCTTCTTGGGGGTGGTAGCCCGACCAAGGCATCAGGAGGGCTATCTAGCTATTCCTGGTCTTGAGATATGGATGACAACTATGCTCTTACACTCAGACCTTTCTTGGGGGTGGTAGCCCGATCAAGGCATCATGGGCAGCGGGGGGGTTTCCTCAACTAATCCCTGGTCTCGAGATCTGGATGACAACTATGCTCTTATACTTAGGCTCTTCTTGGCATGAGGTGGTGCTCGATCGAGGCATCAGGGGTAGCGATGGGGTTTTCTTGGCTAATCCCTGATCTTGAGGCGGTTATGTTGAACTTACCCGTGTAGAATGTAGTTGGATATTAATAATTTATAGAGAACAAAATCGAAAATGGAGAAGTAGTAGACTTTATTAATGATCAAAATGGAGTACATTATTGCTGGGAATTTTATTAAAATCTAAATAGAGGTAGTCTGCTCCAAAGGTCTCCTACCAAGAGATAAAACTTCCTTAAGTAATCTGCATTCCAGGTATGATCGACGGGTCGACCATCCATGTCTTCGAGCTTGTATGCCCCGTCCCAGGACCCCATCCGACCTTATTTGGGTATTCAAGGTCACTTTTCTGAGAACTAGATCCCCTTCCTTGAAGTTCCGGGTTCTGACCTTTCTGTTGAAATACCTAGCGATCTTGCTCTGGTAAATCGCCACTTTCTCAGCTACCCGGTCTTGCTTCTCCTCCAGGAGATCTAGATTAGCTCGGAGCTTGGCCTTGTAACTTTCAGGTTCAAACTATTATACCTTGAAAGATGTCAGTTCATGCTCGATGGGAGGGACTGCTTCAACCCCGAAGGCTAGAAAGTAGGGTGTCTCTCCACAAGCTATCCTCTTTGTAGTCCAATATGCCTAGAGAACTTCGGGAAGTTCCTCGGCCCATTTGCTTTTCTTTTGTTGTAATTTCTTATTCAACAGCTTCTTGATGGTCTTGTTGGTGGATTCAACTAGCCTATTTGTTTGATGGTGGGCTACTGAAGCAAACCTGAGGTCGATTTCCAAGCCTTCTCAAAAATCTTTGAATTGGGCATTGTCAAACTGCTTGCCTAGGTCGACTATAATGATGAGAGGGGTCCCGAATCTGCAAACCACGTTAGTTTTGATGAACCTTGTTGTATTTTCCTTCGAGATTTGGGACAGAGGTCCAGCCTCGACCCGTCTTGTAAAGTAATCGATTGCCAGGATAACATGTTTTGCTTGCCCATGAGCAGTGGGAAACGGTCCTATCAGGTCGACCCCCCACATGGCAAAGGGGTAGGGCGAACTGAGAGATGATAGCCGCTCTGATAGGAGATGACTCAAGTTCGAGGTCCTCTGGCATGGTTCGCAAGATTGTACAAAGTTTTTCGCATCCTGGTGAATATTTAGTAAGTAGTACCTCATACGGATCACTTAGTATGCTAAAACTTTCCTGCCTATGTGGTTCCCGCAGTCCCTATAGTGAACCTCTCTCAACACCCATTTGGCATCATCAAGGTGCAAACACCAACGTAGAGAAAGAGACTTGCCTCTCCTGTAGAGGTATCCATTCACCAGACAGTATCGAACAGAGAACCTTTTGATTTTTCAGGCTTGATCGAGCTCCTTGGGAAGCTTTTCTTCCTGGAGATAAGTAACTATTGGATCCATCCAGCAAGACTAATGATCCAAGGGGCAAATTTCCTTGCTTGTTGTTATTCTCGGTTGGGAGATCGCTTAGAGGGGAACTCCCCGTGGTAAGGCTTGGCCACCATTCACAGCTATCTTAGCTAGTACATCTGCTCGATGATTCTGTTGTCGAGGTACCTGCTCGATCTTAAATCCCTTAAATTTATTCTTAAGCAGCTGAGCTAGCTTCAGGTAGCCAACCATGTTATCCCCTTTCGCCTGATAGATCACAGAATAATGATTGACAAAGAGTAATAAGTCACTTATGACCTGTATGTAATCGGCCCCCAGCTCGATAGCTGTCTTCATCCCAGCTGAGAGGGCTTCATACTCCGCCTCATTGTTGGTAGCCTTAAACTCGAATATAAAGTAGTGATAGCATTTGCTCCCCTCTAAGTCCACTAGTATTATGCCAGCTCCTCTTCCAGCTTACCCGGACGCTCCATCTGAGTAAAGGGTCCAAGAAATGCAACCGTCCGACCAATTGTCGAGCTTTGAAATTTTTCTCAGGAGCAAGACTCGTTGCTGTGAAGGTCGCTTGGCTTAAGATTGCTGGGAATTCCGTCACGAAGTCCGCCAAAGTCTGGGCTTTGATTGCGGTTCTGGGTTTGTACTTTAAATCAAATTGAGTAAGCTCCTGGGCCAATAAAACTAACCTTTCGGATACATTCGACCTCTATAAAAATTGGCGGAGAGACTGGTCCGTCACCACTACTACTGAGTAAGCTTGAAAGTATGGACAAAGCTTCCTCGCCGAAGTCACTAGAGCATAAGCCATCTTCTCCAGGAGAGTATAATTTTTCTCTGGCTTGGTTAGAATATGACTCACGTAGTAGATAGATCGTTGGACCCTCTCTCCATTTTTCTTGACAAAAGCTCCATATACTGCAGTCTCTGAAACAGCCAAGTAGATTTGCAACTCCTCATCGGGAGTTGGCTTGACTAGTAATGGAGGGCTCGCCAGGTATCTCTTCAGAGCATGAAAAGCTTGCTCGCTCTTCTGATCCAACTTCATGTTCCTCCCTTGTTTGATAGCTTTGAAGAAAGGGAGGCACTTATCGATGGAGCAGAAAATGAATCTGTTAAGCGTGCTACCTGGCTTGTCAATACTTAAACCTACTTCAGTGATATAAGGGATTCCAGGTCCAAGATAACTTTGATCTTTTCTGGGTTGGCCTCTATGCCTCTCTCATGAACCATGAAGCCTAGAAACTTCCCCGCAGTTACCCCGAAAGCACATTTGAAGAGGTTTAATGGCATCTGTTTTTCCCTTAGGATCAGAAAAGTTCTACGAAGGTCGTCCCTGTGTCCTTCTATGGTTGGTGATTTTGTGATCATGTCATCGATGTACACCTCCATCAACCTCCTAATTTCAAATCTGAACAGTCGGTTAACTAGCCACTGGCATGTAGCCCCCGTATTCTTAAGTCTAAACAGCATCACCTTGTAGCAGTATAGACCCTGATCGGTAATGAAACTGGTCTTATCCTGGTCTGATGGATGCATATTTATTTGGTTGTACCCCGAGAACGCATCTTTAAAGCTCAGGAGCTTATTCCCGGATGTGGAGTTAACCAATTGATCGATCTTTGGTAGAAGAAAACTATCTTTTAAACATGCCCGGTTGAGGTCGGTGTAGTCGATGCACGTACACCACTTTCCATTTACCTTTGTGACCATGACCACATTGGCAATCCATTTAGGGTAGTGTGCCTCTCTGATGAAACCGGCTTTGATCAGCTTATCCACTTCCTCATAGACTGCTGTATTTCTTTCAACGTTAAAGTGGCGTCGCTTCTGCTTAACAAGCTTGAAGGTTGGGTCCACTGCTAATCTATTAGCGGCCAGCGACACTGGAATTCTAGGCATCTTGCCATAACTCTAAGCGAAGATGTCCCTAAATCATTGGAGAAGCCTGATCAAGCCTTCCTTCACTCCCGGCTCGAGGGCAGCTCTTGACAACCTTAAAGGGATCATCCTTCATGATGGGTATCTCTTCCAGCTTGTCACAGGATGCCCGCTGTCCCACTCCCTATTCTGTTCCTCCTCATCCAATGCTAATGAGTCATCTTCAAGATGATTTGCGGGCTCCGGGTCTTCCAAGGTCATCCCAGGAGCTTTCACATCCTGGATCATTGTAACTTGCACAAATTGCTTTGCTAAAGCAGTTGGATTGGCAGACATTGCATAACACTTCCTAGCTGCTTG
This sequence comes from Dipteronia dyeriana, assembly GCA_032871835.1. NCBI lineage: Eukaryota > Viridiplantae > Streptophyta > Magnoliopsida > Sapindales > Sapindaceae > Dipteronia > Dipteronia dyeriana. The sequence continues at coordinate 85,679,947 of CM065297.1, forward strand.
TTGGTCACCACGCACCTCATCTACATTGTCCCTTACTGGAAACTTTAGGACGTGGTAGATGGACATGACTCCTTTCAAGAAAGATAAGAATGGTCTTCCTAATATCGCCTTGTAGGCTGATGGGGTATCAACCACAACGAAGTCTGTCATAACGTTTTGTTAGAGAGGTGCGGTTCTAGCGATCACTGGAAGGACCTTTGATCCCACTAGAATGATCGAGTTCCTAATGAATCCATATAGCAGGGTTGCATAGATATTGTAACACCATTGTTTCAAATTCAGCTTCTCCAAGGTATCTTTAAAGAGGATGTTGACGCTTTTGCCTATGTCGACGAGCACGTGGTGGACCATGTAATTAGCAATCTGTACCGTGTTCACCATGGGATCGTCATGGGGTTACACTGTATTGTAGACATCTACCTCGGTGAAATTAATCTGCGCTGACTTGGTGGGGCTAGCCAAGCTCTGGTCGACCTTGAAAATACCATGGCCTTCATCTACACGAGGAATCTTCCTTGCATGGTTTTTTCTAGAATTATTGGAGGTGCCATCTAAGGTGGTCCCACCGCTGATGGTATGTATCACCTGGATTTGTTGCATAAGATTCGTCTATTCCTCCTTTCTCTTCTTAGCATGCTCTTAGATCTCAACTTGGACTTCCCTTCTAGTCTAAATATTGTCCCTGACCTGCTGTAAGAACTCTATCAAAAATCCTCCCTTTATCAAAGCCTCGACCTGGTTGCATAGGTTGTAGCACTCCGAGGTGTTGTGTCTCACGTCCTCATGGAAGTCGCAGTACTTGTACCGGTTCCTTCTATCAACTGGGGCTTTCATTGGCGCGAGCTTCTAGAGTAACCCCTTGTCCCAAATGGTGAGCTAGATTATTTCACGGGATGCATTTAAAGGGGTGTAGTAATCATACCCTCTTTCATCTCACATTACGGGGCTACAGTTCTGGGAGGAGGTGAAACTCACGGAGGGGTTCGCCTTTTTGGTTTCCTTTCTTGCCTGGGTTGAGAAATGGGAAAATGGAATGTCGATCTATTGGGAGGTTTGTTCTGGCTTTTCTAAGCTGGCTCAGGTCTAAGAGCTTCCTTATTCTAGCACTTCGCCGTTCTCATGTCGTCATGCTCTATCTTGACCTTGAGCTACTCAACAATTTTGACATGCTCAAGAGCCCAATCATAGGCCTCCTGATAGGTCTCTGGTGGTCGTTTGGTAAAGGATCGGAAAAGCTTGCCCGCCCACAGGTTTCGTCGAAAGTTAATGAAGGTTTCCTTCTCGGCGAAGACTCCCATCTGAACTACTTCTTTATGAAAGTGTTCCACGTAGAACCAGAGTATCTCACCCCACGCTTAGATCACGTATTGTAGGTGTATGAGATCATTTGAACGCGGTTTGACCCCTTTGAATTGCAAGCCAAATTCTGTTGACAGCTTTGTAAAGGAGTCCACATTGCTAGTTGACAGCTTCCTGAACCAAGTCTTTGTGTAGTTTGGGAACATCCTGCACATAGCAGCCCTGATGGTATTCTGGACTTCCATTTGCTGGATGAAGCGCTCCAAGTGGCTCAAGGGGACTTCTGTTCCATAGAACTTATTTGTTGGCATCTTAAATTTTGGTGGGAGTTTTACCTCCAGGATCCTTCTTATGAAGGGAGAATTCATCTCGCTCAAAGGATCCTTATTGTCCTCCTTGTGTTTTCCCTTTTTTCTCTGTTGGATCTCTTTCTGTAACTTTGTCAGCTAGTCTCTCAGTGTTTGTTCCCGGGTTTCTTTGAGTCTACATCGGACTCCCTCTATCGGATCCCTCCGATGAGCTGTCGATCTCCACCCAGTCCTCTCCATGGATGAGATCTGCCTAGGGGCTTTGCAGGACATTCCCCTCTTCTATTGATTTTAGTCTTAGATTGTTCATGATTGAGTTCCGGTCATTTTGGTTACTCATACTATTGATTTCGAGTTCTAAGTCAAAAGATACTACACTTTCAATTCATGTTGCATACATAGTCTTCGTCTTTGTATATCAAGTCGAATTCTTATTTTCTGGGTTGAGTATCTTATATTTCCATGTCCGTGAGGCAGTCCCGATTCGTAATCTTCAAACGGATTTGAATTCGGAGTTCGGAGGCCAAAGAACGGTAGAAGAACGCGAGAGGAGCGCGAGGGGTGAGGTGCGATGGCTCAAAGCCATCACCATGCACCAACCCGAGATGGTGCGTGGCCATTCTCGGCCCCAAGAGTGTTCTGCCCCGAGATGCCCATGCGCCATCTCGGGAAGACACTAAAGAAGAGGGGCAATTTTGTCCTTTGGTCATTCTCTCTTTAAAACCTCTCCTTCCCTCTCATTCATTATAAGTTGAGAAAAACGAATTTGAAGAACAAGTGCAGAAATTTTCTCTCAACATTTTGATTTTTGTTTTTGTGATAACTTCTTCATTTCAACTCCGAATCACTTGATTCAAAAACCGATTTCGAGTGTCTTGAAGAGTTCTACAAACCCCAAGCATTTCCAGAATCAAAGGATGTCTAGATATTTCGTTGTGATCAGATCTTCAGTTCGTGATTTTCATCCTTGTTGGTAAAGTCATCTTCTTCTTAGATCTTCTTATTGGTTGATGTCTTTTGATTAAGAAGCATGACTAAGATGATTTTGATATCATATTGTAGTTTTTTGATTTGATTTTCAAGTTTAGCTAAATTTGTGATAAGTTGATTGATTTGTGCTAAACTTGATTAACATGAAATTGTTTCTAGAAATCTTTTGTTCTTATACTTGATTGACTATTTCTAGATTTAATTTTATTTTCTAAGGACTAGGTCTACATCAATTGGTATATTCATTTCATTGATTTGGTTCTTAGTTGATAACATGCTTAGGTTGCCTAGATACATTTGTGATTGTTCTTTAAAAGCATAATCTAGCTATCTAGTTGCATGTCCATAGAATTTGTTGATCATCATTTTCTATGTTGAGTGCTTGTTTGCATTTTGCATTCATGATCACTTAGATGCCTTGTGAAGAGGTAGAAAGTCTCATATCTTAGAGTGATTCTTTGATTTAAGCAATTGGAAGTCTTAGCTAGAGTTGGGAGGACTTGGATAGCTAAGCAAGTGGAAGTCTCGACAAGAGGTGTGAGACCTCGGATTGTTGAGCAAGGAAGTCTCAACTAGAGTCGGGAGGACTCGGATAGTTGAGCAAGAAGTCTTGCCTAAGGTTGGGAGGATCCGGATAGATAAGCAAGGAATCTTCCTAGAGACAGGAGGTCTTGGATAGGAAGTCGGCTTAGTAGATCACTAGGTTCGAGGGTAGAGTAAGAGTGATAGCTTGGAGAGCATGTGTTGATTGCTTGAGTGTGTAACTCTTATTTGAAATAGTGGATTTGCTTTTGCCGGTGGTTATGGTATCAACCCGTGGATGTTTTTTCTTAGGAGGTTTTACCACGTAAATATCTTGTGTTGATTTTTAACATCTTTAATTTCTTCACTTAGTTGATAAGTCGATTGCTTTGTCATATATCATTTTGGATATTGTACTAAGTGTTGTATAAGATTGCTTGTGTTTTTAAAGAAGATTAAAATTTCAGCATATACCTTTTCACCCCCCCCCCCCCCTCTCTAGGTATATTTACACTATAATTGGTTAAGGGAATTTACAATTGGTATCAAAGCCGGTGTCTAGAAGTACTTAGATAGATCTTCTTTATAGTGTTTGTTGTTTTTGTGCTATGGTGATTATATGCCGAAAGGTTCTTCTAGTGCTAGGCTTCCACTCATAAATATTGGTAACTACTCATTTTGGAAAAGTATGATGAAAGCCTACATTAGATCCGTGAGTGATGTGGAAGAGGAAAAGAAGTCCTCAGATATTCATGAATATACTAGCAATTGTGTTGCTCATGTGGCCATATATGAAGGAGGATTTGAGGATAGTAGTGAAGAATCCTCAAGTAGTGAGGAAAGTGAATACTTTTCAAGTAATGAAGATAGTGAATTCTCCTCACATCATGATGAAACAAGCTTAAATGACAAGATCCTTCAACTAACTAGTGAAAATGTCGAGAAGAATGATGAGAACAATAAGTTGAAGTTGATCAATGCCAATTTAGTGGTGATAATCAAAGCTCTTGAAAATTAGAAGAATATGTCTTTGGAGAAGATAAGCAAGCAAAGTGAAGTCATTAAGGAGCATAAAGAAACCATTGAAAAATATTTTTCAAAGATAGAAGAAAGTGCTCAAGAGCTAGATGATTTGAAAGAAGACTTTACTATAAAGTTGTTTATCATGGAAGGAGAGAATAAGCAAAAAGAGAACAAAGAGCTTAAAGACAAAATCCTTAGTCTAGAGAATAACTTGAAAGATAGTAATGAAAGACTAGGAATTTTGAAACAAGAGGTTGGGAAAAGAGATGATTCTCTTGATCGTGCTCAAAGACTTGAAAATGTGCTTAGAGTCAAAATTAGGAAGCATGAGTGTCAAGAGAAGATGCTTAGTGATAAGCTTGATGAGGCTAACAAGATGATAGGTAAGATGTCATCTAGTGCTAGTAAAGTAGAAACTCTCATCAAGATTGGTAAACATCCTAGTGACAAAAGAGGATTAGGTTATGTGAATGAAAAGGTTACACCTTCATCTAATAATTCTACTTTTGTCAAAACAAGTGGTAAAGTGAATATAGGTACTCTCTCTAACGGTGAAGCTATGGATGTAACTGGAGGTGCCTCAACATCAACAAGGAGCAACAAAGGAAAATCTCAACAAGGTCAAAGACAAAAATCCTCATTTTCTCATGCAAAAGACAAAGCATCAAGGAATGGACATCAAAGAGGTAACAATGTGAGAAGGTATACTACTTCAAATGCTCAAGCTAAAGCTAACCCTCTCAAATTTGTACCTATTTGCCATTTTTGTAACATGGTAGGACATATAAGACCTAGATGCTATGAATACATTCGTAAATGCAAATATGAGAATGATTTGTACGATATGTCTTTGATGAATGGTCCTAGGCAATCATCCATGTATGGATCTAGATCTAGACCTAGGAAGACCTTGGAAAAGCATGTTGAGAAAAATATTGTTGATGACTTGCTTGTGAAAACACATGTTGTGCCTCATACTACTATGCATAAAAAGGTTGATAATGCTTTGTTTGACTTGTTTGAAAATATGACTAATAAAGTCGATTAGTAAGCCAAAGAATAAGTCAAAGCATGTTGTTAGTAGTAATGAGAAGCATGGTGTTAAGAAAATTTGAATTAGAAAAGGCTCAACTACTATTTCTTCTAAAACCAAAGACAAAGACAAGAAGAGCTATGGAATTTCTCAACCAACTTCTCAACCAAAGCATGCACACTCAAAAGGTAATTTTTCTAAATTTATTCCAGTTTGTCATTATTGCAATGTAATTGGTCACATTAGGCCTAGATGTTATGGATATATTAGACAATACAAACTAGGGAATAATATGCATGCTAGTGAGTTGAACAAATCTTCTTTGAAGGATTCTAAACATGACAATGGTTTTGATGTTTTGATGTTTTGAAAAATGTGCATATTGGTCATGATCATGTGAAGAAACTTACTAGGAAAGTTTGAATTAAAAATCATGATGTGAAAAAGGTTCCTAGTCATTCTTCTAAACATGTTGATATTGATAAATCTTTGAATGTTGTGCATAATAATGATAAACATGTGAAAAAGAATGTCAAGAATATTTGTATGGATGAGAATGTGAAAAAGCATGATGGTCATATATATTGTATTGATGAAATATTTGTGCGTGGCAATAACAATGAGTTTGAAATGAGTGATATTTTCATGAAGAAGATAGTTGATGATTTATCTTTTAGATTTCATATTGCCATGAGTAATGACCATGATGTTATTTGTGTTGGTTCACCTAAGACCAATATGGTCAAAGGTGAGTGCTCTCATACTTGATTGAGTAGCACATATGAGAATTTTTTTTTTTTCTTGTTTGATAAGAGTTCTAAGTTTGATGCTTGTCTAAGTCATTTGTAATATGCTCGATTCAATATTCAAACTTGGTATCTCTTGTCAATACATGGACTTAATATTCTCATACTTTTACTATAATGGTCAAAATTTATTGATTGACTTTAGAGAAGTCCAATTTTGAAATCTATTTGGTGTAATTTGTTAAGACTTTTGGAGAAAGTCATCTTATATGTTTGTTTGAGTTGAGATGTTTAGTCTTAATTCTCTTGGAAAGACACACCAACAACTTGTTGTCATGAGGACAAACAAGCCAAGAGAGCTCATAAAAAGGGCGAAGACTTTACATTGATGAAAAAGCTTGCTAAGGTATATCTCTACTCTAAAGTTTGCTTTCTTGATTCATCTTTTCAACTCTATGTGTGCTTTACATCATGTAGCATGTCATATTAGAGAACTAGTATAGCTTTCATATGGTTCTTGATGACATTTGCTCTCTAAAGATCATTTAGTGATTTGTTAACAATGATCTTATACATGATGTGTGAAATGCTTATTTGATTGATGAGTGGCATACTTTTGAAAAATATGAGCTTCATATTCAATGAAAGCTACTCTATTGAGAAGTAAAGATCTTAAGTAAGTCTCTTTGTATTTCTTTTAGATCATGTGCTTTTAAGCCTTAAAAAAAATTGGTTTTCAAAAGTGCACACTTTGCTTCTCTCATATGTTTAGTTTGAGTAAGTTGAGTTTGAAGATAAGTGAGTTATGGATGCACCTTGAAGTCTTTTGACTAGTACATTTAAGATGACCTATGGTTAGTATCCATTTTTGCTTTGGCAACTACATAGAACTCAATGAGCACCTTCATGAAAAGGGCTACACACTTTGGTTGTGAAGCCACCCAATGTAGGAAAGGGCTACACCATTGTGATGAGTGAAAGCCATCATGAAGTGTATATTTTTATGTTTAAAATATCAAAGAAATGTTGCAAAGAATCAATAAAAAAAATCAATAAAAAAAATCTTTGATTCAAGCCTAAAAAGAAATGAAGGAAGGCTCAAAGGAGTATAGTTGAAAATTGTGATTGCTAGTGTTGAAAAACAGAAATGGGATTACGAGCCACATGCACACACACGCTCATATGTTGAAATCTATTCTCTTAAAAGCAAAAATTTCCGGATGATAATCGGTTTGACCTTTTATGGAAAAGCTTAGGATGAATAGATGTTGATATGGTTTGCATGTTGATGATCCAATTACTCCTTTATATATGTTTGAAGCAAATCCACACACACACTTATTTTGCTTACAAGTGAATTTGATTTGCTAGCAATTTTAGAAGAATTATGAGAGAGATTGAAAATCTTGGTGTATCTCTCATAGTTTGTGGAGCTTAGTTTGTTGAATTTCTTTAAAAGTGCTTTATTGTGTGATTGTGTGGATATCATTTTGAACAATATTCTATCTTAATCTTAGATAGAGCACTTATCAAAGGGGAGCGTAGTATGCTAGACTTTGTTCTTTTTTATGATAAGTTCACATGATTTTATTTTGATAAAAACATGACATAATTGAACATTGAGAATGCATGTTACTTATCTCATATATTTGACTCAATTCCCTTGATTATCCCTTGTTTGTTTATTTGACTATTCCTTGACAAAAAGGGGGAGAAATGTATAACTCACCATGTGTGGAAGAAATGTACCTCTTTGTGGATTATTGACATTCTTGTATTAAGGGGGAGAGTTCTTTTCTTAAGGGGGAGTAAAGAATTCTTGTATGCTGAGGTTAAGGAACTAAAAGGAGTGCTTTAAAGTGAACTCTTATATGAGATAAATGATTTCTTGTTTGATTTTTGTGGATATATCTCACCAATCTTCTTTGTAGAATATCTCTTGTTTGTTTGGTTGTGCTTGTCTCACAACTGCCTTGATGATTAAAGAGGAGAATCTTGAAGTCTTATGAAGACTTGAAGATATGTTAGTTTAGGTTAGTATAGGGTTTTCATTGTAATGTGAGGTCGTGAGAATGCAATCAACTATGAGTGATCATTGTATGGTGAGGTTGAGGTTTTGTCATGGAATAGCCAAAGGGGAAGATTGTTAGGTTTTAGATTTGTGTTGGCTTGATTCCATAACAAAACGCTATTTGTTTGTATTGTTTAGTTGCTTTGGTGGTTCGTGATTAGATCGGTCTTCAATGATGGAAAGCGACTTCGCATGCAAAGTTCGTCTTCAAGAGGATATATGCTTACTTGGATGTTAAGGTATCAATATTGTTCCTCCTTTTGCAAGGCGTAGGCGCACACACGCACAATTCATTCATATGTGTCCCTGCTTAGTTGTGCACCATTATATGCGCACACACACACAATTCATATATTTGTGTCCCTGAATCGTAGCGCATCATTTGGTATAACACATTCACACACACTTGAAGTTGAATGCTCATGCATTGGTATGAAAGTAGCATGTTTTGGAAAATGCATGATTGGAGACTATCTCTATGTAGTTTGCATCCTTGTGTGAAATGTGTTTGTTTGTGTATATGTTTGTATAACATGGATATTTAACTTTATTTTAGTCTTAGATTGTTCATGATTGAGTTCCGGTCATTTCGGTTACTCATACTATTGATTTCGAGTTCTAAGTCAAAAGATACTACACTTTCAATTTATGTTGCATACATTGTCTTCGTCTTTGTATATTGAGTCGAATTCTTATTTTCTGGGTTGAGTATTTTATATTTCCATGTCCGTGAGGGAGTCCCGATTCGTAATCTTCAAACGGATTTAAATTCGGAGTTCGGAGGCCAAAGAACGGCAGAAGAACGTGAGAGGAGCGCGAGGGGTGAGGTGCGATGGCTCAAAGCCATCACCATGCACCAACCCGAGATGGCGCGTGGCCATTCTCGGCCCCAAGAGTGTTCTGCCCCGAGATGCCCATGCACCATATTGGGGAGACACTAAAGAAGAGGGGAAATTTTGTCTTTTGGTCATTGTCTCTTTAAAACCTCTCCTTCCCTCTCATTCATTATAAGTTGAGAAAAACGAATTTAAAGAACAAGTGCAGAAATTTTCTCTCAACATTTTGATTTTTGTTTTTGTGATAACTTCTTCATTTCAACTCCGAATCACTTGATTCAAAAACCGATTTCGAGTGTCTTGAAGATTTCTACAAACCCCAAGCATTTCCAGAATCAAAGGATGTCTAGATATTTCGTTGTGATCAGATCTTCAGTTCGTGATTTTCATCCTTGTTGGTAAAGTCATCTTCTTCTTAGATCTTCTTATTGGTTGATGTCTTTTGATTAAGAAGCACGACTAAGATGATTTTGATATCATATTATAGTTTTTTGATTTGATTTTCAAGTTTAGCTAGATTTGTGATAAGTTGATTGATTTGTGCTAAACTTGATTAACATGAAATTGTTTCTAGAAATCTTTTGTTCTTATGCTTGATTGACTATTTCTAGATTTAATTTAATTTTTTAAGAACTAGGTCTACATCAATTGGTATGTTCATTTCATTGATTTGGTTCTTAGTTGATAACATGCTTAGGTTGCTTAGATACATTTGTGATTGTTCTTTAAAAGCATAATCTAGCTATCTAGTTGCATGTCCATAGAATTTATTGATCATCATTTTCTATGTTGAGTGCTTGTTTGCATTTTGCATTCATGATCACTTAGATACCTTGTGAAGAGGTGGAAAGTCTCCTATCTTAGAGTGATTCTTTGATTTGAGCAATTGGAAGTCTTAGCTAGAGTCGGGAGGACTTGGATAGCTAAGCAAGTGGAAGTCTCGACAAGAGGTGTGAGACCTCGGATTGTTGAGCAAGGAAGTGTCAACTAGAGTCGGGAGGACTCGGATAGTTGAGCAAGAAGTCTTGCCTAGGGTCGGGAGGATCCGGATAGATAAACAAGGAATCTTCCTAGAGACAGGAGGTCTTGGATAGGAAGTCGGCTTAGTAGATCACTATGTTCGAGGGTAGAGTAAGAGTGATAGCTTGGAGAGCATGTGTTGATTGCTTGAGTGTGTAACTCTTATTTGAAATAGTGGATTTGATTTTGCCGGTGGTTGTGGTATCAACCCGTGGATTTTTCTCTTAGTAGGTTTTACCACGTAAATGTCTTGTGTTGATTTTTAGCATCTTTAATTTCTTCACTTAGTTGATAAGTCGATTGCTTTGTCATATATCATTTTGGATATTGTACTAAGTGTTGTATAAGATTGCTTGTTTTTTTAAAGAAGATTAAAATTTTAGCATATACTTATTCACCCCCTCTCTAGGTATATTTACACTATAATTGGTTAAGGGAATTTACAGCATCCGCCACAGATTTAACTCGCCTAGGCTTGTAATGAAATGGTCTTTCAGGGATTGGGGGCATGGGCCCTAGCCTATCCCAGATCGAAGGTTGAAGCCTGATTCTATCATGGGCTGGCTCTGGAGGAGAAGGTCCTAAGCGATCAAAGACGGGTTGCTTGGCTCCGGGCCTGCTTGGCTCTTTCTGAGTATTGGGATTTGCTGGTTGGACCACGATGCCCTCAACGAGTTGGAGAAGGTGGACGTTCTCCACGAAGGCCACCGCTTGTTGGTCAAGTGCGGTCTGGCTTATCAGAGGAGGACCAATAGCCCGCACAACGGTTAGCTGGTCTGGAGATTGGTAATGACGTCCGGATTTTCTCCCCTTCCTCGAGACCTTTTGCGTTGATACAGCCGAAGGTTGTCCCAAAGCTTCGAGTTGTCCCTAGGAGGATCGGAGCCTCGTGACTCTCACAAAATAGCAAACACATAACTGGTGATTTAGTTAACTGGGTGTGGATCGTTTCCACATACGACGCTAGAAAATGTTAATGGAAAATTTGCACGGGGTGAGAAATTCCAGTTAACACCCTCTAGACCACTACCACGGAGGTGGTGGCAGGGGTTGGTACCTGATTAATGTATGTTTGATAATGAATAAAATGATGAATGACAGCACGATACACGAACACACTTAATGGAAACGACATTATCTTATCATTGATTCATATAGTGCGCACAGAAAATACCCTAGTGGGTACAACAGGGTGATGACTTCATGCCTGTCAAAAAGTAGCTAATAATGAAAGCATTGTTCTGGAGACAGAATTTAAGCATGGTGTCGATATCTCTGTTTTTCTATATTGGTTCATTTCTTCTCCCAATTCTCCCTCCCATTGACGATCATGCTTGGGCATATTTATACATGGTCAAAATGGTTTAAACTTGTGGATCTCCCGTCATGATTCTCTAAATCCATTTCCTTCTTATCAGACGAGATATTTTATTTAAAGGTCATTGAATTTAATTTAATAACGGATTCGAGAATATCATAGGTGGAGATGAGTTTGTTTCCTCTTTGGATTCAATCGCTTGCCCAACACGTACGTAATGTTTTAACACTTGTTGGAGTGTATATATGATCTCCTGCGCCTTCATGGCGTGATTCCATATAAAGGTCGTTGTGCATGGTGTTTGTTCCCTCAACAAATGGGAGAGGTATATTTGTGTTCTGCTTGTAGATAGTAGGAGCTTGGTCTGACCCTTCCAGACCCCTTGGAGCTTGAGAAGACCTTCATGGGCGTTCTTTGGTTATAACGAAACTTCGTTGAGCTCCCTCCTTCCGACCTAGATTGATTCGAATCTTTCATTAGTGAAGTAGAGCGATGCTACAACATTAACCTGAGGTCTTTATAAACCCCTTTTTATGCCTGGAGAGGATGGCGGGCTCCTAGGGAGGTTACGAGGTGGTTTCGACCTCGGGGAACTTAGGTTGTCATGAGTCGGGCTTTCCCTGGGTGCTTATCGAGCTCGATTCGATCGTGTGTAGCTCCACCCTGGGTGCTTCTAGAGCTTGACGATCTTTTCTCGCTTCTGTGGGATGGCTCTACAGCTTAACTCCATGGTCCGGGGTTTCATGGCGGGTAATCTTAGGCTTGGACCCGGGTTAGGTGAGTGAAAATTTTCTATTTTGGTCCCTAGCCAAATTTGGCTATTAACATTATCTAACTTGTTAAAACGTCTCAATCCAATCCCAATAGACTTTTACTTCCCAAAATTGTCTAATAAAATCATGAACTAATACACCCCATTAGGTTATGTTTGAGATTGCTTTGCGTGTAAAATAAGCCACTTTTAGCTTAACTTAATGAATAATCATCTTACCATATAAGTTTATAAGTGTTTAGTAAATTGACTTTATAAATAATCAACTTAGAGAAAAGTAAGGAAAAAGTGTTTGGTAAACTTTAATTGATTATGGGGAAAATGACTAAAATAGGCATTAAAATGTAATATATTATTCAAATATTTTTTTAATATTTTTTTTGTTTAAATTAAAAATACTCATATATATATATATATAATTTAATATTCTTCTTAGTCAACTCGTTATTTTCAATACAAATATAATAGGTCAACTCACTATTCTCAGTCAAATCTACTGAATCAACTCGCTATTCTAAGAAGAAAATCTACTTAGTCAACTTACTCACTCAATCTTCATCAATGGAATCTCTGTAAATCAAGCTCCAAATCTGCCACAGTTTACTACTCCACCGGATTCTCTGTCGAGAGCGACATCATCCTTTATCCTTTGCCTCCCGACATTGTCTCCCTTGCTTGCGAAGTATAAGTTTTGAAATAGTGAGATTTCGTCTCAGATTCGTCATGAAAATGGAGGATTCAATCACGAAATGGAGGAGGCTCAATCGTGCCTTTGAGAAGCAGAACCGGCATTGTTAGGATTATGCTCGATAGCAAGAGTATAATAATGTATTTGACAATCTTTTTATATTTGTTAATAGCAAAATTTGGCTAGGGACCAAAGAAGAATTTTCCACTTTCCAGCCTTCCTGCAAGGGTCCAAATTCAGGCTTATATGACGGGGTATCAAGGTCCCCGAGGTCGAGCTACCACGCGATCCTACAGGAGCAAGGCAAGGCCGCCCATACCATCTGAGCATCTCGCACGTGTCCAGGCTTACCAAATAAAGCCTGACGAGACCGCGCCAAACTCCTTATACCAGGATCAAAGCCCGAAGCTAGGTCGACATGAAAGGACCTGGGTCCCCCGACATCAAGGTATCTCGTGACACTCTCATAGAGCTTCCTACTATCTCTACTTTCATAAGGAGACCTCAGGGTGCCGAACTTGTCTTGTAAAGGCCCTCTTACCTCATCGAGGTATAATCTCGACCTGTCCGAGCATAAAAGGAAGAAGCCCGTAAAGCCTCATCGTCACCAAAAGTGCCAAGATCCACTGCAGATCCTGGCATGGTTAAATCAAGTAGCAAAAGCATTACTCGAGCGTACCTCTCCACCCTTCCAGAAGCAAGCCAAATCCGTCTGTTTATGGCGAACACCTTACCAGGGCTTGCCAGCCAAGCTTCGCTACCCCGTCGGATTCCAGCCCAATCAAATCGAGCTCCACCGAAAGCCTTGTAAGGTCGAATCAAGCTCCATACAACCAGACTGGTACCTTAAGGTATCTCGCCCTCAGATCGATACCCAAGTACTGGGATACCAGCTTCGGGACCCATCCAGGGTACGCCTCTTCCGTAAGGTAGAAAGAATAATATCAGTAAGGTACCGCGCCACCAGAATATTGAACCATAGTTCTCCTCCAAGAGAGAGGGTTGACTTTCATGATTACCATAAATGAGGTCAATCGTATTAATAGAGGTAGTCAACCCTATTTAATGAGGTCAACCGTATTAATGGAGGTAGTCAACCCTATTAAAGAGGTCAACTATATTAATAAAGGCAGTCAACCCAATTAATGACATGATCAACGCCATTAATAAGAGAATATTCAACTCTTTAATGGCCACCATTAGTGAAAGAGTCCAAAGAGGAAAAAAATACCTTTTCCTCAAAGATATCCTCCACAACCGATTAGTATGGGTCAACTATAACAGAAAATCCCGCCTATCAAGGAAGGAAGAGTCCGAAGAGGAAACAATCATATCGTCTCCAAGATATTAGCTACCGATTAACTATATTAAAAGAAGAATCGTATTCGATAAGGAAACGAAAACTAATTGAAGAGTCCTGGACTTGCACGCCAAGGTAGTCACCATGTATAAATATGCCTGTAAAAGGCATATTTAGGGATCTGATATCTCAGAAGACACATGCTTCATTTAAATTTCTCTCTAGATCGTCAATGTACGTGTAGATTTACTAGGAATATACTGGTATTGGTTAACACTCGATCATTGTTGTAAGCTCTCTGGAGCATCATGGTGGTATTATTTCTCCATTGTTGTAAGCTCCCTGGAGAATCTGTGATATATACATAAGGAAGGGTATTCCTCTTTCCATTGGATACTGCCTTGGGGTTTTTCAGCATGTGATCATTCGTGATGTTTTTTCCTCTTTAGTCAGTCCACCTCTCTCTACAAAAGACTTGTGTTTTTCATATTATCTACTGTATTATGCATGTGTGTATGCGGGCTAGGTACCAACCCCATTGGTCCTAGCTCTCTAATCTTTCTTACATGAGATCGGGAAACAACAACGAAGACCTAAGGAACCGAATCTAGATTCCTACCTCGCTGGGCCTAACGCTCTTATCCTCTCATCTACATGCCAAAGTCGCACATCAAGATGAAGAGAAACCACCTAGACCAGTTCGAAGGGAGTCGATGAGCTCTCCGACACTGGAGCTAGATAAGCCCTTTTTCTTACTTACTATTGAGGTCAGGGTATTACAGGAAGCAATCGGGCTCCAGAACCAGGCTCTGGGCATCAGGATGGGTTCTGACCCCGACTGAGGAACAAGGTCTAGGATCACCCTCTTCGCACAAGCAAGGGAACCTCGAGCTCCCCATATCTACTTTATAAACACGAAGCCCGACGGACGGGATGGCTTGTCTCCTACCTACTGTTTCATCCTCCTTTAAATTCATACAAGATCACCAAGGTACCAAAGGTACCAACCCCGGCCACCACCTCCGGGGTAGTGGTCTCGAGGGTGTTAATCGAGATTTTCCACCCAGTGCGAATTTTTGGTTAACACTTTCTAGCACCGTATGTGGGAAGTTTCTACACCCCTTTTGAAAGCCTCTATGTCTCTACATGAGTATCATTATACTATGAGGTAACAGATTCATTATTCATGGAATATCATTTACTATGTACGATGTCTTTTCTCCATACTTGTCTATATCGCCTATGCATCGTATGTGGTGCTCATTTTATCATTTAACGAGTTTCGTTCATTGTGGAGCAAATATGGTACGTGGGATCCCTGGTGGAACCAATTCATTATGCTACTTCTATGAAGCGAACCTGCTCAGATAATCGTGGAGCTCCAATATAGTAGCTCTCCGATTGAAGATCTCCTATATAATTGAACCATTCTGATACATCGAGAGCTTCTATACAGTAGAACTGCACCTCTCCTACTTCTTTACATAAGATTTGTTTTGCTATCGGTAGACCTTTTATCTAGTAGATCAGTTGGACTTGGACCTGGTCATACGGGACCCTTCATGTCACCGTATCCGCCCTTCAGAAGCTCCTAGGTAGCGGTAGCAGGTCGACTCGTGAATCTAAGAAGCCAACTCAGCTGTGTAGCTTCTAGAGCAGCACGACCAGTAGAATATTAGTGGTTTCATACCTCATGCACCAGGCTAGTCAATGACCAGTTGAGCTACTAAATTCTCGGTTCATTCTAGGAGGGTCTAGAGCTTTCTCTCAGTTGCTGGGGACTTCTAAGATCCCAAGCATACTTCTGGACCAGTACTAGACCGGTGGCTTTGCTCCATGTGTACCGGGCCATTCACAGCCCTAGCAAGCCACCAAAGCCTGATCTGATCGAGGAGAGCCAGAGGTTTCCCACTCTTGGTAAGGCCTCCTACATGCCTAACCAAACCTCTGGAGTAGCAGCCTCACTGTAAGGTCAAGTGGCTCCTCACTTTTATACCGGACCGATCAACGCCTAAGTGAGCCACTAAATTCTCGGTTCATTCCAAGAGGGTCCAAAGCTTCCTCTCAAATGCTGGGGACTTCTAGGATCCCAAGCATGCTTCTGGACCAGTACTAGACCGGTGGCTTTGCTCCATGTATACCTCATCATTCACCGCCCTAGCAAGCCATAGAAGCCCGATCTGATCGAGGAAAGCCAGAGGTTTCCCACTCTTGGTAAGGCCTTCTACATGCCTAATCAAACCTCTTGAGTAGCAGCCTCACTGTAAGGCCAAGTGGCTCCTCACTTCTTATATTGGGCTGGTCAACGCCTAGGTGAGCCACTAAATTCTCGATTCATTCCAAGAGGGTCCAGAGCTTTCTCTCAGTTGCTGGGGACTTCTAGGATCCCAAGCATTCTTCTGGACCAGTACAAGACCGGTGGCTTCGCTCTATATCTACTTGGTCATTCATCGCCCAAGCAAGTCATCGAAGCCCAATCTGATCAAGAAGAACCCAGAGGTTTCCCAAATATTGGTAAGGCCTTCTACATGCCTGAGCAAACCTTTGTAGTAGCAGCCTCACTGCAAGGCCAAGTGGCTCCTCACTTCTTGTACAGGGTCGGTCAACGTCCTAGTGAGCCACTGAGCTCCTGTTTCGTTCCAGCATGGTCCAGAGCCTTCTCTCAGTTGCTAGGGGCTTCTTGGATCCCAAGTATGCCTCTGGACCGGTACCAGACAGATTGCCCCTCTCCATTTATATTGGGTCGTCAAATGCTTAAGTGAGTCACCATGGTTCCTACTTATTCTGGAGGGCTCCAAAGCCTTCTCTCAGTCGCGGGAAACTTCTAGGATCTCAAGCATGTCTCTGGACAGTTACTAGTTCGGTGCCTCATCTCCACTTATATGGGGCCATTCATTGCTCTATTGAGATACCTTGGTCCCGATCTACCTCTCTAGTTAGTCTCCTCAATAGTAGCAACTCTTTCCTCCTTAGACTCATTGCTTGGTTGAATGACGGGTTATCATCCCTTAACACTGCTACTTCGGAGCCAGTTTCCACCATATTGGTTAGATCAACTTCAATCAGCCTTGACCTCCATCTCCTCAGTTGGATCAATCGAGATCTCTCATACCTCTCTTACCTCTCCTACCATGGTAACACCAATCTGGACCTCTAATTTGACAGATTCAGATAGAGAGGTAGGCAGATGTGAAGCCCCTCATGCATCCCCTACCTTGTAGCAAGGGATTTCGAGATAGGTTCTATGCTAGTGCATTTTGGCATGAAGGTGGTGATGGGTACCAGGTCCTCCTCGTCATCAGTACACCCTATGGCTTGAGATGGATCGGCTTCAGTGAGAGTGGACCTAATAAACTCTCAGCTTTCTCTATGATCTCCTTTATAGCTGTCCTTACAAGGCACGGAGCACGGAGCACTGATTTGAGTCTCTCCATATCATATGCACACTACATCCGCTCTATGTCTACCTGCATCTCAGCTACGGTTGCCTGAGCTCTGGTCATGGCTTTTCTCAGGACGATCGTTCCCCTCATTATCCTAATCATCTTCTCCTTGGTCTGCTCAAGCTCGACTTTAGTAGTATCAACCTGCTCCTAAAGAGCATCATACATGTGGCTCTACTCCACTCATACTGGGTCATTCAACTCCCTAGCAAGCCACCAAAGCCAGATCCAATCGAGGAGTTCCCAGAAGCTTTCCACTCTTGGTAAGGCCACCTATGTGCCTAAGCAAGCTTCTGGAGCAGTAGCACCGCTACAAAACCGGTGGTTTCGCTCTATATATACAGGGTCATTCATCGCCCTAGCAAGCCACCGAAGTCCTATTTGATCGAGGAGAGCCCAGAGGTTTCCCACATATTGATAAGGCCTCTTACATGCCTAAGCAAACCTCTGGAGTAGTAGACTCACTGCAAGGCCAAGTGGCTCCTCACTTCTTATATCGAGCCGGTCAACGCCCAAGTGAGCCACTAAAGTCTCGATTCATTCCATGAGGGTCCAGAGCTTTCTCTCAGTTGCTTGGTTAGACCATGACTCACGTAGTAGATAGGTCGCTGGACCCTATCTCCACATTCCTTGACCAAGGCCCCGCTTACTGCAGTTTCTGAAATGGCCAAGTAAATATGTAGCTCTTCTCCAGGGCTTGGTTTCACCAGTAGTGGACGGCTTGACAATTTTTTTTTCAAAGCTTGAAAAGCTTGTTCACTCTTCTTGTCCCATTTCATGTTTCTTCCATGCTTAATGGCTTTGAAGAATGGGAGACAATTGTCGGTAGATCGAGAAATGAACCTGTTGAGCGCTGCTACCTGCTCAGTCAAGACTTAAACCTGTTTGAGTGACGTGAGGGACTCTAGGTCCAGGATGGCCTTAATCTTTTCCGCGTTAGCCTCTATGCCTTTCTTATGGACCATGAAGCCCAGAAACTTCCTCGAGGTCACCCCAAATGTGCATTTAGAGGGGTTCAATCTCAAGATCATGAAGGTTCTGCGGAGGTCGCTTAGATGCCCTTCGGAGGTTGGTGACTTGGTGATCATATCGTCGATGTACACCTCCATTGATCTTCCAATTTTGGGCTTGAACATCCGGTTAACTAACCGTTAGTACATAGCTTCTGCATTTTTAAGCCCGAAAGGCATCACTTTGTAGCAATACAGACCCCGTCCGGTGATGAAACTAGTCTTTTTCTGGTCGGCGGGGTGCATCATAGTTTGATTATACCCTGAAAATACGTCCATGAAGCTCCAAGTTTGTTTCCGGAGGTGGAGTCAACTAACTGATCAATTTTTGGTAAAGGGAAACTGTCTTTCGGGCATGCCAGGTTAAGGTCAGTATAATCAACGTACATGTGCCACTTCCCATTTGCCTTTGTGACCATGACCATGACCATGACCATGTTGGCGATCCACTCGGGGTAACGTGCCTCTCTGATGAAGCCAGCTTGGGTTAATTTGTCCACTTCTTCCTGGACTGCAGTGTTTCTTTCAGCGTTGAAGTGCTGCCTTTTTTGTTTGATGGGTTTGAAGGTCAGATCCACTGCTAGTCGGTGAGCTGCCAAAGTCATCGGGATCCCAGGCATCTCGGTGTGACTCCAAGTAAAAATGTCATTGAACTCTGTGAGGAGCTCGATCAAACCTTCTTTCACTCCTAGCTCAAGGGTGGCTCCGATTTTGATGACCTTCTAGGGATTGTCCATTCGAATAGGAATCTCTTCTAGCTTATCAGCTAGATGGCCGCTGGCCCATTCCCTTCTCTGCTGCTCCTCATCGGGCACCACGGGGTCATCATCGAGGTGATTCGTGGGTCTTACATCTTCTAGGGTCAATACAAGGGTTGCCCCATCTTGAATCGTTGTTAACTGGGCAAGTTGCTTTGCTAGAGCTGTTGAGTTGGCAGACACTGCGTAGCATCTCTTAGCTGCTTGCTGATCACCTCGAACTTCCCCCACCTTGTCTCCTACTGGGAACTTCAAGACGTTGTGGTAAATGGATATGACCCATTTCAAGGATGATAGAAATGGCCTTCCTAATATTGCATTGTAGGCCGACGGGGTATCCACCACCACAAAGTCTGTCATGATATTGGGTCCCCCATCTGGATGACTTCCTTGTAGAAACTGTCGATATAAGCCCGGGAGGTTTCCCCTCTCTCCTGGATCACATACTGTAGATGGATTGGGTCCTTCAATCGGAGCTTAACTCCCTGAAATTGTGAGCAGAAATCGGTTGACAGCTTCATGAAGGAATCCATACTACTAGTATGTAGCTTTCTAAACCAGGTCTTAGCGTAATCCGTGAGTGTAGTTGGGAATATTCGACACATAAAAGCCCTAGTCGTATTATGGACCTCCATCTGTTGAACGAAGCTCTCCAACTGGCTCAAGGGATCCTCAGTCCTGGAGAATCTGTCAGTCGGCATTTTGAATTTTGGTGGGAGCTCTGCCTCCCGGATCCTTCTGGTGAATGGAGCATTCATCTCACTTAGAGGATCCTTCTTGTCCTCCTTATACCTTCCTTTTTTTCATCAGTTGGACCTCTTTCTAAAGCTCTGCCAACTGGTCTTTCATGCGTTTACTCTCGGGTTTCCTTGAGTTGATCTCAATCTCCTCGCTACCAGACCCTTCTGACGAACTAGAGACCTCTACCCGGTCCCTTCTTCGGAGGGGGTCTGCATGGGAGCTTCACTGACTTTTTTCTTCCCTACCTCGGGCTTCCCTCCTTGAAGTAGTTAGTTGGAAAAACTCTCCTCGATCTTAGGAACGAATATCTGCCGCAGACTTGACTTGCCTGGGTTGGTAGCGTTGCAGCGCTTCGGGAATAAGGGGCATGAGCCCTAACATATCCCAAATCGAGGGTAAAAGTCCCGTTCTGTTACGAGTTGGCTCTGGAAGGGTAGGCCCCAAGAGATCAAAGGCGAGTTGCTTAGCCCCCGGCCTGCTTGACTCCGCTCGATTGTAGAGGTTTGCTTGCTGGATAGTAATACCCTCAACGAGCAGTCGAAGGCGGACGTTTTCCACGAAGGCCGCCGCTTGTTGGTCAAGCTAGACCTGGTTCTTCATAGGGGAATCCAAAGCCCGCACAGTGGCTGGCTGGTCTGGGACTTAGCTATGGAGCCCGGATTTTCTTCCTTTCTTCGGGACCTTTCGTGTTGACGCAGTGAAAGGTTATCCTAATGCGCCTGATTGTCCTTGGGAGGAGTGAAGCCTCATAACTCCTGTAAGACAATAAACTTGTGAATATAAAGATGGTGGTGTGGGAGCTTCCTACAGACGGCGCCAGAAAGTGTTAACCAAAAATTCGCTTAGGGTGAGGAATTACAGCTAACACCCTCGAGACGACAACCACGATGATGGTGGTCGGGGTCGGTACCTTTGATACCTAACCTGCTTAGATAAATGAATGTTTGTATAACAATAACAAGTGGGGAATGTAGTATTGGCTACTCCTGGTATACATAATTCCCTCTCGTACACTCACTATCTCTCTACAACGTAAGAAGGTGGTGACTTCGTGCTAGTCGAATAGTGGATATCACGGTGGCTGTGTTCTGTTCACAGAATTTAGGCCCATTCTATTTCTGTTTGTCAATCTCTCACGGTGGCCGTGTTTGGCCCTATTTATACCCAGTCCAAATAGGTTTAAACTCGTAAATATTCCCTACGATCCTATGAATCCGTTCCCTCCTTATCGGGCGGGATCCATTATTTGAAAGTTGTTGACTCCGAGTAAATAGCAGAAACGATGATATTGTTAACGAAGATAAGTTTACTTCCTTTTTGGAATCAAACTCTTGACTTGGGTGTAAATGCTTGTTGTTACATAGATATATTCCTGTGCGTACTTACGGCATAATTCTTCATGGAGGTTGCTGAGCCAGCCATTCATAGTTTTCGCAGAGCGAGGTATATCCATGCTTTGGTTCCATTTTTGAAGGCTTGGAATGGACACCCTAGAAGTCATTCCTATGAGGTAACATAAATCAGGTTTATTTAGGGCCTTCTTCCTTCTCGTATCATGGAGGGGGCATCGGGCTCCTACAGAGGTTGGTGGACTTCTCGTTCAAGGCATGAATTATGTTTGACCTTCAAAAGCCATAACCCGAAAGGGGCTTGCTTTGCTTGTTGGGCTTCTTTAGAATGTTTCTTAAGCTTGGCGACCCTCTTGGCTTTCACGGGGTGGTTGATGAGCCCGACCCCAGAAACCGAGGTTCCCAAGTAGGCGGCTTCGAGAATCCCGGACTCCAGTGTTCGTGTGGTGGCTCGACCTGGTCGTGCCTAGCTTCTTCCCTGATAATTTTGAAGCCCGGCGATCCCTTCGTGCTTCTGCGGGGCAGTTTTATAGTACATCCGGGGTTTCATGAATGTCGACTTTGTGCTGGGAGAGTGGAAAATTTCTCTTTGACCCATAGCCAAAATTTTCTATTAACAAAAAGGATTCTTAACCACCAAGTAATTCTACTTAAGGAAAAGATTCTTAACATCTAAGTAAATCCTTCTTAGGAAAAGAATTAAGTTTCTGAATACATATCCTATGAATTTCGGCCAGCTATGTATATATAAGAGGAGGATTGAATTCCTTCTAGATAAAGATTCTTAACTACCAAATAAATCCACCAAAGAAAAGGATTCTTGCCAACCAAGTAAATCCTTTTTAGGAGAGGATTAATCATCCTATATGTATGTGTTTGAAATTCGGCCTGCATATAATTAATTGCAAGAATTAATTTTGGCCAAGCTTGGGACTTTCTAAAGAGAGATTTCGGCCAAGCAAGAGAGAATTTTGAGGGGAAAAAAATTGGTTTTTACTCTGGACAAAATTCGACCAACTCATAGAGATAGTGTGAATTCGACCAAGAGGAGAAAAAGAGGAACGAACGTTCTTGTTTTCGATAGTACACTAGTATCCTTTACATCAAAAAGGTTTTATGTACAACATCGAATCAAGGTTCACACGAGTTTCAATCAAATTGATTGATAATTCACAAGTGGCCGGACGTTCTTGATTTTTCTCTTGGAGGATATTTGTAACTAATAAAGAAATAGATTTTTTTTGTCTCCATCCTCAAGTATACAATTTAAAAAAAGGGAGCCCACACTCCTAGGTAATTCACGTTCATGATTAGATTGGAAGATCTTGCGGAATCAAATCGGCGCTTGTTCAATTGTCAAGAGAAAAAAGTACGACACTTTTTATATACATCAATTAATCTAGGGTTAAGGTTCTCGTTGCACAAAATGGAATTTTTTTTATTTATACTCAAACCCTAATTTTCTAATTTTCTCACGCTTCCGTTGCGCGTGGTTTTTTCCCTATAGGCATCTCTGGCGTAACGGAATCGAGATGGAACGGAGATGCCGGAGTGGAGGCTTCAATTGAGAAATGGAGATGCCAAAGATGCAGGAGGCTTCAATCGTGATCCACTGCTGAGGAGGTCCATCCTCCGTCTTCCGTCGTCGGTGATTGCAAATTTAGTTTGGAGATTCTTTCAACAAAAAAAAGATTTAGTTCGGAGAATGGGGATTTGAAGCATAACAATGATGCCGTTGTTAAATGGAATTTTTGTAGCATTGGTGTTCCTATTATGGAGTATGGAATAGACATGTCGGCGGTTCAGCTTGAACTGGTTAACCGAACTTGAAAAACTGTACCTGAAAAACCGTAACCGAACTGTCATTTAAGGTTCTGAACCGTAAGCGAACCGGACCGAAACCGTGCACTGTAGCGGTTCCTATTCCGGTTCTTGTTTTGGTGGAACCGTCTAGTTCGAACCGGACCGTTCCACCAAAACAACTTTTTTTTTTAATTTGTTATTTATTTTAGGTACATTTTTTTAGGCAACCCAATAACATGCATTTGCAATTTTAATTTTATATATGTAATATTTTTTAGTTAACGAAAAATGAAAAAATGAAAAAAAAAACCCAGACTATCGGAACCATCGGAATTGGATCGGATCCGGAACCGGAACCGGACAGAACAGGTTCTGAACCGAAACCGAAACCGGTGACATGTCTAGTATGGAGGATCAGATTTGGATCAATGAAATTTGTTATTTATTTATTTATTTGTGGAGCAGAGGTTTTATATATATATATATAAGAAAAAAAGAAAAGGACATATATGGTAACATGTGTAGTGTATTTACATGATATAATTGTTTAAAAAAATTAATGGGGTGTAAATATATGTATATACAATTTTTTGAGGTGTAAATACCGTCACTCTTTTTTTTTTAATAAAAAAGAGTGACGATATTTATTCCCCTCTGAAACTGTATATACACCTCAATTTAATATTTTTTTCAAAATTTCATCATTGCTATTGGATCAACAATAATGCTTCTTTACATAAATTTGATGTTCAAATGATGTAAATTGTGTATCCTTGATTTCTTTGCATTAAATTTATATTGTTGAAATGATTGGATTTTAGGGATGCCACATCATTTGGACTCTAAATTAGGACTCCAAATTTTGATAAAGTAACATCACTCTTAAATGAAACTATTAAAATGATTAAATTTTGAATATAAAATCTTTTGATCTAAATCTAACTATTTATTAATTAAATCTAAATATAGATTATTTAAATTAATATATATTTTAAGGGAATTTAAATTAATATATTAAATAACTATTATAAAATTGTTTTTTACATTTAATTTAATTAAGAGATAATTACTGTAGTATCTATCCAACTTAGGGATAGGTGTGGGGGCCCATTGAAGCGGGGGAGGGTCCCCCCACCCCTACCCCCATTCCCATTCCTAAAACCTCTCCCACCCTTGCCCCCAAACCCCATTGGGGGAAAGTGGGGATGATGGTGTTTGGGGGGAGGTTTCTCTGCCCCTACCCCCGTCCTTATTTTTTCCTATTTTCAATCTTAATATTTTTCAATTTGAAATCCGAAATTTAGAATTCAAGATTCGAAATTCGATCATTTCAATCGTTCGATTCACTATGTTTCGATATCCAATCCAATAACAATATAAAATATATAATTGATTGAATTTAATTCAAAATTAATACGAAAAATTATAGTAGTATAGTATTACATATAAATATATATGTAAAAATGAGGGAAATAGATAGAGAATAAATGAGTAATAGAGTTAAAGTTATTATTTTTTAAGAAAGTAAAAGTAAAAATATAAAAATATAAAAATATATAAATATATATGGGGAAATGAGGCTCTACTCCTACCTCTATTAAAAAAAATGGAGGAATAGGGAAATGGGGGTGTGGCACCCCATTTAAATTTTGGGGGTAAAATTTGTCACCAAATGGTGGTGGGACTCCGTGGGAGTTTTGTCCTATGAAGGAAATGCCCATCCCTAATCCAGCTGGTCGGAAGGCCATCAAAATTTCAATGACCACATGTCTATTTTATGAAATATCATATCAAACTTTCTTAATTAGAAAATTAACAAAAATCCATATATCTAAAAGAGCAGGTTATTTAACTCCTTTACTATATGATTAAATTAAAATATAGAATGAAAAAAAGTATCCTCTTTAAACAAAATTATTTATAAAAAAAATAGTAAACCTATATTATGAATAAAATAAATATAATTTTTGAAAGTATAAAAGAATTAAAATCCCTATAATAATTATTTTTTATAAAATATAAACACATTTTAAGATGAACACATGTTTTAAAATAATTTATTTAACTTTTGTATGTTTTATCTTTTTTTAAAATGATTTTAATCTTTTAATAAAAAACTTTTTAATTTTCTTTTATTGGTATATTCTAGTTTATTACTGTATTTTAGTTCAATTATATAGAAACTGACAAGTTCAAGTCTCATCATGCGTATTTACCAACATACCTGAAGAGTTTTCTCCACGTATAACATAATTAGATGTCTTTGATCGTGTGAGTAGATATTCAGATCATAAATATAGTGATTGATCACGACAAGTTCAACCGACCAAACTTTTGACCCGTTTATTATCAAAATGTTTTTTTTAATAAATAAAAAATTAACAATTAGAGTTCTTTGTGGTAATTTTTCAAATTACAAGGTGTGGTTTAGGATTTCTCAAAAATCGGGGTTATTTGAAGAGAGAGAAAGAAATGAATAACATAACAGAGAATTTGAGGGACATATCTGCAAGAACTACAAAATTAACAAATAAAAAAGAAGAAAAGTAAAAGAAATACATTTCTTGAGAAAGGGTTTACATTCTATTTCTCTGCTCTAAAAATCAAAATCGATTTCTCGCTCTCTCTCTCTTAGGGTTTACTCACACTCAAACCACTGACTCACTGAATATCGAAAATGGTGAGTCGATGTTTCCTTCAGATCTAGAAGAGTCTCTTGCGTTTCTTTGTTTTTTTTTTTTTTTGTTTTGAAATCGGAAGGGTTATTTTTTTTTATTTTTTTGTGATGTTTCAGGAAGGAAAAGGCACTTTGGAGGCTCAAATAGATCAGCTATTGAATGTCGAGAAGCAGATGAGACTTGCCGGTGAAGTCGCCGACACAAAGAAGGCTGTCACTGACATCATGCAGCTATGCTTCGAAGCCAAAGACTGGAAGACACTCAATGAACAGATTCTCAATCTCTCCAAAAAACGCGGCCAACTTAAGCAGGTCATATTTTTTTGTTGTTGTTTTATTTATATGATTTTTTTATGAGTGTATGTGTTTGTGTAGTTGTAGATTTGCGTATCGAGTGACTGTAGAATCCGAGGTTTGAATTTGAAATGAAAGTGATGTGTTTTTTAGGGTTTTGGGTGTTTAGAGATTTAATTTCTTAAGTGATAATTGGATGTAAATGTATGTGGGTATTCGAATACAGCTGTGAATTTGTAATTTTTATTTTTTATGTGAATAACCCTTTTTTTTGTGAAGTAATGCTTTGTTGATGGTTGTTTAAATACATTACCGATTGGGAATTTTGTATAATTATATGTAGAAAACTGGTATTGGTTTTGTATATTTATATGTAAAGCTATGGTTTGGTATATTTCTTTCGTGATAGGGAGATTGGTAGATGGTGATCGCATATACTTTTGACTTCCTGTTGAAATTTACTTAGGACCTTTGCATATAAATAGGTAGTAGGTATGAGATACTGTGATTGCATTATTACTTCTGCATGCTACATTGATTTCAAATAGGGACATGTATAAACCGTATGGGGGATGTATTTTATAAGAATGGAAATAGATGTATATACTTGTTCTTATTATTGTGTGTAAATGACCTGTTAAAAAAAGGGTATTGTTATGATATCTTTTCCATTTGTACTGTGGGGTGTTAGTTCTATTATTGAAGGTTTGGACAATGTTTAGTAATTAATATCACTTATGAAATTAGAGGAGGGTATACCTATTTCTTAGGATTTACTGTTTGGAGAAATGTTGTATCATGATTGTCTGCATTATTATTGGTATTTAGTTGATGCTCTTGCATTCTTGTTGCCTGTGATTCTGAACAGTGTACATTTATCCAATCCAGGAAAAGATCCAGAAATTTGTTTACATCAAGAAAATTGATAGCTCATATATGTAAATATGTTATATACTATGCATGTAGTTATCTCTTCTTGTACAGTTGTACATATGTTTCTGTATCTATCTTTTATGTAAAGACAGCACATGTGATTTTATCTCAGACTGGACCTTCCGCATTCTTACTGAATGTCTATTTATTCTTATCTGCTTCTTTAAGTGTTTTTAGTTGATGTGCTGAAACTTTTTCACGTACTGTTAATACTTAATATCTGTGATAACTTTACTGAATTATAGCCAAATGAATCACTTTTTGAGCTGCATACTTGGTCAAATCTATTATTCATTGGGGGTGTATGTTTGCACAGGCTGTTACTGCTATGGTCCAGCAAGCAATGCATTATATTGATGAGACACCTGATCTGGATACTCGTATAGAGCTCATTAAAACGCTCAACAATGTCTCAGCAGGGAAGGTGAACAGATCGCAATAAGTTTAAACTTCTCTCTGGATATTCAATGAACACTGTGTTTACTTCAGTATCCTGATCTAATAATATTATTTGTTCTGTAGATATATGTTGAAATTGAGCGAGCAAGGTTGATTAAAAAACTTGCCAAGATTAAGGAAGAACAAGGGCTTATAGCTGAAGCTGCAGATCTGATGCAAGAAGTGGCGGTCAGTTTTTCCTGTCTGTTCATGATCACTTCCATATATTTTTTGTTGTTCAGTGGAATTCTTTGTAATATGTTTTGAATTACAGGTTGAAACATTTGGTGCTATGGCTAAAACTGAGAAAATTGCATTCATTCTTGAACAAGTATGGACCTACTTCTGTTATGCTTCCGGACATTGTCAATGCCAATCTATTAACAGTATCTATTTGTCTGGTTATGATAGTAATGGTGTGTAAATATTGTTGATTATTGAACTTTATAGGTCCGACTATGCTTAGATCGCCAGGACTATGTTCGTGCACAAATCCTCTCAAGAAAAATTAGTCCAAGAGTTTTTAATGTTGATACTTCAAAAGAGAAGAAAAAGCCCAAAGAAGGTGATGCTGTTGTCGGAGAGGCCCCTGCTGATATTCCATCTCTATTGGAGTTGAAACGAATCTACTATGAACTAATGATTAGGTATTTGTTTGCCTTGTTTTCCTCTTTTTTCTTTTTGTTCTGTTTGTTTAACATTCTTGTGGTTACTTTAATGAATGTGATTATTTTTTATAAAGATTTCATGAGGTTTTATGTGATTGTTAATTGTGAAGAGATCCTTTGAAAATCTCTATACTTGTTATGTTCGTCATTCTGAGATACCTTCAAATTAATTATAATTCTTTCTCTATGGTTTATTCCTTCCAAGACACCTTGTTGCCACTTACCATTGTTCACCTATAAGAAGCAAAAAAGAAAGTTCATTTTTAAAAGTAATTGTGTTAGGGATATCTAAGCATTTGCACGTGCAATTCAGTCTTTTTGTGGAAGAGCTCAAAAAAGCTTTTACCTGTTTTGTGCTTTGGGTTTGGCCTCTTTGGAGTAACTTTTGAAGATGCTGCTTGTTCTCCATCTTGGAAATGTGTACCTCGTTAAGGGTGGAATTGTTGGAGGTGTTTCTGAAAGTTCTTGATATAATTTTTCTTGTTGGTAAGGCATAGACGAAAGTGAATAATAAACTCTTTGACATATGATGGAATGGATAGTTAGACCTATTCGTTTTGTTGTCAGAGACAACTGGTTTGACACCCTGTTATATACTTGCGAAAGGATTAAGTTTCATACTTTCATATGCTTAGTATGACTAAGCAATTGTTTCATACCTTTTTTTTGGAGCACGCCAATTTTCCATTGTCTTGTTTGGGTTCTTCAGGGTGCACCAACCAGAACCATGAAGTTGGTTTTTAACATCTTACCTATTTTGACCACCGTAGTCTTCAGGATTTCCAGTTTAGTTTAAAGTGATTGATATTTGATATTGTTTACATTGTATTGAATTGTTCATGTTACAGCAATTTGAATCAAATTCTAAGACAATAGATGACTTCAAGAATGGAATTTGAGCTGTATGAATTTTGTTTGTTGTTTGGCTGTTAGATGCCAGAAGTTGATACTGCTTTAATACAATTCTGCAAATTCTCGAGAGGAATAATATTTTTGAAAGTTCTTTTCACAAACTCTACGGGTGCATTTTTGTATTATCTTTCTGTGGAAATTAGTATATTATCGATGTTTTCCAATAATAGAATCGTTAATAGAGCATGTAATGGTAGCATTGTTTGTTTCTCTTTGTCATGGTGTTACATATGTCATACAATGGGGTTCTTCATCTTTGCAGGTACTATTCTCATAACAATGAGTACCTTGAAATTTGTCGCTGCTACAAGGCAATATATGAGATTCCATATATCAAAGAAAACCCGGCTCAGTGGATACCGGTAAGCTTATTTTAATTTATACTTCCTCTTGAGTTCTGTTGAGAATATGTGAGTGATTTTATTTTATGTTTAAAATATATAGGTCCTGAGGAAAATCTGTTGGTTTCTAGTTTTGGCACCACACGATCCGATGCAGTCAAGCCTTCTGAATTCCACTTTAGAGGATAAGAATCTCTCCGAAATTCCAAATTTTAAGTATGTTTTTTTATACTATGTTACTGTTGCTTGAACATCTTCCTGCTCTAGGTGAATTATTTAAATGTGATGTTATTGGTGTTTGATGTCTGTCTTCTTTGATATTTCTGTCATAGGTTGCTATTGAAACAGCTGGTAACAATGGAGGTCATCCAGTGGACCTCTCTTTGGAATACATATAAGGATGAATTTGATAATGAGAATAAGATGCTCGGAGGCTCTTTGGGTGCCAAAGCTGCTGAAGATCTAAGACAGAGAATAATTGAACACGTAAGTTTGTCCTAGACTTGAGGTTTGATGCATTGATTATTTATCACCTGTTGAATGCTGTATTCATTGCAAGACATTTTATGTTTTCAGAATATTCTTGTTGTTTCGAAGTATTACTCCAGGATTACATTGAAGAGACTTGCAGAGCTGTTGTGTCTGAGTTTCAAGGTTTGTTTACTATACACTAGTTGACCACTGTGTGTCAAAAGAAAGTGGGAAATTGATTTTTAATTTTTTTTAGTAGAAATTACGTGATATATCAATTATTTCATATTCTCAACTTATAACCTTGCGAAGGAGGCTGTGGTATTAATGTATTATCAGTTTGGCTACCTCACCTTTTGTGAAATAACTTTTTGGTAAAGTAACATTCCAAAGCTCAAACCAATAGAGCATTCTTTTTGTCATTGTCATTCCTTGGACTAGATTAGATGTTATGAATTTATTGAAAAAGGTAACTAGACTGAAGTCTCCATTTATGGCTAATTTTTCTTTTTAGTGCATATAGGCTTCCCATGATATTGGGACTCTATATGAATTCTGTTGGTCCATCTTTGCACCTATCTAAAAATTATCAGGGAAAAAAGAAAATTAAAGATTAGAATGCAGTTTCCTTTACTATACAGTTGGTTACAGATAAAGAAGAGAAGCGCCTTTCTATTGGACTTTGATTTGAGACACTTGTTAGTCCATGCCTAAAGTAGGGATGATGTTTGAAGTAGATAAGCATTGTTTTTGGGAAAGTTGTATGTCTGTTGCTTGAGTCTTGCAATGCTTATTTGTTTTTACTTTTGGCCTTTCCACATTTTTTATTAATACTGAGTGCGATGCTACTGCCACATGAACTCAAAATCTCTTCATTACATTTTAAAAATTGAATGCTACTGCCGCATGAACTCAAAATCTCTTCATGTCATTTTAAAACTTGAACAGCATGAAAGGTTCTAATATTTTGCTCCTTAATCCAGGAAGCTGAGAAGCATCTTTCAGATATGGTTGTCTCCAAGGCACTAGTAGCCAAAATTGACAGGCCAATGGGAGTAGTCTGTTTCCAGGTAGCTAAGGATAGCAACGACATTCTCAACTCATGGTCAATGAACTTGGAGAAACTGCTTGATCTTGTTGAGAAGAGTTGCCATCAGATTCACAAAGAAACTATGGTTCACAAAGCTGCTCTGAAAGTTTGAAATTGACCGAGTCACCAATTTGAAGAGTAGACTTCTCAACTTTATTTTTCCGTTGCATCAAGAATTTGAAGCCAGACAAACAAATTAGTTAATTGACAGTGCTTATGTTTTGCAGGTTGGAATCTTGATCGTGTATTCAACTTCAACTGGGTTGATCAGGCAAGCAATTTATCATCATTTTTTTTGGAAGGTTTTTTCTTTGTTGGTAGATCAGGGATATAGATCTTGGATTTGCCTCTGAAAACAGAAACATTGTTGTATACTATTAGTACATACTTTTACCACCGCTTACTAAGGCAAAACTCAATGGGCTGGTTAACAGCAGTGGAAAGAAATCGAATTCTTCAGATGTTCTTTAATATTCTTTTTGCTTTTGTTGAACAGTTTGATGTTTCTAGTGGTTTCCACCCTTCTTTCTGTCAGATTTCATTTTAACGACCATTATTTAGAGTTTAATTGCCATAACATGAGATTTGCTCATCTCAGATGATCCGCGTGTACCGACTTTGTTACCGTGTATTTGGTTATTAAGTTGATTGAGGGGCAGAAATTTACGCTAGTATTTAGAGTAAACTCTACCATGTTAATCCGTTGCTTAATCTATACATGTTAATCCGTTGCTTAATCAACATATAATTATGTTAATCTATATTGCAAGTAAATCTTATTAGATGTTGGATCGCGAATCTATATAAAGATTTCAATATATATTATTTTTAAAAACAGCTTTTGCTACATAATCTTTTTGGGTCGTAAAGATAGTAACAATGTTTAGTATTCGCAAGCCAGCTGATTAACTGAAAAAGAAAGTGTGTTTTCTACTGGACCTGCATTGTGATGTTGCTTGCTTACTTGCAAGCACTGTTTTTGAATACCTCCGTATTAAACATGCGAACGATCAGTTAGTGCCTCGGAACTATTATAATTTGCAATATTTACATATATATATATATATATTTTTAAAATAAGGCAAGGAGTCTGTTAGACCTCCCCACTTTCATATTTAATGGGTAAACGTGGGATTTGAACCCTTATCTTCAAAGTAAATGGGAAGTATTAAACTATTTTGTTAATACTAAACATGTAAAACGGGAGTTTACTATTTACACATAAAAATTAGCAGGTGTAAACCCCATTACCACATTTTGCAATTTAACAAAGGTGGGATTGAGATAGGGCCGGTCTTGAGTTTTTAGAATCCCAGGATGAAAAATTAAAAGTTGATCCTTTTGTTAAATTCCGTACGAATATATATATATATAAAATATTTATTCGTAGTATATAATTGTAGTACCAATATCAAAAATTATTTTATATTTTATTACTTTGATAGCAGTCTTAAACTGTTTTAAATCGGGTTTTATACCATCAAAATATAAAATTCATAATACTCTTCAAATCGATATATTCCAAATGGTTGACCTTGTTTTTTCTCTTGCTTCCATCCTTCTTAAAATCCACTTTGTAACTTCAGTTAAATTCAAGAATCTCCATATAGTGATTTATGAAACTGAATTTGACTAAGTTTATATGTTTGGATTATTTTTTTTTGTTTTTTACAAATGATTGGACTTTTTTAAGTACGTTGAACTCTTAATATTTACACTACATTAGATCACGTGTATATGTTTGGATTTTTTTTTAACAAGTATTTAGATTTTTTTTAAGTTACAAATTTATTGTTTTCAATCGACTCTTATATAAAGAGTAATTTATTGTTTCAATCAACTCTTCTATAGTTAATAATTTTGTCAATTAATTGAAACTTATTGCCTTACTCTCATATGTCTATACTTAATTGTAAATTGTAATATTAGAACTTTGCTATGGAATTTTGTGTATATGAACTCTTTAAGTATATTTGGAGTCGAGGACTTTTAATATGTTTGTTTTTTTAAGGTTTTTTGGATTTTTTTTTAAAACAAAATATTGTGCCGGTTTGAAATACGGTGCCATTTGGTTACCGTTATGGAATGGTAATAAATGGTAATGAGAACGTGAATTGGAATGGAAAAAAAAAATGGAAAGTTGATTTCTTTGTTTTGTTGAGACTTTAAAATCAATATCTGAATCAGTGTTATTTTCTTTTGTTAACAACTGATTGGAATGAAATTAATTGTATTTTGATCAAAATACTCCTAATTACAAAACATTTATAATAACATGATATATTATGAATAATAATAATAATAATAATATTATTAATAATAATAATAATAATAAAGTAAGAATGATGAGATATGTCACCTTTTTTTTATGTGTGTTGCATTGATGTCATCGCTTTAATAACTTAAGTTTAAAAAACACCTATTATGGTGAACTACCCAAATTGCCTTACATAATCTATTTTTTTTAATCCCATTGTGTTTCCATCTACACTTCGAAAAAGATAACTCATTTCTCTTTCCAAAAAACTTGTCTCTCTCCAGATTCTGCATAAGAAGATAACCTATATTCATGATCTTCGTTTATATATTTTTATATATTTCTGTATGGTTTAACAATGTATCCATTCGTTATGATTTGTTGTCCAGTCTTTGTATGAACATGTATGAACATTTTATTTTTCAAAGGATCGAGCATTTTACTTTTGAAAATAATGTTTAGTTAAATCGAGCATATTTGTAGCCAAATCGAGCATTTTTTTTAATGTGATCGAGCATATTTTTGAAAGAATTGAGCATATTTTTGAAAAAATTGAAAGAATCAAGCATTTGTTAAAGGATCAAGAAATTTTCAAAGGATCGAGAATATTTTTCAAAACATCGAGGATTTTTTTCAAAGAATCGAGATCTTTTT
This sequence comes from Dipteronia dyeriana, assembly GCA_032871835.1. Classification (NCBI taxonomy): domain Eukaryota; kingdom Viridiplantae; phylum Streptophyta; class Magnoliopsida; order Sapindales; family Sapindaceae; genus Dipteronia; species Dipteronia dyeriana. The sequence continues at coordinate 85,713,712 of CM065297.1, forward strand.
TAAAGAATCGAATCGAGAATATTTTTTAAAGGATTGAGAATTTTTGTCAAATGATCGAGAAGATTTTTCAAATGATCGAGAATATTTTTCAAAGGATCGAGAATTTTTATCAAATGATCGAGAAGATTTTTCAAAAGATCTAGATTTTTTTCAAAGGATCGAGAATTTTTTTTAAAGGATCGAGATTTTTTTTCAAAGGATCGAGTTTTTTTTTCAAAGGATCGAGAATATTTTTTAAAAGATCGAGAATATTTTTCGAAGGATAAAGATTTTTTTTCAAAGAATCGAGAATTGTTTTTAGAAAATTAGGTTTACTTAAATCGAGTATATTTGTAGCGAATTCGAGCATATATTAGAAAGAATCGAGGATTTTTTTTTAATTACTGACCAGGAAAAAAAGTTCCGGGGGCGCTGCCCACTGCCCCCCGAGAGCTGACCTGGTAGCTCGACCACCGCGAGCTCGGCGGGAAGCTCGACCCCCGAATACGTCTGTATAGTGCCTGAGTTTCAACGAAACTTTCTCTCTCTATTTCATAACTCTCACTGTAAAAAAATGAATGAAAGATTCTGATGGAACACTATTTCGGGCATTTTTGTCCATTCACCATAATAACTGTCTTTTAAACATAAGTTATTAAAGCAGTGACACTGTTGAAACGTCACCTCCAAAAGTGCTATTTATTTTTTGACCCCTAATAATAAAATATGAAATTATATATAATATTATATTTATATATAATAAACATCTAACATAATATATTATATATATTATTATTATTATTATTATAGTAAATCATATATATTATTATAATATAATACATACCTATATATATATTCTTATAATATAATATATATATTATTACAATATATATTGTATATTAATATATATTTATATGTAATATAATTGTTGACTAAAAATTCACTCGGGGTGAGGAATTTCAGCTAACACCCTCGAGACCACCACCTCGGAGGTCACGGTCGGGGTGGTACCTGGAAATTGTGTGTGATTGTGGATATGAGGATGAGCGATAACACGATGTATTAAAGATACGTAATGGAAAATGACATTGCCTTATTACTGTTAAATGAATCACACGTCATTTACAGAAATCGCTTGAAAACTCGCAATCTCTCTTGGGCACAATGGGTGTGGTAGCTTCGTGTCTGTCGAGAAGTAGATAACAATGGTGGCCGTGTTCTGTGAATATAATTTAGGCCAAGGTCAAGCCCTTTTTTTCTGTCTATTCTCTCTCTACTCGTGCATGCTTGGGCGTATTTATACACAGTCCAACTAGGTTAAACTCGTGAATCTCCCACCATTAATATTTGAATTGAATCCCTCCTTATCGGGTGGTATATTTATTTAAATGTCATTGACTTTGGCTCGATAACGGATTCGAGAATATCTTGGAGGGAGATAAGTTTGTTTATTCTTTAGACTCAATCACTTGCCCTGCACGTAAGTAGCGTTTTAATGCGCGTTAGAGTGTGGATATGATCTTATGTGTCGTCATGGCGATGTGCCTTATGGTGATCATCAAATAGGGCATTTGCTATCTTAAATGGAGAGGTACATCTACGTACCGGTCTTAGCGTTAGGAGCTTGATCTAACATTCCCAGGTCCCTTTTGGAGCTTGACATGGTTGTGTTGGTGCTCTTTAGTGGTAACGGAGCTTTGCGAGCTCCTCCATGCTTGAATAGATCAGTTCTTCCATGGGCATAACGGAGAGACATTGTAGGACGAATATGACTCCCTGAGGGTCTTTTCGTGTAAGCAAAAGTGGTAGCATGTTTCTGGGGAGGTCGCGAGATATCTCGACCTCGGGGAGTTCAGGTCTTCCACTATTGATCTTACGTCAAGTTCTTATTTCGATGTAAGGAGCTCGATTTGATCACGTCTGGCTTCACCTAGGGTGTCCCTAGGGTGTGACGACCTCGCCTTGCTTCTTGCAAGGTTATACGGCAGATCAACCCCGGGAACCTCGATACCTTGCTGTGTAGTCCCGTATTTGGACCCTGTCTAGGAGAGTGGAAAATTTACCTTTGGTCCCTAGCCAAATTTGGCTACTAACAGAAGTCTCCTCTGACTTGAACACTGGTGATTGAGTTGTGGTTGGAGTTAGATTCCCTATTTGATTTGGGAAATTTTCCCTCTCTTTTAGTCTCCAGAATCCAGGAAAGGAATCCTCTCATTAAATGCAAGCGAAACATGGTGAGCAAGGAACAATATATTTTTCAAAATAATCCGGCTGCATTACGTCAGTCCCCTAGAATCGAGGTAATATTCATTAAAGATCTCACCTTTCCACTTGCTTCCGTTATCGGTTACCGTGCCATCCGTTCCTATTTAAACCCTGTCACGTCATCTCCTTTCTCAAACTTCTAATTCCTTCAAATTTCAAACATTTAAAAAACCCCTTCTTTCTTCGCCTTCTCGAGCAACATTTATATGTTTCTTTCATAAAGCTCAAAGCTTTTTATCACAATGTAGAAATCTAGTCATGATACAGTTGACCACATGGTAGAGAGTGAAGAGGTCTCTTGTCTCACTCACGGGAAGCGAGCACGAAAAGACTTCAATAGAGAGGATTCTCATCTAAACCCACAACGTCGTCGCTTGAGTAGAAATGTTTCAATCGGGTCCGGTTTCTCCAAAAAACCCGAGGAACCTCTGAACTTGGTCGATGAGGATTCAGATAAAGAATTCGGGGCCGTCACGGCTGGTGGGAGCCAAGCTATAGTTGCTGGTAACTTTCTGGAGGAAATTCTCCCCTACGACTTCAAGGTCATCCCGGATTCTACCATTGACCCGAGGTCGATTAAGCTTTTAAAGGCCAAGTACGACATTCCAGACAGCGTCGCTGTCTCAGTTCCTCCCAAGAACTACAACGTCTTTTCCCCTCCTAAAGGCCAGCTTCTGATCTATGTCGCGGCTCTCGAGAACGGGGTCTGGATTCCTCTTCACCTTACCCTCCAACTAGCCCTCAATGCCCTACAGCTAGCTCATCTCCAGTTGTAATTGAAAAATTATAAGTAACATGACACGTTGGCAAGAGAATAAGTCAGGAATACCATGTCACTAGAATCTGATCGGGTAGAAGTCAACACAGAAAAAACCAAGGGAACCCGATCAGCTCTCCTCGACCAGATAATACAGATGATCAGGTAGAAAACACAATTGCACTATCGAGATGGTAGGGGCCACGAGACAGTTTAAGTCAATGATCAGGAAAATAGATGATCAGACGTGTGACACATGTCAACCACCAAAATCCAATAGAATCATGACTCAAATACGTTAGGGAAGAGTTTAACTTGAACAAGGTGTCGAGAAACACACTTTGATAAGGAAATAAGTTTCTATATAGATATCAAAGTCCCAATTAAGCAAGAGACCTAATACAACCGGAATGTGATCAAAAGAAAGGAAAAGTCAGAAAACACAAGGAAAACATACAGAGAATAACGCAAAGGGAACTTACAAAGATTCCATTATTAAAGACCATCAAGACCCGCTCAGATGGGCTGGCAGCTCTAGCCCTTATCCAACAGCCATCACCAATGTATCCCTCACCGGTCGACATGGAGTGAAGCATGGAAAGAGGATCGGCCCGAAGTTCCCTCATGATAAGAGAATTGGAAGTTATAGCATCAGGGGTTGCCAATGGGATGGGCCGGGTAGAAGCAGAAGCTGTCGAAGGTGCCATAGGAAGGGTCGAGCCAGTTTCAATACCATCACCAGGCAGAAGGGAAACCCCAAAAGTTTCCAAAATTTGCCCCTCGGGAGCCTGACCTTCACTGACAACATCTTTGACAGGAGATTCAGGTGGTATATGAGGGGATTTGTCTCCAGACGAGGCTGTTGGAACACCTTCAGCCATCGTATCCATAACATCGGCTTTTGACTTGGACACCAGACCAAATGTCTGCTCTTCGGTGGTGTCCAGCATATTGTCACCAAAAGATAACTCCTCCGAGCCATGCTTCCCCTCATCGGAGTCCGAATCTGTGAAAACTATCTGGCGTCTAACAGAAAACTCCATGGGGGCCTTTTCCAGACGATGCATAAGAATATCGCTGGAGGACAATTATGTTGGATTCGAGGAAGCAAGAAGCTGGGCGGGGGTACGGCTGCGTCAGGAGCTTTAACTGCCTCAGATGGGGTAGCAGAACAAATCGTAACTATCTGATCGCTTCTTTTCTTTGACCGCTATTCCCTCAAAATCAAGTCAGCTAAAGTATCTTGATCGTCATCTTCTTCTTCATCCAAGAGAATGGGGGTTGACCCAGACCGAGAGGGAAATGAGGGTACCTCATTCATGGTCTCCCTCATTCTTTGGATAGCCTCGGGAGCAGAAGATCGCTTAACCACCTTGGCTACCTTACTATCAGAAACATTATCGTCGGATCTAGTTATGAGGGATTGGTCCCTATCTAATCTCTCTCGACTCTGCTTGTCTTTGGAAGGCCTACCTTGGCTCGATCTATCTTGGCTTAACTTTTCACGATCAGACCCCCAAGTAGAAGAATGAACCCGACCGGACCTGTCCCTAGAAGCTCCCTTCCTATTGCTCCGAAGGGAAGGGGCATTACGACTGCTCACCATAGTTGGGTTAGCAGAAGCCGACGGAGAATCATGATCAAACTCATAAACATGATCCACCAAATCGTGTTCAAGAGGACCTATACCCTGAGCCACATTGTCAGCAGCAGCCTTGCGACTCACCCAGTTAAGGTTTTTAGCCTTCTCAACTTGCTCGCCAGCAACAATGTCCAGCTCATATACTGAGTAAGAAAACATCAAGGAGATAATGAGTATTAACAATGTTGATAATCCACCATCAGGAAAATTCAGAGATAAGAGACTTACGACGTCTACGCCGAACAGATATCTCAGGATAAGGCCCAGCTCGAACAATTCTTTCTAAGTACAGGTTCCGTTGATCACAAACTTCCCAAGAAGTCCGCATCGCCTTAACGACTATGTCAGCTTGCTCTCGAGTCATAATAGGAGCAGTCTTGTTCTATAGCTCGGGACTACAGAAGTGTCTTGGAACTCTATTTTGGTTTAACTGATGGGATGGATTGGCGACCACAACTTCACCCCAATCTCCCTTGACAAAGAACCAACTATTTTTCCAATACTTGTTTGATGATGGAAATCCCCAAATGAAGCCCTTGTGGTTTTTATGCGATGGAGAAGCACGCTTTTCCTCGTAACCGTGAGGAATATAATTGCTAGGTAAAGTCGATTGAAGGTCAAAAGTCCTGCCAATATCTGATCGACCCAAGGTATAAAAATTACGTATCTCTTGGGGGGGTCGGGGGGTGTTTAGCACCAATCTTCTTCCATAAATTCCATAGACTGATCAACACACGGTACGAGTTCGGGGTCAGTTGAGCTGAAGCTACACCCGCGTCTGCCAAGAAATGAGCGATGCAAGGTTGCAAGAGGAATGTTACCCCAGAAGATAGCATTGCCCCATAAATCGTTACTGCACCAAGGGGTGGGTTCCACACTGCTCGATTGCCACTACAAGACAATTTCACCGAACGGCGAAAATCGAACCGCTCTATAATTCAAAGTCAAAATCACAAGGATGTTCCGTCAAAAATCTAAGCAAACGAGTCCGACTTTCCCTCGCGACGTTCTTCATTTTCAACGTTTGAGAGGTTATCTTCAAGTCACTCGCCTGACGAGCAGTCTCCCTAGGGGAAGCTCTATAAGTTTGCCTTGTACTCTTCGATATATCTGGTTGAACATCGACGGATAAAGAGCCAAGAGGATTATAGGAGTAAGGATAAAAACCGGGACGACCTATAGAAAAGTCAACATCCAAAGGGATATGTTGGGATGAGGAAATACAACCCCTAAGAAGAGACTCGAGCATAGCGATGTTTTCCTTATTGCCAGCCTCGACAGCTTGCATAAGAAGCTTTAAATAACGATAGCGGAGAGTCAGACCCATACCTGTAATACACGTAAAACAGTGAAGATACGAAAGTTCAGAGATGGAAAGCCAAAATCTAGAAGAAAAGAAAAGAAAAGAAAAGTTAGGGTTTTTTGCAAAAGATCACTATGAAAGTGTAGGCAAAGCAAAAAGTTTTTAAACTATATATAGGAGCAAGTGAGGTCATATTAACATGCATGCACAAATGGGGATAGGTGCACACGGAACGAAAAACACGCGCCGTTCAAAGTTTGAAAAAGATAGATAAATGATTACGTTAGCCGAAATGAGCGTTATTGATGTTAACAGCCAGCCATAAAGCATTAAATGCGTGTTTGAAAGCAGTACAATGAAAAACGATAATAAATTAAACATACTTCACCGAACGAGTTCTACGAGATGCTCGGTCTTGCATGATTAAGGGGGTGTTGTTATTGGAAAATTCTAAGTAACATGATACGTTAGCAAGAGAATAGGTCGGGAATACCACGTCACTATAATCTGATCAGGTAGAAGTCAACACAGAAATAACTAAGGGAGCCCGATCAACTCTCCCCGACCAGATAGTACAGATGATCGGGTAGAAAATTCGATCGTACTATCGAGATGGTCAGGGCCACGAGACAGTTTGAGTCAATGATCAGGAAAATAGATGATGGGACACGTGACACGTGTCAAGCACCAAAATCCAACAGAATCACGACTCAAATATGCTAGAGAAGAGTTTAACTTGAACAAGGCGTCGAGAAACACACTTTGATAAGGAAATAAACTTCATTATAGATATCAAAGTCCCAATTAAGTAAGAGACATAATACAACCGGAATGTGATCAACGCGTAGAACGACTCCAATAAGATAAAGTTTCATTAAAACACTGGAACTTTCCTTACTTGTATAACACGAATTAGGGTTCTATGCATGTTTAAATAAACCTTAATAATACCCATGAAAGGGTTAATGTAAGAATAGCTTACAAGGGTGCGAGAGTAATTGAGTGTGTAATCTTTTCATATAGTGTGAACTTTTTGTTCCCGCAATCAACAACCTTGGATGTTTCCCCGCATTGGGGTTTTACCACGTAAAATTCGATGTCTTACTTATTTGTTCTTATTATCTTTTATATACTCTTAGCCATTACTTTGCTCTAATTGTGTGGCGGATGATTGATCCAAAAATCACCGTTAACACCAGTTGACCACTGGCTTCTGGAGACATCTAATCTACTTCCTCGTGTTATGGATGGAGCAATACTAGTTGAGCAAGGTCACTAGGGAACCCTGAGCAGAGGAATTGGCCTACGTCTTTCAGATTGGCAGCCTACTGGTGGCTCAATAGGTCAGTTCTACACGAAAGCCAAGAACAAGCTCAACTTCATCGTTCTCTGCTGCTTCCAAGAATGATCCTGCCTGGAAGGAAGAATGGATTCTATTTGGCGGTGACTAGGGAAGCTCAAACTTTATCGGTGGGTGTGAATTTGAGGTCCCTATTGCCTTCAATGACAAACCCTCATGGGATAGGGACTCTTTGCCCATTGAGTCTGAGGTAATTTTAAAGTCTATTATTTCCCGCAACTACCTGAACCTGAAGTTTCCCACTATTGATTCCTTTGATAACCATAAGGTGCATCTATACCTCCACATCTCTGTTGCTTCTTCCAGTAAGCAAAGAAATTTGAACTAGCTTGCTTCCTTTGCGCTAGCTAGCTTGATTCTGACTTTTTTTTTAAACAGTTTCTATTGTTGCTCTAGCTTCCCATGAAGTCCAGCGAGTTCGTACCCCTCCCCCTTCTGTCAGGCTAACTTGGGGGATCTCCTTAGCTGCCTCAGTGAAAGAAGGGTGAACTGTTCCAGCCATAATTTCACCTGATCATGTTCTGTCCCCTTCCCAGCCAAGGTCTAAAATGGTGATCCTCGTATCGCGGGCTTCTAAGGCACGGGATGAGGGGACTTCTGCTCCTCTTACAGCTGCTGCAACCGCCACTGCTCCTTCTTTAGTTGCTCATTTTGTTCTTGCTACTACTTATGTCACTCCTGTGGTCAGCCTTCTCAAAGTTTCTACTCCTCCATCCGTAACCCCGACTTATCGAGTTTCGAGGAACCTTGAAGCTGATGTTACTGAGGTTCCTCCTGTCTCTTTTAACATCGACCGAGTTTTGCTAGGCAAGATGAAGTCTTGGAGAAGTTTATCTCGTCTTGCCCAGGTGGTGGCCTCTGTAGGATGGCTTCGATTCTCGTCGACATTTTGCTTACCAAGGGATCCACTCTCTTGGCTGAGGTAATTATCTTTTTTCACCTTTACTTGTGGTTGTCAGCTTGATCAACTTCTAACTTATGCTTCGCATCCTGCAAGCCTTCAAACTCAACGTGGCTAAAGGCCACCAAGTGGCTTCTCTTCATGGCCGTGTATTAAAGGCTGAGGCTGAAGCTGAGAGGGCTATGGGATTACTTGTACGAGCTCAAATTCTGGTGTAGGAGATGACCTCCAGCCAGAAGGGGATGGAGAAAGACCTGATCGAGCTTCAGTGTGACTACGAGAGGCTTAAGCGATTCTTCAACCAAGAGACCCTTCAATCCGAACGTTGAGCCAAGTAGAGGGATAACTGAAAAGCAGAGGTAAAGGCGCTGGATATCAAAAACCAGGATCTGCATGCGTAGATGGCCAGGCTGCAAATCGAGGTGGATGTCTCCTTCAGTGATGGGTACTTTTATGTCTCCTACCAGGCTGCAGAAGCTCTCCCTCTTCCCTTTGATTTGTCTGTCATTGCCAACTGGGATAGAGAGAAGATTATGGCTAAGGTCGCAGAGATGTCCCTTGCTGTCGGTGATGGAGCGGGTCCTTTGAGTACAGTTGGAGCTGGGAAACAAACTGCTGAAGCAGATCTTCCTCTCCCTACTCCGTTCTTTCCACACTTTAGACCGAAGAGTCTTCTGGTGGGGTCCAGTCTGTATAGTCAGAAGAGGGTCATCCTGAATCTTGGGAGAAAGCCGAAGATTGCTCTGAATAGCTTGCCGAAGCAGAGACAATGGGTTGAACAAATGGGATTGGAGGTAGCTGCTACCACCCAGGATGTGGCCATTCCTCTCAAAGTTATGGCTGTGTTAAGTAAAGTCCTGGATGAGGACCTGGCCAAGCAGCAGACATATTAATAGCCTCAGAAAGAAAGCGCAACTGGAGAGAACAATAAAGTTGATCAATTGCTAGATAGAGGTGAGGTTTGCAGAGATTAACAGGATAGATGAACAGAGGGAGGAACCAGGAGGAAGCCAGAGTTTGATACGATCCCTTTAACTATCTGTTAATCGAAAATTCACTAAGGGTAAGGAATTATAGCTAACACCCTTGAGACCACTGCCACAGAGGTAATGGCCGGGGTTGGTACCTTGTACCTTGGAGAGATCATGTATGAATATGGAGAATAAAGCGGTAAGGAGGATAATGTAGTAGGTAGGAGACGAGGCATCCTGTCTGATGAGATTCATGCTGAAGAAGGAGACACGGGGAGCTTAAGGCTTCCTTGCTGGAGCGAAGGGGTTGATCCTTGTCCTTGTTCCCTGGTCCTAGCCCTCGGTTAGGGTCGGAGCTCGTTCTGGTACCCAGAGCCCGGTTTTGGAGCCCGATTACTTCCTGTTGTTCCCAGACCTAGATAGCAAGTGATGAGGGGGCTTATCTAGCTCCAGTGCTAGAAAGCTCGATTTGTTCCATAGAGAGGATGCAAGAGAGCTCATCGACTCCCTTCAAGTTGGTCTGGGTGGTTTCTCCTCATCTTGATGTACGACTTTGGCATGTAGATGGGAGGATAAAGGCGCTAGGTCTAGCGAGGTAGGAATCTAGATCCGGTTCCCTAGATTTTCGTTATAGTTTTTCGATCTCATATAAGAAGGATTAGAGAGCTAGGACCAAAGGGGTTGGTACCCCGCATACACATATACATAATACAATAGATAATATGAAAAACAAAAGTCTTTTGTAGATGGAGGTGGACTGACCAAGGGGGAAAAAAGCATCACGAGTGATCACATGCTGAAAAACCCCTAGGCAGTATCCAGAGGAAGGATGAATACCCTTCCTTGTATATATATATCATGAGATGCTTCGAGGAGGTTACAAAGATATCAAAGTAGTACAACGTATATGCTCCGGGGAGCTTACAACATTGAGTGTTTACCGATACCGATATTTTCCTGGTCGGGGTACACATACAATGATGATCTAGAGAGAACTTTAAATGAAGCATGTGTCTTCTCAGATCTCAGCCTCCTCAATATGCCTTTTATGGGCATATTTATACATAGTGACTACTTGGCGTGCAAGTCCAGAACTCTTCAATTAGTCTTCGTTTCTTTATCGAATACGATTCTTCCTTTAATGTAGTTGATCGGCTTATAGCTAATATCTTGGAGAAGATATGATTGTTTCCTCTTCGGACTCTTCCTTCTTTGATAGGCGGGATTCTCTGTTATAGTTGACCCCCAATAATCGGTTATGGAGGATTTCTGGGAGGAAAAGGTATTTGTTTCCTCTTTGAACTCTTTCACTAATGGTGGCCATTAAAGTGTTGAATATTCTCTTATTAATGGCGTTGATCATGCCATTAATTGGGTTGACAGCCTCTATTAATATAGTTGACCTCATTAATATGGTTGACTATCTCCATTAATACGATTTGACCTCATTAATGGTATCGTAAGTGTCATGAAGGTCAACCGTCTCTTCCTACGCTGTTTGGAGGAGACCTCTAGTTTTATATGTTACTTCGGAGAGGTACTTTATAGAGGTTACCTGAGGTGACACTTGATATTTCTTAATGGTGAGGTACCCCAAGTTCCAGTACACTGGAGGGGTCCCCAGAGGAGCTAGATCAATCTTGCTGGTCTTCCCATGGAGCTTGTGCTAACCATTTTAGGGGCGAAATATCCCATAGGGTTCCTACCTTGTAGCTGGGAGCTTGGTTTAGCTACGCCGATCTATAACATGGAGCTCGACCTAATTATGCAGGAATCTTGGCGGGGTAGCGGGTTTTAATTGAAGAGCCTGAATGCATGCAATGTGTTTGAGAAGGTGTGCCTCGCCATGCTTCTGCGGGGTCGTAAGGTACCTCGACCTAGAGGACCTCGATACCTCGCTACGTAGACCCCGGATTTGGACCCCTGCTTGAAGGCTAGAAGGTGGAAAATTCTTCTCTGGTCCTTAGCCACATTTTTCTATTAACACTATCTATCTCGATTACCCGAAAAAGGAGTGGGTACCCTGTTTCATTCATGACCAATTTCATCAATCTTCTTTGTCATTATTTTTTTTATAGACATTGCCCGGAACCAGGGGTTGGGCACCCTGCTTGATGTAAGCCTTGTGAGGGAATAAGCTCCCTCAGCTGTCTGATATAGCCCGCTGTGGGGATTGGCTCCCTCATCATCTATGTGAACTGGCTTTTTTTTTCTCTTGCATGCTTTGATTGATTGTTGATCATGAATTTACACCAAGGTTGGGTTCTCCTTGCTTTACTTTTGTGCTCGACCTGAAACGTAGCCTTTAACGTAATCTTGACTTAATTAAGCCTAGTAATTAATGACCTTCAATTTGTTGAAACTAGGTTACTATTGTCGACCTTGTTCACCCCTGTTGATGAAAAATTTGCTCGGGATGAGAAATTCCTGCTAACACCCTTGAGACCACTACCACGAAAGTGGTGGCCGGGGTTGGTACCGTTGGTACCCGACCTGTTAAGAGGTAAATGAGAGGCTGGATCGTAATAATAGTAAATGGGAGCTTTTATTATTGATATATTATTGATACTTGCTTTGAAATACAAATCACTCTATTATATGCTCGCAGCCTCTCTAGGATCTAGGAAGGTGGTAACTCTGTGCTTGTCGAATAGTGGAAACAAAAGTGACCATGTTCTGAGTACAGAATTTAGGCCTTCCCCTATTCTTTTTTATCTTTATTCTTCTGTCCTTTATGTGTTCTTTGTGCATCTATTTATATTTGATCCAAGTTGGTTTGAATTGGCTGATATCCCGCCACGATCCTATCAATCCGTCCCCTCCTTATCGGGCGGGATCCCTTATTTAAAAGTTGTTGACCCCGAGTGAATAGCGGAATTGATGATATCTGAATGAGTTTGTTTCCTTTTTGGAATCAAACTCTTGGCTCGCACATATAGGGAATTAATTGTTGGTTACCACATAGATATGATCTTGTATGTTATCGTGGTATAGTGTGTCATGGAGGTCACCCAACTAGCTGCTTGTCGTCCCGTAGAGCGAGGTAGATCCCTGCTCCGACTATGTTCTTAGAAGCTTGAGGTGGATTTTTCCTGACCCTTGGGGGCTTGAGGTGTTCCTGTAGACATTTATGGGAGGTAGTTGGGGTAGTGTAGATTTAGGCGTGATTCTTCCTTTATATCCAGCGGAGCTTGGAGACTTCTCCTGGCATTCACGAGGCGGTTGAGGAGCTCGACCTCAGAGCTGAGGTTCCCTGATAGAAGGCCTGAAGAAGCCCAGGTTCCAGTATTCTTATGGGGGCTCGTTCTGGTCGCGTCTGGCTTGTTTTCTGGTAGTTTTGAAGATGAGCCGCCCTTCCATACTTCTGCGGGTTGGCTTTATGGTCTATCTGGTCTTCATGATTGTCGATTATGGATTTCGAATTATGACGGGAAAGTGGAAAATTTCTCTTTGACCCCTGACCAAATTTCACTATTAACAGAAGTCCACCGGTGGTAGAGTTGGGGTTGGAGTCAGATTCCTTGTTTAATTGAGAAAGTTTTCCGCTATAAAAATAATTAATGAGAGCGAAATCTTCTAATTAATTACCCAACATTTGAATTTGAAACAATGTTTTATTCGAAGGAAAACAGCTGCATTACGACTCCCTCCGCGGCTCCAGGTGATCTTCCAGAGGATATCGCTGATATCATTACCCTTAATCCTCTATTTAACCCGGCCTTACTGTCACTTTCTTTACACTTTCTCAAATCTCAATTTTTCAGATTTCTTCTTTCCCGTTTTTCTCTGCCGATTTCCCTCTATCTTCTGCTTATTTTCAAGTTCTTCTTACCCATTAATGTCGACTTCCTCAGACAGTATTGACGCCTTGGTTGAGGGCACCAGAGGCCCTAACCTAGTTCCTCATAAACGGGTGAGAGGAATTTCGAGCGTTGAGGAATCTTCCCCGGTCCGCCAGTGCCGTCGTTCTAGCAGGATCGTCTCTATTGGCTCCGGCTTCTCAAACCAACCTGACAATCCTCTAAACATAGTTATCGAGGATTCTGATGTCGGGGAGAGAGTCGACGCTATCGGGAAGGTTCAGGTTACAGTGGCGGAGCTTCCTTCAGCGATGATCCCTCATTTCGAACCCAGGGTCATCCCCGATTCTACTGTCGACCCTCAGTCGATTAGCGGTCTACGGGACAAATACGGTATTCCTGACACTGTTTCCCTCACTGTCACCCCACAGAAATTATGAAATTTTTAGCCCGTCCAAAGGCATACTTCCTATCCATGTTGCAACTTTCGAGAGGGGGGTAAGGCTCCCTCTTCACCCTATCCTTCGGTGAGCTCTTAATGCCCTTCAGCTGGCTCTGCTCCAACTGACGCCTGGCTTCTGGAGGAATCTAGTCGGCTTCCTTGTGTTATGGAGGGAGCAATGCGAGATGACCAGTGTAACTAGGGAGTCTAGGCTGAGGAACTTGCCTTCCTTTTTCAGAAAGGTAGTCTGGCTGGGGTTCCTCGAGGCCAATTCTACGCCAAGGCCAAGAACAAGTTTAATTTTATCATCCCCGGGACTTCAAGGAAAGACCCCATCTGGAAAGAGGAGTGGGTACTGGCGAGGAGAGACTGGGGAAGCTCTGTATTCATCGGTGGGCATGAGCTCGAGGTCCCCACTGCTTTCAGTGACAAACCCTCATGGGATCGAGACTCTTTGCCCGCTGAGTCTGAAGCGGTGTTGAAGACCATCCTGGCTAGGAATTATCTTAATTTAAAGTTTCCAACTGCTAACCCCTTCGACCCCCGCAGGGTGAACAAGTACCTATGAATCTCTGATGCTACTCCTTGTAAGTATCTGGCTTTATCACGCTTTTGGATTGTTTGATGGTTTAGTTCTGATGGTCTTAACCCCTTTCTTAACAGTGTTTGTTGTTGCTCCAGCTTCTCACGAAGCCCGGCAAGCAAGGACCCCTCGTCTTCCTTTCAGATCATCCTCGGGAGCTTTCTCGGCCACTTCGAAGAAGGGGGGTCAACCATTAAGGCTGCTACCTTGCTTACTCCTGCTCCATCGTCTTCTTAGGTGAAGTCTAAGATGGCTATCCTTGCATCTCGAACGGCAAAGGCTCTAAATCGAGGAGGGCCCGCATCTCAAACCGCAGATAATTCCACTACTGCCCTCTCACCAATAGTTTCTACTTCAACCGATGCTTCCCCAGTCACCTTTTCCATTTCTATTGATCCGGCTGTATCCCAGGCAGTCCAAGTTCCTAGAGAGCCTGAAACCGATACTCCTGAGGTCGCCCCTTCTAGACCCCACCAGCAATCAAGCTCGGCGGGTCAGGACGAGGTCCTGAAACAATTTGTTGCATCCTGTCCAGGAGGCGGGCTTTCTAGGATGACCTCGATGCCCGTGGATATCTTGATTACTAAGGGGTCTGCCCTTCTAGCCGAGGTAATCGTCGCTCTTACTTCCTCATTCAGCAACTTGATTTATCATTTTCTAATATGAATTTCCTTTACAGGCCTTCAAGTTTCAAGTAGCCATGGGATATCAGGTGGCCTTCCTCTACGATTAGGCAGCCAAAACTGAGGTTGAGGCTGAGCGAGCCATGGGGTTGCTTGCGCGTGCTCAAGCCCTGGTCCGGGAGATCACCTCTAGCCAACAGGGAATGGAAGCATAGCTAGTCGAGCTCCAGTGCGACCACGAGAGGTTGAAGCAGGCTTTTAATCAGGAAACTCTCCGGTCAAAGCGATGAGCTAGCCAGCGGGATGACTGAAAGGGAGAGGCGAAGTCTCTGGATGTCGAGAACCAAGCTTTGCAGGCTCAAATTACCCAGCTCCAGGCTGAGGTGGAAGCCTTTTTTAATGACGGGTATTTCTACGCCTCCTATCAGGTTGCAGTAGCCCTTCCTCCCCCATTTGATCTCTCCAGCATCGTTGAATGGGATAGAGAAGAGGTTATGTCATGGGTTGCAGAGATGTCTCGCCCCAAAAATGATGGAGCAGGTCCTTCTAGAAGAGAGCTGGGAAGCGGTTGGAGGTGCTAGATCTGCCTCCTCCTGTTCCAACCTTCCCGGTGTCTGGTCCTGGCGAATCCTTGAGAGGGGTCCAATCCCAGAAGCTATAAGGAGACCTTGCTGAAGCCTGAGACCTTCCCAGGGTGCTTCTAGGAGAAGAGTTAGTAGAAGGCGGGATTATGCCCGAGTCAGTGGCTAGCCTTCTTGATGTAACCATACTGCCTGAGGTTATGGCTGTGATAAATGAAGTCATGGAGGAGGATTCTGTTGATCCCGAAGCAGCCGGGGTGGATCTCCAAAGGGAGATGGCTGAGGCAGTAGGTGCCGCTGATCAGGATGAGCTACGACCGGAGAGGGGAGCAGGGGGCGAGGTTTACTCTATAGAAGAGGAGGCGGGAGGTCATCATAAAGACGAAGAAGTTTGAGTTCTCTCCCATGTAATTCATTTTGAATGCCCGAAAAAGGAGGAGGGCATCCCATCTTTAACCGTGTTTGATCTTTTGTCATTTTATTCTTTTTTTCTTATAGCCCGAAATCAGGGATTGGGCTCCCTGTTTGCTGTAGCCTTGTTGGGGAATAGGCTCCCCCACTTAATAATAAAGCTTCAATTTTAGATCTAACTCTCACTCCTACTTGCATGTACTTACTTGATCTTCCTCTAGGTCCAACATTTATAGCGAAACGAACTATCTTGGGGGAATAACAGGATAAGAAAACTGTTTAAACGTGAAAACGGGCAGTTAGCGTCGGGCTTTCTGACCACCGAAACTCGTAGCTCAACTTTTTTAGTCGATAGTCCCTATGTTTGATTGTAGGCCTGTTATAGTGAGTTACTACGTATCATGGAGGGCTAGTAACCAAAACTAACTTGTATATTTAGAGTTTAAGTAAATCGAGCCCTCTGTCCCTGAACCCTTTTAAGGGGTTGGAGCCTAGACGAGGCATTAAGTAAGGAATTGTCTAGTCCCCATTTTTAAGCTAGGGATCAGAAAGGCTTCAGTGTTCTTAAATTTGAGTCTTTCCTGGGGGTGGTAGCCCGACGAAGGCATCAAGAGGGCTATCTAGCTCTTTCCTGGTCTTGAGATCTGGTGGCAACTATGCTCTTACACTTAGATCCTTCTTAGGGGTGGTAGCCCGACCAAGGCATCAGGAGGGCTATCTAGCTATTTCCTAGTCTTGAGATCTAGATGGAAATTATACTCTTACACTCAGATCCTTCTTGGGGGTGGTAGCTTGACCAAGGCATCAGGAGGGCTATCTAGCTATTTCCTGCTCTCGAGATCTGGATGGCAACTAAGCTCTTACACTCAGATCCTTCTTGGGGGGGGGGGGGGGGGGGGGGGGGGGGGGTAGCCCGACAAAGGCATAATGAGAGCTATCTAGCTATTTCCTGGTCTTGAGATCTAGATGGCAACTATACTCTTACACTCAGATCCTTCTTGAGGGTTGTAGCCCGACCAAGGCATCAGGAAGGCTATCTAGCTATTTCCTAGTCTTGAGATCTAGATGGAAATTATACTCTTACACTCAGATCCTTCTTGGGGGTGGTAGCCCGACCAAGGCATCAGGAGGGCTATCTAGCTATTTCCTGTTCTCGAGATCTGGATGGCAACTAAGCTCTTACACTCAGATCCTTCTTGGGGGGGGGGGGGGGGGGGTAGCCCGACAAAGGCATAATGAGAGCTATCTAGCTATTTCCTGGTCTTGAGATCTAGATGGCAACTATACTCTTACACTCAGATCCTTCTTGAGGGTTGTAGCCCGACCAAGGCATCAGGAGGGCTATCTAGCAATTTCCTGGTCTCGAGATCTGGATGACAACTATGCTCTTACACTCAGATCCTTCTTGGGGGTGGTAGCCTGACCAAGACATCAGGAGGGCTATCTAGATATTTCCTCATCTCGGGATCTGGATGGCAACTATTCTTTTACAGTCAGATACTTCTTGGGGGTGGTAGCCGGACCAAGGCATCATGAGGGCTATCTAGCTATTTCCTGGTCTTGAGATCTGGATGATAACTATGCTCTTACACTCAGATCTTTCTTGGGGGTGGTAGCCCGACCAAGGCATCAGGAGGGCTATCTAGCTATTTCCTAGTCTCGGGATCTGGATGGCAACCATGCTTTTACAGTCAGATCCTTCTTGGAGGTGGTAGCCCGACCAAGGCATCATGAGGGCTATCTAGCTATTTCCTGGTCTTGAGATCTGGATGGTAACTATGCTCTTACACTTAGATCCTTCTTGGGGGTGGTAGCCCGACCAAGGTCTGGATTGCAACTATGCTCTTACACTCAGATCCTTCTTGGGGGTGGTAGCCCGACCAAGGCATTAGTAGGACTATCTAGCTATTTTCTGGTCTTGAGATCTGGATGGTAACTACGCTCTTATACTCAGACCCTTCTTGGCGGGAGGTAGTGCCCGGCCGATGCATCAGGAATGACTGGGCGGCTTCCCTGGCTTACCCCTGGTATTGAGGTGATAATGTCGAATTATCCATGTAGACCCAAATCATTGTAGGACATAATTAAAGAAGAAGTTAACAAGAAAAGCAGGCTTTACTGATATGAAGGATGTAGTACATTATTGTCGGAGAAAAAAAAAGAAACTAGTCGGAGGCCGCGTGCTCCTGAGTCCCCTGTTCATGGGTAGAATTTCCTTAGGTGATCTGCATTCCAAGTATGGTCGATGAGTCGACCATTCATATCCTCGAGCTTGTATGCCCCATTACGGATTTCCATCTCTATTAGGTATGGTCCTTCCCAATTGGGCCCTAGGACCCCGTCTGACTTTTTCCTGGTATTCAACGTTACTTTCCTGAGAACTAGCTCTCATTCTTTGAAGTTTCGGGCTTTAACCCTCCTGTTGAAGTACCTGTCAATCCTACTTTGGTAGATTGCCACCTTCTCGGCTATTCAATCTTGTTTTTTCTCTTGGAGGTCCAAGCTAGCTCAGAGCTTACTTTCATTGTTCCCTGGTTCGAAATGTTGGACTCTAAAGGAGGTCAACTTGTGCTCGATAGGTAGGACTGCTTCAACCTTGAAGGCTAGCGAGTAGGGCGTTTCCCCGGTAGCTGTTCTTCTTATAGTATAGTAAGCCCAGAGGACCTCGGGAAGCTCCTCTGACCATCTGTCTTTCTTCTGCTGTAGCTTTTTCTTCAACAGCTTCTTAATGGTTTTGTTCGTGTATTCCACCAGACCTTTGGTCTGAGGTTGAGCAACCGACGCAAACCGAAGGTCGATTCCCAAGCCTTCGTAGAAATATCGAAATCGGCCATTATCGAACTGTTTTCCAAGGTCGGTTACAATGGCAAGGGCGGTTTTGAACCTGCAAACTACATTAGTCATGATGAACCTTGTTATGTTTTCTTCTAAAATCTGGGAGAGTGGTCCAGTTTCGACCCATCTTGTGAAATAGTCAATCGCTACGATAACATGCTTGGCCTGACCCGGAGTTGTAGGAAGCGGTCCAATCAAGTCGACTCCCCACATAGCAAAGGGGTATGGTGAGCTAAGGGATGACAACCTCTCCGGAGGGATGTGACTCAAGTTTACTGTCTTCTGGCATGCCTCGCAGGCTTGCACCAATTTCTTCTCATCTTGATGGATGGTCGGCCAATAATACCCCATGTTGAGAACCTGATATGCCCGAGATTGGAAGATCAATGTAAGTGTACAAAGACGACATGATTACCAAGTCACTAACTACAGAAGGACATCAGGACGACCTTCGTAGAACTTTCATGATCATAAAGGAAAACCAGATGAGATTGAACCCCTCCAAATGTGCCTTAGGGGTATTTGCGGGAAATTTTATGGGCTTAATTGTTCATAAGGGAGGAATAGAGGCTAATCCATAAAAGATCAAGGCTATCCTAGATCTAGAATTCCCCACGTCACTCAAATTGGTTCAAGTCTTGACCGAGCGGATAACAGCGCTCAACAGGTTCATTTCTCAGTCCACCTATAAATGTTTCCCTTTCTTCAAAGCTATCCAGCAGGGAATGAACTTGAAATGTGACAAGGAGAGAAAGCAAGCTTTTCAAGCTTTGAAGAAGTATCTGTCAAGCCCTCCGTTACTAGTCATTCAAGTCCAAGAGAGGAGCTGCAAATCTACTTGGCAGTTTTGGAAACTGCGGTGAGTGGGGCCTTGGTAAAGGAATATGGAGATAGGGTCCAACGACCTATCTACTATGTGAGTCATGCCCTAACCAAGCTGGAAAATAATTATACCCTTCTAGAGGAGCTCGCCTATGCCTTGGTGACCTCGGTAAGAAATCTCTGTCCCTACTTTCAAGCTCACTCAATAACAGTAGTGACAGACCAACCTTTCCGTCAATTCCTGCAAAGGCCGGATGTGTCTGGAAGATTGGTTTTATGGGCCCTGGAACTCACCCAATTCGATTTAAGGTATAAACCCAGGACCACAATTATAGCCCTGGCTTTGGCGGACTTTGTGGCAGAGCTCTCAGTGCCCCCAAGCCAAGTGATCTCCACAACAAAAAATATAGCTCCTGAGAAGATTCTAGAGCTTAAAAGCTGGCTGATAGGCTATAAGTCATGGATCCTTTACACTGATGGAGAGTCCGGGCAAGCCAGGAGAGGAGCGAGCTATAGTCCTGATAAACCCAGAGGAGACTGAGTGTTGCCATTGCTTCAGATTTAAATCTAAAGCCACTAACAATGAGGTAGAGTATGAAGCCCTTTGAAATGGGATGAAGACGGTCGCCGAGCTCAGATGTCGATTTCATGCAGGTCAAGAGTTACTCGTTACTCATAGTCAATCAGGTTTCCAAGGATTATCAAACAAAAGGAGATAACATGATTGCCTACTAGAAGCTAGTTCAACTGCTTAAGAATAAGTTTAAGGGATTTAAGATCGAGCAGGTGCCTCAACAATATAATCATCGAGCTGACGTCCTAGCCAAGATAGTTACGAATGGTAGCCAATCCTTACCATAGGGAGTCCCTCTCCAAGTGATCTCCCTACCAAACGTAGTATCAGGCAATGAGACTTGTACCCTGGATCGATAGCCATGCTGGATGGACCCAATAGTGGTTTATCTTCAAGAAGAAAGGCTTTCCGAGGAGCTTGACCAAGCTAGAAGAATTAAGAGACTCTCAGTTCAATGTTGCTTGGTAGATAGGTACCTCTACTGGAGGGGCAGGTCCCTTCCCCTGCTGTGATGTTTGCATCCTAATGATGCCAAATGGGCATTAATAGAGGTTTATTATGGGGAATGCTGGAATCACGTTGGTGGTGAAGCACTGGCATATCTAATACTCCGTATGGGGTATTATTGACCAACTATCCATCAAGATGCAAAGAACTTTGATCAATCCTGTGAACCATGCCAGAAGACCTCACACTTGAGCCACCTCCCACTGAAGCATCTGTTATTTCTCAGCTTGCCTTATTATTTTGCTATGTGAGGATTCGATCTGATCGGTCCATATCCAACCGTTCATGGACAAGCCAAATATGTTATTATGGCGATCCACTATTTCACAAGATGGGTCGAAGCCGGACCACTCCCTAAAAAATCAAAAGAGAATACGATAAGGTTCGTAAAAAATGATGTAGTTTGTAAGTTTGGGACCTCTCTTATCATTATTGCTGACCTCGAAAAGTAGTCTGATGACGATCGATTCAAGGAATTTTGCAAAGGCTTGGGAATCGACCTTAGATTCGCCTCAGTAGCCCATCCTCAGACTAATAGGCTGGTGGATTCCACCAATAAAACTATCAAGAAATTGTTGATAAAAACGTTATAGCAGAGAAAGGGTAGGTGGGTCGAGGAGCTTTCCGAGGTCCTCTAGGCTTACAATACTACAAGGGGAACAACTACCAGAGAAACACCCTATTCTTTAACCTTCGGGGTTGAAGCAGTTCTTCCCATCGTGCACAAACTAACCTTCTTCAAAGTTCAATATTTTGAGCTTGAAAGCAATGAGGATAAGCTCCGAGCCAGCCTAGATTTCTTGGAAGAGAAGCAAGATCGGGTAGCTAAGAAAGTAGCGATTTACCAGGGCAAGATCGCTAGGTACTTTAATAGGAGAGTTAAAGCTCAAAGATTCAAGGAAGAGGACCTAGTTCTTAGGAAGGTAACCTTGAATACCAGGAAGAGGTCAAACTGGGTTATGGGGCTCAATCGGGAATTAACTTATTTGGTAAAGGTAGTGGTCCGTAATGGGGCATACAAGCTTGAGGACATGGATGGCTCGCCCATTGACCACACCTAAAATGCAGATCATCTGAGGAAATATTACCCTTAAACAGGGAACTCATGAGCTGACCATCTCCATTTAGGTTTGATAAAATCCCCAACAATAGTGTACTCCATTTTTTTTATCAATTTAGTATGCTTTCTCCATCTTCGATTATATTCTACAATGATTTCTCCATATTCAACTAGGGTCTATATGGGTAAGTTTCACATAATCATCTCAAGGCTAAGGATTAGCCGGGGAAGCCCCCTCGCTATCCTTGATGCCTCGGTCGGGAACCAACCCCCGCCAAGAAAGGTCTGAGTGTAAGAGCATAGTTACCATCCAGATCTTGAGACCTAGGATTAGCCGGGGAAGCCCCTCGCTATCCTTGATGCCTTGGTTAGGCTACCACCCCCAATAAGAGTCTGAGTGTAAGAGCATAGTTGCCATCCAGATCACGAGACAAGAAAATAGCTAGATAGCTTTCTGATGCCTTGGTCGGACTACCACCCCCAAGAAGGGTCTAAGTGTAAGAGCATAGTTCCCATCCAGATCACGTGACCAAGAAATAGTTAGATAGCCCTCCTGATGCCTTGATCGGGCTTCCACCCCCAAGAAGGGTCTGAGTGTATAGTTGCCATCTAGATCACGAGACCAGGAAATAGCTAAATGCCTCGATCGGGCTATGACCCCCCCAATGGGTCACGGGATTGGAATGCTCTCATACTTAAACTCCAATGTTACAGTTATTATTGGTTATTAATCTTCCACATGTTTATGATTACTTCTTATGACATGTGCCAACTCGCTTATAATCACATAAGGGGACTATCCACTAAAGCCATCGAGCTACAAGTTTCTGCTGAAAGTGGAGAGCTCGAGCTAACTGTCTACTTTCAAACTTAAACAAAATTTTATATCTCGTTTTCTCCACCAAGATTCGAGTAAGTCAAGTTATTTCAGAGGTCGCATCTAGATCGGGATCAAGAATGAAGCAAGAGGATGTCAGTCAGATCAAAATTCATTGAAGCAAGTTTGAATGAAATCTAAAGTCAGCTTTCATTAATGGTATGGGAGCCCATCCCCTATAAAGGCTACAGTTATCAAACAGGGAGCCCAAGTTCTGGGCTATAAAAGAACGATGAAGAAAAAGGCTAATTAGACATGTCTTATGCGGGGAGCCCAATTCTTTTTTTACGAGCAACAAAATCAAGTGTTCGAGGTTAGACTATATCAGGCTCCCGCTTTCTCTTGGTTCCCTCTTGTCTCTCATTCAGGTAGTTGCTCACCATGGCAGCCTTCACCAACTACCCTCTCCTCCAAGGGATCCTCCAATGCCAACTGCTCAGCGGGGTCCTCTAAAACCTCATTAACCACAGTCATAACCTCAGGAGGGATGGCCGCATCAAGAAGGTTTGCCAAAGATTCTATCTGATTTTCTTCAACCTCCAATTCTTCTTGAGAGGATTCTTCAGGACGGTTTTTGACCTCTCCCAGGCTTCTGGTACTCCCCCTCGGACTGTACTGGTTGAACCCTGCTAGAAGTTTCCCCAGGACCTAAGACCGGTAAGACTGGAGAAGGAGGAGGAAGATGAGGATCTGTTACAACTGTTTATTTCCCATCTCCAGCCCTGTAACCCTCAGGATGGGACATCTCTGTATCCTTGGTCATAATCTCCTCCCTATCCCAGTTGGCAATAACTGATAGGTCAAATGGGGAAATGAGGGCTTCAACAACCTAGAAGGAGGCATAAAATTACCCCTCACTAAAAGAAGCATCCACTTCGGTTTGCAGCTTTGCCGTTTGAGCATGAAGATCCTAGATCTCGACCTCCTGCATTATGGCTTCTGCTTTCCAGGAATCCCTTTGCTTGGCCCGCCATTCAGATATAAGGGTCTCCATGTTAGGGGATCGTTTTATCCTTTCATGATAGCACTGAAGCTCAACCAGTTCTGCTTCCATTTTTTTCTAACTGGAAGTCATCTCTTGTACCAAAGTTTGAGCTTACGAAAGTAACCCCATGGCCCTCTCGGCTTTGGCCTTAACTTGTACAACCCGATCACAGAGAGATGCTACCTGGTGGCCCATCACCACATTGAATTTGAAGGCCTATAGGGTACAAAAACAAGATTAGAGAACGTTCAACGCCTACAGTCGTAGGAAAGATAAATTATCAGTTACCTTAGTAAGCAAGATATCCACGGGCATTGAAGCCAACCTAGAGAGCCCGCACCCAGGTAAGAAGTGATGAACTGCTTCAAGACCTCATCCTGCCCCAACGAGCTAGACTGATGGTGGGACCAGGTGGGGGGAACCTTTGGAACATCGGCCTCGGGGTCCGTCGAAGCTTAAAGAGCTTGAGGCATAGACAAAGCAGCAGAGGCAATGGGTAACATGGTTGAAGAGGCAATAGCTATAGTATGAGCCACCAATGAAGAGGTAAAAATGGTAGTATCAGTGGTCTGGAAAGCGGGCCACCCTTGGTTTAGAACTCTAGTAGCTCATGATGCAAGAATAACCATCTTGGAGCTAACTTGGGAAGGTGACAGAACTAAAGCAGGAGAAACCTCAGTTGGAACAACAAGCCCTTTTTTTTCGAGGTAGCCAGGGGGCTCCCTGGGGTAGTCTTGCATGAGAAGGAGGGGTACGAGAATGCTAAACCTCACGAGAAGCTGGAGCGACAACAAAATTTGTTAAGAAAAGAGAGAAGGTAGAGCCGTCAGAACCGAACTATCAACCACACAAAGCAAGATAGCTTAGCGTTACTTACAAGAAGTTGAATTAGAAATTCATAGATAATGATTTACTCAGCTAGAATTGAAGGGATCAGTGGTTGGGAACTTCAAATTCAAATAATTCCTTGTGAGGATGGCCTTCAGCACAACCTTAGACTCGGCAGGTAAGGAATCCTAGCCACACTAGGGTTTATCACAGAAGGAGGCGTCCGCCTCAACCCGAAGCTTGGCTACTTGGGCTTGCAGACCTTGGTTTTCAATGTCAAGTGCCTTTGCTTCTTCCTTCCAAGAATCCCTTTGACTAGCTTGATGTTAAGAATTGAGGGTTTCTTGTCAAATGATCGCTTCAACCTTTCATGGTCACACCGAAGCTCGGCTAACTCCGCCTCCATCACCCTCTAGCTAGAGGCCATTTATTGCACTAATTCTTGAGCCCGCGTCAACAATTTCATGGCTCTCTCAACTTTAGCTTCAGCCTTGGTTTCCCGGTCACAAAGAAGCCACCTAGTGGCCCACGACCATTTGAAACTTGACGACTTACAAATAATTCAAGTTAGGAAACAACAAATCAAACTATTGCATGAGAAAATAAAAGTGATGATTACCTCGGCCAAGAGGGCAGAACCCTTGGTAATCAGAATGTCTATGGGAATTGAAGCCATCATAGAAAGACTGCCCCTAGGGTAGAAGCGAAAAATTTCCCAATGACTTCGTCTTGAAAGGTAGAGCCAGATTGATTTGGCGGGCAAACAGGGAAACCCCCTCAATACCAGCCTCGTGGTCCATTGAAGCTCAGTAGGCTGGGAATGTAGATGGAAGGGCAGAATCATCCGGTAAGCTCGGAGCAGGGGTGACAGGAGCAGAAATAGGTGTAGGGTAACTAGAACAGGAGTTGACGTTGTTGCATCAACGGTTTGAGAAGCGGAGGCCCCTTTAACCCATACCTTGGTAGCCTAAGATCCGATGAGTGACAACTTGGACCTATGCTGGGAAGGGGACGGAGCAAGAGCAGACGAAGCCCCAATTGGAACGGTAGGCCCTATTTTTTCTAAGGAAGCCAGGGGGATTTCGAGAGGCCACCCTTTTTCTGAGAAAGCCAGAGGGATTTTCCGATTCGATTTGGTAGAAGGGGGAGGAGTGTGAGCTTAGAGGGCTTCATAGGAAGCTAGAGCAACAACAAAAATTGTTAAAAAAAATAAAAAGAAGGTATAGCCGTCAGAACTAAACTATTCAACGACACAAAGCATGATAGTTCAAAGTACTTACGAGGAGTAGGATCAAATATTCACTGATAGCGGTTTACTCAATGAGAATCAGAAGGGTCAGTGGTCGGGAACTTCAGGTTCAAATAGTTCCTAGTAAGGATGGCATTTTGTACCACCTCATACTTGGCAGGCAAAGAATCGCAGCCCCTTGGTGGTTAGTCATTGAAATCGGTGGGAACTGTGAACTCATGCCCGCCTATGAAGGTCTAGCTTCCCCAATCCTTGCCTGCTAGGATCCACACCTCCTTCCAAGTAGAATCTTTCCTCGAAGCACCAGGGCTGATGAAATTGAGTTTGTTCTTTGCCTTGGCATATAACTGACCTCGAGGAGCCCCATACAAACTTTCAATCTGAAAGAGGTATGTTAGCTTCTCAGCCCCTGGCTCCCAGGTAACCTTGCTTAGCTCGCATTATTCCCTCCATAACATAACAAAGCCAACAAGGTGCCTCCAGAAGTTGGGTGTCAACTGGAGGGGAGCTAGCTGTAAGGCGTTTAGAGCCCGACGAAGAGTAGGATAAAGAGGGAGCCTTACCGCGTTCTCGAAGGTCGCAACGTGGATGTGGAGCACACCTTTGGGTGGATTGAAGACGTCACAGTTTTTAAGAGGGACTTTGAGGGTGACGTTGTCAGGAATGCCATATTTGGACCTCATGCAACTGATCGACCGTGGCTCAATGATGGAGTCTGGAATGACCTTGAAGTCATATTGAAGATGCCTCACAAGAAAAGAACCGGTAATTATGACTTGGCCCATTCCAGCATCCTATTTTCCTCACCAGAATCCTCATCCACCAAGTTCAAAGGATTATCTGATTGATTAGAAAACCAGTCTTGATAGCCACGTTCCTGTTCGATCGACGACGTTGCGGGCTCAAAAGCTAGTAGTCCCGGTCAAGGTCTCGTCGAGCCCATTTTTTCTTGGGCAAGATTGGAAACCTCCGTGCCATCAACGAGGGAATCAATGGAATCATGACAGATCTTCGACATGGTAGGAATAGGTTTTGGAAGCTGAGGAAAAGAGAAGGAACAGATGAGCCTTTCAAAGGTAGCGAAAGTGAAGGATTTTTGAAAACTTGAAATTTAAAAAGAAAGCGTGAGGAAAGCGATGAGGAAGCCTGGTTTAAATAGAGCTGGGAGAGGCAGTGACATCAACGAAATCTTTGGATGGATCGCCTAGATTCTTGAAACGGCCGTAACGTAGCCGGATTATATCGGGGAATACACCAGTCTTTTCCTGCCATGTCACTTGTATAATTAATGAGAATATTTCTATCTAGATTTGGTAACGGAAAAGAGGAAAAATTTCCCAATTAAAATGAGGTATCTAACTCCAACCCCAACTCAATCACCGGTGTTCAAGTCAGAGAGGACTTCTGTTAATAACGAAATTTGGCTAGGGGACCAAAGAGATATTTTTCACTCTCCTAGCACAAATCAAAGTCCGAGTTCACCATTCATTGAACCCTGGGCGAGCCATAAAGCTACCCAGCAGAAGCTAGGAAGAGTCTTCGGGCTTCAGAATTATCAGGAATAGAGCCCGACACGATCAGGTTGAAGCCCTCAAGCCTACCTTAGAATTTGGACATAGCCCGATACGTGGTTATCCAAGCTTCCTGACATTACTTATCCTGGAACCCCGAGTCCTGGGGTCCGGCTTTAAAACCATCTTGTAAAAGCAAGGAAAGGTCGTTGAGCTCAGGAAGCATTTGAAGTGAAGCTTGATATAAACAAAGTGAGTTTCTTCCAGATCAAGGCTTCTCGAGGTCAAAATTAACTTGTAGCCTAAACCAGAAGCTTACCAGCCTTTTCAGAAGCCCAATGTCCTCTCCAGATACAAAAAGAGGGCCTTTAAGGGGATCAGGTTCATGCTATAGCTATGCTCCAATTCGTTAAGGGAAACTTGAATCTATCTTGACAAGAAAAAGGAAACTTGCCTAATATGTGCTGCCCCCCACAAGGCCGACTCGAGCATTAAAGGGTTAGGGAGGGTTAGGCCAAAGCTTCTGGGACCAAAACAAAGGTAAGGGTCTACCTCGCTCTATGAAAAAATGAATGCCTAACTCGACGATCTCCATGAAGAATCATGCCATGGGTATACACAAGATCATATCCACACTCCAACGAACATTAAAACTCTGCGTACGCGTAAGTTAAAAAGTTGAGTCCAAAAAGGAAACGAACTAATCTCCACCAAAGATATTCTCGAACCTGTTGTTAACTCAAAGTCAATGATTTTTTAGTAAAAAATCCCGCCCGATAAGAAGTTAAGGGATTCAGAGAATCAGGGCGGGAGATCTACAAGTTTAAACCATTCGGGGCCATGTATAAATATGACCAAGGATGATCGACATAAGGGGGGAAAAAAGAAAAAAGGAATCGACATAGAAAAAGAGAGATTTGTCTTCGGTCTAAATTCTATAATCGGAACACGGCCTCCACCACTATCTACTATTCTACAGGCATGAAGTTGCCACCCTACTGTATCCTGGAGAGTTAAAGAGTGTTTAAGAGTCTTTTTGTACTATATTTACAATTGATAATAAAGCTATTACATTACCATCTTCATTTCACTTATATCTACACATCCATCTTTATTCGTTCAGGTTAGGTATCCAAGGTACCAACCCTGGCCACCGCCTACGTGGTAGTGGTCTCGAGGGTGTTAACCGGAATTTCTCGTCTCGAGCAAATTCTCCGTTAATACTTTTTAATGCCGTCTGTGGGAAGGCCCACACTGTAATTTATGCACTTATGAGTTTGTTGTTTTGCAATAATCATGAGGCTTCGCTCCTCTCAAGGACAGCCCAAAACTTCAGGACATCTATCTGTACCTTCCACCTAGAAAGGGTAGAAAAAGGGAAAGAAATCCAAGCATCATAAGTCAGCCTCTCATCAGCCAGGTGCAGAACGGGCTCAAACCCCTCTGGTGATGGACCCAACTGTGATCAATCAACATGCAACAGCCATTGTGGAAAATATCCACCTCTGTCTTGCTACAGAAGGGATTGATCCTCAACTGGTAGATCTGGGAATCCGAAGAGAAGCAAGCCGACCAGCTGCTAGCAGCCCACTTTCGATCGGTTGGGACCCTCTTACTGATCCCTGCCTACCATAGGACAGAGACTACAAACTCCATCCGGGAAAGGCTAGGGCTCATGCCCCCATCCCGGAAAGGTCGACAAACTATCGTCATAGACAGGTTAAGTTGGCAGCCGACGTTCTGCCAAGGGCACCTCAAAGCCCTCATCGACATGCGACTTCCAAAAGGGAACCTCGAGCTGAAGCCAGAGGTAACCGACAGACCCTATCCCTAAGGATGAAAAAATTGAAGTATCCAGCTCGTCGTGGGAATCTGACAGCAAGACCTCCGAGGTTGGCTCCATAAAGCACTGAAATAAGCACCTAAGAAACCAGCTGGCCAAGATGCAGGAGGAAATCCAACAGCTGAAAAAAGGAAAGGGTAAGCAGGTCAAAAAGGACCCCCTGAGTGAGATAAACGCCCATTTACCAGAAGAATCTGAGAGGCGGAGCTCCCACCAAAATTTAAGATGCCGACAGACAAGTTCTTTGGCACAAAGGATCCTTTGAGTCACTTAGAGAGCTTCGTCCAACAGACGGAAGTTTAAAACACAACCTGGGTCGCCATGTGCAGATTGTTCCCTACCACCTTAACTGATTACGCCAAGACATGGTTCAGAAAGCTCTCCGCGGGAAATGTGGACTCCTTCACAAAGTTACCAACTGATTTCTGCTCATAATTCTAGGGAATCAAACCCCAAATGAAGGATCCTATCCATATACAATATGTGATCCAGGACCGAGGGAAAACCCTCTGGGCTTACTTGGAGTGGTTCCACAATGAGGTCATCCAGGTCTTCACTGAGAGAGAGACCCTTGCCAATTTCAGAAGGAATCTATGGGCAGGTAAGCTTTTCAGATCCTTTGCCAAACGACCTCCGGAGACCTACCAAGAGGCCTATGATCGAGCTCTAGAGTAAGTTGAAGTCGATGAACAACTCAAGGTAAAAATGGAGCATGATGACATGAGAACGACAAAACGATGGAAGAAAGAAACTGTAGGACCTGAACTAGTTAAGAAAAATCAAAACAAACCTCCCAACAGGTCAACCTTCTGTTTTCCTATTTCTCAACCCAAGCAAGAAATGTACCCAGTAAGGCGAACCCCTCCGCAGGCTTCGCCTCCTCCCAGAACAGTAGCCCCTATAACCCGAGATGAGAAAGGATACGATCACTACACCCCCTTAAATGCATCCTGTGAAACGATCTACCCCATCATCGGGGATAAGGGGCTACTACAGAAGCCCATACTCATGAAATCCCCTGTCGATAGGAGGAACCGATATAATTACTGTGACTTTCATAAAGACGTAGGCCACAACACTTCAGAGTGCTATAACCTACGCAACCAGATCGAGGCTCTGATTATGGGAGGATGCTTGATAGAATTCTTGCAGTAAGTTAGAGACAACATTTAGACTGGGAGGGAAGTACAAGCAAAGATCCGTGAGCACGCAGAGAAGAGAAAAGGGAAGCAGACGGATCTAATGCAACAAATCTAGATGATTCATACCATCAGTGAAGGTCCTACATTGGCTGGCACCTCCAATAATTCCAGGAAAAATCACGCGAGGAAGGTCCCTTGTGTAGATGAAGGGCGATGTATCTTCAAGGTCTGCCAGAGCCCAACTGACTCCTCCCAGTCCATGAAGATTATCTTTACCGAAATGGATGTCTACAACATCATGCAGCCTCATGAAAATCCCATGGTGATCACGGTACAAATTGCTAACTACATGGTCCATCGCGTACTTGTTGACATAGGCAGTTGCGTCGACATCCTTTTTAAATATACCTTGGAAAAGTTAAATCTAAAACATTGGTGTTACAACAGTTGCACTACCCCATTCTATGGATTAACTGGGACTCGATCATATCTATGGAGTCGAAGATCCTTCTAGTAATCTCTAGAACAGTCCCTCTCCAGCAAAATATCATGACGAACTTCGTGGTATTAGATACACCATCAGCCTATAATACTATATTAGGAAGACCTTTCTTGTCATCCTTGAAAGGGGTCTTATCTATTTACCATAACGTCCTTAAGTTTCTAGTAGGAGACAAGGTGGGGGAAATACATGGTGACCAACAAGCAGCTAGGAAGTGCTGAGCAGTATCTGCCAGCCCGACAGCTCTAGAGAAACAGGTGACGATGATACAGGATGAGGTAACCCCCAGGATGACCATAGAGGATGTAGAGTTTGTAAATCACCCAAAAGATAATCCCGAGACTTTAGACGGAGAGGAGCAAAATAGGGAATGGGCCAGCGGGTATACAGTGGATGAGCTAGAAGAGATATCCATCCTGGGGAACAACCCCTCGAAGGTCGTCATGGTTGGAGCCACCCTTGATTTGGGAGTGAAGGAGGGTCTGATCGGGATCCTTAAAAAATTTAATGACATCTTTGCTTGGAGTCACGATGAGATGCCCGGGATCCCAGTGTCATTAGCCACTCATCGTTTGGCAGTTGATCCAACCATCAAGCCTGTCAAGCAAAAAAGGCATCACTTTAACATTGAAAGAAATGCCGTGATTTAGGAAAGAAGTGGACAAGTGTATCGGAGTAGGCTTCATTAGAGAGGCACACTACCTCGAATGGATCTTCAACGTGGTCATGGTCACAAAGGAGAATGGGAAGTGGCGAATGTGTGTTAACTACACCGACCTCAACCGGGCGTGTCCAAAAGACAGTTTTCCTTTACCAAATATTGATCAGTTGGTTGACTCTATATCCGAGAACAAGCTCTTAAGCTTCATGGATGCATTCTTGGGTTACAACCAGATCATGAAGCACCAAAGACTAGCTTCATCACCAGGCAGGGTTTACACTGCTATAAGGTGATGTCATTTGGGCTTAAGAATACGGGAGCTACATATCAACGGTTGGTCAATCGATTATTCAAGCCCGATATTGGAAGGTCAATGGAAGTGTCTATCGACGACATGATTACCAAGCCACCGACCATGGAAGGACATCAAGATGACCTTCGCAGAACTTTCATAATCCTAAGGAAAACCAGATGAGATTGAAACCCTCCGAATGTGCCTTCGGGGTAACTGTAGGAAACTTTATGGGTTTCATAGTTCACGAGAGAGGAATAGAGGCTAACCCAGAAAAAATCAAGGCTATCCTGGATCTAGAATCCCCCACGTCGCTCAAACAGGTTCAAGTCTTGATCGGGCAGATAACAGTGCTCAACAAGTTCATTTCTGGATCCACCGATAAATGTTTCCCTTTCTTCAAAGCGATCAAGCAAAGAAGGAACATGAAATGGGACCAGAAGAGTGAGCAAGCTTTCCAAGCTCTTAAGAGGTATTTATCAAGCCCTTCGTTACTGGTTAAGCCAAGTCCGAGAGAGGAGCTACAGATATACTTGGCCGTTTTAGAAACTGCAGTAAGTGGGGCCTTAGTCAAGGAGTGTAGAGATAGGGTCCAACGACCTCTCTACTATGTAAGTCAGGCCTTGACCAAGCCAGAAAAGAATTATACTCTGTTGGAGAAGATCGCCTACGCCCTGGTAACCTCGGTCAGGAAGCTCCGTCCTTACTTTCAAGCTCACTCAATAGCAGTAGTAACAGACCAACCTCTCCGCCAATTCCTACAAAGGCCGGACGTGTCTAGAATGCTAGTTTTATGGGCCCTGGAACTCATCCAGTTTGATTTAAGATATAAACCTAGGACCGCAATTAAAGCCCATGCTTTGGCTTGGCGGAATTTCTAGCAGAGCTCTCAGTGCCCCTAGGCCAAACGACATCCACAGCAACAAATATAGCTCCTAAGAAGAATCCAGAATCCAACAGCTGGCCAGAAGGCTGCAAGTCATGGATCCACTACACTGATGAAGCATCTGGGCAAGCCGAGGGAGGAGCGAGCATAGTCTTGATAGACCCAGAGAGGGCCGAGTGTTGCCACTGTTTCAGGTTCGAATTTAAGGCCAATAACAATGAAGCAGAGTATGATACCCTTCTAGCTAGGATGAAGGCGGCCGCCGAGCTCGGGTTCAATTACCTTCTGGTCAATAGTGACTCATTACTCATAGTCAATCAGGTTTCTTATGACTATCAGGCCAAAAGGGATAACATAATCGCCTACTTGAAGCTAGTTCAGTTGCTATGGAGTAAATTCAAAGGATTTAAGATTGAGCAGATGCCTCGACAACAGAATCGTCGAGCTGACATCCTAGCCAAGATAGCTACGAATGGTGGCCAAGCCTTACCATAAGGAGTCCTTCCCCAATTTATCTACCTTCCAAGCACAGTAGCGAGCAAGGAGTCCTAAACCCTAGATAGACATCCATGTTGGATGGACCTGATAGTGGTTATCTCCAAGAAAGAAGAATTCCCGAAGAGCCCGACAAAGCCAGAAGAATTAAGAGGCTCTCAACCAGATATTGCCTAGTAAATTGATACCTCTACAGGAGGGGCAAGTCCCATCCCCTACTGCGACATTTGCACCCGGATGATGCCAAATGGGTATTAAGAGAGGTTCATTCTGGGGAATGCAGGAACCATGTTGGTGGTAAAGCTCAGGCATATCAGCTACTTCGCATGGGGTATTACTGGTCTACCATCCATCAAGATGCAAAGAGCTTTGTTCAGTTCTGTGAAACATGCCAAAAGACCTCCAACTTGAGTCACCTCCCACCGAAGCGTCTGTCATCTCTCAGCTCGCCTTACCCCTTTGCAATGTGGGGGCTCTACCTCATTGGTCCACTTCCAACTGCTCATGAACAAGCCAAACATGTTATTATGGCAATAGACTATTTCTTAAGATGGGTCGAAGTCGGACCATAATCCTATATATTGGAAGGGAATACAATGAGGTTCATCAAAAATAATGTATTCTGTAGGTTCGGGACCCCTCTTATCATTATAGCTGATCTCAGAAAGTAGTTTGATAATGGTCGATTCAAGGGCTTTTGCAACAGCTTGGGAATCGACCTTAGATTCACCTCAGTAGCCTATCCTCATACTAACAAGCTGGTGGAATCCACCAATAAAACTATCAAAAAGCTGTTGAAAAAGAAGTTACAACAGAAGAAAGACAGATGAGCTGATGAGCTCCCCGAGGTTCTCTAGGCTTACCGTACTACAAGGAGAACAACCATTGGAAAAACACCATACTCTTTAACCTTCGGGGTAGAAGCAGTTCTTCCCATCGAGGACAAATTAACATCCTTTAGAGTTCAACACTTCGAGCATGGAAGTAATGAGGATAAGCTCCGAGCTAGCCTAAATCTCGTAGAAGAAAAGCAAGACCGAGTAGCTTAGAAAGTAGCGATTTACCAGAACAAAATCGCTAGGTACTTTAACATGAGAGTTAAAGCCTGAAGCTTCAAGGAAGAGGACCTAGTTCTTAGAAAAGTAACCTTGAATACATGGAAGAGGTCATACGGGGTCTTGAGGCCCAACTGGGAAGGACCTTATTTGATAAAGACAGTGATCCGTGACAAGACGTATAAGCTCGAGGACATGGATAATCGATCAATCGATCATACCTGGAATGCAGATTACCTGAGGAAGTATTACCCTTAGACAGGGGACTCGTGAGCAGACTACCTCCATTTAAGATTCAATAAACTTTCGAACAATAATGTATTCCATTTTTCATCAATAAAGTCTGTTTTCTCCATCTTTGATTATATTCTACATTAATTTCTCCATACCCAACCAGGATTTACACAAGTAAGTCTGACATAATCATCTCAAGACTAAGGATAAGCCAGGGAATCCCCCTCGCTATCTTCGATACCTCAACTGGGCACCACCCCAGCCAAGAAGATTCTGAGTGTAAGAGCATAATTGCCATCCAGATCACAGGACCAGGAAATAGCAAGATAGCCCTCATAATGCCTTGGTCGGGCTGTCACCCCCAAGAAGGATCTGAGTGTAAGAGCATAGTCACCATCCAGATCACAAGACTAGGAAATAGCTAGATAGCCCTCCGATACCTTAGTCGGGCTACCACCCCCAAGAAGGGTCTGAGTGTAAGAGCCTAGTTGCCATCCAGACTACAAGTCCAGAATGAAGCTAGATATCCCTTCTGCTGCCTTAATTGGGCTATAGCCCTCTAAAAAACCAGGAGTGGAAAGCTCTTATGCTTTAATGCTCCAGTCATTACTGGCTACTAATCTTCCATGTGTATATGGTTGCTTGCTGTGACAGGTACAAACTAGCGTATAACCACATAAGGGGACTACCTACTAAAGTCATCAAATTACAAATTCCCTCTCAGAGTTGGGAGATCAAGCGAGCTGTCTACATCAACACTTAAACAAAATTTTACATCTCGCCAAAGTTTGAATAAGTCGAGTCTTTTCAGAAGTCACATCTAGCTCGAGATCGGGAATGAAGCAAGAAGATGTCAATCAAATTAAAATTCATTGAAGAAAGCATGAACGAGATCTAGAGTCAGTTTTCATTAATGAAATGGGAGCCTATTGTTGGAACCCAGTTCACCAGTCAAGCAACGGAAATAAGGTTTTAAAATTTTTATACAGATCATAATCTATATCTGGGATCAGTGAACTTGGGATCGTAATTATTTTTTGAAACTAATATATGCAATATGTAAACACA
The DNA here is from genome assembly GCA_032871835.1 of Dipteronia dyeriana. Classification (NCBI taxonomy): domain Eukaryota; kingdom Viridiplantae; phylum Streptophyta; class Magnoliopsida; order Sapindales; family Sapindaceae; genus Dipteronia; species Dipteronia dyeriana. The sequence continues at coordinate 85,748,756 of CM065297.1, forward strand.
GGAAATTGAAATCGATATAATCAAGAAGAAAATCTTACCAACGTTTGGAGGCTCCTTCACTTTTCGATATGCTTCTGTCTGAACAACTCGATCTTCCTCGCCATCTCCTAGGACTGGTAACTGCATGTGGGCACGTCACGGTCTCAGGAACTTGAATGGAGGATGTAAGGAAATACTCGAAGAAACTCTTTCTTCTCAATTTGGTGTATTGATTTCACACACGAGATGCAAAACTTATTGTTTTTGAAATATATATCTATTTTTTTTCTTTTGTGCATGAAGAACAATATATATATATATATATATATATATATATATATATATATATATATATATATATATGTGTGTGTGTGTGTGTGTGTGTGTGTGTATGTGTGTTTTGTTTTTCAAAAACATGATGCGTGATCTCTCTTTTTCTTAAATCACATTGCATTGTTTTTTTTTTACATATATATATATATATATATATATATATATATTTCACGCCTCTGCTCACAAATATATCTCTTTCACGCCTCTGTTCACTTTTTTCACCAATATCTTTCTATCACGCCTCTGCTCACAAAAATAAATAAATATATATATCATATATGTGTAGAGATGGATTGCTCTATGACTTCGTCTTGAAAGGTAGAGCTGGATTGATTTGGCAGACGAACAGTGGAAACCCCCTCAACACCAGCCTCAAGGGCCATTGAAGCTCGAGAGGATAGGAATGTAGATGGAAGGGCTGAAGTGTCAGGTAAGCTCGAAGCAGCGGTGACAGAAGAAGAAGGAGGTGTAGAGGTAACTAGACCAGGAGCCAATGTTGCTGCATCAGTAGCTTGAGAAACGGATGCCCTTTTACCCCGCACCTTGGCAACCCGAGATCCGAGGAGTGACAACTTGGACCTGTGCTGGGAAGGGGACTGAGCAAGAGCAGATGAAGCCCTAACTGGAACGGTAGGCCCCCACTTTTCTGAGGAAGCCAGGGGGATTTCCTGAGGCCTCTATTTTTCTGAGGAAGCTAGGGGGATTTTTCCATTCGATTTGGTAGAAGGGGAATGAGTGCAAGCTTGGTGGGCCTCATGGGAAGCTCGAGCAACAACAAAAACTGTTAAAAAAATAGAAAGAAGGTATAGCCGTAAAAACTGAACTATTCAACGACACAAAGCACGATGGTTCAAAGTACTTACGAGGAGTAGCATCAGATATTCACAGATAGCGGTTTACCCGATGAGAATCGAAAGGGTTAGTGGTCAAGAACTGCAGGTTCAAATAATTCCTGGCAAGGATGGCCTTTAGTACCACCTCAGACTCGGCAGACAAGGAATCGTGGCCCCACGAGGGTTTATCATTAAAAGCGGTGGGAACTGTGAACTCGTACCCGCCTATGAGGGTCGATCTTCCCCAGTCCCCACTAGGATCCACTCCTCCATCTAAGCAGGATCTTTCCTCGAAGCACCAGGGATGATGAAATTGAGTTTGTTCTTTGCATTGGCATAGAACTGACCTTAAAGAGCCACAGGCAAACTTCCAATCTGAAAGGGGTATGCTAGCTCCTCAGCCCTTAGCTCCCGGGAAACCTTGCTTAGCTCGTATTGTTCCCTCCACAACATGAGGAAGCCAACCAGATGCCTCTAAAAGCTAGGTGTCAACTAGAGGGAAGCTAGTTGTAGGGAAGCTAGTTGTAGGGAGTTGAGAGCCCACCGAAGAGTAGGATGAAGGGGGAGCCTTACCCCATTCTCAAAGGTCGCAAAGTGGATAGGGAGCACCTCTTTGGGTGGATTGAAGATGTCGTAGAATTTATTGGGGACTATGAGAGTGACGCTGTCAGGAATGCCATATTCAGACCTTATGCGACTGATCGACCATGGCTCAACGATGGAGTCTGGAATGACCTTGAAGTCATATGGAAGATGTCTCTCCAGAAAAGGACCGGTAACTGTGACTTGGTCCTTTCCAGCAACGTCATCCCTGTTTTGCTCACTGGAATCCTCATCCACCAAGCTCAGGGGATTATCTGGTCGATTAGAAAACCCAGTCCTGATAGCCACGTTTCTGTTTGATCGACGACTTTACGGGGTTAGAGGTGAGTAGTCTCAGTCAAGGTCTCGTAGAGCCTGACTGGAAACCTCTGTGCCATCAACAAAGGAATCAAAGGAGTCACGACTGATCTTCGACATAGTAGAATAGGTTTTGGAAGCTGAGTAGTGAAAGAACAGATGAGTCTTTCAAAGGTAGCGAAAAAGAAGGAATTTTAAAAACTTGAAATTTAAATGAAAGCGTGAGGAAAGCGATGAGGAAGCCGGGTTTAAATAGAGCTTGAAGGGGCAGTGATGCCAAAAAAATCTTCAGATGGATCGCCTCGAATCACGGAGTGGCCTTAACGTAGCCGAATTATTTCAAGGAATACACCGGTCTTTTCCTGCCACATCACTGGTATAATTAATGAGAAGATTTCCACCTTGATTTGGTAACGGCAAAGAGGAAAAATTTCCCAATTAAAACAAGGAATCTGACTCCAACCCCAACTTAATCACCGATGTTCAAGTTAGAGGGTTCTTCTGTTAAAAGAGAATTTTGGCTAGGGGACTAAAGAGAAATTTTCCATTCTCCTAGCTCAAATAAAAGTCTGAGTTCACCATTCATTGAACTCTAGGCGAGCCATAAAGCTACCCCACATAAGCGAGGAAGGGTCTTCCGGCTTCAGAATTATCAAGAATGGAGCCCGACACGATTAGGTTGAACCCCTCACGCCTACCTTGGAATTTGGATATAGCCCGATACGTGGTTATCGAGGCTTCCTGAGATCACCTATCCTGGAACCACGGGTCCTAGGGTCAGGCTCTGAAACCATCCAGTAAAAGCAAGTAAAGGACGTCGAGCTCAGGAAGCATTTGAAGTGAAGCCCGACATAAACAAAGTGAGTTCCTTCCAGATCATGGCTTTCTGAGGTCAAAATTAACTGGTAGACTAAGCCAGAAGCCCGCCAGCCTCTCCATAAGGCTGTTGTCCTCTCCAGATATAAAAAGAGGGCCTTTAAGCGGATCAGATTCACACTACAGCTATGCCCAAATCCGCTAAGGGAAACTTGAACCTATCGGGACAACAAAGAGGAAGATTTCCTAATATGTGCTACCCCCCACAAGGCCGACTCAAGCTTTAAAGGATCAGAGAGGGTTAGGCTGAAAATACAAACACGGTTAAATGCTCATGGCTAACCTAGAGGTGGGGGGGGGGGGGGGAGGGAGGGGTGGGGTGAATAGGTTAGGCACATTTTTCGACTCCCTTAGAAACAAACAAAAGTTTGTCCCTCTAGATTGCTTGTATCACAATATATATATCAGTTAAAGACACTTAATCAATATATAGAACAAGTAAAGTGTGATACAAACAAGTAATCATAACACATACACAATCTATATAATAGAAAGGAAGTCAACTTACATAAAGAGTTCTATCCATAGTATTCAAATAACAAATACAAATATAAGAGAGATAGGGATAGAGAAAAGTTGACACAAGATATAACGTGGTAAAACTCCGAAGAGGAAACATCCACGGGTTAGCAACCATTGGAAAAAAAATCCACTAGTAGATGAGACAAGTAAAATCTCTCAAGTGACCCCTTCACCTAGAAACTACCCTCCTATCCTACTCATGAAGATGTCCCCCTCTTGCTCAACAATCCGAGGCCTTACACCTCTTGTCAAGACTTTCTCGCTCACCCTTCCAGATCCTCACGACCCTAGGCAAGACTTCTTGCTCAACTATCCGAGTCCTCCCGACTCTAGTCAAGACTTCCTCGGTCACCCTTTTAGATCCTTACGACCCTAGGCAAGACTTCTGGCTCAACTATCCGAGTCCTCATGAGTCTAGTCAAGACTTCCTTACTTGACAATCCGAGGTCTCCCACCTCTTGCCAAGACTTCCTTGCTCAACAACATAGGTCTCACACCTATTGTTAAGACTTCCTTCTCACAAGGCATCTAGGTGATCATGAATGCAAAATACAAACAAACACGCAACATAGAATGTCATGGTTAACACATTCTATGGAAAATACTAGACATGAGCATGAATGCACAAAACAAATATAGTCTAGTCAATCATGCATGTTTAATCCATCTAGATCATGTAAGATATGTTCAACATTAATTACAACCTAGATACATGCATATATCTAAAACTTGAATCACAAGATATGTTTAATTAACATATAATCAAGTTTAAATCTCATATACCAAAAACATGCTAAAACCATGTGACAAAGTCATTTAGATTAAAGCTAAAGTTCTAGATCATATTTCCTATTCATAGATTCAACAAAGCACATGAATAGATCAAAAGAACACAAGCACATGTATTAAAGTGAGATTTTGGCCAAAGAGAGCCTAATACATGTGGGGAACTATTTTTCACAAAATCAATCAATCAAAGATCATCAAATAGTCCTAGAATAAAGCTAGCACAATACAATCCCAACCATGTGAAAACATAGGCAAAATCAAAACCGAACTCAACATGTGAGATTTCAATTGAAACTCAATCTAGCTTTAAATGAGTTCAAAACTCAAATCAAAACAATCACAAGACACATATATATGTTGAAGAAGAAAACCCAAGGCAATTGACCAAGATTTTAAAAAAACTTTGAGAGAAAATCAATACCTTAGTTGATATGGTGCAGTCCCGTTTTTGTGAGATTAGACTCCAAAACCATAAATAAAACAAACTCAAATGTTCAGAGAAAAGATGAAGGATGTATATACAAACACTCTCAACTTTGAGTCACTCAAATCGGAGTTCAAATGAAGAAGTTATGGTGTTTGGAAGGTGAGAAAATTTGGAGAGAAAATTCTGCACTCAAATTTTGAATCTCTTCTTAGAATGAAATGTGAGAGGGAAGGGATATATAAAGGAGAGGGAAAATGGACATATGAAATGACCAAATGGGACAAGAAGAAGCCAAGCTTGGTTTCTGCCCTAGATGGCACGTGGGAATCTCGGGGCAGCAAGCCTTCTGCCCCGAGATGGCCACGCGCCATCTCGGGAAAGAAGAGCTTTGCTGTCTTCTTTTTTCCTCGACCTCCCTTCGCGTTCTTCGACTGTTCTCCGGCCTTCAAACTTAGAATTCCAATCCGTTTAAGTATTAAGAACCAAATCTCTCTCACATACATGGACATATAAGGTACTCAACCCAGAAAATAATAATTCGACTCGATATACGAAGACGAAGACAATGTATGCAACATGAGTTGAAAGTGTAGTATCATTTGACTTAGAACTTGAAATCAATAGTATGAGTAACCGAAATGACCGGAACTCAATCAAGAGTGATTTAAGATTAAATAGAAGTTCAATATCCATGTTATACAAACATATACACATACAAACACAATTCACACTAGAATGCAAACTACATAGAGATAGTCTCCAATCATGCATTTTCCAAAACATGTTATTTTTATACCAATGCATGAGCATTCATTTTTCAAGTGTGTGAATGTGTTATACATGGTGCACAACGATGCAGGGACACATATTTATTAATTGTATATGTGTGCCTATAATGGTGTACAACGATGCAGGGACACAAATGTATGAATTGTCTATGTGTGCCTAAGCCTTGTAAGAGAAAGATAAGGTCTTAGTATACCTTTATAGAACCATATGGCATCCTTTCTCTTTGAAGACTTTGAACTTGCTTTGACTAGTTGTTCCTTCTTATTTGAAGCTTGAATCATCATGAATCTAAACAACTAAATTATTACAAGTAAACATCATTTTGATATGGAATTAATGTTAACTCAATCTAAAACCTAACAATCTCTCCCTTTGGCAAATTCTATGTCAAAACACCTATACATTTACTACAAATATAAAAATGAAGATAGGTCACAAAATCACTCCCTCACATTATAACTGATCTTCATCAACTCTTGAACTTCATCTTGATCTTCTCTTGAAGCAACGTACAAATCATCTCAATGGACAATGCATATACAAGAGAAAAACAACAAGTGGCAACATATAATATGGATAAGAATATACAATTAAGTCCACAAATACATGTATCTCCCCTTCAATACATGCCAAAACACAAGAATCCTTAACCAAATCTTAAGACTAATTATTACATGCCATTGAAAGTTCAAAAGTTCACAAAAACAACATAAAACGAAACTAAGCAACTAGCATCTCTTTCTCTCCCCTTTTGACATGAAATGATGCCAAAAGTTAAGAAATATACATCAAGATTCAAATACTAGCTACTTGTTCCACCAAAGAAAGTCATGTGAGTAGTTGATATAACATATTGCTTGAGAGGTGGTCTTGAACTTGAAGCAATGCACTCCTCCAACTCTTTTATCCTAGCATCTTGTTAAACAACTATAGCACTAAGTTCATCAACCTTCTCATTCAATTGTATAGCCCAATCCGAAAGAATATTTGTGCTAATCACATGACTATCAACTTGAGAACTACTAAATAGTCCAAAAGTATCACAAGTCTTACCCTTATTCTTATAGGACATGTATGCCACACGTTTATCACAATACTTTTCCAAGGGTTGAACTAACATATCATCTTTTCTACTCTTAATCCCATGAGCTAAACACAATGAAGTAATAAACCTCGGTAATGCAAGCTTTTTATCACCTCTAGTAGAGAAAGCCGCACTATCAATGTAATACATGAGAAGATCTCCAAGGTTTATAGGTTGATTAGCTACCAAGGCATACATTATTTTGATATTGTCTTTATTCAACTCAGTTGAATTTGAAGATCCAATAATGTTAGTGCAAATAAATAGATGCCAAAATGCACTAGCCTTAGTTAACTCATGTTGACTAATATATGCTCTACTTTTCCACTCAAAATAAGCATTGCCACAAAAGCAATACATACATACATATATATATATATATATAAAGCAGCAGTGGGTGCAACGTTATATAAATATATAAAGCAAGCAGTTGCGTGACATAAATATATATATTGTTTCATGTTTTGTGTGTTTTTAAAACACATAGAAAAAAGAGTTTCTTCAAATCTCTCTACATCCTCCATTCAAGTTCCTCAGATCGTGACGCGCCCACACGCAGTTACCAATCCCGGGAGATAGCGAGGAAGATCGAGTAGTTCAGACATGAGCATAACGTAAAGTGAAGGAGCCTCCAAATATTGGTATGTTCTTCTGATTTTATTGATTAAAATTTTCTATGTTTACATATTGTATGTATTAGTTCCAAAAAATAATTACGATCCAATGTTCACTGGTCCCAGATACAGATTATGATCTGTATAAAAAAAATTTAATACCTTTTTCCGCTACGTGACCGGTGAACGAGGTTCCTACAATTGGTATCAGAGCCAATTTATTTTTCAGAACTGAAAATTATTTTCGATGCTCCTGTATGCATGAATGTGTAGGCACCATCTTTATGATTGTATGAATGTTTATAATTAAATTGTTTAATTTAAACATGGTCGATAAAAGAAATGGTTATAAATATTACGACTTTCACGAGGACGTAGGGCACAAAACTTCAGAATGCTACAACCTGCGGAACCAGATTGAGGCTTTGATAAGGGGAGAATGCTTGATAGAGTTCTTACAACAAGTCAGGGAGAACAATTAGACTGGAAGGGAGGTGTATGACGAGATCCAAGAACATGCTGAGAAGAGGAAGGGAGAGCAGGTGGACCTGATGCAACAGATTTAGATAATACAAACTATCAGCAGGGGTCCCACTCTGGCCGGCATCTCCAACAATTCCAAGAAAAACCATACGAGGAAGGTCCCTAGTACGGACGAGGGGCAGGATATCTTCAAGGTTGACAAGAGACCGACCAACCCCTTCCAACTGTCACAGATCATCTTCAACGAAGCAGATGTCTTTAACACAGTGTAACCACATGATGACCCCATGGTCATCACAGTATAAATTGCCAAGTTCATGGTGCACCGCGTGCTCTTCGACACAGGTAGTAGTGTCGTCGTTCTGTTTAAAGACACTTTGGAAAAACTAAACCTGAAGCAATGGTGCTACAACAGTTGTACTACTCCACTATATAGGTTCATTGGGGATAGGATCCCTACCTGATGTAGCCTTATTAGGGAATAGGCTCCTCTATACATTAATAAATTCCAACTTTAGATCTAGCTCATTCCCCGACTTGTATGTACTTCATTGATCTCCCTCTAGGTCCGGCGTTACCAGCACATTGACTTATCTCGGGGGAAATAACAAGATAAGAAAAATGTTTAAGCGTGAAAACGAACATTTAGCGTCAGGCTTTCTGACCATCAAACCTCGCAGCTCAACTTCCTTAGTCGATAGTCCCTTTGTTTGATTGTTGGCTTGTTGCAGTGAGTGACCACGTATCAAAGGGAGGCTAGTAACCAGAACTAACTGGTATATTTAGAGTAAATCAAGCCCTCTATCCATGATCCCATTTAGGGGGTTATAGCCCGACCAAGGCATCAAGAGGGCTATCTAGCTATTTCTTGGTCTTGAGATCTGGGTGGCAACTATGCTCTTACACTCAGATCCTTCTTAGGGGTAGTAGCTCGTCCAAGGCATTATAAGGGCTATCTAGCTAGTTCCTGGTCTTGAGATCTGGATGGCAACTATGCCCTTACACTCAGATTCTTCTTGGGGGTGGTAGCCCGACCAAGCCATCAGGAGGGCTATCTAGCTATTTTCTGGTCTTGAGATCTGGATGGCAACTATGCTCTTACACTCAGATCCTTCTTGGGGGTGGTAGCCCGAACAAGGCATCATGAGAGCTATCTAGCTATTTCCTAGTATCGAGATCTGGATGACAACTATGCTCTTACACTCAGATCTTTTTTAAGGGTGGTAGCCCTACCAAGGCATCAGGAGGGCTATCTAGCTATTTCCTGTTCTTGAGATGTGGATGGCAACTAGGCCCTTACACTCAGATCCTTCTTCGGGTGGTAGCCCGACCAAGGCATCATGAGGGCTATCTAGTTATTTCCTGGTCTTGAGATCTGTATGGAAACTATGCTCTTACACTCAGATACTTCTTGGGGGTGGTAGCCCGACCAAGGCATCAGGAGGGCTCTTTAGCTTTTTTTCTGGTCTCGAGATCTGGATGGCAACTATGCTCTTACACTCAGATCCTTCTTGGCTGGGGGTAGTGCCTGGCCGTGGCATCAGGAGTGGTGGGGGGGCTTCTTCGGCTTACCCCTGGTATTGAGGTGATAATGTCAAATTTTCATTGTAGACCCAAATCATTGTAGGACATAGTTGAGGAAGGAGTAAACAAGAAAAGTAGGCTTTATTGATATGGAGGATGGAGTACATTATTGTTGAAAAAAAAAGAAACTAGTTGGAGGCCGCCTGCTCCTGAGTTCCTTATTTAAGGGTAGAATTTCCTTAGGTTATCCGCATTCCAAGTATGGTCGATAAGTCGGCCATTCATATACTCGAGCTTGTACTCCCCATTACGGATCACCATCTTTAATAGGTATGGACCTTCCTAGTTGGGCCTTAAGACCCAGTCTGACCTCTTCCTGGTATTCAACGTTACTTTCCTAAGAACTAGGTCTCCTGTTAAAGTACCTAGCAATCCTGCTTTGGTAGATTGCTACCTTCTCGGCTATTCGATCTTGTTTTTCCTCCAGGAGGTCCAAGCTAGCTCAGAGCTTACTTTCATTGATCCCTGGTTCGAAATGTTTGACTCTAAAGGAGGTCAACTTGTGCTCGATAGGTAGGAATGCTTCAACCCTGAAGGCCAGCGAGTAGGGTGTTTCCCCAGTAGCTGTTCTCCTTGTAGTGCGGTAAGGCCAGAGGACCTCAGGATGCTCCTCTACCCATCTGCATTCCTTCTGCTATAGCTTTTTCTTCAACAACTTCTTAATTTTTTTGTTCGTGGATTCCACCAGACCATTGGTCTGAGAGTGGGCTACCGAAGCAAACCGAAGGTCGATTCCCAAGCCTTCTTAGAAATCCCTGAATCATCCACGATCGAACTATTATCTGAGGTCGGTTATAATGGCAAGGGGGGTTCCGAACCTGCAAACTACATTGGTTTTGATGAACCTTGTTATGTTTTCTTCTGATATCTTGGAGAGTGGTCCGGCTTCAACCCATCTCGTGAAAAAGTCAATTGCCAGGATAACATGCTTTGCCTGGCCCGGAGCTATGCGGAGCGGTCCAATTAAGTTGACTCCCCACACAGCAAATGGGTATAGTGAGCTAAGGGATGACAACGGATCAGAAGGGAGGTGACTCAAGTTTACGGTCTTCTGGCATACTTCGTAGTTTTGCACTAATTTCTTCGCATCTTGGTGGATGGTTGGCCAGTAATACCCCATGCCGAGGACCTGATATGCCAAAGCCTCCCCACCAATATGGTTCCCGCATTCCCCGGAATGAACCTTTTTCAAAGCCCACTTGGCGTCTTCAGGGTGTAGACATCGGAGCAGGGGAAGGGACTTTCCCCTTCGGTATAAATGCCCATCCACCATACAATATCAAACCGAGAGCCTTTTAACCCTCCTAGCTTGGTCGGGCTGCCCGAGGAGTTTCCTGTCCTGTAGATACTCCGCTATTGGATCCATCCAGCATGGCTGTCGGTCCAAGGTATAAGCTTCCTCACCTATCATAATGCTAGGTAGGGGGATTACTTGAAGAGGGACTCTGTGATGTTATGTTTGGCCACCTTATGTAGCTATCTTGGCGAGGACGTTAGCTCGATGATTCGGTTGTCGAGGTATCTGCTTGATTCTGAATCCTTTAGATTTGCATTTGAGTTGTTGAACCAATTTCAGGTACGTGATCATATTATCCCATTTTGCATGATAATCTCTAGAGACTTGGTTGACCACGAGTGAAGAGTCACTCTTGATACTCAGGTAATCAACCCCGAGTTCTATGGCTGCCTTTATTCCAACTATTAGGGCTTCGTACTCTGCCTCATTGTTTGTGGCTTTAAATTCAAACCTGAATTAGTGGCAACACTAAGTTCCTTCTGGGTCGATAAGGACTATGTCCGCTCCCCCCCCCCCCCCCCCCAGATTGCCCGAAAGCTCCGTTAGTGCAGAGAGCCCATGACTCGCAGCCTTCTAGCCAGTTGTCAGATTCTGGAATCCTCTCAAGGGTTACATCTGTTACCGTGGGGGTTGCCTGGCCTGAAGGTATTGAGAGCTCGGCTACAAAGTCTACTAGTGCTTGAGCTTTTATCGCGGTCCTAGGCTTATACTTTAAATCAAAATGGGTAATCACTAGGGCCCATAGGATTAGCCTTCCAGAAACATCCGGCCTTTGTAAGAATTGAAGGAGGGGTTGGTCTGTCACCACTTTTATTGAATGGGCATGGAAGTAGGGGCAGAGTTTCCTTGCCAAGGTCACCAAGGCGTAAGCGAGCTTCTCCAATAGAGTATAGTTCTTCTCGGGCTTGGTTAGAGTGTGACTCACATAGTAAATAGGTCACTGGATCCTATCCTCGCATTCCTTGACAAAAGGCCCGCTTACGGCGGTCTCTGAAACTGCCAAGTATGTTTAGAGCTCTTCCCTAGGATTTGTCTTGACCAGCAGTGAAGGGCTTGTTAGGTATCTTTTCAAAGCTTGGAAAGCTTGTTCGCTCTCCTGATCCCATTTCAAGTTTCTTCCCTACCTGATAGCTTTGAAGAATGGTAGGCACTTATCGGTAGACCGGGAGATAAACCTGTTGAGCACTGTTACCTATCCGGTCAAGACTTGAACCTGTTTAAGAGATGTGGGGGATTCTAGATCCAGGATAGCCATGATCTTTTCTGGGTTAGCCTCTATTCCTCTCTCATGGACTATAAAGCCCAGAAACTTCCCCGTAGTTACCCCAAAGGCGCATTTGGAAGGGTTCAACCTCATTTAATTTTCCCTTAGGATCATAAAGGTCCTACGAAGTTCATCCAGGTGGCCTCATGAGGTTGAAGATTTAGTGATCATGTCGTCAATGTACACCTCCATCGACCTTCCGATTTCGGGCTTGAACAAGCCATTGACTAACCGTTGGTAAGTAGCTTCAACATTTTTGAGCCTGAAAGGCATCACCTTGTAGCAGTACAGGCCTTGTGCGGTGATGAAACTGGTTTTTTCCTGGTCCACGAGATGCATCATAACCTGATTGTAGTTGGAAAATGCATCCATGAAGCTCAGGGGCTTGTTCCCGGAGGTTGAATCGACCGGCTTATCAATTTTTCGTAGAGGGAAACTGTCTTTCGGGCATGCCCGGTTGAGGTTGGTGTAGTCTACACATATGCTCCACTTCCCATTTTTCTTTGTGACCATAACCACGTTGGCGATCCACTCGGGGTAACGGGCTTCTCGAATGAAGCCTGCCTGGGTTAGTTTATCCACCTCTTCCTGAACCGCCACATTTCTTTCGATGTTGAAGTGGCGCCTTTTCTGTTTAATATGTTTGAAGGTCGGATCCACTGCCAGTTGATGTGCTGCTAATGTCATTGGGATCCCCGGCATCTCAGCATGACTCCAAGCAAAATTGTCGTTGAACTCTATGAGAAGCCTAATCAAACCCTCTCTCATTCCTGGCTCAAGGGTAGTTCCGATCTTGACGACCTTTCTAGGGATCGTTTATTCAGACAGGAATCTCTTCTAACTTATCCACTAGATGGCCGCTGGCCCATTTCCTTCTTTGTTCTTCCATGTCAGGCACCACGAGGTCATCTTCAGGGAAATAGGTGGAACCTGTGTCTTTTAGGTTTAGTGCAGGGGTTATCCTACCTTGGATCGTCGTCACTTTGGGCAAGTTGTTTTGCTAGAGTTGTTGGGTTGGCGGACACTACGTTGCATTTCCTAGCTGCTTGCTGGTCACCCCGAACTTCCCCCACATTGTCACCCTCTGGGAACTTCAGGAAGTTGTGGTAAATAGAAAGGACCCCTTTCAAGGATGATAGAAATGGCCTCCCTAATATTGCATTGTAGGCCGATAAGGTATCCACCACCATGAAGTCGGTCAGGATGTTTTGCTGGAGAGGTACGGCTCTAATGATCACTGGTAGGATTTTTGATGCTACGGGTGTGATTGAGTCCCCAGTGAACCCATATAATGGAGTAGTGCAACTATTGTAACACCACTACTTCAAGTTCAGCTTTTTCAAGGTACCTTTGAACAGGACGTCGACGCTGCTACCTGTGTCGATGAGCACACGGTGCACCTTTAAGTTGGCAATTTGTACCATGATGATCATAGAGCCATCATGAGGCTGCACGATGTTATAAACATCTACTTCGGTAAAAATGATTTGTGACAGCTTGGAGGGGTTGGTCAGTCTCTAGTCATCCTTGAAGATATCCCTCCTCTCGTCCGTACGAGGGACCTTTTTCTAATGGTTTTTCCTGGAACTATTTGAGGTGCCGGCCAGAGTGGTCCCCCTACTGATAGTATGTATTATCTGAATTTGTTGTATCAAGTCCGCCTGCTTCCCGTTTCTTTTCTCGGCATGTTCTCATATCTCGGTTTGTACCTCTCTTCCAGTCTGAATGTTCTCCCTGACTTGTTATAAGAATTCTATCAAGCATCCTCCTCTTATCAAAGCCTTAATCTGGTTTTGCAGGTTGAAGCATTCTGAAGTTTTGTGCCCAACGTCCTCGTGAAAGTCACAATATTTACAACGATTTCTCTTATCGGCCGGGGCTTTCATGGGAACGGGCTTCTGTAACAAACCCTTGTCCCGAATGGTGAGGTAGACTATTTCTCAGGATGCATTTAAAGGAGTGTAATGGTCGTACCTCTTCTCATCGCGAGCTATAGGGGCTACTGGCCACTGTCCTGAGAGGTGGTAAAGCTTGAGGAGGAACACGTTTATCTGGATACCTTTCCGGTTTGGGTTGAGGAAGGGGGAAGCCGTATGTTGATTTATTAAGGGGTTTGTTCTTACTTTTCTGAGCTTGCTCGGGTCTGGGAGCTTCCTTCTTTTGTTGTTTTATGGCTCTCATGTCGTCATGTTCCATCTTGACCTTGAGCTGTTCGTCGACCTCTATCTGCTCTAGAGCCCGATCATAGGCTTCTTGGTAAGTTTTTGGAGGTCTCTTAGCGAAAGTTAGGAAAAGTTTTCCCGCCCACGGGTTCCTTCTAAAGTTGGGGAGTGTTTCTTTCTCGGTTAAGACCCCTATCTGGATGACTTCCTTATGGAAATGCTCAATATAAGCCCGGAGGGTTTCCCCTCTCTCTTGGATCACGTACTGAAGATGTATCGGGTCATTCAATCTGGGCTTAACTCCTTGGAATTGTAAGCAGAAATCAGTTAATAACTTGGTGAAGGAATCCACGCTACCAGTGGGTAGTTTCCTATACCAGGTTTTAGCATAATCTGTGAATGTAGTAGGTAACATTCGACACATAGCGGCCCTGGTTTTGTTCTTGACCTCCATCTATTGAACGAAGCTCTCTAGTTGGCTCAGGGGATCTTCAGTCCCAGAGAATCTGTCAGCTGCCATTTTGAACTTAAGCAGAAGCTCTGCCTTCCGGATCCTTCTGGTGAAAGGAGCATTCATTTCACTTAGAGGATCTTTCATGTCCTCCTTGTATATTCCCTTTTTCATCAATTGGACCTCTTTCCGAAGCTCTGCCAACTGATCCCTTAGACGCTTGCTTTCGGATTTCCTTGAGTTAATCTCGGATTCCTCACCATCGGATCCTCTTATCGAACTGGCGACCTCCACCCAGTTCATTCTTCGGAGGGGGTCCACTCTGGGTCTTTGCTGACTTGCTTCTTCTCTTCTCCTCTCCGGCCTTCTCTCATTGAAGTCGTTGGGTGGAGTATCTCTGCCCATTCCCAGGGATGGACATCTGCCGCAGATTTGACTTATCTTGGTTGGTAGCATGGTAGCGCTTCGAGAATGTGGGGTATAGGCCCTAACCTATCCCGGATCGAGGTTGGGAGCCCCGCTCTATTACAAGCTGATTCTTCAAGGGCAGGTCCCTGGCGATCGAAGGCGGGTTGCCTAACCTTAGGCCTGCTTGACTCCACCCGCTTGTTGGATAATGATACCCTCAGCGAATAGCTGAAGGCGGACGTTTTCTACAAAGGCCGCCGCTTGTTGGTCGAGCTCGACCTGACTTCCCAAGGGGTGATCCAGAGCCAGTACAGTGGCTGGCTGGGTGGGAACCTGACTATAGAGCCCTGACTATCTCCCTTTCCTTGGGACCTTTCATGTCGATGTAGCAGAAGGCTGTCCCGATATGCCCTTCTACCCCTGTGAGGAGCAGAGCCTTATGATTATTATGAAATAACAAACTTCTCGAATGTAAAAAGATAGTGGTGTGAGAGGTTTCCCACAGATGGCGCCAGAAAATGTTGGCGGGAAAATTGCTCGGGATGAGAAATTCCTGCTTACACCCTCGAGACCACTACCACGAAAGTGGTGGCCAGGGTCAATACCGTTGGTACCTGACCTGTTAAGAGATAGATGAGAGGCTAGATCATAATAACGGTAAATGAGAGCTTCTATTATTAATACTTGCTTTAAAATACAAATCACTCTCTTATATGCTCACAGTCTCTCTAGGATATAAGGTGGTGACAACTCTGTGCCTGTCGAATAGTGGAAACGAAGGTGGTCGTGTTTTGAATACATAATTTAGGCCTTCCCCTCTTTTTTTTCTTTCTCTCTTCTCTCTATTTTTCTGTTTCTCTTTATATATTTTTCTATATCTCCCCATGTGGTTATCGTGCTTGGCTCTATTTATACATGGTCCAGGTTGGTTTGAATTTGCTGATATCCCGCTACGATCCTTTGAATCCATTTCCTCCTTATCGGGCGGGATCCTACATTTAAAATTGGTTGACCCTGAGTAAATAGCGGAGACAATTAACGTGAATGAGTTTGTTTCCTCTTTGGAATCAAACTCTTGGCTCGCACGTATACGGGATTAATGATAGTTATCTTCAAGATATGATCTTATATGTTATCGCAACATGGTTTTTCATGGAGGTCGCCCAGCTAGCTGCCTGTTGCTCTGTAGATTGAGGTAGATCCCTGCTCCGACTCTATTCTTATAAGCTTGAGATTGATTTTCCCTTGCCCTTAGGGGTTCGAGGTGTTCATGTAGACATTCCTAGAAAATAGTCGGGGTAGTGTAGATTTAGGCATTATTCCTCTTTTATTCTCAGCAAGGACAACGAGCTTCTGAAGAGGTTGGCGGGCTTCTCTCGAATGATTCTTGAGCTTGAAGGCCCCTTCTGGTATTTACGGAGCGGATGTAGAGCTCAACCTCAAAGCCGAGGTTCCCAGATAGGTGGCCTGGAGAAGCCCGGGCTCAAGTATTCGTGTGGGAGTTTGTCTTGGTCGCGCCTAGCTTGTTTTCTGGTCGTTGTAAAACCGAGCTAGCCTTTCCTGCTCCTGCGGGGTGGCTTTATGGTCTATCCGGGCTTCATGATTGTCGAATATGGGCTTCAACTCAAGGTGGGAAAGTGGAAAATTTCTCTTTGACCCCTGGCCAAATTTTACTATTAACAACTTCAAATAAGAGAGCACGCTCGATAAAAAGGGAACCAATTTAGAGAATCGTGGCGGCCTCCACCTTCGTTAAATTCACATTCAAACATTCATTTCTATCCTAACAGGTTAGGTACCTAAGGTACTGACCCCAGCCTCTACCTTCGAGGTAGTGGTCTCGAGGGTGTTATTTGAAATTTCTCAACTCGAGTACATTTCCCGCCAAAACTTTCTGTTGCCGTATGTGGGGAAAACCCAAACCATAATTTTTACACTTACAAGTTTGTTGTTTTGCAATAATCATGAGGCTTCGCTCTTCTCATGGACAGGCCAAAATCTTGGGACATCCATCTGCTCTCTCAACCTAGAAAGTGCAGAAAAAATGAAAGAAATCCAAGCACCATAAACTAGCCTCGCATCAGCCAGGTGCAGAGCGGGCTCCAACCCCATTGGTGGTGAACCAAGCTATGATCAATCAGCATGCAGCAGTTGTTGTGGAAAATGTCCTCCTTCGTCTAGCTGCAGAAGGAATTGATCCTCAATTGTCAAATCTAGGAATTTGTGGAGAGGTGAGTGGACCCGCCGCTAGGTATCCTACCTTCGATCTGACAGTGAGAAGCCCGAGGTCAACTCAAAGATACCCAAGAATGAATACTTGAGAGACCGGTTGGCAAAGCTGTAGAGGGAGATCCAACAAATAAAGAAGGGAAAGTACAAGGAAGACAGGAAAGATCCATTGAGTGAGATGAATTCTCCCTTTACCCGAAGCATCCGGAAGGCGGAGCTCCCACCAAAATTCAAGATGCTGACCGATAAATTCTCTGGGACATAAGCCCCCTTGAGCCATCTAGAGAGCTTCGTCCAGCAAATGGAAGTCCAAAATACAACCAGAGCTGCCATGTGCGGGATGTTCCCTGCAACCCTGACTGACTAAGCTAAAACCTGGTTAAGGAAGTTACATGCCGGCAACATGGATTCCTTGACAAAACTTATCAGCAGATTATTGTTTGCAGTTCCATGGGGTCAAACCGTGTCTAAAGAACATACACCTACAGTATGTGATCGAGGAGCGAGGCGAGACACTATGGTCATACGTTGAACGCTTCCACAAGAAAGTCATCCATATGGATTCGCTGAGAAAGAATTATTGCCAAATTCAGGTGAAACCTGTGGGCGGGTAAGATTTTCCGATCCTTTGCAAAACGACCTCCGGAGACCTAGCAAAGGGCATATAATCAGGCTATAGAGAAAGTTGAAATCGATGAACAACTCAAGGTCAAGATGAAACATGATGATATGAGAACAACAAAGCGAAAAAAGAAGGAATCTGCCAAACCAGAACCAGCTCAAAACAAGCAGAATAATCCTCCTAGTAGGTCAACGTACCGCTTCCCCACTTCTCAGCCCAGGCAAGAAAGGTATCAAGCAAGGCGAACTACTTTACGGGCTTCGCCTTCTCCCAAGACAGTAGCCCCTGTAACGTGAAATGAGAAAGGGTACAATCACTATACCCCCTTAAATGCATCTCGAGAAATAATTTATCTCACTATTCGATATAAGGGGCTACTGCAGAGGCATGTACCTATGAAAGCTCCAGTCAACAGGTGAGACCGGTACAAGTACCGTGACTTTAATGAAGACGTAGGGTATGATACTTCGGAGTGCTATAACCTGCGTAATCGGATCGAGGATCAAATAAGGGGAGGATGTCTGATAGATTTCTTATAGCAGGTCAGGGATAATATTCAAACTGGAAGGGAAGTGAAAGCCTAAATCCGTGAGCACGCTGAGAAGAGAAAGGGGGAACAGAAGGATCTGATGCAGCAAACCAAGGTGATACATACCATCAGCGGAAGGCCCCATCTGGCTGGCACCTCTAATAATTCTAAGAAAGACCATGTGAGGAAGATCCCACGTGTAGATGAAGGGTGAGGTATCCTTAAGGTCGACCAAAGTCTGACCAGCCACTAATAGTTACCACATATCATTTTCATCGAGGCGGATGTCTACAACACCGTGCAACCTCATGATGATCATATGATAGTCACGGTACAGATTGTCAACTGCATGGTCCACCGCGTGCTTGTTGACACAGGCAGTAGCGTCAACATCCTATTCAAAGATACCTAGGAAAATCTAATTTTGAAACAATAGTGTTACAATAGCTACACCACCCCGCTGTATGGATTCACTAGGGACTCAATCATACATGTGGGATCAAAGATCCTCCTAGTAATAGTTGGAACAACCCCCCTCAGGGAAAATATTATGACGGACTTCGTGATTGTGGATACCTCATCGGCCTACAATGCAATACTAGGAAGACCTTTCTTGTCATCCTTGAATAGGGGGGTTGTCCATTTACCGTATTGTCCTAAAGTTTCAAGTAGGAGACAAGGTGGGGGAAATACGTGGTCACCAGAACTAGCCAGAAAGTGCTATGCAGTATCTGTCAACCCGACAGCTCTAGCAAAACAGTTTATATAGCTTACCACGATACAGGAAACGGGTTGACCTTAGAGGATGTAGAGGCCAAAAATTACCAAGAGAATAACCTCATGATGCCAGATGAAGTGGAGCAGAGCAAGGAATGGGCCAGCGGGCACCCAGTGGATAGGCTAGAGAAGATACCCATCTGGATGGACGATCCCTCGAAAGTTGTCAAGGTCAGAGCAATCCTTGAGCCGGGAGTGAAGAAGGGTCTGATTGGGCTTCTCAAAGAATTCAATGACATCTTCTATTGGATTCTCGATGAGATGTCCTAGATCTCGATGTCATTGGATGCTCATCGATAAGTAGTGGACCCGACCTTTAAGCCTGTCAAACAAAGATGTGACTTTAACGCCGAAAGAAATGTTGCTGTTTAGTATGAAGTGGATAATTTGATCATAACAGGCTTCATTAGCGAGGCACGTTACCCCGAATGGATCGCCAACGTGGTCACAATCACGAAGGCGAATGGGAAATGTGCGTATGTGCATCGATTACACCGACCTCAACCGGACATGTCTGAATGACGGCTTCCCTTTACCAAAGATTGATCAGTTGGCTGATTCCACATTCAGAAACAAGCTTCTAATCTTTATGGATGCAATCTCGAGGTACAACCAGATCACGATGCATCCCTCCGACCAAGACAAGACCAACTTTATCAACGGTTAGTTAATCGATTGTTCAAACCCGAGATTGAAAGATCAATGGAGGTATACTTCGATGGCATGATTACCAAGTCACCAACCGTAGAAGAACATCAGGATGAATTTCACAGAACTTTCATGATCCTAAGGGAAAACCAGATGAGATTGAACCCCTCTAAATGCGCTTTTGGGGTGACTGCGGGGAAGTTTATGGGCTTCATGGTTAATGAGAGAGGCATAAAGGCTAACCCAAAACAAATCAAGGCGATCTTGGACCTAGAGTCCCCCACATCACTTAAACAAGTTCAAGTCTTAACTGGACAGATAGCAGCGCTTAACAGGTTCATTTCTTGGTCCACCGATAAATGTCTCCCTTTCTTTAAAACTATCAAGTAGGGAAGGAACATGAAATGGGACCAGGAGAGCGAGCGAGCGAGCGAGCAAGCTTTTCAAGCCTTGAAGAAGTATCTGTCAAGCATTTTGTTACTAGTCAAGACAATTCCTAGAGAGGAATTGCAAATCTACTTGGTCGTTTCTGAAACTGCTATGAGTGGTGTCATGGTCAAGGAATGTGAAGATAGGGTCCAGCGCTATACCAAGCCGAAGAAGAATTATACCTTTCTGGAGAAGCTCGCCTACGACCTGGTAACCTCAGTAAAGAAGCTCTATCCCTACTTTCAAGCTCACTCAATAGCAGTAGTAACGGACCAACCTCTCCATCAATTCTTGCAAAGGCTGGATGTGTTCAGAAGAATTATTTTATGGGCCCTGGAGCTCACCTAGTATGATTTAAGATATGAACTTAGGACCGCAACTAAAGCCCGGGCTTTGGCAGACTTTGTGGCAGAGCTCTCAGTGCCACCAGGCCAAGCGACCTTTTGCAGCTGTAAATATAGCTCATGAGAAGATAATAGAGTTTGACAGTTGGCCGGTAGGTTTCAAGTCATGGATCCTCTACACAGATGGAGCGTCCGAGCACGCCGGGGGAGGAACGGGCATAGTTCTAATAGATCCAGAGGGGACAAAGTGTTGCCATTGTTTCAAATTTGAATTAAAGGCCAATAACAAGGAGGTAGAGTATGAAGCCCTTCTAGCCAGGATGAAAGCGGCAGTTGAGCTCGGGGTTGATTACCTACATATCAATAGTGACTCGTTACTCATAGTCAATCAGGTTTCTAGGGATTATCAGGTAAAAGGGGATAACAAGATTGCCTACTTGAAGTTAGTTCAACTGCTTAAGAATAAGTTTACAGGATTTAAGATCGGGCCTCAACAGAATCATCGAGCTGACATCCTAGCCAAGATAATTATGAATGGTGGCCAGGCCGTACCACAAAGATTCCCTCTCCAAGTGATCTCTCTACCAAGCATAGTAACAGGCAAGGAGACTTATACCCTAGATCGATAGTCATGCTGGATGGACCCAAAAACGGTTTATATCTAAGAAGAAAGGCTTCCCAAAGAGCCCGCCTAAACTAGAAGAATTAAGAGGCTCTCAGTTTGATATTTCTTGGTAGATGGGTGACTCTACATGAGAGGCATGTCCTTTTCCCTGCTTCGATGTTTGCATCCTAATGATGCCAAATGGGCATTAAAAAAGGTTCACTCTGGGGAATGCAGGAACCATATTGGTGGGGAACCTCTGGCATATTAGGTACTACGCATGAGGTTTTACTGGCCAACTATCCATCAAGATGCAAAGAACTTTGTACAATCATGTGAACCATGCCAGAAGACTTCTAACTTCAGCCACCTCCCACTGGAGCGTCTACCATCTCTCAGCTCGCCTTACCCATTTTCTATGTGGGGAGTCGACCTGGTCGAACCACTTCCTACAGCTCTTGGCCAAGCCAAGCATGCTATTGTGGTGATCAAGTATTTCATAAGATGGGTCAAAGCCAGACCGCTCTCCTAGATATCGGAAGAGTATACGACAAGGTTCATAAAAAACAATATAGTTTGCAGGTTCGGGACCTCTCTTATCATTATAGCTGACCTCGGCAAGCAGTTTGATAACGGCCGATTCAAGAAATTTTACGAAGGCTTGTGAATCGACCTTAGATTTGCTTCAATAGCCTATTCTCAGACTAACGGGCTGGTGGAATCCACAAATAAGACTCTCAAGAAGCCGTTGAAAAAGAAGTTACAGCAGAGAAAAGACAGATGGGACAATGAGCTTCCTGAGGTCCTCTAGGCTTATCGTACTACAGGGAGAACAACCACTGGAGAAATGCCCTATTCTTTAACCTTCAGAGTTGAAGCAGTTCTCCTCATCAAGCACAAGCTAACATCTTGGAATATAAACAAGATCAGGTAGTTAAGAAAATAGCGATTTACTAGAGCAAACTCGCTAGGTACTTTAACAGGATGGCTAAAGCTCGAACTTCAAGGAAGGGGACCTAGTTCTTAGGAAAGTGACATTGAATACCAAGAAGAGGTCAGACAGGGTCCTAGGGACCAACTGGGAAGGGTCTTACTTAGTAAAGGCAGTGGTCCATAATAGGGCATTCAAGCTCAAGTACATGGATGGCCGACCCATTGACCACACCTGGAATACAGATCACCTGACGAAATATTACCCCTAAACAGGGAACTCATAAGCAGACAATCTCCATTTAATGAAATCCCCAACAATAATATACTCCATTTTTATCAATAAAGTCGGTTTTCTCCATCGTCGATTATATTCTACAATGATTTCTCCATATCCAACTAGGGTCTACATGGGTAAGTTCAACATAGTCATCTCAAGACCAAGGATTAGTAGGGGAAGCCCCCTCGCTATCCTTGATGCCTTGACTGGGCACCACCCCCCACCAAGAAGGGTTTGATTATAAGAGCACGGTTTCCATCTAGATATCGAGACCGAGGATTAGTCAGGAAGCCCCCTCGCTATCCTTGATGCCTTGGTCGGGCTACCACCCTCAAGAAGAGTCTGAGTGTAAGAGCATAATTGCCATCCAGATCACGAGACCAGGAAATAGCTAGTTAGCCTGCATGATGCCTCGATCGGGCAATAACCCTCCAAAAGAGCGCGGGATTGGAAAGCTCTCTTACTTAAACTCCAATGTTCCAGTTAGAACTGGTTACTAATCTTCCATGCGTTTATGATTGCTTTCTGTGACAGGTGTAAACTAGCTTATAATCACATAAGGGGACTGTTCACTAAAGTCCTCGAGCTACAAGTTACTACTGAGAGTGGAGAGCTTGAGCTAGCTGTCTACTTTCACACTTAAACTAAATTTTATATCTCATTATCTTCGACAAGATTCGAGTCAAATCAAAAGGATTTAGGTCGGGATAAGGAATGAAGCAAGAGGATGTCAGTCAAATCAAAATTCATTGATGCAAGCATGAATGAAGTCTAAAGCCAGTTTTCATTAATAAAATGAGAGCCAATACCTGAAAAGGTTACAGTTATCAAGCAGGGAGCCCAACCCCTGGTTCCAGGCTACACAAGCTGAAAGAATGAAGATTAGAAAGCTAAATAAACACTGCATGAGTAAAGTGGGGTGCCCACCCCTCTTTCCAGGCTACAAAATCAAGTTATGAATAGACTGTATCAGGCTCCAGCTTTCTCTTGGTTCCCTCATGCTGCTTCCCCTACTTGGTGGACCTCCCCACCTGCTCCTCCTTCCATTTGTTGCTCATTTGGTTGACCATCTTTACTACCCCTTCCACCGAAAGATTCCCGATTGCCTGTTGTTCAGCTGGATCCTCCTCTAAGACCTTATTAACCACCGCCATAACCTCATACGGGATGGCCGAGTCGAGAAAGATAGCCATTGACTCTGTCATGCTCTCTCCAACCTTCGGCTCTTCCTAGAAGACACTTCAGAGGGCTCTAAGGCTTATGGTTGGCTTCCTCCATACTCCCTGTCTGAACCCCCTTTGAGGATTTCCTGGACCAAATGTTGGGAAGATGAGAAGAGGGGGATGAGGAGGAAGGTCTGACATAGCTGGCTGCCTCCCAGCTCTAACCATATTAGAAGAACCCGATTCATCACCTTCGGAATGAGACATCTCCGTGACCTTGGCCATTATCTCCTCCATATCCCAACCAAGAATGATGGATAGGTCGAAGGGGAGAGGTAGAGCTTCAGCAACCTAGAAGGAGGCATAAAAATACTCGTCGCTGAAGGAAGCATCCACCTCCACTTGCAGCTTGGCTACCTGAGCGTATAGTGTCTGATTCTCGATGTCCAACAGTTTTGCCTTCACCTTCCAGGAGTCCCTCGCTCGGCCCGACATTCAGACCGAAGAGTTTATAAATCAATGGACCTCTTTGTCCTCTCATGATCACACCGAAGATCGGCTAACTCCGTTTCCTTCCCCCTTTGACTAGAGGTCATCTCTTGTACTAAGTCATAAGCTCCCGTCAATAACTTCAAAGCCCACTCAGCTTCAGCTTCAGCTTTGGTTACACGATCATGGAGAGAAGCCATATGGTGGCCCATGGCCACAATGAATTTGAAAGCCTATAAAAGAATTCAAATTAGAAAGTGGCGAACCAAACTATTACAGGAAAAGGTAAAAGACTATGAGTACCTCGATCAAAAGGGCAGACCCCTTGGTGATCAGGATATCTACGAGCATTAAAGCCATTATAGACAGACTACCTATGGGGTGGAAAGCAACGAATTACCCTAAGACCTCGTCCATAGTGGCAGAGCCTGACTAATTCTGTAGGCGAATAGGGGGCACTCTTTCAACACCAGCTTCGGAGTCCTTTGAAGCTTAGTGGTGAGAAGTGTAGATGGAGAGACAGAAATATCTGGCACAGTAGAAGCGGGGGCGACAGGAGCTGAAGCCGGAGTAGAGACAACTAGAGCAATAGATATCACTGCTACGTCAGCTACCTGAGAAACGGAGGTCCTCTTACTCAGTGCCTTGTTAGTCCGCAATGCGAGGAACAACATCTTGGACCTGTACTGGGAGGGGGAGGGAGCAAGAGCAGATAAAGCCTCAGCTGGAACAGTTAGCTCTCTTTTCTCTGAGGAAGCCAAAGGAATTTCTTGACTTGATTTGGCAGATGGATGAGGGGTGCAAGCTTATAGGGCTTCACGAGAAGCTGGAGCAATAACAAAAACTGTTAAAAAAAAAGAAAGAAGAAGACGTCAGAAACGAGCTAACCAATGGAACAAAGCATAATAACTTGGTGTTACTTACGAGGGGCAACATCAAAGATCCGTAGGTATCGATTCGCCCTACGAGAATCAAAGGTATCAGCAGTTGGGAACTTCAGGTTCAGATAGTTCCTTGTAAGGATAGTCTTCAGCACAACCTCAGACTCGACAGGCAAAGAGTCCCGGTCTCACGATGGTTTATTGTTGAAAAAAGTGGGAACCACTAACTCATGCCTGCTAATAAATATAAAGCTTCTCCAATCACCCCCCGCCAAGATTCACTCTTCCTTCTAGGTTGGGACCTTCCTCGAAGCGCCAGGGATGATGAAGTTGAGTTTGCTCTTAGCCTTTGCATAGAACTGACCTCGGGGAACTCCGTACAAACTCCCGATTTGAAAAAGGTAGGCCAGCTCTTCTGTTTGGGGCTCCCGGGTGACCTTGCCCAACTCGAAATGTTCCTTTCACAACATGAGAAAGCCAATCAGGTGCCTCCAGAAGCCGGGCGTTAGCTGGAGAGAGCTAGCTATAGGGAACTAAGAGCCCGCCGAAGAGTAGGATGGAAAGGAAGCTAGACCTCGTTCTCGAAGGCTGCTACATGGATAGGGAGCACATGTTTAGGTGGATTGAAAACGTCATAATTCCTGTAGAGAGCTGTGAAGGAGACGCTATCAAGAATATCATACTTGGATCTCAGGCAGTCGATCAATTACGGGTCAACAGTAGAATCTGGGATGACCCTAAAGGAGGTCCAGCAACCGCACTTAACCCTTCCCAGCAGCGTCGTCCCTCACTGCTTCGTTAGAATCTTCATAGACTAAGTTTAGAGGGTTGTCAGGTTGTTTTAATAAGCCAGAGCCAATCAAAACGTTCATACCAGAGCGGTGGCGCTGATAGAGCAGGGAAGCACCCTCGTCGTTTGAAATTTTCTCGTGTTTGCTTCCTAGGAATCGGGCTAGGGGCACTTGTGCCCTCTACCATAGCCTCAATACTATCAGCGGAATTCGACATTATTGGATGAAGGGCTTGAAGAATAAAGAAAACAGTGAAGAGCTTTTCAATGGTAGAAAAAGAGAGGGATTTAAATTTTTTGTGAAAGAAAGCGTGAGGTTGGCGGTGAAGCGGTTGGGTATAAAGGGAAGCGAAAGGGGCAATGACATTGATGAAATCTTTGGTAGGATCGCCCCAAAATACGGGGATGGCTTTAACGTAGTCGGGTTATTTTTTAAAGACGTAGCGGTCTGTGCACGCCATGTAACTCATGCATTAAATATGAGGATTTCACTGAGATAGTGATAATGACATATGACGTAAAATTTCCTAATTAAAATAGGAAATCTGACTCCGACTCTAACCCTAACTTAATCACCAGTGTTCAAGTCAGACGGGGACTTCTGTTAATAGAAAAAATTGGGTAAGGACCAAAGAGAAATTTTCCACTCTCCTAACCTGAATTAAAGCCTGAGTTCACCAGTCATTGAAGCCCGGGTCCTAAGAGCGAGCCATAGAACCACCCCGTAGAAGAAAGGAAAGGTCATCGAGATTCAAAACCATCAGGGATGGAGCACGACATGACCAGATCGAGCTGCTTACTCCAGCAGTGGAATTCCGGCAAAGCCCAACACATGATTATCCGGGCTTCCCGAGATCAAAATTACCTCGTAACCTTTCCAAAAGCCCAGTATCCTCTCTAGACATAAAAAGGAACCTTTAAAGATATCATGTTCATGTTATAGCTATGTTCCAATTCGTTAAGGAAGACTCGAACCTATCTGGACGAGAAAGTGGAAACTCGCCTAATCCATGCTACCCCTAATGAGTGCCCACAAGGCCGTCTCAAGTTTTAAAGGACCAGGAAAGATCATGCCAAGCTTCTGGGACAAGAACTAAGACATGGGTCTACCTCGCTCTACAAAACAATGAACACCTAACTCGACGACCTTCATGAAGAATCATACAAGATCATATTTACACTTCAATGAACATTAAAACTCTGCATACGTGTAAGGCAAGAGATTGAGTCTAAAAAGGAAACAAACTTATCTCAACCAAAGATATTCTCGAATCCTTTATTAATGCGAAGTCAATGACTTTCAAATAAGAGATTCTGCTCGATAAGGAAGGAACAGATTTAGAGAATCATGGTGGGAGATTCACTGGTTTGAACAACCTGGACCATGTATAAATATGCCCGACGTAAAGATAGAAAAAAGGGACAGTGGGGGAATGAGAGCGGCATAGGGAAAATAAACAAGGAGATTTAACTTCGGCCCAAATTCTATAATCAGAACACGGCTGGTATCATATTCTACTATTCGACAGGCATGAGGTTGCCACCGTACTGTACTTCGACGAGATAGAGTGTGTTTGAGAGAGTTCTGCATTTCATACTTGTTCTATAATAAACATTGTTAATAGTGAAATTTAGCCAGGGGTCAAAGAGAAAATTTTCACCCATAATCGACAATCATTAAGCCTTGAAAAGTCATAAAGCCACCCCGCCGGAGCAAGGAAGGCCGGCTCAGCTTTAAGACTACCAGAAAATAAGCCAGGCGTAACAAGAACGAGCCCCCCCACAAGAGTACTGGAGCCCGGGCTTCTCCAAGCCAACTATCGGGGAACCTCGGCTCTGAAGTCGAGCTCCACAACCGTCCCGTGAATGAAGGGGGAAGTCTCCAAGCTCAAGAGACATTCGAAAGAAGCCTGCCAACCTCTCTAGAAGCCCGTTGTCCTTGCTGGACATAAAGGAAGAATCATACCTAAATCTACAATACCCCAACTACCTCCCAGAAAGGTCTACAAGAACACCTCAAGCCCCCCAAGGATTGGGTAAAATCCATCTTAAGCTTTTCAAAATAGAGCCAGAGTAAGGATCTACCTCGCTCTACGGGGAAACAGCAGCTGGCAGGGTGACCTCCATGAAGATTCCTAGCACGAGTGCACACAGGATCATCTCCAAGTAATATTTACATGCATGTCAAGAATTTGATTCAAAAAAAGAAACTGACTTATCTCCATCAACGACATCCTCAAATCCAGTAACAATTCAAATTCAAATGACGAATCCCACCCGATAAGGAGGGAATGGATTCAGGGGATCACGGTAAAGTATTTGCGAACTAAAACCTACTTGGGCGATATATATATATGTGAAGCTAAGCATGGTAGAAAAAAGAAGAAAAACATAGAACAACCTATAAGAAAAGATATACGTACAAAAAATATAGAGGCAAGGGAGAAAGCCTAAATTCTGTATTCAGAACACAGCTACCTTCATTTCCACCATTCGACATGCACTGAGTTGCCACTACCCTACACCTTCGAGAGACTGTGAGCATACAAAAGATTGATTTGTACTTTAAAGCTATATATCAATAACAAAGCTCCCATTTATTGTTCAGCCTCTCGTCCATCTCTTAAACAGGTCGGGAACCAACGGTAACGACCCTGGCCACCACTTTCGTGGTAGTGGTCTCAAGGGTTTTAACAGAAATTTTTCATCTCGAGCAAATTTCCCGGAAACACTTTCTGGCGCCGTCTGTGGGAAACCTCTCACACCACTATCTTCTTATACTCAAAAAGTTCATTATTTCAAAGTCATTATGAGGCTTCGCTCCTCACAAGGGCAACAGGGCACCTCGGGACAACCTTCTGCTACATCGACACAAAAGGTCCCGAGGAAAGGGAGAAAATCCGGGTTCCATAGCCAGATTCCCACCGAGCAAGCCACTGTGAGGGTTGTGGATCCCCCTCTGGGAAGTTAAGTCGAGCTTGACCAACCAGCGCCGGCCTTTGTAGAGAACGTCCGCATTTGACAACTCGCTGAGGGTATCGCTATCCAACAAACAGGTCTTTGCAATCAGAGGGAGTCAAGCAGGCCTAGGGCTAGGCAACCCGCCTTTGATCACCTGGGACATGTCCCTCGGGGATCAATTCGTAACAGAATAGGGCTCATGACCTCGATCCGGGATAGGCTAGAGGCCATGCCCCATGCCCCATGTTACCGAAGCACTGCCACGTTACCAACCAAGAAAAGTCAGATCTGCGGCAAATGTCATTCCCTAGAGACCGGAAGAAATCCTTGACCCAACGACTACACTGAGGGAAGCCCGGGGTAGATAGGAAGAAAGTCAGTAAAGCCCCTGAACGAACCCCCTCCGAAGAAGGAACCGGGTAGAGGTCGCCAAATCATCAGAGGTATCTGATGGTGAGGAATCCGAGATCGACTTAAAGAAATCCGAAAGCAAGTGACTAAGGGACCAGTTGGTAGAGCTACATAAAGAGGTCCAATTGATGAAGAAGGGAAAGTACAAGGAGGACAAGAAAGATCCTCTAAGTGAAATGAACGCCCCTTTCACCAGAAGGATCCGAGAGGCAGAGCTCCTGCCTAAGTACGATATGCCAACTGACAAGTTCTTTGAGACTTAAGATACTTTGAGCCACTTAGAGAGCTTCGTTTAACAGATGAAGGTTCAGAACACAACCAGGGCCGCTATGTGTCGAATGTTTCCCACTACACTCACAGATTACGCTAAGACCTGGTTTAGGAAACTACCCGCTGGGAGCGTGGATTCCTTCACCAAGTTATCAATTGATTTCTGCTCACAATTCCAGGGAGTTAAGCCTCGACTTAAGGACCCGATCCATCTACAATACGTGATCCAGGAGAGAGGGGAAACTCTTCGGGCTTATGTCTAGCGTTTCCATAAGGAAGTTATATAGATGGGGGTCTTCACCGAGAGAGAAACCCTCACCCACTTTAGAAGAACATTATGGGCAGGAAAACTATTCCGGTCTTTTTCCAAGAGACCTCCGAAAACCTACCATGAAGCCTATGATCGGGCTCTGGAACAAATTGAGGTCGACTAACAACTCAAGGTCAAGATGGAGCATGACGACATGAGAGCCGTAAAGCAACAAAGGAAGAAAACTCCCAGACCTAAGGAAGCTCAGAAAAGCCAGAACAAATCACCTAATAAATCAACATTAAGATTCCCTCTTCCTCAGCCCAGATCGGAAAGGTATCTGGATAAATGGGCTCCTCCTCAAGCTTTACCACCTCCCGGGACGGTGGCCCTTATAGCCTGCGAGGAGAGGGGGTACGACTATTACACTCCCTTAAATGCATCTCGAGAAACAATCTACCTCTCCATTCGGGACAACGGTTTGTCACAGAAGCCCGCTCCTATGAAAGTCCCGGTCGATAAAAGAAATCGTTATAAATATTGTGACTTTCACGAGGACGTAGGGCACAACACTTCATAATGCTACAACTTGTGGAACCAGATTGAGGCTTTGATATGGGGAGGTTGCTTGATAGAGTTCTTATAACAAGTCATGGAGAACATTCAGACTAGAAAGGAGGTGATGGCCGAGATCCGAGAACATGCTAAGAAGAGGAAGGGAGAGCAGGCGGACCTGATGCAACAGATTCAGATAATACATACTATCAGCGGGGTTCTTACTCTGGCCGGTACCTCTAACAATTCTAGGAAAAAACCATGCGAGGAAGGTCCCTCGTACAGATGAGAGGCTGGATATCTTCATGGTCGACCAGAGACCGACCAACCCCTCCTAGCTGTCACAGATCATCTTCAGAGAAGCAGATTTCTTTAACACCGTGTAGCCACATGATGAACCCATGGTCATCACAGTACAAACTGCCAACTTCATGGTGCACCATGTGCTCGTTGACACAGGTAGCCGCGTCGATGTTCTATTCAAAGACACTTTGGAAAAATTAAACTTGAAGCAATGATGCTACAACAGTTGTACTTTTTCATTATATGGGTTCACTGGGGACTCCATCACACCCGTAAAAACAAAAATCCTACCAGTGATCTTCGGAGCCGTACCTCTCCAGCTAAACATCATGACCGACTTCGTGGTGGTGGATACCCAGTCGGTCTATAGTGCAATATTAGGGAGGCCATTTCTACCATCCTTTAAAAGGGTCCTCTCTATTTACCACAATGTCCTAAAGTTCCTGGTAGGAGACAAAGTGGGGGAAGTTCACGGTGATCAGCAAGCACATAGGAAGTGCTACGCAGTGTCAGCCAACCCAGCAACTCTAGCTAAGTAACTCGCCCTGGTGACAACTATCCAAGGTAAGATAACTCCAGCACTAAACCTGGAAGATGCGGGTTCCACTGATTGTCCCAAAGATGGCCTTATAGTGCCCGACATAGAAGATGAGAGAAGAGAATGGGCCAGCGGCCATCCAGTCTATAAGTTAGAGGAGATTCCTATTCAACTAACTGATCCCTCGAAGGTCGTCAAGATCAGAGCTACCCTTGAGCCATGAGTAAAAGAGGGCTTGATTAGGCTTCTCACAGAGTTCAATGATATTTTTGCCTGAAGTCATGCGGAGATGCCGGGGATCCCGATGACATTAGCTGCACATCGACTGGCGGTGGATCTGACCTTCAAGTCCGTCACCCAGGCAGGCATCATTCGAGAACAACCTACAAGAAAAGATATACGTACAAAAAATATAGAGGCATGGGAGAAAGCCTAAATTCTGTATTCATAACAAGGCTACATTCATTTCCACTATACGACACCGAGTTGCCACCACCCTACACCTTCGAGAGACTGTAAGCATACAAGAGAGCGATTTGTACTTTAAAGCTATATATCAATAACAAAGCTCCATTTATTGTTCAACCTCTCGTCTATCTCTTAAACAGGTCGGAAACCAACGGTACTGACCTCGGCCATCACTTTCGTGGTAGTGGCCTCGAGGGTGTTAACAGGAATTTCTTATGCAAATTTTCCGCTAACACTTTCTGGCGCAGTCTGTGGGAAACCTCTCACACCACCATCACTTTACATTCATAAATTGTGTTTTTTCATAATCATCATGAGGCTCTGTTCCTCAGAAAGGCAGCAGGGCACCTCGGGACAGCCTTCTGTTACATCGACACGAAAGGCTCCGAGGAAAGAGAGAAAATCTAGGCTCTACAGCCAGATTCTCATTCAGCCAGCCACTGTACGGGCTCTGGATCCCCCTTTGGGAAGCCAGGTCGAGCTTGACCAACAAGCGGCGGTCTTTGTAGAGAACGTCCGCTTTTGACTACTCTCTGAGGGTAACGTTATCCAAGAAGCGGGTCTCTACAATCAGGGGAAGTCAAGCAGGCCAGGGGCTAGGCAACCCGCCTTTGATCGCTTGGGACCTACCCCTCGAGAATAAACGCAAAGCAGAGCGAGACTTGTTGGCAGGAAAGCTTTTTCGGTCTTTCACTAAGAGACCTCCAGAAACTTACCAAAAAGCCTATGATCAGGCTCTGGAGAAAATTGAGGTCGACGAGCAACTCTAGGTCAAGATGGAACATGAAGATATGAGATCTATAAAGCGACAAAAGAAGGAAGGTCTCAGACCCGAGCAAGCTCAGAAAAGCCAAAACAAACCCCTAACAAATCAACATACGGCTTCCCCCTTCCTTAGCCCAGATTGGAAAGGTATCCCGATAGACGAGCTCCTCCTCAAGCTTCACCACTTCCCAGGACATTATCCCATATAGTCCACGATGAGATGGGGTATGACCATTAGACTCCCTTAAATGCATCTCGAGAAACAGTCTACCTCACCATTCGGGACAAGGGTTTGTTACAAAAGCCCGCTCTTATGAAAGCCCCGGTCGATAAAAGAAATCGTTATAAATACTTTGACTTTCACGAGGACGTAGGGCACAACACTTCAAAATGCTACAACCTGTGGAACCAGATTAAGGCTTTAATAAGGGGAGGATGCTTGATAGAGTTCTTACAACAAGTCAAGGAGAACATTCAAACTGGAAGGGAGGTGCAAGTCTAGATCCGAGAAAATGCTGAGAAAAGGAAAGGAGAACAGGCAGACTTGTTGCAACAGATTCAGGTAATACATACTATCAGCGGGGGTCCCACTCTGGCTGGCACCTCCAACAATTCCAGGAAAAAACATGAGAGGAAGTTCCCTCTTACGGACGAGAGGCTGGAAATTTTTAGGGTCGACTAGAGACCGACCAACCTCTCCCAACTGTCACAGATCATCTTCACTAAAGTAGATGTCTATAAAACCATGCAGCCACATGATGAACCCATGGTTGTCACAGTACAAATTGCCAACTTCATGGTGCACCGTGTGCTCATCGACACAGGTAGCAACGTCAACGTCCTGTTCAAAGACACCTTGGAAAAGCTAAACTTGAAACAGTGGTGTTACAATAGTTGTACTACTCCATTATATGGTTTCATTGGGGACTCCATCACACCCGTAGGATCAAAAATCCTACCAGTGATCATCGGAGCCTCACCTCTCCAGCAAAACATCATGACCAACTTCGTGGTAGTGGATACCCCGTTGACCTACAACGCAATATTAGGGAGGCCGTTACTATCATCCCTGAAAGGGGTCCTTTCTATTTACCACAATGTCCTTAAGTTCCCGGTAGAAGACAAGGTGGGAGAGGTTAGCACTAAACCTGAAAGACAAAGGCTCCACTGATTATCCCGAAGAAGGCCTTATGTTGCACGACATGGAGGAGCAGATAAGGAAATGGGCCAGCAGCCATCCAGTTGATAAGTTAGAGGACATTCTTGTTCGACTAAGTGATTCCTCGAAGGTAGTCAAGATCGGAGCTACCATTGAGCCGGGAATGAAAGGGGGCTCCTTGAAATCCCAATTATTCCTCTGGACCGGTACCAGACAGGTAGTCCTTCTCTATTCATATAGGTCATCCGATGCTCAAGTAAGTCACCACTCATCCAGGAGGGGCCTAAAGTCTTCGTTCAGTCGTGGGAAACTTCTAGAATCCCCAGCATGTCTCCAAACAGTTACTAGGCCGGTGTCTCCTCTCCACTTGTATGAGGCCATTCATCACCCTAGCTAGCTACCTTGGTCATAATCTACCTCTCTGGTTAGTTTTCTCAACAGTAGCAGCTCCTTCCTCCTTTGTCTCATTGCTTGGTTAAAGAACGGGTCATCATCCCTTAGCACTGCTACTTCAGAGCCAACTTCCACCATCTTGTTTGGATCATCTTTAATCAGCCTTGACCATCATCTCCTCATTTGGATCAATTTAGATCTCTCTTACCTCTCCTACCTTGGTAAAACCAATCTGGACCTCTACTTCGACAGATTCAGATAGAAAGGTCGGCAGACTTGAATCCCCCCATGCATCTACAACAGCAGAGGACTTCAAAGTAGTTATTACGCCAACACGACTGGACATGAAAGCAGAAATAAGAACCAAGTCCTCCTCATCATCTGCGCATCCATCATCTCAATAAGGTCTGACTTCAGTCGGAGCGGACCAAGGTAACTCTCAACTTTCTTAATGATCTACTCAATTTATCCATCCTCCAATGATGATCATGTTAGAATGAAGAAGTGCTCGAACTGCCTAGCAAGCAATATAGAAGTGTCCTTCAACAAATGAAACACCCACCTTGGCTCCTAAGGTAGCCACGTTGCCATACAGAGTTTAAACCACTCCCTCAAGAGTTTACCTCCTCCTTCAGAGAAATCCATGCATGACACGACGCATGGACCTAAGTCTCTTCACATTATATGCATGTTGGATCCACTCCCGGGTTACCTGCACATTAGCCACGATTGCCTCAATTCTGGTCATGTCTTCATTCAGAACAACTGTGCCCCTCACTACCATGGTCAGCTCTTCCTCCTTTTGGTTTGACATCCCCTGAGAGTGAAGCTTTCTCCATCCGAAACATCTACTTCTGGATCAACCGGGGCTTACCTGCCATATATACAACGACCTGAGTTGTGGCCTTTATTTGAAGGAGAAGCTCTCTCTTCGAATTGATCATCTACTGCACCATGGGATTTCGAGTCGTATCTGCTTCAGCAACCTAAGACTTGCCAGCTATGATGGGAACATACACAACCATCTCAGCAACTTTCCACTTAATCCCCTCCCTTTTCCGTTCATCAATGACTATTCAGTCAAATGGGGGAAGTAGAGCCAGCTATATCTGGAAGGTTGTGAAGAAGTAACCATCCTTCTTGGCTGGCATGAGCTCGACCTTAGCAAACACCAGCTTGCTCTCGAATATTATCATACTGATGGCTCTTCTCCATTTGTACTGGGCTTTCTAATTTCCTAGTGAGCTATCGAGGTCTCGATCAATTCAGGAAGCACCCAAAGGTCCCGATTAGTTCAAAATGGAATCCCGAGCTCCATTACAATTGTTGAGGGCTCTCATCTACCCCAAGCGGGCTTCCGAAACAGTTACATCACTTGAAGACTTGAAGCTCGTTATTCTCTCCAGTAACCATGTGAAAAGGGCAGTGAACCCAACGTAGGGCAATCTCTCCCAGTGATTGGTTTACAATAAAAAGAATCTTTTGTGGAAAGTCAGCCTATAATATGCACCCATAACGCAGATCATCTCAAGAGATTCTACTCGAGAAAAGGCTCTTTAAGCGAGTCTAGTTATCAACAGATACCATCTTGCATTGATACAACTCTTGATCTGTTCACCTTGAGTTTGCATCTTCTTCGATTTTGATCTTTGTCATAGTTCTCCTATGATCACCATTCGCTCACGATCAAGATACCTTAGACTGGATCAAATCCCATCAGAATGATTGCCATTACCAAGACAGCTACACCGCACTCCTAATGCCCTGGACCGGATAATATCCCTCTAGGAGGATAGCCAACGCCAGGAGAGCTACATAGCCCTCCAGATGCCCTGAACTGGATAAATCCCCCCAGGAGGAACGCCATTGTATTTCGACAATGATCGCCTCGAGACCAGGAAATAGCTAGATAGCTCTCCTGATGCCTCAGCCAGGCACCACCCCCCACCAAGAAGGGTCTGAGTGTAATAGCATAGTTGCCATCCAGATCTCGAGACCAAGGATTGATCAGGGAAGCCCTCTCATCAACCCTGATGCCATGGTCGGGTGACCTCCCCTAAAAAGGATCCGAGTATAGGTGCATAGTTGCCATCTGGATAAAAATACCAGGAAATAGCTAGATAGCGCTCATGATGCCTCGGCCAGTCACCACCCCCCGCCAAGAGGGGTCAGAGTGTAAGAGCATAGTTGTCATCCAGATCTCGAGACCAGAGATTGATCGGGGAAGCCCCCTCATCACCCTTGATACCTTGGTCAGGTGACCTCCCCCAAGAAGGATCCAAGTATAAGAGCATAGTTTCCATCCGGATCAAAATACCAGGATATAGCTACATAGCCCTCCTTATGCTCTAGACTGGATAAATCCCTCCTAGAGGAACGCCGTGGTATTTTGACAATGATCGCCTCGAGACCAGAAAATAGCTAGATAACGCTCATGATGCCTCGGCCAGGCACCACCCTTCGCCAAGAAGGGTCTGAGTGTACAAGCATAGTTGCCATCAAGATCTCGAGACCAGGGATTTATCGGGGAAGCCCCCTCATCACCCCTGATGCCTTGGTTGGGTAACCTCTCCCAAGAAGGATCCGAGTATAAGTGCATAGATGCCATCCGGATCAAATTACCAAGATATAGCTAGATAGCCCACCTGATGCCCTGGACTGGATAAATCCCTCTAGGTCCTGAAAAAGGAACTCTAGGTACCCATATTAACCACAGAAGCTTCACCCGACATGATCGAGCAATACGGAATGAATAGTACCCCGGTTTGCTAAGCCAAACACTGGGAGCAATTCTGGCTACAAGTAAGAAGCGACAAGCGAAATTCTTCATGTAGTACAAGATTCAGACTCCAACCCCAAATACTTAACAGTGTTCAAGTCAGATGGGACTTTTGTTAATAGCAAAATTTAGAAAGGGACCAAAGAAGAATTTTCCACTTCCCAGCCTTCCTACAAGGGTCCTAATTAGGGCTTATATGACTGGGTGCCAAGGACCCCAAGGTCGAGCTACCACGCGATCCTACAAGAGCAAGGCGAGTCCACCCATACCATCTGAGCATCTCGCACGTGTCCAAGCTTAACTAATAAAGCCCGACGAGACCGCGTTAAGCTCCTTATACCAGGATAAAGCCCGAAGCTAGGTCGACGTGAAAGGACCTGTGTTCCCTGACATCAAGGTATCTCGTGACACTCTCCTATAACTTGTTATTATCTCTACTTTCACTATGAGATTTTCAAGGTGCCGAACTTGTCTTGCAAAGGCTTTCCTGCCTCATCGAGGTATAATCTTGATCTGTCCAAACATAAAAGAAAGAAGCCCGCTACCCAGCTAAGAAGCCTGCATAATTAGGTCAAGACCCATGATAAATCTCGACGTAGCTAAACCAAGCTCCCAACTACAAGGTTGGAACCCAATGGGATATTTCTCCTCTAAAATGGTTAGCACAAGCTTCATAGGACGACCAGCATCTAGCTCCGTGACAATCGAAAGCTCCCCGCGGGACCCCGTAGTGTGATGGATCGTAGGGTACCCCACCCTCAAGGAATATCAAATGTCACCTCAGGTAACCTCCATGAAATACGTTTCCAAAGTGACATGTAGAACTAGAGCTCTTATCTAAGCAACGTAGGAAGAGAGGATTGACTTCTATGACATTTAAAGTACCATTAATAAGGTCAACCGTATTAATGGAGGCAGTCAATCCAATTAATGACATGATCAACACCATTAATAAGAGAATATTCAACTCTTTAATGGCCATCATTATTGAAAGAGTCCAAAGAGGAAACAAATACATTTTCCTCCAAGATATCCTCAACAACCTATTCTTTGGGGTCAACTATATTAGAAAATCCCACCTATCAAGGAAGGAAGAGTTCGAAGAGGAAACAATCAAATCCCCTTCGAGTTATTAGCCACGATTCGATCAACTATATTAAAGGAAAAATCATACTCAATAAGAGTAAGAAGATTGAAGAATCCTGGACTTGCACGCCAAGGTAGTCACCATTTATAAATATGCCTGTAAAAGGCATAGAATCGGTCTCCAATCAAGGAGAGAAGACAGACATGCTTCCTTAAAAAGATCTCTCGACATCATCAATGTATGTGTTACCTTTACCTAGAATATACCGGTATCGGTCTACATTCGACCACCATTGTAAGCTCCCCGGAGCATTCTTTGATATAAACATAAGGAAGGGTATTCCCCCTTTCTCCGGATACTGCCTTGGGGTTTTTCAACATGTGATCATTCGTGATGCTTTTTCCCCCTTGGTCTGTCCACCTCCCTCTACAAAAGATTTGTGCTTCTCTCACTTGTATCCTGTGTAATGCAAGCGTATATGAGTGCGAGCTAGATTCCTACCTTGCTAGACCTAGCGCTCTTATTTTCTCATCTACACAACAAAGTCGCACATCAAGATGAGGAAAAACCACCCAGACCAGCTTGAAGGAAGTAGATGAGCTCTCCCGCATCATCTCTATGGCAAAAATTGAGCTCTCCGACATAGGAGCTAGAAACCCCCCCCCCCCTCTTTACTTGCTATTTAGGTCAGGGAATTACAAGAAAGAATCGGGCTCCAAAACCAGGCTCCAGGTTCCATGACGAGCTCAGACCCCGACCAAGGACCTGAACCAGGACCAAGATCAACCCTTTCATACCAGCAAGGGAACCTCAAGCTCCCCAGATCTACTTCTTAAGCACGAAGCCCGACGGGCGGGATGGCTTATCTCCTCAAGCTCCAAAAATTTACTACATAAGCACGAAGCCCGACGCGTGGGATGGCATGTCTCCTTCCTACGATTTCATCTTTCTTCATATTCATAAAAGATCAGGTCAGGTATCAACAGTACCGACCCCGGCCACTACTTTCGCAGTAGTGGTCTCGAGGGTTTTAATAGAGATTTCTCTTCCTAAACAAATTTCCTGTTAAAAAATTATATCAAGCATCCTCCCCTTATGAAAGCCTCAATCTGGTTCTGCAGGTTGTAGCATTATGAAGTGTAGTGCCCTACGTCCTCATGAAAGTTGCAATATTTATAACGATTTCTTTAATCGACCAAGACTTTCATAGGAGCGGGCTTCTGTAACAAACCCTTGTCTTGAATGGCGATGTAGACTGTCTCTCGGGATGCATTTAAGGGAGCGTAATGGTCATACCCCCTCTCATCGCGAGCTAAAAGGGTCACTGTCCTGTGAGGTAGTAAAGCTTAAGGAAGAGCCCGTTTATCTAGATACCTTTCCGATCTGGGCTGAGGAAGAGGGAAACTGAATGTTGATTTATTAGGGGGTTTCTTCTGGCTTTTTTGATCTTGCTCAGGTCTGGGTGCTTCCTTATTTTGCCGCTTTTTGGCTCTCACGTCGTCACGCTCCATCTTGACCTTAAGCTGTTCGTCGACCTCAATCTGTTCTAGAGCCCGATCATAGGCTTCCTGGTAAGTTTCTAGAGGTCTCTTGGCAAAAGACCTGAACAATTTTCCCGCCCACAAGTTTCTTTTGAAGTTTGTGAGGGTTTCTCTCGGTGAAGACTCCCATCTAGATGAATTCCTTGTGGAAACGCTCGACATAAGCCCGGAGAGTTTCCCCTCTCTCCTGGGTCACATATTGTAGAAGGATTCGGTCCTTCACTCGGGGCTTATCTCCCTGGAATTTTGAGCAGAAATCGGTTGATAACTTGTTAAAGAAATCCACGCTCCCAGCAGGTAGTTTCCTAAACCAAGTTTTAGCATAATCCGTGAGTGTAGTGGGGAACATTCGACACATAGCTGCCCTGGTTGTTTTTTGGACCTCTATCTGTTGCACGAAGCTCTCTAAGTGGCTCAGAAGATCTTCAATCCTCTGCCTCCCGGACCCTTCTGGTGAAGGGAGCGTTCGTTTCACTTAGAGGATCTTTCTTGTCCTCCTTGTATTTCCCGTTCTTTATCAATTGGACCTCTTTCTGAAGCT
The DNA here is from genome assembly GCA_032871835.1 of Dipteronia dyeriana. Taxonomy (NCBI): domain Eukaryota; kingdom Viridiplantae; phylum Streptophyta; class Magnoliopsida; order Sapindales; family Sapindaceae; genus Dipteronia; species Dipteronia dyeriana. The sequence goes on from CM065297.1 coordinate 85,788,287, forward strand.
CTACCAACTGGTCCCTAAGTCGCTTGCTTTCGGATTTCCTTGAGTCGATCTCGGATTCTTCACCATTAGATCCTTCTGATGAACTGGCGACCTCTACCCGGTTCTTTCTTCTGAGTTGGTTCCTCGGGGGCTTTGCTGACTTTCTTCTTCTTTACAGTGGGTTTCCCTCTTTGCAGTCGTTGGTTGAAGGAGCTCTTCTGGTCCCAAGGAAAGAAAATCTACCGCAGATCTGATTTATCTTGGTTAAAAGCGTGGCAGTGCTTCAGAAACATGAAGCATGGACCCTAGCCTATCCCGGATCGAGGTCAGAAGCCCTGTTCTGTTACGAGTTAATTCCCGAGGGGCTGGTCCCAGGCATTCAAAGGCGGGTTGCCTAGCCCCAGGTCCGCTGGACTCCCCCTGATTGCAGAGACCCACTTGTTGGACGGTGATACCCTCAACGAGTAGTCGAAGGCGTATGTTGTCTACAAAGGACGCCGCTTGTTGCTCAAGCTCGACCTAGCTTCCCAGAGGAGGATCCAGAGCCCGCACAGTGGCTTGCTGGGTGGGAATCTGACTATGAAGCCTAGATTTTCTCCCTTTCCTCAAAGCCTTTCGTGTCGATGAAGCAGAAGGTTGTCCCGAGGTGCCCTGCTGCCCTTATGAGGAGCGGAGCCTCAGGATTTCAATGAAATAATGAACTTTTTGAATGTAAAAAGATGGTGGTGTGAGAGGTTTCCCACAGACGACTCCAGAAAGTGTTGACAGGAAATTTGCTCGAGATGAGAAATTCCCGTTAACACCCTCGAGACCACTACCACGAAAGTTGTTACCGGGGTCGGTAAAATTGGTTCCCGACCTGTTTCAGAGGTAGACGAGAGGCTGATCAGTAAATGGGAGCTTTATTATTGATTTATTGCTTTAAAGTATAAATTGCTCTCTTGTATGCTCACAGTCTCTCGAAGGTGTAGGGTGGTGGCAACTCGGTGCCTATCGAATAGTTGAAATGAAGGTAGCCGTGTTCTGAATACAGAATTTAGGTTTTCCCCTATGCCTCTATATTTTTTGTACATATATCTATTCTTGTAGGTTGTTCTCTGTTTTTCTTCTTTTGCATCTGTCCTTTTTTTTTTTTTACCATGCTTGGCTTCACATATTTTTATCGTCCAAGTAGATTTTTAATTCTCAAATACTTTACCATGATCCCATGAATATGTTCCCTCCTCATCGGGCAGGATTCCTTATTTGAATTTGAATTGATACGGGATTTGGTGATATCGTTGACGGAGATAAGTTTGTTCCCTTATTTGAATCAAACTCTTGACTTGCATGTAAATATTACGTGGAGATGATCTTGTGTGCACTCGTGCCATGAATCTTCATGGAGGTCACCCTGCTAGCTTCCTGTTGCCCCGTAGTGCGAGGTAGATCCCTGCTCTGGCCCTGTTCTTAGAAGCTTAAGATTGATTTTCCCTGACCCTTTGGGGCTTGAGGTGTTATTGTAGACAGGCGTGATTCTTCCTTTATATCCAGCAATAACAGCGGGCTTCTTGAGAGGTTGGCGGGTTTCTTTCGAATGTCTCTTGAGCTTGGAGACTTCCCATGGCATTTATAGGGCAATTATGGAGCTCGACCTCAGAGCCGAGGTTCCCCAAGAGATTTCCTGGAGAAGCCCGGGTTCTAGTACTCTCGTAAGGGGCTCATCCTGGTTAAGCATGGCTTATTTTTTGGTAGTCTTGAAGCCGAGCCGGCCTTTCCTGCTCCGACGGGCTGGCATTACTACTTTGTTGGGCTTCATGATTGTCGATTATGGGTGGAAAAATTCTCTTTGACCCCTGGCCAAGTTTCACTACAAAACAAATGGTAATCATGAAAGTCAACCATCTCTCTTTGAGGAAAACTCTGGTTCAATATTCTGGTGGCGCGGTACCTTACAAGTATTATTCTTCCTAACTTACAGAGGAGGTGTAGCCTGGATGGGTCTCGAAGCTGGTATCCCAGTACTTCGGTATCGATCTAAGAGAGAGATACCTTAAGGTACCTGTTTGGTTGTATTAAACTTGATTCGACCTTAAAAGGCTTTCGGTGGAGCTCGATTTGACCGCGCTGGAATCCGTCGGGGTAGCAAAGCTTGGCTGCCAAGCCCTGGTAAGGTGTTTGCCATAAACAGGTGAACTTGGCTTGCTCCTGGAAGGGTGGAGAGGTACGCTCGAGTACTGCTCTTGCTACTTGATTTAACCATGCCAGGATCTACAGTGTATCTTGGTGTTTGGTGACGATGAGGCTTTACGGGCTTCTTCCTTTAATGCTCTGACAGGTCGAGATTATACCTTGACGAGGCAGGAGGGCCCTTGCAAGACAAGTTCGGCGCCTTGAAGGTCTCCTAGTGAAAGTAGAGATAGTAGCAAGCTCTAGGAGAGTGTCACGAGACATCTTGATGTCGGGGGACCCAGGTTCCTTCACGTTGACCTAGCTTCGAGCTTTTATCCTGGTATAAGGAGCTTGACACGGTCTTATCAAGCTTTATTTGGTAAGCCTAGACACGTGCGAGATGCTCAGATGGTATGGGCGGCCTCGCCTTGCTCCTGTAGGATCGCGTTGTAGCTTGACCTCAGGGACCATGATACCCTATCATATAAGCCCGAATTCGAACCCTTGTAGGAAGCATGGGAAGTGGAAAATTCTTCCTTAGTCCCTAGCCAAATTTTGCTAGTAATAGAAGTCCCCTCTGACTTGAACACCGTTAAGTATTTGGGATTGGAATCTAGATGTTGTACTACATAAAGAATTTTGCTTGACCCTTTTCAATTGTAACCAGTATCGTTCAAAGTGATTGGCTTAGAGAACCGGGGTACTATTTATTCCTGCAAAATAAATGAGCTATGACGAACCACAGAAGAGGATATTCCCTTTACGTAATTTCTAACGCTCTAGTCAGTGTAAAATTTGGTAAGTGAGAAAGGCCACAAACCGTATTGCTCGATCATATCGGATGAAGCTTCTGTGGTTAATATGGGTACCTAGAGTTCCTTTTCCAGGAATCACGATACTTAGATGAGCTGGTGAAATGATTGTGGTAGGCATCTATGCCATCTAGATCCTTCCTAGCGGGGTTGGCCCGACTATGGCAGTAGGATTACCTTTTGGTTTTTCTGATCTCGTGATCTAGCAGGTAACTATGCTCTCACCCTAAGATCCTTCATAGGGGAGATCACCCGACCAAAGCATCCGAAGCGCTATCTAGCTATATCCTGGTTTCGATATGTGGATGGCAACAAAGCTCTTACACTCAGAACCTTCTTGAGGGTCGTAGTCCGACCAAGGCATCAGGTGCGCTATCTAGCTATTTCATGGTCTCGAGATCTGGATGGCAACTATGCTCTTACACTCAGATTCTTCTTGGGGGTCGTAGCCCAACCAAGGCATCAGGAGTGCTATCTAGCTATATCCTGGAATTTTGATTCGGAAGGTAACTATGCTTATACACTCAGACCCTTCTTAGGGGTCGTAGCCCGACCAAGGCATCAGGAGCGCTATCTAGCTATATCCTAGTATTTTGATCCGAATGGCAACTAAGCTCTTACACTCAGATCCGTCTTAGGGGTCGTAGCCCGACCAAGGCATCAGGATCGCCATCTAGCTATATCCTGGTATTTTGATCCGGATAGCAACTATGCTCTTACACTCAGATCCTTCTTGGGGGTCGTAGCCCAACCAAGGCATCAAAAGCGATATCTAGCTGTATCCTGGTATTTTGATCCGGATGGCAATTATGCTTATTACACTCAAACCCTTCTTGGGGGTCGTAGCCCGACCAAGGCATCAGAAGCGTTATCTAGCTATATCCTGGCATTTTTATCCGGATGGCAACTATGCTTTTATACTCAGATCCTTCTTAGGGGTCGTAGCCCGACCAAGGCATCAAGAGCGCTATCTAATTATATCCTAATATTTTGATCCGGATGGCAATAAAGCTCTTACACTCAGACCCTTCTTGGGGGTCGTAGCCTGAACAAGGCATCAGAATCGCTATCTAGCTATTTCCTGGTCTCGAGATCTGGATGGCAACTATGCTCTTACACTCAGATTCTTCTATGGGGTCGTAGCCCGACCAAGGCATCAGAAGTGCTATCTAGCTATATCCTTTTATGTTGATCCAGATGGCAATTATGCTTTTACACTCAGACCCTTCTTGAGGGTCGTAGCCCGACCAAGGCATTAGGAGCGCTATCTAGCTATATCCTGGTATTTTGATCCGGATGGCAACTATGCTCTTACACTTAGATCCTTCTTGTGGGTCTTAACCCGACCAAGGCATCAGGAGCGCTATATAACTATATTTTGATCCAGATTGCAGCTATGCTCTTACACTCAGATCCTTATTGGGGGTTGTAGCCCGACCAAGGTATCAGGAGCGCTATCTAGCTATATCCCGGTATTTTGATCCAGATGAAAACTATGCTCTTACACTCAGACCCTTCTTGGGGGTCGTAGCCTGACCAAGGCATCAGGAACGCTATCTAGCTATATCCTGGTAATTTGATCCGGATGGCAACTATGCTCTTACACTCAGATCCTTCTTGGGGGTCGTATCCCGACCAAGGCATCAGAAGCGCTATCTAGCTATATCCTTGTATTTTGATCTGGATGGAAACTTTGCCCTTACACTCATATATTCCTTAGGGGTCGTAGCATGACCAAGGCATCGGGAACACTATCTAGCTATATCTTGGTATTTTTATCTGGATGGCAACTATGCTTTTACACTCAGACCCTTCTTGGGGGTCGTAGCCCTACCAAGGCATCAGGAGCGCTATCTAGCTATATCCTGGTATTTTGATCCGGATTGCAACTATGCACTTACAATCGGATCCTTCCTGAGCGAGGTCACCCGACCAATGCAGCAGAGGTGATAAAGGGGGCTTTCCCGATCAATCCCTGGTCTCGAGATCTGGATGGCAACTATACTCTTACACTCAGACCCTTCTTGGCAAGGGGTGGTGCCCGGTTGAGGAATTAGAGGTAGTGAGAGGTTCCCCGACCAGCCCCTGGTCATGAGGAGATCACTGTCGAAATACTATGGCGATCCTCCTAGAGGGATTAATCCAGTCTAGAGCATTATAAGGGCTATCTAGCTCTCCTGGTCAAGGTGATCCTCCTGGAGGGATTCGATCCTGCCCAGGGCATCAGAAGTGCGGTATAGCTCTCCTGGTAATGGTGAACATCCTGGAAGGATTTGATTCAATCTAGGGAATCGAGAGTGCGGCGTATCTCTCCTGGTGATGGTGATCACATGTGATCTATTACGAATACCGAAATCGAAAGAGATTTAAAATCATGGCGAGCTGATACGAAGTTGTATCAATGCATGGCGGTATTGGTTGATAATCTGTCTCGCTCTAAGAGTTTTTTAACTAGTAAAATATCTTGGGATGATTTGCATTATGAGTGTAGGTAGTAGAATGGCTCTCCGTAAAAGACTCATTTTATTGCGAACTAATGGAAATTATCTCAAGCTAGGGACATTGCCCCTCTCAATGGAGTACTGAGAAAATATTAAGCTTCTAGTCCCCAAATGATGTAACCGGTTTGGAAGTCCGCATGGGGTAGATAAGAGTCTTCAACAATTGTAATAGAGTTCGAGACCCCACTGTGAACGAATCTGGACCTTTGGGTGCTCCCCGAATGGATCGAGACCTCGATGGCTCACTAAGACAATGGAAGGCCCAGTACAAGTGGAGAGGAGCCATCAGTATGATAATCTTTGAGAGCAAGCTGGTGTTTGCTAAGGTCGAGCTCGTGCAAGCCAAAGAGGATGGTTACTTCTTCACAACCTTCCTGGTAGAGTTGGCTCTACTTCCCCCCTTTGACTTAAGAGTTATTGATGGACGAAAAAGGGAGGGGATTAAGAAGAAAGTTGCTGAGATGGTTGTGCATGTTCCCATCGTAACTGGCAAGTCTTAGGTTGCTGAAGCAGACCCGGGCTCGAAATCCCATGGTGCAGTAGATGATCAATCCGAAGAGGGAGCTTCTCCCTTAAATAAAGACCACAACTGAGGTGGTTGTTTATATGGCAGGTGAGCCCCGGTTGATCCAGAAGTAGATGTTTCAGATGGAGAAAACTACCCTCTTAGGTGAGGTCAAACCAAAAGGAGGAGGAGTTGAACACTATAGTGAGGGGCAAAGTTGTTTTGAATAAATACATGGCCAGAATTGAGGCAAACATGGCTCATATGCAGGTAACCCGGGAGTGGATCCAACATGCATATGATCTGGACAGACTCAGGTCCATGCGTCATTCCAAGCGAGGATTGCTCCGAATGAGGAGGTAAACTCTTGAGGGAGTGGTTTAAACTCTGTATGGCAGCGTGGCTACCTTGGAAGCCAAGGTGTGTGCTTCATTTGCTGAAGGACGCTTCTCTGTTGCAGCTCAAACTCTTCTTCCCTCTGACCTGATCATTATTGAAGGATGGATACCTTGAGTAGATCACAAAGAAAGCTGAGAGTTACCTGGGTCCGCTCCGACTAAAGTCGGACCTTATTGAGATGATTGATGCGCAGATGATAAAAAGGACTTCGCTTCTATTTTTGCTTTCATGTCTAGTCTTGTTGGGGTAGGAACTACCTTGAAGTCCTCTGCTGCTGTAGATGCTTGTGGGGCTCCAAGCTCGCCTACCTCTCCATTAGAATCATCCAAAGTAAAGGTCCAAATTGGTGTTACCAAGGTAGGAGAGGTAAGAGAGGTAGGAGAGATCTCAATTGATCCAACTGAGGAGATGGAGGTCAAGGCTGATTGAAGTTGATCCAAACAAGATAGTGGAAGCTGGCTCTGAAGTAGCAGTGTTAAGGAATGATGACCCGTCCTTCAACCAAGCAATGAGACTAAGGAGGAAAGAGTTGTTACTGTTGAGGAGACTAACCAGAGAGGTAGATCGGGACCAAGGTAGCTCACTAGGGCGATGAATGGCCCCATACAAATGGAGAGGAGACACCGACCTAGTAACTGTCCAGAGACATGCATGAGATCCTAGAAGTTTCCCGCGACTGAGAGAAGGCTTTGGACCCCTCCGGAATGAGTAGGAACCATGGTGACTCACTTAAGCATTGGACGACTCAATATAAATGGAAATGGACAACCTGTCTTGTACCGGTCCAAAGGTATACTTGGGATCCAAGGAGCCCCTAGCAACTGAAAAAAGGCTCTAGACCATGCTGGAACGAAACAGGAGCTCAGTGGCTCACTAGGGCATTGACCGACTCTGTACAAGAAGTGAGGAGCCACTTGGCTTTGTTGTGAGGCTGCTACTCCAGAGGTTTTCTTAGGTATGTAAGAGGCCGTACCAATATGTGGGAAACCTCTAGGCTCTCCTCGATCAGATCAGGCTTTGGTGGCTTGCTAGGGCGGTGAATGGCCCTGGTACACAGAGCGTGAAGCCACCGGTCTAGTACTGGTCCTGAAGCATGCTTGGGATCCTAGAAGTCCCCAGCAACTTAGAGAAATCTCTGGATTCTCCTGGAATGAATCGAGAATTTAGTGGCTCACCTGGGCGTTAACTGACCCGGTATAAGAAATGAGGAGCCACTTAGCCTTATAGTGAGGCTACTACTCCAGAGGTTTGGTTAGGCATATAGGAGGCCTTACCAAGAGTGGAAAACCTTTGGGCTCTAGTCGATCAGATCAGGCTTCGGTGGCTTGCTAGGGCGGTGAATGGCCCGGTACACATGGAGCGAAGCCATCGGTCTAGTACTGGTCAATAATCATGCTTGAGATCCTAGAGGTCCCCAGTAATTGAGAGAAAGTTCTGGACCCACTTAGAATGAATCGAGAATTTAGTGGCTCACTTGGGCGTCGATCGGCTCGGTATAAGAAGTAAAGAGCCACTTGGCCATACAGTGAGGTTGCTACTCCGGAGGTTTGGTTAGGCATGTAGGAGGCATTACCAAGAGTGGGAAACCTCTGGGCTCTCTTTGATCAGATCGGACATCGGTGGCTTGCTAGGTAGGTGAATGGCCAGGTACACATGGAGCAAAGCCACCGGTCTAGTACTGGTTCAGAATCATGCTTGGGATCCTAGAAGTCCCCAGCAACTGAGAGAAAGCTCTGGACCCTCAAGGAATGAATCAAGAATTTAGTGGCTCACTTGGGCATTGACTGGCCAGGTGCACGAGGCATGGAACCACTAATCTTCTACTGGTCGTCCTGCTCTAGAAGCTACACATCTGAGTTGGCTTCTTAGATTCATGTGTCAACCTGCTACCGCTACCTAGGAGCTTTAGAAGGGCGGATACGGTGACATAAAGGGTCCCGTATGACCAGGTCCAAGTCCAACTGATCTACCAGATAAAAGGGCTACCTGTAGCAAAGCAGATCTTCTGTAAAGAAGCTGGAGAGGTACAGTTCTACTGTATAGGAGCTCTCGATGTATCAGAATGGTTCAGTTATATAGGAGATCTTCAAGCGGCGAGCTACTGTATTGAAGCTCCACGATTATCTGAACAGGTTAGCTTCATAGGAGTAGCATAATGAACTGGTTCCACCAGGAATCCCACGTACCATATTTGCTCCTCAATTAACGAAACTCATTAAATGATAAAATGAGCACCACATGCGATGCATAGGCAATATAGACAAGTATAGAGAAAAGACATCGTATATAGTAAATGATATTCCATGAATAATGATTTTGTTACCTCGATAGTATAATGATACTCATGTTGAGACATAGAGGCTTTCAAAAGGGGTGTGGAAACTTCCCACAGACGGCGTCAGAAAGTGTTAACGGGAAATTTGTTTAGGATGAGAAATCCCTATTAACACTCTCGAGACCACTGCCACGGAGGTGGTGGTCGAGATTGGTATCTTTGATACCTGACCTGATCTTGTATGAATATGAAGGAGGATGAAACAGTAGGTAGGAGACAAGCCATCCCGCCCGTCGGGCTTCGTGCTCATGAAGTAGATCTGGGAAGCTCAAGGTTCCCTTGCTGGTGCGAAGGGGGTGTTTCCGTCATCTTTTAAAGGGGTCCTTTCTATTTACCACAACGTCCTGAAGTGTTCGATGGGACACAAGGTGGGGGAAGTTTGGGGTGATCAGCAAGCATCTAGGAAATGCTACGCAGTGTCACCCTCCAACAGCTCTAGCAAAGCAACTCGCCCAGGTGACGACGATCCAAGGTGGGATAGCCCAGCACTAAACTTGGAGGACGCGAGATCCACCGATTACCCCGAAGAAGGCCTCGTGGTTCCAGACATGGAAGAACAAACAAGGAAATGTGCCAGCGGCCATCCAGTCGATAAGTGTTAATAGGGAAATTTGGCTAGGTAACTGAGAAATTTTCCACCCTCAACAATCATGAAGCCCGGCAAGACCGTAAAGCCACCCCGCAAGAGCAGAGAAGGATGATTCAGTTTTATAGTTACCAGAAGACAAACCATACGCGACCAGGATGAGCCCCCATAGGAGTACTGGAGCCCAGGCTTCTCCAGACCATCTATCGGGTAACCTCAGCTCAAAGGTCGAGCTCCACAGCCACCCCGTAAATGCCAGAGGAAGTCTCCAAGTACAAATGACATTTGAAAGAAGCCTGTTAACCTCTCCAGAATCCCGCTGTCCTTGCTGGGCATAAAGGAAGAATCACGCCTGGATCTACACTACCCCAGCTACCTCCCAAACAGGTCTACAAGAGCATCTTAAGCCCCCACAAGTCAGGGAAAATCCATTTTAAGCTTCAAAAAACAGAGCCAGAGCATGAATCCACCTCGCTCTACGGGGCAATGGACAGCTGGCAGGTTGACCACCATGAAGATTGATGGCACGAGTGCACACAGGATCATCTCCACATGATATCTACCTGCACGTCAAGAGTTGATATTCAAATAAGGGAACAAACTTATCTTCAACAACGATATCATCTGATTCGGAAACAATTCAAATTTAAATAACAAATCCCTCTCGATAAGGAGGGAACGGATTCATGAGATTACAGTAGTGTACTCGCAAACTAAAAACCTACTCGGACGATATATATATGTGAAGCTAAGCATGGTAAATAAGATATAAGAAAAAAGAGGAGAACGAACGACAGAGACATAAAATCATAAACAACAGATATACACATAGAAGGAGGTACTAAATTTTGATTTTAGAACACGGTCACCTTCATTTCAACTATTCGACAAGCATCGAGTTGCCACCACCCTACACCTCCGAGAGATTGTGAGCAAACAAGAGAGTTATTTGTATCTTAAATCGATATATTAATAATAAGCTCCCATTTACTGTTATTACCACTCGTCTCTCTCTTAAATAGGTCAGGAACTAACGGTACAGACCCTGGCCACCTCTTTCGTGGTAGTGGTCTCGAGGGTGTTAACAGAAATTTCTCATCTCGAGTAAATTTCCCGTTAACAGAAAAAATCTAGGCTCTATAGCAAGATTCCCATCTAGCTAGCTATTGTGCGGGCTCTGGATCCCCCTCTGGGAAGCCAGGTCGAGCTTGACCAACAAGCGTTGGCCTTTGTAGAGAACGTCCGCCTTCGATTACTCGCTGAGGGTATCGCTATTCAACAAACGGGGTCTCTGTAATCAAGGGGAATCAAGTAGGCCCAGGGATAGGCAACCCGCATTTGATCGCTTCGGGCCTGCCTTTCGGGAATCAACTCGTAACAGAACAGGGCTCCCGACCTCGATCAAGGATAGGCTCGGGCCCATGCCCCATGTTCTCGAAGCACTGCCTCGCTACCAACCACGACATGTCAGATCCGCAGCAGATGTCATTTCCCATTGACAGGAAGAGCTCCTCCATCTAGCGACTACAAGGAAGGAAGCCCGGGGTAGAGAAGAAGAAAGTCAGCCATGTCCCTAAGCAAGCCCCCTCCAAAGAATGAACCAAGTAGAGGTCACCAGTTCATTAGAGGGATCTGATGGTGAGGAATCTGAGATTGACACAATGAAGTCCGAAAGCAAGCGACTAAGGGACTAATTGGTAGAGCTATAGAAAGAGGTCTTATTAATGAAGAAAATGAAGCACAAGGAGGACAATAAAGATCCTCTAAGTGAAATGAACGCCCCCTTCACTAAAAGGATTCAGGAGGCTGAGCTCCCGCCTAAGTTTAAAATGCCAGCTGACAGATTCTCCGGAACTGAAGATCCGCTGAGCCACTTAGAGAGCTTTGTTCAACAAATGGAGGTCCAGAACACAACCATGGCCGCTATGTGTCTGATGTTCCTTACTACACACACAGATTATGCTAAGACCTGATTTAGGAAACTACACGTCGGGAGGGTAGATTCTTCACCAAATTATCAACTGACTTCTGCTCAAAGTTCCAGGGGGTTAAGCCCCGACTGAAAGACCGATTCAACTACAATAAGTGATCCAGGAGAGAGGAAAAACTCTCCGGGCTTATGTCGAGCGGTTCCACATGGAAGTCATCCAGATGAGGGTCTTCACCGAGAGAGAAACCCTCACCAACTTCAGAAGAAACCCTCACCTCCGAAAACCTACCAGGAAGCCTATGATCGGGCTCTAGAACAGATCGAGGTCGACGAACAACTCAAGGTCAAGATAGAGCATGACGACATAAAAGCCAGAAAGCGACAAAAGAAGGAAGCTCCTTGACCCGAGCAAGATCAAAAGAGCCGGAACAAACCTCCTAATAAATCAACATACGGTTTCCCTCTTCCTCAGCCTAGATCAGAAAGGTATCCAAATAAATGGGCTCTTCCTCAAGCTTTACCACCTCCTAAGATAGTGGCCCCTATAGCCTGCGATGAGAGTGGGTACAACCGTTCCACTCCCTTGAATGCCTCTCGAGACACAGTCTACCTCGCCATCCGAGATAAAAGTTTGTTACAGAAGCCCGCTCCTATAAAAGCCCTGGTCGATAAAAGAAATCTTTACAAATATTACGACTTTCATGAGGACGTAGAGCATAATACTTTAGAATGCTACAACCTGAGGAACCAGATTGAGGCTTTGATCAGGAAGGATGCTTGATAGAGTTCTTACAACAAGTCAGGGAGAACATTCAAACTGGAAGGGAGGTGCAAGCCAAGATCCGGGAACATGCTGAGAAGAGGAAGGGAGAGCAGGATAATACTTCAGAATACGACAACCTGTGGAACCAGATTGAGGCTTTGATCAAGGGAGGATGCTTGATAGAGTTCTTACAACAAGTCATGGAGAACATTCAAACTTTAAGGGAGGTGCAAGCCAAGATTCGGGAACATGTTGAGAAGAGGAAGGGAGAACAGGCAGACCTGATGCAACAAGTTCAAGTAATACACACAATCAGTGGAGGTCCCACTCTGGCCGGCACATCTAACAATTCAATAAAAAATCATACAAGGAAGGTCCCTCATACGGACGAGGGGTGAGATATCTTCAAGGTCGACCAGAGACCGACCAACCCCTCCCAGCTTTCACAGATCATCTTTACCGAAGCAGATGTCTATAACGCCGTGCAGCCACATGATGACCCTATGGTCATCACAGTACAAATTACCAGCTTCATGGTGCACCGCGTGCTAGTCGACACAGGGAGCAACAACGACGTTCTGTTCAAAGATACTTTGGAGAAACTAAACTTGAAGCAATGGTGCTGCAACAGTTGTACTACTCCATTATACGGTTTCACTGGGAACTCCATCACACCCGTAGGATCAAATATCCTACCAGTGATCATCAGAACCACACCTCTTTAACAAAACATCATGACCGACTTTGTGGTGGTGGATACCCCGTCAGCCTCCAACGTAATATTAGGGAGGCCATTCCTATCATTCCTGAAGGTGGGAGAGGTTCAGGGTGATCAGCAAGCAGCTAGGAAATGCTACGCAGTGCCAGCTAACCCAGCAGCTCTAGCTAAATAGCTCACCCATGTAATGACTATCCAAGGCGGGATAACCCCGACACTAAATCTGGAAGACACGGGCTCCACTAATTGTCCCGAAAAAAGCCTTGTGGTGTCCGACATGGAAGAACAGAGAAGGGAATGGGCCAGCGGCCACCTGGTCGACAAGTTAGAGGATATTCCTGTTCGACTAACCGATCCCTCGAAGGTTATCAAGATTGGAGCTACCCTTGAGCTAGGAATGAAAGAGGGCTTTATTAGGCTCCTCATTGAGTTCAAAGATATTTTTGCTTGGAGTCATGCAAAGATGTCGGGGATCCCAATGACATTAGCTGCACATCGGCTGGCGATGGATCCTACCTTCAAGCTAGTCAAACAGAAAAGGCGCCACTTCAACAATGAAAGAAAAATGGCTACTCAATAAGAGGTGGATAAACTTACCCAGGCAGGCTTCATTCGAGAAGCCCGCTATCCCGAATGACTCGCCAACGTGGTCATGGTCACGAAGGCAAATGGGAAGTGGAGCGTGTGCGTGGACTACACCGACCTCAACCGAGCATGCCTGAAGGACAGTTTTCCTCTGCCAAAATTGATCAGTTGGTCGATTCCACCTTCGGGAACAAGCTCCTGAGTTTCATGGACATGTTTTCTGCTACAATAAGATTATGATGCATCCCATGGACCAAGAAAAGACAAGCTTAATCACCGCGCAAGGCCTATACTGCTACAAGGTGATGTCTTTCGGGGTCAAAAATGCTGGAGCTACTTACCAGTAGTTAGTCAACCGTTTGTTCAAGCCCAAAATTGGAAGGTCGATGGAGGTATATATCGACAATATGATCACTAAATATTCGACCTCAGAAGGTCACCTGGAAAACCTTCGAAGAACCTTCATGATCCTAAGGGAAAACCAGATGAGGTTGAACCCTTCCAAATGCGCCTTTGGTGTAACTGCAGGGAAGTTTCTGTGCTTCATGGTCCATGAGAAAGGCATAGAGGCTAACCCAGAAAAAATCACGGCTATCCTAAATCTAGAATCGCCCGTAACTCTTGAACAGGTTCAAGCCTTAACCGGTCAGGTAGCAGCGCTTAATAGGTTCATCTCTCGGTCTACGGATAAGTGCTTACCATTCTTCAAAACTATCAAGCAGGAAGAAACATGAAGTGGGATCAGGAGAGCGAACCTAACAAACCTTCCGCTGCTCGTTAAGCTAAATCCTGGAGAAGAGCTCTAAATATACTTGGCCATTTCAAAAACCGTTGTAAGTGGGCCCTTGGTCAAGGAATGCGGGGATAGGATCCAGCGACCTATCTACTATGTGATTCGCGCTCTAACCAAGCCCGAAAAGAACTATATTCTGCTGGAAAAGCTCGCTTATGCCTTGGTGACCTCGGCAAGGAAACTTCGTCCTTACTTTCATGCTCATTCAATAGCAGTGGTGATGGACCAACCCCTCTGTCAGTTCTTGCAAGGCCAAATGTTTCTAGAAGGCTGGTTTTATGGGCCCTAGAGCTTACCCAGTTAGATTTAAAGTATAAGACAAGGACCACGATAAAAGCTCAAGCACTAGCGGACTTTGTAGCCGAACTTTCAGTACCTTCATATCAGGCAACCCCCGCGGTAACAGATGTCACCCTTGAGAGGATTCCAGTAGCAAACAACTGGCCGGAGGGCTGCGAGTCATGGATTCTCTACACTGACGGAGCTTCCGGGCAGTCTGGGGGAGAAACGGGCATGGTCCTCATCGACCCATAAGGAACTGAGTGCTGCCATTGTTTTAGGTTCGAATTTAAAGCCATAAACAATAAAGCGAAATACAAAGCCCTACTAGCTGGGATTAATGTTGCCATAGAGCTCAGGGTTGATTACTTTAATATCTAGAGCGACTCTTCACTCGTGGTCAACCAAGTTTCCAGGAATTATCAGGCCAAAGGGGATAACATGATCGCTTACCTGAAACTGGTGCAACAACTCAGGTCCAAATTTAGGGGATTCAGAATCGAGCAGATACCTCGACAGCTAAATCATCGTGCAGACGTCCTAGCCAAGATAGCTGTCTATGGTGGCCAGACCCTACCACATAGAGTTTCTCTTCAAGTAATCCCTCTACCTAGCATTATGACAGGTAAGGAAGCTTATACCCTGGACCGACAGCCATGTTAGATGGATCTAACAGCAGAATATCTACAGGACAGAAATTTCCACGGGGAGCCTGACCAAGCTAGAAAGGTTAAAAGGCTCTCCTTCCGATATTGCATGGTGGATGGACATTTATATCGAAGGGGAAAATCCCTTCCCCTGCTCTGATGTCTACACCCGGAAGATGCAAAGTGGACTTTGACAGAGGTTCATTCCGGGGAATGCTGGAACCATATTGGTGGAGAGGCCTTGGCACATCAGGTTCTCCGTATGGGGCATTACTGGCCGACCATCAATCAAGATGCCAAGAACTTGGTGTAACCCTGCGAGGTGTGCCAGAAGGCAGCAAACTTGAGTCACCTCCGTCCAGAGATTTTGTCGTCCCTTAGCTCGCCATTCCCCTTTGGTATGTGGGGGGTCGATTTGATTGGACCGCTTCCAACAGCTCCGAGACAGGCAAAGCATGCTATCTTAGCAATTGACTACTTCACAAGATGGGTTAAAACCGGACCACTCTCCCAAAAATTGGAAGAAAACACAACAAGGTTCATCAAGACCAATGTAGTTTGCAGATTCGGAACCCCTCTAGTCATCAAAACCGACCTAAAAAAACAGTTCGATAATGCCCGATTCAGAGATTTCTCTCAATGTCTGGGAATCGACCTTCGATTTGCTTTGATAGCCCACCCTCAGACCAATGGTCTGGTGGAATCCATGAACAAAACCATTAAGAAGTTGTTGAAGAAAAAGCTACAACAAAAGAAAGACAGATGGGTAGAGGAGCTTCCCGAGGTTCTCTGGGTTATAGCGCTACAAGGAGAACAGCAACCGGGGAAATGCCCTACTCGCTGGCCTTCAGAGTTGAAGCAGTCCTACCTATAGAGCACAAGTTGACCTCTTTAAGAATCCACCGGTTTAAACCGAAAAGCAATGAAAGCAAGCACCGAGCTTGTTTGGACCTCCTGGAGGAAAAGCAAGATCGAATAGCTCAAAAGGTAGTAATCTACCAAGGCAGGATTACCAGGTACTTCAACAAGAGGGTTAAAACTCGAAGCTTCAAAGAAATTGATCTGGTCATCCGAAAAGTGACGTTGAACACAAAGAAGAGGTCAGACGGAGTTCTAGGGACCAATTCGGAAGGACCCTACCTTATAAAATTGGTGATCCATAATGGGGCGTACAAGCTCGAGGATATGGATGGCCGACTCATCGACCATACTTGGAAGATCACCTAAGGAAATTCTACCCTTAAACAGGGGACTTAAGAGCAGGCAACCTCCGTCTAGCTTATTTTATTTTTTTTTCTAACAGTATTGTACTTCATCTTCCATATCAATAAAGCTTTCCTTTTCCTGTTTACTCTTTCTTCTACTATTTGGGTCTACATGGAAAGTTTCGACATTATCGCCTCAAGACCAGGGGTATGCCGAGGAAGCCCCCTCGCTGCTCCTAATAACTCGACGGGTCACCACCCCCCGCCAAGAAGGGTCTGAGCGAAAGAGCATAGTTGCCGTCCAGATCTCGAGACCAGGAAATAGCTAGATAGCGCTCATGATGCCTTGGTCAGGCTACTACCCCCAAGAAGAATCTGAGTGTAAGAGCATAGTTGCCATCCAGATCTCGAGACCGGGAAATAGCTAGATAGCACTCCTGGTGCCTTGGTCGGACTACCACCCCCAAGAAGGATCTGAGGGTAAGAGCATAGTTGCTATCCAGACCAGGAAATAGCTAGATAGCGCTCCTGGTGCCTTGGTCGGGCTACCACCCCCAAGAAGGATCTGAGTGTAAGAGATTAGTTGCCATCCAGACCAGGAAATAGCTGGATAGCGCTCATTATACATTGATCGGGCTACCACCCCCAAGAAGGAATCGAGTTTGAAAGTCCGGAAGACCTCTTGATCCCGAACCTAAGAAGGGACTAAACATTTTTTCTCTTTTTAATGTTCTACTCGGGCTACAACCTCCTAAAGGGGCTCGGGGATGGAGGGCTCGACTTACTTAAACTCTAAATGCTCCTGTTATTTTACTAGCTCTCCTTGATACATGGTTACTTACTACAGCAAACCCACAATCAAACAAGGGGATTGTCAGCTGAAGAAGTGGAGCTAGGAGTTCCATTGGTATTGGGGCTCAATGCAAATAGCCTTTTTTCTTATCTTATTTTTTCCCAAAAATAGATCGTTTCGATATGAAAGCTGAACGATCAAGCAAGTACATGGAAGCCAGTGTTATATCTGGGATTGAAATTTTATTATCAAGTAAGGGAGTCTATCCCACAACAAGGCTACTACAAGCAAGTGGGACCCAATCCCTGGTTCCGGGATATAAAAGAAAAATAATAAAAGGAAAAACACAGTTAAAGATGGGATGCCCTCAACCTCTTCCGGGCATTCTAAATAGGTTACACAAGAAAGAATTCAAGCTCTTTCGTCTTCCTGAGGACCTCCGACCCTCTCCTTCATAGAGTGAACCTCGCTCTCTGCTCCTCTCTCTGTTCGCAGCTCATCCTGGTTAGCCGCATCTACCGTCTTCGCTAACTCCTAGGGATCAGCCCTGGCTACCTAGGGGTCTATGGGATCCTCCTCCATGATTTCAATAATCACCGCCATAACTTCAGGAGGAATAGTTGCATCAAGAACACTGGTCATCGACTCAGGCATGTTCCCGCCTTCTGTTGACCCCATTCCTGATAGCACTGTGGGAAGATCTCAGGCTTTCACAAGGCCTTTTTCTAGCTCCTCGTTATGAACCTCTTTCGAGGATTCGTCGAGACCAGATGCTGGAAAGGCTGGAACAGGAGGGGGGATTTGGCACCTCCAACTGCTTCTTAGCTCCCTACCCAGAAGGACCAGCTCCATCAGTTTCAGGGTGAGACATCTCTGTAGCCCGCAACATGACCTCCGCTCTATCCCAGCCGACGATACTAGAGAGATCGAATGGAGGGGGAAGAGCCTCTGCAACCTGATAGGAGGCATAGAAGTACCCCTCGCTAAAAGAGGCTTCTACTTCGGCTTGGAGCTGGGTAATTCGAGCCTGGAAGTTTTGGTTTTTAACATTTACGGTCTTCCCTCTCCCCTCTTGTCATCTCGCTGGCTAGCCCGCCGCTTCGACCGGAGAGTCTCCTGATCAAAAGCCCGCTTCAGCCTATTATGATGGCATTGAAGCTCAGCTAGCTGCGTCTCCATTCCCTATTGGCTTGAGGTCATCTCCTGGACCAGGGTCTGAGACCGCGCAAGCAACCCTATGGCTCGCTCAGCTTCAGCCTCAGCCTCAGCCTTGGCTGCCCGATCACGGAGGAAGGCTACCTGATGCCCCATGGCCACCTGAAACTTAAAAGCCTGAAAAGGAAAATCATGTTAGAAAATGACAAGTCAAGCAGCTCAATGAAGAAGTAAAAGCGACAATTACCACGGCTAAAAGGGCAGACCCTTTGATGATCAAGATGTCCACTGACATCTCGGTTATACTAGAAAGCCAGCCGCCTGGACAAGATGAGACAAATTGCTTCAGAACCTCATTCTGACCCACCGAGCTCGATTGTTGGTAGGAACGAGAAGAGGAAACCTTAAAAAATCGGCATCGGGCTCCTTGGGAAACTCGACTACCAGGGAGACAACCGGATCTGCAGAGAGGGGTAGCGGGACTCAGGGGGCATCATTTGGAGCAGTAACTTTTGGAGGAGGGGCATGAATAGACGTATTGACGACGTGAGAAGCAGACCCTCCTCGGTTTAAAGCCTTCGCAACCTTAGATGCTAGAAAAGCCATCTTGGACTTCACCTAGGAAGAAGAGGGGGAAGGAACGAATGAGGCAGCTATCTTAGTGGTTGACCCCATTTTCTTTGGAATAGTCAAGAAAGCCCCTGGGACGATCTAGAAGGAGGAGGAGGTATCCCAGCTTGTCGAGCTTTGCGAGAAGCTGGAGCAACAACAAACAATGTTAGAGAAAATAATCAAGATCATCAGAACTGAACCCTCTAATAAAAAAAAAGAGAAAACAAGATAGATCAAGATTCTAACGAGGGGTTACACCGGATATCCGCAAGTACCTGTTTGCCCTGTGGGGATCCAAAAGGGTCAACGGTCGGAAACTTCAGATTCAAATAATTTCGAGCTAGGATGGTCTTCAGCACTGCTTTAGACTCATCGAGCAAGGAATCCCGACCCCAGGTGGGTTTGTCACTAAAGGTGGTAGAAAGCTCGAGCTCATGCCCTCCGAGGAAGACGGAGCTCCCCAGTCTCCCCCCGCCAATACTCATTATTCTTTCTAAGTGGGACTCCTGCTAGGCTACAGATCTGGAAAAGAAAAGCGAGCTCCTCAGCCCCGGGCTCCCTGGTAACACTGCTCAGCTCGCATTGCTCCCTCCATAATACCAGGAAGCCGATTAGATGCCTCCAAATGCAGGGCGTCAGTTGAAGCAGAGCCAGTTGAAGGGCATTGAGAGCCTGCCGTAGAGTGGGGTGGGGTGGGGTGGAAAAAGAGCCTCACCCAGCTCTCAAAAGCCACGACAAGGATAGGAAGCACGTCTTTGGGCGGGCTAAAAGTATCGTAGTTCCGATAGGGGACGGTTATAGAAATGGTATCAGGAATACCATACTTGTCCCATAGACAGCCGATCGACTGAGGGTCGCAAGCAGAGTCGGGGATGACTCTGGGTTTGAAAGGAAGGGTTATAACTAGAGGAAGCTCCACCACCGTGACTTGAGCCCTCCAGAACGTATCTAATCTCTCCCCGACGTCAGAGTCTTCATCGACTAAGTTCAGAGGGTTGTCAACCCGATTCGTAAAGCCAACACCGATAGAAGGGTTCCTGTTTGAATGACGGTGTTGGCGGAGGGGGGAAGATTCCTCGTCGCTTGAAATCCCTCGCACCCACTTAAGAGGAGCTAGGTTAGGGCCCCTGGAGCCTTCCACCATGGCATCAACAATATCCATGGAAGTCGACATTGATGGGAAAGAGAGATGAGAAAGCAAGTGGAAGATTTAGACAGAGAAAACGGGGAAGAAGAAATTTGAAAGCTTGAGATTTGAGGAAGTATGAAGACCGGGTTTAAATTGAGGTCTATGGGCAATATCCTCGGGAAGATCACCGCAGTATTACATCCGTTTTTATTTGAGTAACACTCAGTTTCAAATTCAAAATGTTGGGTAATTAATGAGAAAATTTCGCTCTCATTAATTATCGTTATATCGAAAAACTTTCTAAATTAAACAAGGAATCTGACTCCAACCCTAACTCTACCACCGGTGTTCAAGTCATAGGGAACTTCTGTTAATAGGGAATTTTGGCCAGGGGTAAAAGAGAAATTTTCCACATTCAATCAATAATTATGAAGCCCTGTAAGACAGTAAAGCCACCCTGCAAGAGCAAGGAAGGCCGGTTCAGATTCTAAGTTTCCAGAAGACAAACCAGACGCTACCGGGACGAGCCACCACTGGAGTAATGGAGCCTAGGCTTCTCCAAGCCATCTATCGAGGAACCCCATCTCAAAGGTCGAGCTCCACAACCGCCCTGTAAACGCTAGGGGAAGTCTCCAAGCTTAAGAGACATTCAAAAGAAGCCAGCCAACCTCTCCAGAAGCCCGCTGTCCTTGCTGGGCATAATAGAAGAATCACACCTAGATTTACACTACCCCAGCTAGCTCCCGGAGAGGTCTACAAGAGCATCGCAAGCCCCCACAGGTCAGGGAAAATCCATCTTAATCAACTAAGAATATAGCCAGAGCATGAATCCACCTCGCTCTACGGGGAAACTAGCAGCTGACAGGTTGACCACCATGAAGATCGATGGCACCAGTGCACACAGAATCATCTCCACATGATATCTACATGCACGTCAAGAGTTTAAATTCAAATAAGGGAACAAACTTATCCTCGTCAATGATATCATCTGATCCAGAAACAATTCAAATTTAAATAACAAATCATGCCCGATAAGGAGGGAACGGTTTCATGAGATTCAAGAAGAGTACTCGTAAACTAAAAACCTACTCGGACGATATATATATGTGTAGCCAAGCATGGTAAAGTAGATATAAGAAAAAAGAGGAGAACGAACGACAGAGACAAAATCATAAACAACATATATACACATAGAAGAAGGGCCTAAATTCTGATTTCAGAACACAGTCACCTTCATTTCCACTATTCGACAGGCATCGAGTTGCCACCACCCTACACCTCCGAGAGATTGTGAGCAAACAAGAGAGTTATTTGTATTTTAAAGCGATATATTAATAATAGAGCTCTCATTTATTGTTATTACCACTCTTCTCTCTCTTAAACTGATCTGGAACCAATGGTACCGACCCTGACCACCGCTTTCGTGGTAGTGGTCTCGAGGGTGTTAACATAAATTTCTCATCTCGAGTAAATTTCCCGTAAACAATAAGTTAGAAGAGATTCCTTTTTGAACAAGCGACCCCTCGAAGGTCGTCCAGATCAGAGCTACCCTTGAGTCAGGAATGAGAGAGGGTTTGATTAGGCTCTTCATAGAGTTCAACGACATTTTTGCTTGGAGTCATGTTGAGATGCCGGGGATTCCAATGACATTAGCTGCACATCGACTTGCGGTGGATCCGACCTTCATGCCCATCAAACAGAAAAGGCACCACTTCAACACCGAAAGGAATGTGGCAGTTCAGGAAGAGGTGGATAAACTAACCCAGGTAGGCTTCATCCAAGAAGCATGTTACCCTGAATGGATAGCCAACATGGTCATAGTCACAAAGGTAAATAAGAAGTGGCGCATGTGTGTAGACTGCATTGACCTCAACCGGGTATGCCCAAAGGACAATTTCCCTCTTCTAAAAATTGACCAGCTAGTCGATTCCACCTCCAGGAACAGGCTCCTGAGCTTCATTGATGCATTTTCCAGCTATAATCAGATTATGATACATCCTGCAGACCAAGAAAATACCAGTTTCATCACCACGCAATGCCTATACTGCTACAAGGTAATGCCTTCCGGGCTCAAGAACACTGGAGCTACTTACCAGCGGTTAGTCAATCGGTTGTTCAAGCCCGAAATTGAAAGGTTGATGGAGGTGTACATCGATGACATTATCACCAAATCTTCACCCTCGGGAGGCCACCTGGACGACCTTCGTAGGACCTTCATAATCCTTTGGGAAAACCAGATGAGATTGAACCCTTCTAAGTGCGTCTTCGAGTAACTGCGGGGAAGTTTTTGGGATTCATGGTTCATGAGAGAGGCATAGAGTCTTACCCAAAAAAATCATGGCTATCTTGGATCTAGAATCGTCCATATCTCTTAAACAGGTTCAAGCCCTGACCGGACATGTAGCAGCGCTCAATAAAATCATCTCTCGGTTTGCCGACAAGTGCCTGTCATTCTTCAAGGCTATCAAGCAGGGAAGAAACATGAAGTGGGATCAGGAGAGCGAACGAGCTTTCCAAGCTTTAAAAAGATACCTAACAAGCCCTCCACTGCTGGTCAAGCCAAATCTTGGAGAAGAGATCCAAATATACTTGGCCATTTCATAAACCACTGTGAGTGGGGCTTTGGTCAAAGAATGCAGGGATAGGATCCAGTGACTTATCTACTATGTGAGCCACACTCTAACCGAGCCTAAAAAGAACTATTCTCTATTGGAGAAGCTCGCTTACGCCTTGGTGACATCGGCAAGGAAACTTCATCCTTACTTCCAGGCTCATTCAATAGGAGTGGTGACAGACCAACCCCTCCGTCAATTCTTACAAAGGCCGAATGTTTCTGGAAGGCTGGTTCTATGAGCCTTAGAGTTCACCCAGTTTGACTTAAAGTATAAGCCTAGAACCGCGATAAAAGCTCAGGCACTGGCAGACTTTGTAGCCGAGCTCTCAGTACCTTCAGATCAGGCAACCCCCACGGTAACAGATGTAACCGTTGAGAGGACTCTAGAGTCTGACAATTGGCCAGAGGGTTACGAGTCACGGACTCTCTACACTGACAGAGCCTCCGATCAATCTGGGGGAGGAGCTGGCATAATTCTCATCGACTCGGAAAGAACTGAAAGCTGCCACTGTTTCCGGTTTGAATTTAAAGCCATAAACAATGAGGCAGAGTAAGAAGCCCTGCTAGCCGGAATAAAGGCAGCCATAGAACTCGGGGTTGATTACCTGAATATCAAGAGCGACTCTTCACTCGTGGTCAACCAAGTTTTCATGGAATATCAGGAAAATGGGGATAATATGGTCGCATACCTTAAATTGGTTCAGCAACTCAAAAGCAGATCTAAGGGATTCAGAATCGAGCAGATACCTCGGCAGCTTAATCATCGGGCTGACGTACTTGCCAAGATAGCTGCATATGGTGGACAGACCTTACCTCACGGAATCCCTCTTCAAATAATCCCTCTACCCAGCATTATGACTGGTAAGAAAGCCTATACCTTGGACCGACAGCCGTGCTGGATGGATCTAATAGTGGAGTATCTACGGGATGAGACACTACCCAAGGAGCCCGACCAAGCTAGGAGGGTTAAAAAGCTCTCGTTCCGGTATTGTATGGTTGATGGGCATTTATACTGAAGGGGAAAATTCCTTCCCCTGCTACGATGTCTACACCCTGAAGAAGCCAAATGGGCTTTGAGATAGGTTCATTCCGGGGAATACGGGAACCATATTGGTGGAGAGGCCTTGGCATATCAGGTTCTCTGCATGGGGTATTATTGGCCGACCATCCATCAAGATGCTAAAAACTGGGTGCAAACCAGTGAGGCATGCCAGAAGGCCGCAAACTTGAGTCACCTCCCTCTAGAGCTCTTGTCGTCCCTTAGCTCGCCATACCCCTTTGCTATGTGGGGAGTCAATTTGATTGGACCGCTTCTTATAGCTCTGGGACAGGCCAATCATGATATTGTAGCGATTGACTACTTCATAAGGTGGGTTGAAGCTGGACCACTCTCCCTGATATCAGAAGAGAACATATCAATGTTCATCAAGACCAATGTGGTTTGCAGGCCAATTCAGAGATTTCTGTGAAGGTTTGGGAATCGCCTGTCTGTTTGCTTCAGTAGCCCACCCTCAGACCAATGGTTTTTCGGAATAAATGAACAAAACCATTAAGAAGTTGTTGAAGAAAAAGCTACATTAGAAGAAAGGCAGATGGGTAGAGAAGCTTCCCGAGGTCTTCTAGGCTTACCGCCCTACAAGAAGAATAGCTACCGGGGAAACGCCCTACTCGCTGGCCTTCGGGGTGGAAGCAGTCCTACCCATAGAGCACAAGTTGACCTCCTTTAGAGTCCAACGATTCAAACTGGGGAGCATTGAAAGCAAGCTCCGAGCTAGCTTGGACCTCCTAGAGGAGAAGCAAGATCGAATAGCTGAGAAGGTAGCGATCTACCAAATGAAGATTGCCAGATATTTCAACAGGAGGGTTAAAGGCCGAAGTTTCAAAGAAAATGATCTAGTCCTCAAGAAAGTGATGTTGAACACCAGGAAAAGGTCAAACAGGGTCGTAGGGCCCAACTGGAAAGGACCTTACCTAATAAAGATGGTGATCCGTAATGGGATGCACAATCTTGAAGATATTAATAGGCCGACTCATCGACCATACTTGGAATGCAGATCACCTACGGAAATTCTACCCTTGAATAGGGACCTCAGGAGTAGGCAACCTCCCACTAGCTTCTTTTATTTTTTTCGACAATAATGTACTCCACCCTCCATATCAATAAAGCCTACTTTTCTTGTTTACTCTTTCTTCAACTATGCCCTACAATGATTTCGGTCTACATGGAAAGTTCTACATTATCGCCTCAAAACCAGAGGTAAGCTACGGAAGCCCCTCTGCCACTCCTGATGCCTCAGACGGGCACTAACCCCCACCAAGAAGTGTCTGAGTGTAAGAGCATAGTTGCCATCCAGATCTCGAGACCAGGAAATAGCTAGATAGCCCTCCTGATGCCTTGGTCGGGCTACCACCCTGAAGAAGGATCTAAGTGTAAGAGTATAGTTGCCATCCAGATCTCGAGACCAAGAAATAGATAGATAGCCCTCCTGATGCCTTGGTCAGGCTACCACCACCAAGAAGGATCCGAGTGTAAGAGCATAGTTGCCATCCAGAACTCGAGACCGGGAAATAACTAGATAGCCATCATGATGCCTTGGTCGGGCTACCACCCCCAAGAAGGATCTGAGTTTAAGAGCATAGTTGCCATATAGATCTCAAGACCAGGAAATAGCTAGATAGCCATCCTAATGCCTTGGTCGGGCTACCACCCCCAAGAAGGATTTGAGTGTAAGAGCATAGTTGTCGCCCAAATCTTGATACCAGAAAATAGCTAGATAGCACTCCTGATGCCTTGGTCAGGCTACAACTCCCCCCAAGAAGGAATCAAGCTTGAAAGCGCGAAAGGCCTCTTGACCCCGAGCCTAAGAAGGGGCTAAACAGTTATTTACTTAATGATCTACTTGGGATACAGCCCTCCAAAAGGGATTTGGGATGGAGGGCTCGATTTACTTAAGCTCTAAATGTTTCGGTTATTGTTGTTCACTATTATTTCCTTGATACGTGGTCAGTCACTATAACAGGCCTACAATCCAATAAGAGGACTATCGACTAAGGAAATTGATCTGTAAAACTCGGTGGTCAGGAAGCCCGACGCTAAACAGTTTCCTTAACATGTTGTTCCCTCAAGATAGTTTGTTTCTCTATAAATGATGAACCTAGATGGAGATCAAGTATGTACATGCAAGTCAGAAAGAGAGGTAGATCCAAAATTGAAACTTTATTATTAAATAGGGGAGCCTGTTCCCCAACTAGGCTACAGCAAACATGGAGCCCAATCCCTGATTCTGGGTTACAAAAAAAATAGTAAAAAGAATAAAATCAAACAAAATTTAAGATGGGATGCCCATCCCCTTTTCCAGGCATTTAAAATAGATTACATGGGAGAGAACTCAAGCTTCTTCATCTTCCTGAGGACCTACAACCTCCTTCTCCATAAAATAAACCTCGCCCCCTGCTCCCCTCCCCGGTCGCAGTTTGTCTTGATCAGCTGCATCTACCGCATCCGCCTCCTCCTCTTTCTAGGGATCAGCCCCGACTGCCTCGGGGTCAACAGGAGCCACCTCATCGACTTCATTGATCACCGTCATAACTTCAAGCGGTATGGCTGCATCAAGAAGGCTGTCCACTGACTCAGGCACGTTCCCGCCTTCTGTTGACTCCACTCCTAAGAGCACTGCGGGGAGGTCTCGGGCTTTAGCAAGGCCTTCTTCTAGCTCTTCGGTTTGGACTCTCTTTGAGGATTCTCCATAACCAGATGTTAAGAATGCTGAAATAGGATGAGGCAGATCTAACCAGGGTTTGAGCCCGCACAAGCAAGCCCATGGCTCGCTCAGCTTCAGCCTCAGCCTTGGCTACCCGATCATGGAAGAAGGGTACTTGATACCCCATGGCCACCTGAAATTCAAAAGCCTGGGAAGAAAAATCATGTTAGGAAATGACAAATCAAGCCACTGAATGAAGAAGTAAAAACGACGAATACCTCGGCCAGAAGAGCGGACCCTTTGGTAATCATGATGTCCACAGGCATAGCGGTCTGGATAAAATGCATCAAATTGCTTTCAAACCTCGTCCAGACCCTTCGAGCTCTATTGCTGGTGGGGGCGAGAAGGGGCGACCTCGGGAATATCGCCATCGAACTACCTAGGAACCTCGACTGGCCGGGATACAACTGTATCTGCAGAGAGGGATAATGTGACTCTGGGAGCAACGATTAAAGCAGAGACTACTGGAGAGGGAGCAAGAGCGGACTTATTGGCGACTTGGGAGGTAGACCCTCCTCGGCTAAAGAAGTGCCATCTTGGACTTCACATGGGAATGTGAGAAGGAATAAATGAGCTGGGCAGCTGCCTTAGTGGTTAACCACCCTTATTCGAAATAGCTGAGAGAGCTTTCGGAGACGGTCTAGAAGGAGAAGAAGGGATCCCAACTTGCCGGGCTTCACGAGAAGCTGGAGCAATAACAAACACTGTTAAGAAAGAGATCAATATCATCAGAACTGAACCATTCAACAATTTAAAAACAAGATAGAGCGAGGTACTTATGTGGAGTGGCACCGGAGATCCGTAGGAGTTTGTTCACATTACAGGGATGGAAGGGGTCAGCGGTTGGAAACTTCAGATTCAAGTAATTTCGAGCCAGGATGCTCTTTAGCACGGCTTCAGACTCAACGGGTAAGGAATCCCGACCTCATGAGGGTTTGTCACTAAAGGCGGTGGGAACCTCGAGATCATGCCCACCGACAAATACAGAGCTCCCCTAGTCTCCCCCCGCCAGTACCCATTCTTCTTTCCAAGCGGGGTCCTTCTTCGAAGCTCCGGGAATGATAAAGTTGAGCCTGTTCTTGACCTTGGCACTACAGGAAGGTCTGCGCCACTATGACCTGAGCCCTCCCGACTGTGTTGACTCTCTCCCCAATTTCAGAGTCTTCGTCGACTAAATTCAGAGGATTTTCAGAATGATTCAAAAAGCCAGTGCCGATAGAGACGTTCCTGCTAGAATGAATGACGGCACTGGCGGAGCAGGGAAGATTCCTCATCGCTCAAAATTCCTCGCACCCGCTTACGAGGAGCTAGGTTAGGGCCTCCGGTGCCCTCAACCAAGGCATCAACACTATCTGTGGAAGTCGACATTGATGGGTAAGGAAGACTTGGAAGTAAACAGAAGGTAAGGGGAAATCGGAAGAAAAAAATAGGAGAGAGGAAATTTGAAAATTTAAGATTCGAGAAAGTATGAAGAAAGTAACGATAAGATCAGGCTTAAATAAAGGATTATTGGTGATATCCTCGGGAAGACCACCTGGAGCTGTATTGCAGCCATTTTTTTTTCTTCGAATAACACTCAGTTTCAAATTCAAATATTGGGTAATTAATGAGAAGATTTCGCTCTCATTAATTATCTTTATGGCGGAAAACTTTCTCAATTAAACAAGGAACCTTACTCCAACCCCAACTCTAACACCGGTGTTCAAGTTAGAGGAGACTTCTGTTAATAGTGAAATTTGGACAGGGTTCAAAGAAAAAATTTCCACCCATAATCGACAATCATGAAGCCTGAAAAAAACGTAAAGCCACCCCACAGAAGCAAGGAAGGCCGACTCGGCTTCAAGACTACCAGAAAACAAGCCAGACACGACCATGATGAGCCCCCTCCAAGAGTACTGGAACCCGGGCTTCTCCAGGCCATCTATCGGGGAACCACGGCTCTGAAGTCGAGCTCTACAACCGCCCCGAGAATGCCAGGGGAAGTCTCCAAGCTCAAGAGACATTCGAGAGAAGCCCATCAACCACTCCAAAAGCTCGTTGTCCTTGCTAGACATAAAAAAAGAATCACGCCTAAATCTACACTACCCCAGCTACCTCCCAGGAATGTCTACAAGAGCACCTTAATCCTCCAAGGGTCAAGGAAAATCCATCTTAAGCCTCTAAGAACAGAGTCGGAGAAGGGATCTACTTCGCTCTACGGGGCAACAGGTAGCTGGCAGGGTGTTCTCCATGAAAATTCATGACACAAGTGCACACAGTATCATCTCCACATAATATTTACATGCACGTCAAGAGTTTGATTCAAAAAAGGAAACAAACTTATCTCCGTCAATGATATCATCAAATCCCATAACAAATCAAATTTAAATGACGAATCCCGCCCGATAAGGAGGGAACAGATTCATAGGATCACGGTGAAAAATTTGCAAATTAAAAACCTACTTGGACGATATAAATATGTGAAGCCAAGCATGGTAGAAGTGGGGACGAAAAACAGAGAACAACCTACATAGACAGATACATACATAAAAAAAGTTAGATAACAACTGAGAGAATAGAGAAAAGAAAAGAAGAGGGGAAGGCCCAAATTCTGTATTCAGAACACGGTCACTTTCGTTTCCACTATTTGATAGGCACGAAATTGCCACCACCCTCCATCTTAGAGAGACTGTGAGCACACGAGAGAGCGACATGTATTTTAAATCAATCAATCAATAATAAAAGCTCTCATTTACTGTTATTACGATCCAGTCTCTCATCTATCTCTTAAACAGGTTGGGAACCAACGGTATCGACTTCGGCCACCACTTTCGTGGTAGTGGTCTCGAGGGTGTTAACAGAAGTTTCTCATCTCGAGCAAATTTCCCCGTCAACAGTTACAATAATTGGAAATAATAAGACTATTTATAATAAACTAATCCTAGCACGACTCGAATACAACATTCCTTAAAAAAGACTAAAACAAGAAAAGATCAAAACTAATCAGAATCTTCTAAGATTCATGACTCCTAACTTGACAAGAAAATAAAGATCAAATCTGAACCAAAAGGTAAGTTTGATTTATTTCTGTTAACGGAAAATTTGCTTAGGATGAGAAATTCCTATTAACACCCTCAAGACCACTACCACGAAAGTGGTGGCCGGAGTCGGTACCGTTGGTACCTGACCTGTTAAGAGGTAAACGAGAAGCTGGATGGCAATAAAAGTAAACGGGAGCTTTAATTATTGATTACTTGTTTCGAAATACAAATTACTCTCTTAAATGCTCACAGTCTCTCTAGGATCTAGGAAGGTGGCAACTCTGTGCTTGTCGAATAGCGGAAACAAAGGCGGTCGTGTTCTGAGTACAGAATTTAAGCCTTCCCCTCTTCTTTTCTTCCTTCTATCTATCGCTTTTCTTCTCTCTTTTTCTCTATTTTTTATTTATCTCTCTTTCATATCCCGCTTGGCCTTATTTATATATGGTCTAAGTAGGTTTGAATTTGCTGATATCCCGCCATGATCCTGCGAATCTCTTACCTCCGTATCTGGTTGGATCCTTTATTTAAAAGATATTGACCTCGAGTAAATAGCGGAAACGATTATATTGTTAATGAAAATGAGTTTCTTTCCTTTTAGGAATCAAACCCTTGACTCACACGTAAATGGAATTAAAGTTATGATCTTGTATGTTATCGCGGTATAGCTTTTCATTGAGGTCACCGAGATAGCTGCCTGTCATCTCGTAGAGCGAGGTAGATCCATGCTTCGACTCTGTTCTTAGAAGCTCGGGATGTATTTTTCCTGATTCTTGGGAGCTTGAGGTGTCCTTATAGACATTCCTAGGAGGTAACCGAGGTAGTGTAGATTTAGGCGTGATTACTCTTCATGCCCGGCAGAGACAGCGGGCTTCTGGAGAATTTGGGGGGCTTCTGTCTAAGACTACTGCTAAGTTTGTCCTCCGAAAGTCTTAACCCGGAGGAATCCCACTTTGCTATTCGAGCTTCTCCCGAAGTTCTCTTGAGCTTGGAGACCCTCTTGGCTTTCATGGGGTGGTTGAGGAGCTCATCTTCAGGAACCGAAGTTCCCCGATAGGTGGCCTGGAGAAGCCAGTGTTCCAACGTTCGTGTGGAGGCTCATCCTGGTCGCGCCTATCTTGTTTTTTGATAGTTTTGAAGCGGGGTCGGCCTTCCTAACTCCTGTGGGGTAGCTTTATGGTCTATCCGGGTTTTATAAACGTTGATTATGGGCTTTGGGTAAGTGGAAAATTTCTCTTTAACCCCTGGCCAAATTTGACTATTAACTGAAGACCCCTCTTACTTGAACACTGGAAGTAGAGTTGGGGTTGGAGTCAAATTCCTTGTTTGATTGAGAAATTTTCTGATATAAAAATAATCAATGAGAGCGAAATATTCTCATTAATTGCCCAATATTGAATTTGAACTAGAGTTTTCTTCGAGGAAAGAACGGCTGTAAAACGGCTCTCTCCATGACACTAGGTGACCTTCCCAAGGATATCGCTGACATCATTACCATTAACTTCTATTTAAACCCGGTCTTACCATCACTTCCTTCATAATTTCTCATTTTTGAATTTTCAAACTCCTTCTTTCTAGCTACCCTCTGCCAATTTCCCTTTATCTTTCGCTCACTTTCAAATTCTTCTCACCCATCAATGTCGAATTCCTCAGACAGTATCGAAGCCTTGGTTGAGGGCACCGAAGACTCTAACCTATTTCCTCATAAACGGGTGCGAGGAATTTCGAGTGACGAGTAATCTTCCCTGGTCCGCCAGCGCAGTCGTTCTAGCAGGAACGTCGCTATTGGCTCTGGCTTCTCGAACCAGCTCGATAACCCTTTAAACCAAATTGACGAGGATTCTGATGCTGGGGAGAAAGTCGATGCTGTCGGGAAAGTTCTGGTTACAGTGGCAGAGCTTCTTTCAACGACGACCTTTACTTTCGAACCCATGGTCATTCCTGATTCCACCGTTGATCCTAAGTCGATTTGTGGCATTAGAGATAAATATGGCATCCTAGACACCGTCTCTCTCACAGTCCCCTACAGGAATTACGATGTCTTCAGCCAGCCTAAAGACGTACTTCCCATTCATGTAGCAGCCTTCGAGAGCAGGGTGAGGTTCTCTTTTTATCCTACCCTTCGACAGGCTCTCAACGCCCTTCAGCTGGCTCCGCTCCAACTAACGCCCAGCTCCTGGAGGCACCTAGTTAGTTTTCTCATGCGATGGAGGAAGCAGTACGAGATGAGCAGCGTAACTAAAGAGCCCGGGACAGAGGAGCTTATTTTTCTTTTCCAGATAGATAGCCTCGCTGGGGTCCTTCGGGGTCCATTTTATGCCAAATCCAAGAAGAAATTCAATTTTATCATACCTGGGGCTACAAAGAAAGACCCCGCTTGGAAAGAAGAATGGGTACTAGTAGGGGGAGACTGGGGGAGCTCCGTTTTTATAGGCTGGCGAAAGCTCGCGGTCCCTACTGCTTTCAGTGACAAACCCTCGTGGGATCGGGATTTCTCGCCCGCTAAGTCTGAGGCTGTGTTGAAGACTATCATGGCCAGAAATTATCTGAATTTAAGGTTTCCAACTGCTGACCCCTTCAACCTCCGCAGGGTGAACAAACACCTATGGATCTCTGATGCTACTCCTCATAAGTATCTTACTATATCATGCTTTTGGGTTGTCGAATGGTTCGGTTCTGATGTTCTTAACCCCTTTCTTAACAATGTTTTTTGTTGCTCCAGCTTCTGACGAATCCTAGCAAGCTAGGACCCCTCATTCTCCTTCCAAGTCATCCACAGGAGCTTTCTCGACTGCTTCGAAGTAGGGGGGTCAACCTTTAGGGCTGCTACCTCACTCGTTCCTGCGCAATCGCATACCCATGTGAAGTCCAAAATGGCTATTCTTACGTCTCTGGCAGCAAAGGCTCTAAGCCGAGTAGGGCTCACTTCCCAAGTTGCTGATAAGTCTACTTCTTCCCTCTCACCAGTGGTTCCTGCTTCAACTGATGCTTCTCCGGTCATATCATCTCCTTTTACTAATCATGCTGCCTCCTGGGTAGTTCAGGTTCCTAGGGATCCCACGCCCAGTACTCTTAAGATTGCCCTCTCTCGCCCCCACCAGCAGTCGAGCTCGGCAGGTCAGGACGAGGTCCTAAAGAAATTCGTTAAATACTGTCCAGGTGGTGGGCTTTCTAAGATGACCTCAATGCCCGTGGACATCATGGTTACCAAAGGGTCTGCCCTTCTAGCCAAGGTAATCGTCGCTTTTACTTCCTTATTCAGTAGCTTGATTTATCATTTTCTAACATGAGTTCCCTTTGTTGGCCTTCAAATTTCAAGTAGCCATGGGACATCATGTGGCTTCTCTCCATGACCGGGCAGCTAAGGCTGAGGCGGAGGTTGAGAAAGCCATGGGGTTACTGGCACAGGCTCAAACCCTAATCCAGTAGATGACCTCTAGCCAGAGGGGAATGGAAACACAACTGGCTAAGCTCTAGTGTGACCACGAGAGGTTGAAGCGGGTCTTTGATTAGGAAACTCTCCAGTCGAAATGATGAGCTTGCCAGCCAGTAGGATAACTAGAATAGAGAGGCTCAGGATCTGGTTGTCGAGAACCAAGCTCTGCAGGCCCAAGGTACCAAGCTCCAGGCCTAGGTAGAAGCCTCTTTCAATGAGAGATATTTCTTTGCCTCTTATCAGGTTGCGGAAGCCCTCCCATCCATTTGATCTCTCCAGCATCACTGGCTGGGACAGGGAAGAGGTTATGTCACGAGTTGTAGAGTTTTCTCACCCCGAAAACGATGGAACAGGTCTTTCTATTAGGGAGGGAGCTGGGAAGCGGTTTGAAGTGCCAGATTTGCCTCTTCCTATTTCAACCTTCCCAGCGTTTGGTCCTGGTAAATCCTTGACGGGGGTCTAACCCGAGGAGCTAAAAGGAGACCTTATTGAAGCCCGAGATCCCTTCATGGTGCTCTTAGGAGTGGAGTCAACAGAAGGCGGGATTATACCCGAGTCACTGGCTAGCCTTTTTGATGCAGCCATACCGCCTTAGGTTATGGTAGTGATCAATGAAGTCGTGGAGGAGGAGCCTATTGACCATGAAGTAGCCGAGGAAAATCCTCAGGAAGAGATGGTGGTGGTGGTAGATGCAGCTGACCGGATGAGCTACCACCAAAAAGGAGAGTAGATGGCGAGGTTCATTCTGTGGAAGAGGAGGCTGAAGGTCATCAGGAAGATGAAGATGTTTGAATTCTCTCTCTCGTAATTCATTTCGAATGCCTAAAAAAGGGGGTGGGCATCCCATCTTTAATCGAGTTTGATCTTTTATCATTTCATTTTCTTTTTTATAGCCCGGAATCAGGGGTTGGGCTCCCTGTCTAATGTAGCCTTATTGAGGAAAAGGCTCCCCCGTACATCAATAAATTTTAACTTTAGATTTAGTTCACACTCCGACTTGCATGTACTTACTCGATCTCCTTCTAGGTCCATCATTCATAGCAAATTGACTTATCTTGGGGTAAATAACAAGATAAGAACACTATTTAAGTGTGAAAGCAGACAACTAGCTCGGGCTTTCTGGCTACAAAGACATGTAGCTTAATGTCTTTAGTCGATAGTCCCCTAGTTTGATCGTAGGCCTATTATTGTAAGCAACCATATATCAAGGAAAATTAGTAACCATCAATAACTGGAATATTTAGAATTTAAGTAAATCGAGCCCTCCCTCCCCGAGCCCCTTGAAAGGGACGTAACCTGACTAGGGTATCAAGTAAAGAACTGTTTAACCCCCTCTTAGGCTAGGGATCGGGAGGGCTTCTGCGCTCTTAAACTCAAATCTTTCTTGGGGGTGGTAGCCCAACCAAGGTGTCAGGAGGGCTATCTAGCTATTTTCTGGTCTTGAGATCTGGATTGCAACTATGCTCTTACACTTAGACCCTTCTTGGTGGTGGTAGCCCGACCAAGGCATCAAGAGGGCTTTTTAGCTATTTCATGGTCTTGAGATCTGGATGGCAACTATGGTCTTACATTTAGACCCTTCTTAGGGGTGTTAGCCCGACCAAGGCATCAGGAGGGCTAGCTAGCTATTTTCTGGTCTTGAGATCTGGATGACAACTATGCTCTTACACTCAGACCCTTCTTGGGGGTGGTAGCCCTACCAAGGCTTCAAGAGGGCTATCAAGCTATTTTCTGGTCTTGAGATCTTGATGGCAACTATGCTCTTACATTCAGACCCTTCTTAGGGGTGGTAGCCCAACAAAGGCATCATGAGGGCTATCTAGCTATTTCCTGGTCTTGAGATCTGGATAACAACTATGCTCTTACACTCAGATCCTTCTTAGGGGTGATAGCCCGACCAAGACATCAGGAGGGCTATCTACCTATTTCCTGGTCTTGAGATCTTGATGGCAACTATGCTTTTACGCTTAGATCTTTCTTGGCGGGGGGTAGTGCCCGACCGAGGCATCAAAAGTGGCTAGGGGGCTTCCCTGGCCTACCCCTGGTCTTGGGGTGATAATGTCGAATTTCCCACGTAGACCTAAATCATTGTAGAACATAGTTAAAGATGAAGAAAATAATAAAATCAGGCTTTATTGATATGAAGGATGGAGTACATTATTATCGGAGATAAAAAGAAACTAGGCGGAGGCTGCCTGCTCATGAGTCCCCTGTTCAAGGGTAGAACTTTCTTAAGTGCTCAGCATTCCAAGTATGATCGATGAGTCTGCCATTCATATCCTCAAGCTTGTATGCCCCATTACTGATCACCGTCCTTATTAGGTATGGTCCTTCCCAGTTGGGCCCTAGGACCCTAGCTGACCTCTTTCTGGTATTCAAAGTTACTTTTCTGAGAACTAGGTCCCCTTCTTTGAAGTTTCGGACTTTAACCCTCCTATTGAAGTACCTGGCAACCCTGCTTTGGTAGATTGCTACCTTCTCGGCTATTCGACCTTGTTTCTCTTCTAAGAGGTCCAAGTTAGCTCGGAGCTTTCTTTCATTGCTCCCTGTTTCGAAATGTTGGACTCTAAATGAGGTCAATTTGTGCTCGATAGGTAGAACTACTTCAAACTCGAAGGCGATCGAGTAGGAAGTTTCCCAGGTAGCTGTTCTCCTTATAGTGCGGTAACCCCAGAGAACATCGGGAAGCTCTGCTGCTCATCTGCCTTTCTTCTACTGTAGTTTTTTCTTCAACAGCTTCTTTATGGTTTTGTTCGTGGATTACACCAGACCGTTGGTCTGGGGGTGGGCTACCGAAGTAAACTGAAGGTCGATTCCCAAGCCTTCGCAAAAATCTTTGAATCGGTTATTATCGAGTTATTTTCCGAGGTCAGCTATAATGACAAGAGGGGTTCCAAACCTGCAACCTACATTAGTCTTGATGAACATTGTTATATTTTCTTCTGATATCTGGGAGAGCATTCCGGCTTCGACCCATCTTGTGAAATAATCAATTGCCACAATAGCATGCTTGGCCTGACCCGAAGAGGTAGGAAGCGGTCCAATCAAGTCGACTCCCCACATAGGAAAGGGGTATGGCAAGCTAAGCTACGACAATCGCTCCGGAGGGAGGTGACTCAAATTTGCGGCCTTCAGGCATGCCTCACAGGCTTGCACCAAGCTCTTCACATCTTGATGGATGGTTGACCAATAATACCCCATACGGAGAACCTGATATGCCAAAGCCTCTCCACCAATGTTGTTCCCGCATTCCTCGAAATGAACCTCTCTCAAAGCCAACTCGGCATCTTCTGGGTGTAGACATTAGAGCAGGGGAAGGGATCTTTCCATCTGGTATAGATGCCCATCCACCAAACAATACTGGACAGAGAGCTTTTTGACTCTCCTAGCTTGATCAGGCTCCCCGGGAAGTTTTCCATCCTGTAGATAATCCACTATCGGATACATCCAGCACGATTGTCGATCCAAGGTATAAGCTTCCTTACCTGTCATTGTGCTAGGTAGGGGAATCACTTGAAGAGGGACTCCATGGGGTAAGGTCTGGACACCATATGCAACTATCTTGGCAAGTATGTCAGCTCGATGATTCAGTTATCGAGGCATCTGCTCGGTTTTGAATCCCTTAAACCTGCTCTTGAGTTGTTGAACCAACTTCAGGTAATAGATCATATTATCCTCTTTTGCCTGATAGTCCCCAGAGACTTGGTTGACCACGAGCGAAGAGTCGCTCTTAACATTCACATAATCAACCTCGAGCTCAATGGCTGCCCTTATTCCGGCTAGGCGGGCTTCGTACTCTGCCTTATTGTTCGTGACTTTAAATTCAAATTTGAAACAGTGGCAACACTCAGTTCCTTCTGGGTTGATTAGGACTATGCCCGCTCCTCCCCCGGATTGCCCGGAAGCTCCATCGGTGTAGAGGATCCACTACTTATAACCTTCCGACCAGTTATCAGATTTTGGGATCATCTCGGGGGTTACATCTGTTACCGTGGGGGTTGCTTATCCTGAAGGTACGGAGAGCTCTGCTACAAAGTACGCTAGTGCCTGAGCTTTTATTGCATTCCTAGGCTTGTACCTTAAATCAAACTGGGTAAGCTCTAAGGCCCATAAAACCAGCCTTCTAGAAACATTCGGCCTTTGTAAGAATTGACAAAGGGGTTGGTCCGTCACCACTGCTATTGAATGAGCATGGAAGTAGGGATGAAGCTTTCTTACCGAGGTCACCAAGGCGTAAGCGAGCTTCTCCAACAGAGTATAGTTCTTTTCACGCTTGGTTAGAGCGTGACTCATATAGTAAATAAGTCGATTGATCCTATCAACGCATTCCTTGATCAAGGCTCCGCTTACGGCGGTCTTTAAAACGGCCAAGTATATTTGAAGCTCTTGTCCAGCACTTGGCTACATAGGTCATCCAGGTGGCCTTCCGAGGTTAAAGACTTGGTGATCATGTTTTCAATATACACCTCCATTGACCTTCCGATTTTGGGCTTGAACAACCGATTGACTAGCCACTGATAAGTAGCTCCAGCGTTCTTGAGCCCGAAAGGCATCACCTTATAGCAGTACAAACCTTGCGCTATGATGAAATTGGTCTATCCCTGGTCTGCGGGGTGCATCATAATCTGATTGTACCCTAAAAATGCATCCATGTAGCTTAGGAGCTTGTTTCTCTGAGGTAGAATTGACCAGCTGATCAATTTTTGGTAGAGGGAAGCTGTCATTCGGGCATGCCCGGTTGAGGTCGGTGTAATCTATACACATGTGCCACTTTCCATTTGCCTTTGTGACCATGACCACATTGGTAATCCACCCGGGATAACGAGCTTCTCGAATGAAGCCTGCCCTGGTCAGTTTGTCAACCTCTTCCTGAACAGTCACATTTCTTTCGGTGTTAAAGTGGTGCCTTTTTTTTAATGGGTTTGAAGGTCGAATCCACTGCCAATCGATGAGCAGCTAATGTCATTGGGATCCCTGGCATCTCAGCATGACTCCAAGCAAAAATGTCGTTGAACTCTGTGAGGAGCCTGATCAAGCCCTCTTTCATTCCCGGCTCAAGGGTGGCTCTGATTTTGACTACCTTTGAGGGATCACCTATTCTAATAGGAATCTCTTATAACTTATCCACTGGATGGCCGCTGGCCCATTCCCTTCTTTGTTCCTGCATGTCGGGCATTGTAATGTCATCTTCAAGGTGATCGTTGGACTCTCCTTCTCCTAGGCTTAGTGTAAGGGTTGCCCTGTCTTGGATCATTGTTACCCAGGTGAGTTATTTTGTTAGAGCTGCAGGGTTAGCCGATACTGCGTAGCATCTCCTGGCTGCTTGCTGATCACCCCAAACTTCCCCCACCTTGTCTTCTATTGGGAACTTCAGGACGTTATGGTAAATAGAAAGGACCCCTTTCAAGGATAATAGAAATGACCTCCCTAATATTGCATTGTAGGCCGATGAGGTATCCACCACCACAAAGTCGGCCATGATATTCTGCTGGAGAGGTGTGGCTCCAATGATCACAGGTAGGATTTTTGATCCCACGGGTGTTATTGAGTCCCCAGTGAACCCATATAACGGAGTAGTATAGCTATTGCAACACCATTGTTTCAAGTTTAGCTTTTCCAAGATATCTTTAAACACGACGTCAACGCTGCTACCTGTGTCGACGAGCACACAGTGTACCAAGCAGTTTGCAATCTGTATCGTGATCATCATGGGGTCATCATGAGGCTGCACGGTGTTGTAGACATCCGCTTCGGGGGAGGGGTACGAGCTTGCTGAGATTTGCGGGAAGCTGGAGCAATAATAAAAACTGTTAAAAATATAGAGAAAGGTGTCGGAACCAAGCTATCCAATGAAACAAAACGAGATGGCTCAACGTTACTTTACTTATGAGAGGTAGCAGTAGAAATTCATAGGTATCAATTCACCCTACGAGTATCGAAGGGATTAGGACCTTCAAGATTGTTTCAAACTCAGTGAGCAAAAAATCTCTGTCCACGAAGGTTTGTCACTGAAAGCTTTGGGGACCTCGAACTCATGCCCGCCGATGAAGATCTAGCTTCCCCAATCGTCCCCTGCTAGAATCCATTCCTCCTTCCAAAAGGGGTTCTTCTGTGAAGCACCAGGAATAATGAGCTCGGTGACCCTCCCTTGCTTTCACGAGATGGTTGAGGAGCCAGACCCTAAAAACTAAGGTTCCCAGGTAGGTGGCCACGAGAAGCCTGGATTCAAGTGTTTGCGTGAGGGCTCGATCTGTTCGTGCCTAGCTTCTTCCCTAATAGTTCAGAAGCCCGGTGATCCTTCCGTGCTTCTGGGGTAGTTTTATGGTACACTTGGGGTTTCATGAATGTCGATTTTGGACTAGGAGAGTGGAAAATTTCTCTTTGACCCCTAGCCAATTTTTACTATTAACAGAAGTCCCTATGACTTAAACACTGGAGGTAGAGTTAGGGTTTGAGTCAGATTCTTTGTTTAATTGGGAAATTTTCTGTTATGAGATAATTACTGAGAATCTGTAATGAAATCTTCTCATTAATTGTTCAAATGATATGTTGAACTTGAATTGGTGTGTTCTTCGAGGAAAATCGACTACTTTACGGCTCTCTCCATGGCTCGAGGTGATTTTTCTGAGGATATCACCGATGTCATTACACCCCTAACCTCTATTTAAATTCAAACTTACTGCCCGTTTCCTCACACATTCTCTCAATTTTGAATTTACAGACTTCTTCTCTTTTGCCACCTTCTATCGATTTCCCTTTTTTCTCAATCCCCAATATCTGTTCTACCATGTCAAAGGCCATTCGTGACTCCATTGACTCCCTTGTTGAAGGTACAGAGGTCTCAAGTCTCACCCATAAAAAACGGGCTCGACGAGACCTAAGCGAGGACGACTCTCCTCTGTCCCTGTAACATCGTCGATCGAGCCGGAATGTAGCCATTGGGACTGGGTATTCTAACCAACCAGACAATCCTTTGAACTTGGTTGACGAGGACTTTGGTGAAGAGAATAGAGTCGGTATGGTTGGTGAGGACCAGGCCACAGTCATCTGTCCTTCCTTGGAGAGGCGTCCTCCATATGACTTCGGGGTCATTCCATATTCTACTGTTGACCAAAAGTCAATCAACCACTTGAGGACCAAATTCGGCATCCCTGACATTGTCTCTCTCACTTTCCCCCATAGAAATTACGACGTCTTTAACCCACCCAAAGTTGTACTTCCCATCCATGTTGCAGCCTTCAATAGCGGGGTAAGGCTCCCTCTTCATCCTACTCTTCAGCGGGCTCTCAACACCCTTCAACTAGCTCCCCTCCAACTAATACTCGGCTTCTAAAGGCACCTGGTTGGCTTCCTCATGCTGTGGAGGGGGCAGTGCGAGCTAAGAAAGATAACCAGAGAGCCTGAGGCAGAGGAGCTTGCTTTTTTTTCAGATAGGGAGCCTGGCCTCGGTCCCCTGAGGTCAGTTTTACGCCAATGCCAAGAATAAGTTTAATTTCATCATCCCTGGAGTTTTAAGGAAACCCCCTCGTGAAACCGAGATTCCTTATCTGTAGGATCTAAGACAGTGTTGAGGGCCATCCTTGCTAGGAACTACTGGAACCTAAAGTTCCCGATTGCTGACTCTTTTGATCCTCGTTGGGTAAACCGCTATCTTCGGATATCCGACACTACTACTCGTAAGTATCTTGAACGATCAAGCTTTTGAGTTTTTGAATGGTTCAGTTCTGATGGAGGATAAAAGCGCTTGGTCCAGCGAGGTAGGAATCTAGCTTGCACTCATATACACATGCATTATATAGGACACAAGTAAGAAAAACACAAGTCTTTTATAGAGGGAGGTGGACTGACCAAGGGGGAAAAAGAATCACGAATGATCACATGCTGAAAAACCCCAAGGCAGTATCCGGAGGAAGGAGGAATACCCTTCCTTATGTATATATCTAAGAATGTTCTGGGGAGCTTACAAGGATGGTGAAGTAATACAACGTAGTTGCTCCGGAGAGCTTACAATTGTGGTCAAATGTAGACCGATTTTTTTCCCGGTCGGGGTACCCATACAATGATGATGTAGAGAGAACTTTAACGAAGCATGTATCTTCTGTTCTTGATCGGAGACCGATACAATATGCCTTTTACAGGCATATTTATACATGATGACCACCTTGGCGTGCAAGTCTGGTACTCTTCAATTAGACTTTGTTTCATTATCGAATACGATCCTTCCTTTAATGTAGTTGATCGGCTTGTAGCTATTATCTCAGATAAGATATGATTGTTTCCTCTTCAGACTCTTCCTTCCTTGTAGGGATGGATTTTCTGTTATAGTTGACCCCCAATAATCGGTTGTGGAGGATATCTTGGAGGAAAAGGTATTTGTTTCCTCTTTGGACTCTTTCACTAATGATGGTCATTAAAGAGTTGAATATTCTCTTATTAATGTTGTTGATAATGTCATTAACTGGGTTGACTGCCTCTATTAATGTGGTTGACCTCATTAATGGTACTTTAAATGTCATGGAAGTCAATCCTCTCTTCCTACGTTGCCGAAAGGAGAGCTCTAGTTCTGCATGTCACTTTAGAGAGGTGCTTCATGGAGGTTACCTGAGGTGACATTTGATATTCCATGAGGGCGGGGTACCCTAGGATCCAGAACACTGGCGGGGTCCCCCGGGGACCTCTCAATTGTCACGGAGCTAGATGTTTGTTTTCCTATGGAGCTTGTGCTAACCATTTTAGAGGTGAAATATCCCATTGGGTTCCAACCTTATAGTTGGGAGCTTGGTTCAGCTATGCCGAGCTTTATCATGGAGCTTGACCTAATTATGCAGGCTTCCTAGCGGGGGCTTGGCTCGCTTCTGGAAGGGTGGAGAGGTACACTCGAGTACTGCTCTTGCTACTTGATTTAACCATACCAGGATCTACAGTGGATCTTGGCGCTTTTGGTGATGATAGGGCTTTACGGGCTTCTTCCTTTTATGCTCAGACAGGTCGAGATTATACCTCGATGAAGTAGTAGTCCATTTACAAGACAAGTTTGACACCTTGAAGGTCTCCTAGTGAAATTAGAGATAGTAGCAAGCTCTAGGAGAGTGTCTCGAGATACCTTGATATCGGGGGACCCTAGTCCTTTTACGTCGACCTAGCTTCGAGCTTTATCCTGGTATAAGGAGCTTCTTTATTTGGTAAGCCTGGACACGTGCGAGATGCTCAGAAGGTATGGGCGGCCTCACCTTTCTCCCGTAGGATCGCGTGGTAGCTCGACCTCTGGGACCTTGACACCCCGTCATATAAGCCCGATTTTAGACCCTTGCAGGAAGGCTGGGAAGTGGAAAATTCTTCTTTGGTCTCTAGCAAAATTTTGCTATTAACAGAAGTCTATTCTGACTTGAACACCTGTAAGTATTTGGGGTTGGAGTTTGAATCTTGTACTACATGAAAAAAATTTCTTGACCTTTTTTGTTGGTAACCAATATCGTTCCCAAGGATTTGCTTAGAGAACCAGGGTACTATTCATCTTGCAAAAAAAATGATATATTGCTCGATCATGTCGGATGAAGCTTCTGTGGTTAATATGGGTGCCTAGAGTTTCTTTTCCAGGAATCACGGTACTTAGATAAGCAGGCGAAATGATTCTAGTAGGCATTTATGCCATTTAGATCCTTCCTAGCAGGGTTGGCCAGGCAAAGGCAGCAGGATGACCTTTTGGTTGTTCTGATCTCGTGATCTAGCAGGTAACTATACTCCTACGCTCAGATCCTTCTTGGAGGTCGTAGCCCGACCAAGGCATCAAGAGCGCTATCTAGCTATATCCTGGTATCGAGATCTATATGGCAACAATGTTCTCATACTCAGATCCTTCTTGGAGGTTGTAGCATGACCAAGGCATCAGGAGCGCTTTCTAGCTATTTCCTGGTCTTTTGATCCAGATGACAACTATGCTCTTACACTCAGACTCTTCTTGGGGGACATAGCCCGATCAAGGCATCAGGAGCGCTATCTAGCTATATCCTGGTATCGAGATCTGGATGGCAACAATGCTCTTACACTCAAACCCTTCTTGGGGGTCATAGCCCGACCAAGGCATCAGGAGCGCTATCTAGCTATATCCTGGTATTTTGATCCGGATGGCAACTATGCTCTTACACTAAGACCCTTCTTGGGGTCGCCGCCCGACCAAGGCATTAGGAGCGCTACCTAGCTATGTCCTGGTATTTCTACTTTGATGGCAATTATGCTCTTA
Organism: Dipteronia dyeriana; assembly: GCA_032871835.1. Classification (NCBI taxonomy): domain Eukaryota; kingdom Viridiplantae; phylum Streptophyta; class Magnoliopsida; order Sapindales; family Sapindaceae; genus Dipteronia; species Dipteronia dyeriana. The sequence continues at coordinate 85,831,232 of CM065297.1, forward strand.
CACTCAGACCCTTCTTAGGGGTCGCAGCCCGACCAAAGCATCAGAAGCGCTATCTAGCTATATCCTGGTATTTCGATCCGGATGGCAATTATGCTCTTACACTCAGACCCTTCTTGGGGATCGTAGCTTGACCAAGGCATCAGGAGCGCTATCTAGCTATATCTTGGTATTTTTATCCGGATGGCAACTATGCTCTTACACTTAGACCCTTCTTGGGGGTCGTAGCCCGACCAAGACAACAGGATCGCTATCTAGCTATATCCTGGTATTTCGATTCAAATGGCAACTATGATCTTACACTCGGATCCTTCTTGGGGAGGTCACCCGACCAAGGCATTAGGGGTGATGAGGGGGCTTCCCCGATCAATCCCTGGTCTTGAGATCTAGATAGCAACTATGCTCTTACACTCATACCTTTCTTGGCAGGGGGTGGTGCCCAGCCGAGGCATCAGGAGCGCTATCAAGCTATTTCCTGGTCTCGAGGTGATCATTGTCGAATTACCATGGCGATCCTCGTAGAGGGATTAATCCTGACCGGGGCATTAGAAGGGATATCTATCTCTCCTAGTCAAGGTGATCCTCTTGGAGAGATTATATCCTGTCCAGGGCATCAGGAGTGTGGTGTAGCTCTCCTGGTAATGGCGATCCTCTTAGAATGATTTATTACGGATACCGAAGTCGAAAGAGATGCAAACTCATGACGAGCTGATACAAAGTTGTATCGATGCATGGTGGTATAAGTTGATAACCAGTCTCGCTCTAAGAGTTTTTAAACGAGTAGAATCTCTTGAGATGATCTGCATTATAAGTGTAGATAGTAGAATGGCACTTCGTAAAAGATGTTTTTTATGTCGAGCTAGAGGGAATTGTCTCAAGCTAGAGCCATCGCTCTCCACACTGGAATACTGAGAAAATATTGAGCTCCTAGTCCCAAGTCATATAACCGGTTTGGAAGTCCGCTTGGGGTAGATGAGAGTCTTCAACAATCATAATCGAGCTTGAGACCCCATAGTGAACGAATCAGGACCTTTGGGTGCTTCTAGAACGGAACGAGATCTCGATGGCTCACTCGGGCATTGGAAGGCCCCGTACAAATGAAGAGGAGCCATCAGTATGATAATCTCCTAGAGCAAGCTGGTGTTTGCTAAGGTCTAGTTCGTGCCGGTCAAGGAGGATGGTTACTTCTTCAACCCATGACTACATAGTGGGAATGGTTTAAGCTTTGCATGGCAGCGTGGCTACCTTGGGAGCCAAGGTGGGTGCTTCATTTACTAAAGGACGCTTCTGTGTTGCTTGCTAGGCAGCTCGAGCTCTTCTTCCCTCTGACCTGATAATCATTGGAGGATGGATACTTTGAATAGATCATAGAAAAAGTTAGTAGTTACCTGGGTCTGCTCTGACTGAAGCCAGAAATTATTGTGATGATGGATGCGCAGATGATGAAGAGGACTTGGTTCCCATTTCTTCTTTCAAGTCTAGTCGTGTTAAGGTTGGAACTACCTTGAAGTCCTCTACTGCTGTAGATACATGGGAAGCTTCAAATTTGCCTACCTTTGAATTAGAGATGTAGATCGGGACCAATGTAGCTCGCTAGGACGATGAATGGCCCCATACAAGTGGAGAGGAGACACCGGCCTAGTAACTGTCTGGAGACATGCTCAGGATTTTAGAAGTTTCCCTCGATGCATAGGACCACAAACAATGCATAGGTGATATAGACAAGTATAGAGAAAAGACATTGTATATAGTAAATGGTATTCCATGAATAATGAATCTGTTACCTCGATAGTATAATGATACTCATGTATAGAGGCTTTCAAAAAGGGTGTGGAAACTTCCCACATACGGTGCCAGAAAGTGTTAACGAAAAATTTGTTTAGAATGAGAAATCCCTATTAACGCCCTCGAGACCACAGCCGTGAAAGTTGTGGCCGGGGTCGATACCATTGATACCTGACCTGACCTGATCTGATCTTGTATAAATATGAAAAAGGATGAAATTGTAGGAAGAAGATAAGCCATCTCGCTCATAGGGCTTCGTGCTTATGAAGTAGTGCTGGGGAGCTCTAGGTTTTCTTGCTGGTGCGAAGGGGGTTATCCTGAACCTTATTCCTCGGTCGAGGTCGGAGCCAGTTCTGATACCCAGAGCCTGGTTCTAGAGCCCGACTGCTTCCTGTAATACCCAGACCTCGATAGCAAGTAAGAAGGGGGGCCAATCTAGCTACAGTGTTTCCTCTTCAGACTCTTCCTTCCTTGATAGGCAGGATTTTCTGTTATAGTTGACCCCCAATAATCGGTTGTGGAGGATATCTTGGAGGAAAAGGTATTTGTTCCCTCTATGGACTCTTTCACTAATGATGGCCATTAAAGAGTTGAATATTCTCTTATTAATGGTGTTGATCATGTCATTAACTGGGTTGACTGGCTCCATTAATGCGGTTGACGTCATTAATGGTGCTTTAAATGTCATGGAAGTCAATCCTCTCTTCCTACGTTACCGAGAGGAGAGCTCTAGTTCTGCATGTCACTATGAAGAGGTACTTATGGAGGTTACCTGAGGTGACATTTTATATTCCTTGAGGGCGGGGTACCCTAGGATCCAGTACACTGGCAAGGTCCCCCAGAGACCTCTCGATTGTCACGGAGCTAGATGCTGGTCTTTCCATGGAGCTTGTACTAACCATTTTAGAGGTGAAATATCCCATTGGGTTCCAACCTTGTAGTTGGGAGCTTCGTTCAGCTACGCCGAGCTTTATCATGGAGCTTGACCTAATTATATAGGCTTCCTAGCGGGGTAGCGGGCTTGGCTAGCAGGCCCTGGTAAGGTGTTTGCCATAAACAGGCGACCTTGGCTCGCTTCTGGAAGGGTGGAGAGGTACGCTCGAGTACTGCTCTTGCTACTTGATGTAACCATACCAGGATCTACTGTGGATCTTGGCGCTTTTGGTGACAATGGGCTTTACGGGCTTCTTCCTTTTATGCTCGGACAGGTCAAGATTATACCTCGACGAGGTAGTAGTGCCTTTGCAATACAAGTTCGGCACCTTGAAGGTCTCCTAGTGAAAGTAGAGATAGTAGCAAGCTCTATGAGAGTGTCACAATATACCTTGATGTCGGGGGACCCAGGTCCTTTCATGTCGACCTAGCTTCGGGCTTTATCCTGGTATAAAGAGCTTGACGCGGTCTAGTCGGGCTTTATTTGGTAAGCCTGGACACGTGCGAGATGTTCATATGGTATGGGCGGCCTCGCCTTGCTTCTGTAGGATCGCGTGGTAGCTCGACCTAAAGGACCTTGACACCTCGTCATATAAGCACGAATTTGGACCCTTGCAGGAAGGCTGGGAAGTGGAAAATACTTCTTTGGTCCTTAGCCAAATTTTGCTATTAACAAATAGTAATCATGAAAGTCAACCCTCTCTCTTGGAGGAGAACTCTTGTTCAATATTCTGGTGGCGCAGTACCTTACTGATATTATTCTTCCTACCTTATGGATGGGGCGTACCCTGGATGGGTCTCGAAGTTGGTATCGCAGTACTTGGGTATCGTTATGAGGTCTAGATACCCTAAGGTACTAATCTGGTTTTATAAAGCTTGATTCGACCATACAAGGCTTTCGGTGGAGCTCGATTTGATCATGCTAGAATCCGAAGGGGTAGCGAAACTTGGCTGGCAAGCCCTTGTAAGGTGTTTGCCATAAACAGGCGACCTTGGCTTGCTTATAGAAGGGTGGAGAGGTATGCTCGAGTACTGCTCTTGCTACTAGATTTAACCATGCCAGAATCTACAGTGGATCTTGGTGCTTTGGTGCAAATGAGGTTTTACGGCTTCTTCCTTTTATGCTCGGACAGGTCGAGATTATACCTCGATAAGGTAGGAGGGCCTTTGCAAGACAATTTCGACACCATGAAGGTCTCCTAGTGAAAGTAAAGATAGTAGCAAGCTCTAGGAGAGTGTCACGAGATACCTTGATGTCGGGGGACCCAGGTCCTTTCATGTTGACCTAACTTTGGGCTTTTATTCTGGTATAAAGAGCTTGACACGGTATCGTCAGGCTTTATTTGGTAAGCCTGGACACGTGAGAGATACTTAGATGGTATGGGCGGCCTCGCCTTGCTCATGTAGGATCGCGTGCTAACTCGACCTCGGGGACCTTAATACCCTGTCATATAAGCCCGAATACGGACACTTGCAGGAAGGCTGGGAAGTGGAAAATTCTTCTTTTGTCCCTAGCCAAATTTTGCTATTAACACCATTAATGAGGTTAATCGTATTAATAGAGGTAGCAACCCTATTAATGAGGTCAAATATATTAATAGAGTCAGTCAACCCAATTAATGACATGATCAACACCATTAATAAGAGAATATTCAACTCTTTAATGGCCATCATTAGTGAAAGAGTCCAAAGAGGAAATAAATACCTTTTCCTCCAAGATATCCTCCACAACCGATTATTGGTGGTCAACTATAACAAAAAATCCCGCCTATCAAGGAAGGAAGAGTCCGAAGAGGAATCAATCATATCTTCTCCAAGATAATAGCTACAAGCCGATCAACTACATTAAAGGAAGAATCGTATTCGATAAGGAAACGAAGACTAATTGAAGAGTCCTGGACTTGCACGCAAAGGTAGTCACTATGTATAAATAAGCCTATAAAAGGCATATGGAAGGGTCCCCGATCGATCTCAGAAGTCACAGGTTTCGTTTAAAAGTTCTCTCTAGATCGTCATTGTACGTGTACCTTTACCAGGAATATACTGGTATCGGTTAACACTCGATCGTTGTTGTAAGCTCCCCAGAGCATATACGTTGTACTACTTTGACATCTTTGTAACCTCCCCGGAGTATCTGTGATATATATATAAGGAAAAGTATTCCTCCTTCCATTGGAAACTGCCTTGGGATTTTTCAGCATGTGATCATTCGTGATACTTTTTCCCCCCTTGGTCAGTCCACCTCCATCTATATAATACTTGTGTTTTTCCTATTGTCTACTGTATTAGGCATGTGTGTATGTGCTAGGTACCGACCCCATTGGTCCTAGCTCTCTAATCTTTTTTACATGAGATCGGGAAACAACAATGAAGACTTAAGGAACCGAATCTAGATTCTTACCCTGCTGGACCTAACGCTCTTATTCTCTCACATACATGTCAAAGTCGCACATCAAGATGAAGAGAAACCGCCCAGACCAGTTCGAAAGGAGTGGAGGAGCTCTCCCGTATCCTCTCTATGGAAGAAATCGAGCTCTCAGACACTATAGCTAGATGAGCCCCTTTTCTTACTTGCTATCGATGTCGGGGTATTACAGGAAGCAAGGATGGGGTATCCACTACCACGAAGTCGGTCATGATGTTTTGCTGGAGAGGTGCGACTCCAATGATCTCTGGTAGGATTTTTGATCCTACGGGTGTGATGGAGTCCCTAGTGAACCTAAATAATGGAGTAATACAGCTATTGTAGCACCACTGCTTCAAGTTTAGCTTCTCCAAGGTATCTTTGAACAGGACGTCGACACTGCTACCTGTGTCGATGAGCACGCGGTGCACCATGAAGTTGGCAATTTGTACAGTGATGACCATATGGTCATCATGAGGCTGCACGGTGTTATAAACATCTACCTCAGTGAAAATGATCTACAATAGCTAGGAGAGATTGGACGGTCTCTGGTCGACGTTGAAGATATCCCGCCCCTCGTCCGTACGAGAGACATTTCTCGTATGGTTTTTTCTAGAATTGTTGGAGGTGCCGGCCAAAGTGGGTCCCCTGCTGATAGTATGTATTATCTGAATCTGTTGCATCAGGTCTGTCTTCTCCCCCTTCCTTTTCTCAACATGTTCTCTGATCTCGGCTTGCACCTCCCTTCAAGTCTAAATGTTCTCCCCGACTTGTTGCAAGAATTCTATCAAGCATCTTCCCCTTATCAAAGCTTCAATCTGGTTCTGCAGGATGTAGCATTCTGAAGTGTTGTGCCCCACGTCCTCGTGAAAGTCACAATATTTATAACGATTTCTCTTATCGACCGTGGATTTCATGGGAGCGGGCTTCTGTAACAAACCCTTGTCCTGAATGGTGAGGTATACTGTTTATCGGGATGCATTTAAGGGAGTGTAATGGTCGTACCCCCTCTCATCGCGAGCTATAGGGGTCACTGTCCTAGGAGGTGGTAAAGCTTGAGGAGGAGCTCATCTATCTGGATACCTTTCCAATCTTGGCTGAGGAAGGGGGAAGCCGTATGTTGATTTATTAGGAGGTTTGTTTTGGCTTTTCTGAGCTTGCTCGAGTCTGGGAGCTTCCTTCTTTTATCGCTTTACGACTCTCATGTTGTCATGCTCCATCTTGACCTTGAGCAGTTCGTCCACCTCAATCTGTTCCAGAGCCCGATCATAGGCTTCCTAGTAGGTTTCTGGAGGTCTCTTAGAGAAAGACCGATAAAGCTTTCCCACCCACAAGTTCCTTCTAAAGTTGGCAAGTGTTTCCTTCTCGGTGAAGACCCCATCTGGATGACTTCCTTATGTAAACGCTCGATATAAGTCCGAAGGGTTTCCCCTCTTTCCTAGATCACGTATTGTAGGTGGATCGGGTCCTTTAGTAGGGCCTTAACTCCTTGGAATTGTGAGTAGAAATCGATTGATAACTTAGTGAAGGAATGTACGCTTCCAGCGGGTAGTTTTCCAAACCAGGTTTTAGCATAATCCGTTAGGGTGGTGGGGAACATTCGACACATAGCTACCCTGGTTGTGTTCTGGACCTCTACCTGTTAAACGAAGCTCTCTAAGTGGCTTAGAGGATCTTCAGTCCCGGAGAACTTGTCCGTTGGTATTTTGAACTTAGGTGGGAGCTCTGCCTCCCAGACTCTTCTGGTGAAGGGGGCATTCATTTCACTTAGAGGATCTTTCTTGTCCTCCTTGTACTTTCCCTTCTTCATCAATTGGAACTCTTTCTGAAGCATTGCCAACTGGTCCCTTAGACGCTTGCTTTTGGATTTCCTTGAGTTGATCTCGAATTCCTCACCATCAGATCCCTCTGAAGAACTGGAGACCTCTACCCGGCTTCTTCTTCAGGGCGGTCTGCTCGGGGGCTATACTGACTCTCTTCTTCTCTACCCCGGGCTTCTCTCCTTGAAGTCGTAGGGTGGAGAAGCTATCCTCGTTCCCTGGGATGGACATCTACCGCGGATTTAACTTGTCTTGGTTGGTAACGTGGTAGTGCTTCGGGAACATAGGGCATAGGCCCTAGCCTATCCCGGATTGAGGTTGGGAGCCCCGCTCTATTACGAGTTGATTCCCGAGGGGCAGGTCCCAGGCGATCGAAGTCAGGTTGCCTAGCCCCAAGCCTGCTTGACTCCCCCTAATTGCAGAGACCTGTTTGTTAGATAGTGATACCCTCAGCGAGCAGTCAAAGGCGGACGTTTTCTACGAAGGCCGCTGCTTGTTGATCGAGCTCGACCTGACTTCCCAGAGAGGGATCCAAAGCCAGCACAGTGGCTGGATGGGTGGGAACCTGGCTATGGAGCCCGGATTTTCTCCATTTCCTCGAGGCCTTTCGTGTCAATGTAGCAGAAGGTTGTCCCGAGGTGCCCTGTTGCCCTTGTGAGGAGAGGAGCTTCATGATTACTATGAAATAACGAACTTTTTGAATGTAAAAAGATGGTGGATTAAGAGCTTTCCCACAGACGGCCCAAAAAAGTGTTGACGAGAAATTTGTTCGAGATGAGAAATTCCTATTAACACCCTCAAGCCCACTACCACGAATGTGGTAGCCAAGGTCGGTACCGTTGGTTTCCAACCTGTTAAGAGATAGACGAGAGACTGGATCGTAATAACAGTAAATGAGAGCTTTTATTATTGATTGATTGCTTTAAAATACAGGTTGCTCTCTCGTGTGCTCACAGTCTCTCTAAGATGGAGGGTGGTGGCAATTCTGTGCCTGTCGAATAGTGTAAATGAAGGTGGCAGTGTTCTGAATACAGAATTTAGGCATTCCCCTCTTCTTTTCTTTTCTCTTCTCTCTTCTCTCTTCTCTTTGTTGTTATTTAACTTTTTATGTGTATGTATCAGTTTATGTAGGTTGTTCTCTGTTTTTCGTCCCCCTTCTACCATGCTTGGCTTCACATATTTATATAGTCCAAGTAGGTTTTTAATTTACAAATATTTCACCGTGATCCCGTGAATCTGTTCCCTCTTTATCAGGCGGGATTCGTCATTTGAATTTGAATTGTTAGGGGATTTGATGATATCATTGACGGAGATAAGTTTGTTTCCTTTTTCGAATCAAACTCTTGACTTGCATGTAAATATTATGTGGAGATGACCCTGTGTGCACTCGTGTCATGAATTTTCTTAGAGGTCACCCTGCAAGTTGCATGTTGCCCTGTAGAGCGAGGTAAATCCTTACTCCGTCTCTGTTCTTAGAGGCTTAAGATGGATTTTCCTTGACCCTTGGGGCTTGAGGTGCTCTTGTAGACATTCCTGAGAGGTAGCTGGGGTAGTGTAGATTTAGGCATGATTCTTTCTTTATGTCCAGCAAGGACAGCGGGCTTCTGGAGAGGTTGGCGGGCTTCTCTTGAATGTCTCTTGAGCTTGGAGACTTTCTCTGGCATTCCCGGGGCGGTTGTGGAGCTCGTCCTTAGATCCGAGGTTCCTTGATAGATGGCCTAGAGAAGCTTGGGATCCAGTACTCTTGTAGGGGGCTCATCCTGGTCGAGTCTGGCTTGTTTTCTGGTAGTCTTGAAGAAAGCCGGCCTTCTTTGCTCCTGCGGGGTGGCTTTACAACTTTTCCAGGCTTCATGATTGTCGATTATGGGTGGAAAATTTCTCCTTGACCCCTGTCCAAATTTCACTATTAACACATATCTAGTTGTACGAACAATTCTTCTTTTCTCATAGTCTTTTGACCTTATGATTATTTACTTTTGACAATTATAATAATTAAACTATAAATGCTATAAGATTTGTTAAACTAGAAATCACTTTATTAATATGAAAAGATTATCAAATACATTATTACACTCTTGCTATCGAGCATAATCCCAACACTCATCATGACTCCAAGTGAAGATGTCGTTTAATTCTAAGAGAAGCTCGATCAAACCTCTTTTCACTCTTGGCTTGAAGGTAACTTTAACCTTGACTACCTTGGAGGGATCGTCACTTCTGATAGGTACTTTCTCTAGTTTTTCCACTGGGTGCCCACTCGCCCATTCTCTACTTGGTTCTTCCTCTTTCAGTACCAAGGGGCCATCCTTAGGATGATCGGTGAGCTCTATATCTCATAGGGTCATCACTGGTGCTTCCATATCTTGGATTGTCGCTACTTGCGTGAATTATTTCACCAAAGCTGTTGTATTGACAGACACTGCGTAGCATTTTCTGGTTGCTTGATGATCCCTACGTACCTCTCCTACCTTGTTTCCCAGTGGGAATTTTAAGACATTATGGTAGATAGATAGGACTCCCTTCAAGGAGGATAGGAATGGTCTCTCTAGTATCACGTTATAAGCCTACAGGGTGTCAACCATAACGAAGTCTGTCATAATGTTTTTTTGGAAGGGTACGGTTTCAACGATTACCAGAAGAATCTTTGATTCCACTGGTATGATCGAATCCCTGGTGAATCCATACAGTAGAGTTGTACAGCTACTGTAACACCACTGCTTCAAATTCAGTTTCTCCAAAGTGTCTTTGAATAGGATGTCTACATTGTTGCTTGTATCAATGAGCACGCGGTGAACCACGCAGATAGCAATTTATACCATGAACACCATGGGATCGTCATGAGGTTGTACGGTGTTGTAGACATCTACCTCGGTGAATATGATCTGTACTTACTGGGATGGGCCAGCCAGGCTTTTGTCGATCTTGAAGATACTCTGACCTTCATCGACATAGGTCTGCTCTTCTAGCCGAGGTAATCGTCGCTCTTACTTCCTCATTCAGCAGCTTGATTTATCATTTTCTAACATGAATTTCCATTAAAGGCCTTCAAGTTTCAAGTAGCCATGAGACATCAGATAGCCTTCCTCCGCTATCGGGCAGCCAAGGCTGAGGCTGTGGCTGAGCGAGTCATGGGGTTGCTTGCACTGGCTCAAGCCCAGGTCGAGGAGATGACCTCTAGCAAATAGGGAATGAAAGCACATCTAGCCGAGCTCAAGTGCTACCACGAAAGGTTGAAGCGGGCTTTTGATCAGGAAACTCTCCGGTCGAAGCGATGAGCTAGCCAGCGGGATGACTAGAAGAGAGAGGTGAAGGCTCTTAATGTCGAGAACCAATCTTTACAGGCTCAAATTACCCATCTCCAGGCTGAGTTGGAAGCCTCTTTTAATGAGGGGTATTTCTACGCCTCTTATCAGGTTGCAGTAGCACTTCCTCCCCCATTTGATCTCTCCAGCATCGCCGACTGGGATAGAGAAGAGGTTATGTCACAGGCTGCAGAGATGTCTGACCCAAAAAATGATGGAGCAGGACCTTCTAGGGAGGGAGCTGGGAAGCGGTTGGAGGTGTCAGATCTGCCTCCTCATGTTCCAACCTTCCCGATATCAGGTCCTGGCGAATCCTTGAGAGGGGTACATTCCCAGGAGCTAAAAGGAGACCTTGCTGAAGCTCGAGACCCTCCCAAGGTGTTTACAGGAGATGAGTCAGCAGAAGAAGGGATTATGCCTGAGTCAGTGGCCAGCCTTCTTGATGCAGCAATACCGCTTGAGGTTATGGCGGTGATAAATGAAATCGTGGAGGAGGACCCTGTTGATCCCAAAGCAGCCGAGACCGATCCCTAAGGGGAGGTAGTGGAGGCAGTAGGTGCCGTTGATCAGGATGAGCTATGACCAGAGAGGAGAGCAGGGGGCGAGGTTCACTCTGTAGAAGAGGTGGCGGAAGGTCCTCAGGAAGACGAAGAAGTTTGAGTTTTCTCCCATGTAATTCAATTTGAATGCCCGAAAAAGGGGGTGGGCATCTCATCTTTAACCGTATTTAACTTTTTGTCATTTTATTCTCTTCTTTTTGTAGCCCGGAATCAGGGATTGGGCTTCCTACTTGTTGTAGCCTTGTTGGGGAATAGGCTCCCCCACTTAATAATAAAGCTTCAATTTTAGATCTAACTCTCTCTCCGACTTGCATGTTCTTACTTGATCTCCCTCTATTTCCAGCATTTATAACAAAATGAACTATCTTGGGGGAACAATAGGATAAGCAAACTGTTTAAACGTGAAAACGGGCAGTTAGCGTCAGGATTCCTAACCACCGAAACTCGTAGCTCAACTTCTTTAGTCGATAGTCCCCATGTTTTATTGTAAGCATGTTATAGTGAGTAACCATGTATCAGGGAGGGCTAGTAACCAGAACTAACTGGTATATTTAGAGTTTAAGTAAATCAAGCCCTCTATCCCTGAACCTTTTTAGAGGGTTGTAGCCCAGTGGCAGCATTAAGCAAGGAACTGTCTAGTCCCTTTTTTTAAACTAGGGATTGGGAAGGCTTCCGTGTTCTTAAATTCGAGTCTTTCCTAGGGGTGGTAGCCCGACCAAGGCATTAGGGGGGCTATCTAGCTATTTCCTGGTCTTGGAATCTGGGTGGCAACTATGCTTTTACACTCAGATCCTTCTTGGGGGTGGTAGCCCGACCAAGGCATCAGGATGGCTATCTTGCTATTTCCTGGTCTCGAGATCTGGATAGCAACTATGCTCTTACACTCAGATCCTTCTTGTGGGTGGTAGCCCGACCAAGGCATCAGGAGGGCTATCTAGCTATTTTCTAGTCTCGAGATCTGGATGGAAACTATGCTCTTACACTTGGATCCTTCTAAGGAGTGGTAGCCCGACCAAGGCATCATGAGGGCTATCTAGCTATTTTCTGGTCTCGAGATCTAAATGGCAACTATGCTCGTATACTCAGACCCTTCTTGGCTGTGGGTAGTGCCCGGCCGAGGCATCAGGAGTGGCAGGGGGGCTTCCCTGGCTTACCCCTAGTCTTGAGGTGATAATGTCAAAATTTCCATGTAGACCCAAATCATTGTAGAGCATAGTTGAAGAAGGAGTAAACAAGAAAAGCAGGCTTTATTGATATGAAGGATGGAGTACATTATTGTCGAAGAAAAAAAAAGAAACTAGTCAGAGGCCGCCTGCTCCTGAATCCCATGTTCAAGTGTAGAATTTCCTTAGGTGATCTGCATTCCAAGTATGGTCGATTAGTCGGCCATTCATATCCTCGAGCTTGTATGCCCTTATTACGGATCACCATCTTTATTAGGTATGGTCCTTCTCAATTGGACTCTAGGACCCCGTCTGACCTTTTCCTGGTATTTAACGTTACTATTCTGAGAACTAGGTCTCCTTCTTTGAAGTTTTGGGCTTTAACCCTTCTGTTAAAGTACCTGGCAATCCTACTTTGGTAGATTGCCACCTTCTCGGCTATTCGATCTTGTTTTTCCTCCTAGAGGTCTAAGCTAGCTCAGAGCTTACTTTTATTGCTCCGTGGTTTGAAATGTTGGACTCTAAAGAAGGTCAACTCGTGCTCTATAGGTAGGACTGCTTCAACCCCGAAGGCCAGCGAGTAGGGTGTCCCCCCGGTAGTTGTTCTTCTTGTAGTACTGTAAGCTTAGAGGACCTCGGGAAGCTCCTTTGCCCATCTGCCTTTCTTCTACTGTAGCTTTTTCTTCAACAGCTTCTTAATGGTTTTGTTCGTGGATTCCACCAGACCATTGGTCTGAGGGTGGGCTACCGAAGCAAACCAAAGGTCGATTCCCAAGCCTTCACAGAAATCTCTGAATCGGCCATTATCGAACTGTTTTTTAAGGTCGGTTATAATGGCAAGAGAGGTTCCAAACCTGCAAACTACATTAGTCTTGATGAACCTTGTTGTGTTTTCTTCTGATATCTGAGAAAGTGGTCCGGTATCGACCCATCTTGTGAAATAGTCAATCACTACGATATCATGCTTGGCCTAACCCAAAGTTGTAGAAAGCAGTCCAATCAAGTCGACTCCCCACATAGCAAAACGGTATGGTGAGTTAAGGGATGACAACCGCTCCGGAGGGAGGTGACACAAGTTTGCGGTCTTCTGGTATGCCTCGCAGGCTTGCAACAATTTCTTCGCATCTTTATGGATGGTCAGCCTATAATACCCCATGCAGAGAACGTGATATGCCAAAGCCTCCCCACCAATATGGTTCCCGCATTCTCCATAATGAACCTCTCTTAAAGCCCACTTGGCGTCTTCAGGGTGCAGACATCGGAGCAGGGGAAGAGATTTTCTCCTTCGGTATAAATGCCCATACACCATACCAAACCGAACCAAGAGCCTTTTGACTCTCTTAGCTTGGTCGGGCTCGCTGGGAGTTTCCCATCCTATAGATACTCCACTATTGGATCCATCCAGCATGGATGTCGGTCCAAGGTATAAGCTTCCTCACCGGTCATAATGCTAGGTATGGGGATTACTTGAAAAGGGACTCCGTGAGGTAGGGTCTGGCCACCATATGCAGCTATCTTGGCAAGGACGTCAGCCTGATGATTTAGTTATCGAGGTATCTGCTAGAGTCTGAATCACTTAAATCTTCTCTTGAGTTGTTGAACCAATTTCAGGTAAGCGATCATATTATCCTCTTTTGCCTGATAATCTCCGGAGGCTTGGTTGACCACGAGTGAAGAGTCGCTCTTGACATTCAGGTAATCAACCCCAAGTTCTATGGCTGCCTTTATTCCAACTAGAAGGGCTTCGTACTCCGCCTCTTTGTTCGTGACTTTAAATTCAAACCTGAAACAGTGGTAGCACTCAGTTCCCTTTGGGTCGATAAGGACTATGCCAGCTCCTCCCTCTGCTTGCCCGGAAGCTCCGTCAGTGTAGAGGTTCCACGACTCGCAGCCTTCTGGCCAGTTGTCAAATTCTTGAATCCTCTCAAGGGTTACATATGTTACCGTGGGGGTTGCCTACCCTGAAGGTATCGAGAGCCCTGCTACAAAGTCGGCTAGTGCCTGACCTTTTATCGCGGTTCTAGGCTTATACTTTAAATCAAACTGGGTAAGCTGTATGGCCTATAGAACCGGCCTTCAGAAAACATCCGGCTTTTGTAAGAATTGACGGAGGGGTTAGTCTGTCACCGCTGCTATTGAATAATCATGAAAGTAGGGAGGAAGCTTCCTTACCGAGGTCACCAAGGCATAAGCGAGCTTCTCTAATAAAGTATAGTTATTTTCGGGCTTGGTTAGAGCGTGACTCATATAGTAAATAGGTCGCTAGATCCTATCCCCGCATTCCTTGACCAAAGCCTCGCTCACGGCGCTTTCTGAAACGACCAAGTATATTTGGAGCTCTTCTCCAGGATTTGGCTTGACCAGCAGTGAAGGGCTTGATAGGTATTTTTTTCAAAGCTTGGAAAGCTTGTTCGCTCTCCTGGTCCAATTTCATGTTTCTTCCCTGCTTGATAGCTTTGAAGAATGGTAGACATTTATCGTTAGACCTAGAGATGAACCTATTGAGCGTTGCTACCTGCCCAGTCAAGGCTTGAACCTTTTTAACAGATGTGGGGGATTCTAGATCCAAGATAGCCATGATCTTTTTCAAGGTTAGCATTTATGCCTCTCTCATGGACCATGAAGCCCAGAAACTTCCCCGTAGTTACCTTAGGATCATGAAAGTTCTACAAAGGTCGTCCAGGTGGCCTTACTAGGTTGAAGATTTGGTGATCTTGTCATCGATGTACACCTCCATCGACCGTTCGATTTCGGGCTTGAACAACCGATTGACTAACCGATGGTAAGAAGCTCCAGCAATTTTGAGCCCGAAAGGCATAACCTTGTAGCAATACAAGCATTGCACTGTGATGAAACTGGTCTTTTCTTCGTCTGCGGGATGCATCATAATCTGATTGTACCTGGAAAATGTGTCTATAAAGCTCATGAGCTTGTTTCCAAAGGTATAATCTACCAACTGATTAATTTTTGGCAGAGGAAAGATGTCCTTCGGACATGCCCTGTTGAGGTCAGTGTACTCTACACACATGCGCCATTTTCCATTTGCCTTTGTAAATATGACCACATTAATAATCCACTTGGGATAACGTGCTTCTCGAATAAAGCCCGCCTGGGATAGTTTGTCCACCTCTTCCTGTCTGAATGTTTTTCCTGACTTGCTGTAGGAATTACACCAGGCATCCCTCTCTTATCAAAGCTTCGATCTGGTTCCGCAGGTTGTAGCACTTTGAAGTGTTGTGTCCCACGTCCTCGTTAAAGTCACAATATTTATAATGATTTCTCTTATCGACCGGGGCTTTCATGGGAGCGAGCTTCTATAATAAACCCTTGTCCCAAATGGTGAGGCAGACTGTTTCACGGAATGCATTTAAGGGAGTGTAATAGTAGTACCCTCTCTCATCGTGAGCTATAGGGGCCACTATCCTGAGTGGTGTTAAAACTTGAGGAGGAACTCGTTTATCTGTATACCTTTCCGATCTGGGTTGAGGTAGGGGGAAGCGGTATGTTGATTTATTATAGGGTTTGTTCTAGCTTTTCTGATCTTGCTCAGGTCTGGAAGCTTTCTTCTTATGTCGCTTTACTGCTGTCATGTCGTCTTGTTCCATCTTGACCTTAAGTTGTTCATCGACCTCAATCTGCTTCAGAGCCTGATCATAGGCTTTTTGGTATGTTTCCGGAGGACTCTTGGCAAAAGATTGGAAAAGTTTTCCCACCCAAAAGTTCCTTATGAAGTTGGCGAGGGTTTCTTTCTCAGTGAAGACCCCCATTTGGATAACTTCCTTGTGGAAACGCTCGACATAAGCCCGGAGGGTTTTCCCTCTCTCCTGGATCACATACAGTAGATGGATCGGGTCCTTCAATCGGGGATTAACTCCAAGGAATTATGAGCAGAAATCGGTTTATAACTTGGTGAAGGAATCCACTCTACCAGTAGGTAGTTTCCTACACCAGGTTTTAGCGTAATCCGTGAGTGTAGTGGGGAACATTCGACACATACCGGCCCTGGTTGTGTTATGGACCTCTATCTATTGAACGAAGCTCTCTAAGTGGCTCAGGGGATCTTCAATCCCGGGGAACCTGTCAGTTGGCATTTTAAACTTAGGCGGGAGCTCTGCCTCCCGGACCCTTCTAGTGAAGGGGGCATTCATTTCACTTAGAGGATCTTTCTTGTCCTCCTTGTATTTTCCCTTCTTCATCAATTGGACCTCCTTCTGAAGTTCTGCCAACTGGTCTTTTAGACGTTTGCTTTCAGATTTCCTTAAGTTGATCTTAGATTCCTCACCATCGGATCCCTCTGACGAACTGGCAACCTTTACCCAGTTCCTTCTTCAGAGAGGGTCTTCTTGGGGATTTGCTGACTTTCTTCTTCCTTACCCTGAGCTTCTCTCCTTGAATTCGTTGGGTGGAGAAACTCTCTCTTATCTCGAAGAAGGACATCTGCCACGGATTTGACTTGTCTTGGTTGGTAGCGTGGCAGCGCTTCGGGAACAGGGGGCATGGGCCCTAGCTTATTCCGGATCAAGGTTGGGAGCCCCGCTCTATTACGAGCTCATTCTAGAGGGGCAGGTCCCAGGCGATCGAAGGCGGGTTGCCTAGCCCCAAACCTGCTTGACTCCCCCTGATTGCAAAGATCCACTTATTGGATAGCGATACCCTCAGCGAGTAGTCGAAGTCGGACGTTTTCTACAAAGGCTGTCGCTTGTTGGTCAAACTCAACCTGACTTCCCAGAGATGGATCCAGAGCCCGTACAATAGCTGGGTGGGTGGGAACATGGCTATGGAACTCAGATTTTCTCCCTTTCCTCTGGACCTTTAGTGTCGACGTAGCAGAAGGTTGTCCCGATGTGACCTGCTGCCCCTGTGAGAAGCGGAGCCTCATGATTATTATGAAATAACAAACTTTTCGAATGTAAAAGTGGTGATGTGAGAGTTTTCCACAGACGGCGCCAGAAAGTGTTGACGGAAAATTTGCTCAGGATGAGAAATTTCTGCTAACACCCTCGAGACCACTACCACGAAAGTGGTAGCCGGGGTCGGTACCGTTGGTACCTGACCTGTTAAGAGGTAAACGAGAGGTTGGACCGTAATAACAGTAAATGTGAGCTTTTATTATTGATATATTATTCAGACTAGCTTTGAAATACAAATCACTCTCTTATATGCTCGCAGCCTCTCTAGGATCTAGGAAGGTGGTAACTCTATGCTTGTCGAATAGTGGAAACAAAGGTGACCGTGTTCTGAGTACAGAATTTAGGACTTCCACTCTTCTTTTCTATTTTTTTTCCTTCTTTCCTTTGTGTGTTATTTGTGCATCTATTTATATTTGATCCAAGTAGGTTTGAATTGGCTGATATCCCGCCACGATTCTATCAATATGTCCCCTCCTTATCGGGCGGGATCCCTTATTTAAAAATGGTTGACCCCGAGTGAATAGCAGAAGTGATGATATCTGAATGAGTTTGTTTCCTTTTTGGAATCAAACTCTTGGCTCGCACGTTTGGGGAATTAATTGTTGGTTACCATATAGATATGATCTTGTTTGTTATCGTGGCATAGTGTGTCATGGAGGTCACCCAGCTAGCTGTCTGTCGTCCTGTAGAGTTAGGTAGATACCTGCTCCGACTCCATTCTTAGAAGCTTGAGGTGGATTTTTCCTAACCCTTGGGGGCTTGTGGTGTTCCTGTAGACATTCCTAGGAGGTAGCCGGGGTAGTGTAGATTAGGCGTGATTCTTCCTTTATGTCCAGCAAGGACAACTGGCTTCTGGAGAGGTTGGCGGGCTTCTCTCGAATGTCTTTTAAGCTTGGAGACTTCTCCTGGCATTCACGGGACTGTTAAGGAGCTCGACCTCAGAGCCAAGGTTCCCCGATAGATGGCCTGGAGAAGCTCGGGTTCCAGTATTCTTATGGGGCACGTTCTGGTCCTGCCTAACTTGTTTTCTGGTAGTTTTGAGGTCGAGCCGACCTTCCCTTCTTCTGTAGGGTGGCTTTATGGTCTATCCAGGCTTCATGATTGTCGATTATGGGTTTTGACTTGTGGCAGGATAGTGGAAAACTTCTCTTTGACCCCTAGCCAAATTTCACTATTAGCAAAAAGAAACTAGGCGGATGCTGCCTGCTCATGAATCCCTTGTTCAAGGGTAGAATTTTCTTAAGTGATCTGCATTCCAAGTATGATCGATGAGTTGGCCATTCATATCCTCAAGCTTGTATGCCCCATTACGGATCACCATCTTTATCAGGTATGGTCCTTCCCAGTTAGGCCTTTGGACCCCGTCTGACCTCTTCTTGGTACTCAACGTTACTTTTTTCAGAACTAGGTCCTTTTCTTTAAAGTTTTCGGCTTTAACCCTCCTATTGAAGTACCTGGCAATCCTGCTTTGGTAAATTGCTACATTCTCGACTATTCGATCTTGTTTCTCTTCCAAGAGGTCCAAGCTAGCTCGGAGCTTACTTTCATTGTTCCCTGGTTCGAAATGTTGGACACTAAAGAAGGTCAATTTATGCTCGATAGGTAGAACTGCTTCAATTCCAAAAGCTAGCGAGTAGGGCGTTTCTTCGGTAGCTATTCTCCTTGTAGTGCGGTAAACCCAGAGGACCTCGAGAAGTTCATATGCCTATCTTTCTTTCTTCTGCTGTAGTTTTTTGTTCAACAGCTTCTTAATGGTTTTGTTCGTGGACTCCACCAGACCGTTGGTCTGAGGGTGGGCTACCGAAGCAAACCGAAGGTTGATTCCCAAGCCTTGGCAAAAATCTTTGAATCGGCCATTATCAAACTATTTTTCGAGGTCAACTATAATGGCAAGGGGGTTCTGAACCTGCAAACTACATTAGTCTTGATAAACCTTGTTGTGTTTTCTTCTGATATCTAGGAGAGCGGTCCGGCTTCGACCTATCTTGTAAAATAGTCAATTGCTACGATAACATGGTTGGCCTGACCCAGATCGGTAGGAAATGGTCCAATCAAGTCGACTCCCTATATAACAAAGGGGTATGGCCAACTAAGGGATAACAACCGCTCCGGATGGAGGTGACTCAAGTTTGCGGCCTTCTGGCATGCCTCCTAGGCTTGCACCAAGTTCTTCGCATCTTGATGGATGGTTGGCCAATAAAATCCCATGCAGAGGACTTGATATGCCGAAGCCTCTCCACCAATATGGTTCCTGCATTCCCAGGAATGAACCTCTCTCAAAGCCCACTTGACGTCTTCAGGGTGTAGACATCGAAGCAGAGGAAGAGATCTTCCCCTCCAGTATAGATGCCCATCCACCAAACAATACCAGACCGAGAGCCTTTTGACTCTCCTAGCTTAATCGGGCTCTGCGAGAAGTTTTCGATCCTGTAGATAATCCACTATCAGATCCATCTGGCACGGTTGTCGATCCAAGGTATAAGCTTCCTTATCTGTCATTGTGCTAGGTAGGGGGGTCACTTGAAGAGGGACTCTATGGGGTAAGGTCTGGCCACCATATGCAGCTATCTTGGCAAGTACGTCAGCTTGATGATTCAGTTGTCGAGGTATCTGCTCGATTTTGAATCCCTTAAATCTGCTCTTGAGTTGTTGAACCAATTTCAGGTAAGCGATCATATTATCCCTTTTTACCTGATAGGAGACTTGGTTGACCATGAGCGAAGAGTCGCTCTTAACATTCAGGTAATCAACCCCGAGCTCAATGGCTGCCTTTATTCCGGCTAAAAGGGCTTCATACTCTGCCTCATTGTTCGTGACTTTAAATTCAAATCTGAAACAGTGGCAGCACTCAGTTCCTTCTAGGTCGATTAGGTCTATGCCCGCTCCTCCCCCGGATTGCCCGGAAGCTCCGTCAGTGTAGAGGATCCACGACTCGTAACCTTCCGACCAGTTGTCAGATTCTGAAAATCTCTCGGGGGTTACATATGCTACCGTGGGGGTTGCTTGTACTGAAGGTATAAAGAGCTCTGCTACAAAGTCTACTAGTACATCTTCAATGGACCCTATCCCTGTATTCCTTGACCAAGGCCCCGCTTATGGCGGTCTTTGAAACAGCCAAGTATATTTGAAGCTCTTCTCCAGCACTTGGCTTAACCCGCAGTGGAGGGCTTGATAGGTATTTTTTGAAAGCTTGGAAAACTTGTTCGCTCTCCTGATCCCATTTCATGTTTCTTCCCTGCTTGATGGCTTTGAAGAATGGTCGACACTTATCGGTAGATCGAGAGATGAATCTATTGAGCGTTTCTACCTGTCTGGTCAAGGCTTGAACCTGTTTAAGAGATATGGGGGATTCTAGTTCCAGAATAGCCATGATCTTTTCCGGGTTAGCCTCTATGCCTCTCTCATGAACCATGAAGCCTAGAAACTTCCCCGCAGTTACCCCAAAGGTGCATTTGGAAGGGTTCAACCTCATCTGGTTCTCCCTTAGGATCATGAAGGTTCTACGTAGGTCATCCAGGTGGCCATCCGAGGTTGAAGACTTGGTGATCATGTCATCGATATACACCTCCATTGACCTTCCAATTTTAGGCTTGAACAACCGATTGACTAGTCGCTGATAAGTAGCTCCAGCGTTCTTGAGCCTGAAAGGCATAACCTTATAGTAGTACAAACCTTACGCTATGCTGAAACTGGTCTTTCCCTAGTCTGCAGTGTGCATCATAATCTTATTGTACTCTGAAAATGTATCCATAAAGCTTAGGAGCTTGTTTCCGAAGGTAGAACCGACTAGCTGATCATTTTTTAGTAGAGGGAAGCTGTCCTTCGGGCATGCCCGATTGAGGTCGGTGTAATCTACACACATGCGCCACTTTCCATTTGCCTTTGTGACCATGAATATGTTGGTAATCCACTCGGGATAACATGTTTCTTGAATAAAGCCCTCCCGGGTCGGTTTGTCTACCTCTTTCTGAACCGTAACATTTCTTTCGGTGTTAAAGTCGTGCCTTTTTGTTTAATGGGTTTGAAGGTCGGATCCACTGCCAATCGATGAGCAGCTAATGTCATCGAGATCCCTGGCATCTCAGTATGACTCCAAGCAAAAGTGTCGGTGAACTCTGTGAGGAGCCTGATCAAACCCTCTTTCATTCCCGGCTCAAGGGTGGCTCCGATTTTGACGACCTTCGAGGGATCACCTATTCAGACAAGAATCTCTTCTAACTTATCCACTGGATGGCCGCTGGCCCATTCCCTTCTTTGTTCCTGCATGTCGGGCATTATAGGGCCGTCTTCAAGGTGATCGGTGGACCCTACATCTCCGAGGCTTAGTGTAGGGGTTACCCTGTCTTGGATCGTTGTAACCTGGGGTATTTGTTTTGCTAGAGCTGTTGGGTTGGCCGATACTGCTTAGCATCTCCTGGCTGCTTGCTGATCACCCCGAACTTCCCCCACCTTGTCTTCTACTGGGAAGTTCAGAACGTTGTGGTAAATAGAAAGGACCCCTTTCAAGGATGATAGAAATGACCTCCCTAATATTGCATTGTAGGCCGATGGGGTATCCACCACCACGAAGTCGGTCATGATATTTTACTAGAGAGGTGTGGCTCCAATGATCTCTGGTAGGATTTTTGATCACACGGGGGTGATTGAGTCCCCAGTGAACCCATATAACGTAGTAGTACAGCTATTGTAACACTATTGTTTCAAGTTTAGCTTTTCTAAGGTCTCTTTAAACAGGACGTCAATGTTGCTACCTGTGTCGACGAGCACACGATGTACCATGCAGTTTGCAATCTGTATCATGATCACCATGGGGTCATCATGCGGCTGTACGGTGTTGTAGACGTTCGCTTCGATGAAAATGATTTGTGACAGCTGCGAGGGGTTGGTTGGTCTATGGTCCACCTTAAAGAAATCCGCCCCTCATCCGTACGAGGGACTTTCCTCGCATGGTTTTTCCTAGAACTGTTGGAGATGCCAGCCAGAGTAGGCCCCCCGCTGATAGTATGTATTATCTGAATCTGTTACATCAGGTTCGTCTGCTCCCTCTTCCTTTTCTCGGCATGTTCTCAAATCTCAGCTTGCATCTCCCTTCCAGTCTGAATGTTCTCCCTGACTTGTTGTAAGAATTCCACCAGGCATCCTCCCCTTATCAAAGCCTCGATCTGGTTCCGTAGGTTGTAGCATTCTTAAGTGTTATGCCCCCCGTCCTCGTGAAAGTCACAATATTTATAGTGATTTCTCTTATCGACCAGGGCTTTCATAGGAGCAGGCTTCTGTAACAAACCCTTGTCCCGAATGGTGAGATAGACTATTGCACGGGATGCATTTAAGGGAGTGTAATGATCGTACCCCCTAGGAGGTGGTGAAGCTTGAGGAGGAGTTTGTTTATCTGGATATCTTTCTGATATGGGTTGAGAAATGGGGAAGCGGTATGTTGATTTATTAGGGGGCTTGTTATGGTTTTTCTAAGCTTGCTCGGGTTTGGGAGCTTCCTTCTTTTGTCGCTTTACGGCTCTCATGTCGTCATGTTCCATCATGACCTTGAGTTTTTCGTCGACCTCAATCTGCTCTAGAGCCCGATCATAGGCTTCTTGGTAGGTTTCTAGAGGTCTCTTGGCAAAAGATCGGAACACAGAATTTAGGTTTTCGCCTCTTCTTTTCTTTTCTTTTCTTTTCTTTTCTTTTCGTTTCTTTTATTCTATCTGTCGTTCTCCTCCTCTTTTTTTCTCTGATCCTTTTTTTCGTATCCTGTTTGGCCTTATTTATATATGGTCTAAGTAGGTTTGAATTTGCTGATATTCCGCCATGATCCTACGAATTTGTTACCTCCTTATCGGGCGGAATCCTTTATTTAAAAGTTGTTGACCTCGAGTAAATAGCGGAAACGATGATATTGTTAAAAAAAATGAGTTTGTTTCCTTTTAGGAATCAAACTCTTGAATCACACGTAAACGGAATTAACGTTGGTTATCATATAGATATGATCTTGTATGTTATCACGGCATGGCTTTTCATGGAGGTCACCGAGCTAGCTACCTATCGTCTCATAGAGCGAGGTAGATCCATGTTTCGACTCTATTCTTAGAAGCTCGGAATGGATTTACCCTGGTCCTTGGGAGCTTGAGGTGTCCATGTAGACATTCCTAGGAGGTAGTCGGGGTAGTGTAGATTTAGGCATGATTCCTCTTTCATGCCCAGCAGAGACAGCGGGCTTCTAGTGAGGTTGGGGGACTTCTGTCTAAGACTACTGTTAAGTTTGTCCTCCGAAATTCTTAACCCGAAGGAATCCCACTTTGCTTGTCGGGCTTCTCTCGAATGTCTCTTGAGCTAGGAGACCCCCTCTGGCTTTCACGGGTTGGTTGAGCAGCTCGACCTCAGGAACCGAGGTTCCCCGATATGTGGCCTCGAGAAGCCCGGGTTCCAGTGTTCATGTGGGGGCTCGTCTTGGTCGTGCCTAGCTTGTTTTTTGATAGATTTGAAGCCGAGCCGGCCTTCCCTGCTCCTGCGGGGTAGCTTTATGGTCTATCGGGGCTTCATAAACGTCGATTATGAGCTTTGACTTGTGGCGGGTAAGTGAAAATTTTCTCTTTGACCCCTGGCCAAAATTTACTATTAACAGTAAATAATCATAAGGTCAAATGACTATGAGAAAAGAAGAATTGTTCATACATCTAGATATGTAGGAGGTAGACACAATTCTTTAGTTAGTCTTAAATAATATTCACAACTTAAGATAAAAGGTTGGGCGCCTTTATCCTGTCAAAATTGTATATTCTTTTGCTAGTATTTGAGTGGGATCAAATGTGTTATGATGAGTCTAAAATCATCAAAGTGTGGTGTCTTTGGGTAAAAGAATCTAGTGCACTGAGTGCATTGAATTGGATCACAGTGAAATACTTTATCTTGAACCGTCAATGGATAAAAGTTTTCACTTGAAAACAATCGGAGAGTCTATCTCAATCTTGAGATAAATGATGGACTTATGGTTGCAAGTGTTATTATTTGAGCTATCAATGAGTACGATTATATAGCGTAGTCTATCCTCGATAGTTTGGTGGTATTTATTTGTTAATCGATAGAGGGCTTCATTTATAGATATGGACATCGTGGCTCCATTTATGAAAAGAGAGTAGAATATCATCATATGGATGTTTAGAGGTATTGGATATTAAATCTTAACGTTAAGCTTTCAATAGTGTCTATTGAAACATGGCTTCTTGACAAGTCAAAATATCCAAGTTCAAAATGTGGTCATATGAGTAAATATGGTAACTTGGAGAGCTATAGGCGGTCTATGAGCTCTTGGCGATTACTGGTATTCTTCACGAGGATACACTTTCTCCAATAAGATTTTCTAGGGTATGAACTAGAAATATTACTTATTCTATCGTTATTTAAGAGTTCAATTTTAGTTATTTAGTGGAATGAACTAAAATTAATAGATCGGACCTAAGTGAATCATTTGTTGATTGTGATTGGGTTGTGTCTATTGGAGCTTAAATTTAGATAGCTCGCTAAAATCCTCAATCCACACGAACTTATATGGATCACTTGATATATTCTACCGGACCAATTCAAAGGTCCATCAAGAATTGTATTAAGGCATGTGGACTTGTTTCTTTTTGTAAGAATGGGTCTAGTTTACATGTGGACTTTTTATTAATGTCCATTGGATTTAAAAAATTAAGAAAAATAATATATATATATATATATATATATATATATGCCTATATAATGTCATGGGCGGCAACCTAATATATAAAAGCCTAATATATTATTTTTTATTTTATTATTTAATTAAATAGAAATTAATTAATTTATTGATTAATTAATTATTAAATTAAAAGTCAAAATCTTTTTCCTAATAGGAGAAGGTCTCGTAATATTATACTATTGTTGGTAGTATAATTAATGTTAATAGTAAAATTTGGTTAGGGGTCAAAGATAAATTTTTACTTTCCCGCCACAAGTCGAAACCCATAATCGACGTTCAAGAAGCCCGGATAGACCATAAAGCCACCCCGCAGGAGCAGGGAAGGCCGGCTTGGCTTCTAAACTACCAGAAAACAAGCCAGGCGCAACCAAGACGAGCCCCCACACGAATACTAAAACCCAAGCTTCTCCAGGCCACCTATCGGGGAAACTCGATTATAAGGTCGAGCTCCTCAACCGCCACGTGAATGCCAGGAGAATTCTCCAAGCTCAAAAGATATTCGAGAGAAGCCCGCCAACCTCTCCAAAAGCTCGTTGCTCCTGCTGGACATGAAGAAGAAATCTCGCCTAAATCTACACTACCCCGGCTACCTCCCAAGAATGTCTACAGAGTCACTTCAAGCCCCCAAGGGTCAGGGAAAATCAATCTCAAGATTCTGAGAACAGAGTCGGAGCAGGGATTTACCTCGCTCTACGGGACGACAGGTAACTAGCAGGGTAGCCTCCATGACACACCATGCCGCAATAACATACAAGATCATATCTATGTGGTAACCAACAATTAAATCTGTATACGTGCAAGCCAAGAGTTTGATCCCTAAAAGGAAACTGACTTGTTTTTGTCAAGGATATCATCGTTTTCGCTATTCACTCGGGGTCAACCACTTTTAAATACGGGATCTCGATCGATAAGGAGGGGAGGGATTCGAAGGATCATGGCGGGATATCAGCAAATTCAAACCTACTTGGACCATATATAAATAGGGTCAAGCATGACACAGAAAAAGGGGGAAGAAAAATAATAAGAAAGATAGAAAAGAATATAGGAAGGCCTAAATTCTGTACTCAGAACACGGCCACATTTTTTTCCACTATTCGACAAGCACAGAGTTGCCACCTTCCTAGATCCTAGAGAGGCTGTGAGCATATAAGAGAGTGATTTGTATTTCGAAGCAAGTACCAATAATAAAAGTTCTCATTTACTGATATTACGATCTAGCCTCTCGTTTACCTCTTAACAGGTCAGGTATCAACGGTACCGACCCCAGCAACCACATTTGTGGTAGTGGTCTTGAGGGTGTTAGCAGGAATTTCTCATTCCGAGCAAATTTCCAGTTAACACTTTTTTGGCGCCGTCTGTGGAAAACTCTCACACCACCAGCTTTACATTCGAAAAGTTTGTTATTTCATAATAATCATGAGGCTCCGCTTCTCACAAAGGGCAGCAGGGCACATCGGGACAACCTTCTGCTACATCGACACGAAAGGTCTAGAGGAAAGGGAGAAATCCGGGCTCCAAGACAGGTTCCCACCCAGCTAGCAACTGTACGAGATCTAGATCCCCCTTTAGGAAGTCAGGTCGAGCTTAACCAACAAGCGGCGGCCTTTGTAGAAAACGTCTGCCTTCGACTACTCGATGAGGGTATCGTTATCCAACAAGCGGATCTTTGAAATCAGGGGGAGTCAAGCAGGCCTGGGGCTAGGCAACTCGTCTTCGATCGCCTAGGACCTGCCCCTCGGGAATCAGTTCGTAATAGAGAGGAGCTCCCAACCTCGATCGGGGATAGGCTAGGGTCCATGCCCCTCATCCCCGAAGCGCTGCCACGCTACCAACCAAGACAAGTCAAATCTGTGGCAGATGTCCTTCCCCGAAACGGGGAGAGTTTCTCCACCCAACGATTTCAAGGAGATAAGCCTGGGGTAGGGAAGAAGAAAGTCAGCAAAGCCCCCAAACAAACCCTCTCCGAAGAAGGAACAGGGTAGAGGTCGCCAGTTCGTCAAAGGGATCCGATAGTAAGGAAACCGAGATCAACTCAAGGAAATCTGAAAGCAGACGTCTAAAGGACCAGTTGGTAGAACTTCAGAAGGAGGTCCAATTGATGAAGATGGGAAAATACAAGGAGGAAAAAAAAGATCCTCTAAGTGAAATAAATGCCCCCTTCACCAGAATGGTTTGGGAGGCAGAACTCCCGCCTAAGTTCAAAATGCCAACTGATAGGTTCTCCGGGGCTGAAGATCCCCTGAGCCACTTAGAGAGCTTCGTTCAACAGATGGAGGTCCAGAACACAACCGGGGCCGCTATGTGTCGAATGTTCCCCACTACACTCACGGATTACGCTAAAACCTAGTTTAGGAAACTACCTGCTGGTAGCGTGTATTACTTCACCAAGTTATCAACCTATTTCTGCTCACAATTCCAGGGAGTTAAGCCCCAATTGAAGGACCCGATCCATCTACAGTACATGATCCAGTAGAGAGGGGAAACCCTTCGGGCTTATGTCTAGCGTTTCCATAAGAAAGTCATCCAGATGGGAGCCTTCACCGAGAGAGAAACCTTTGCTAACTTCAGAAGAAACTTGTGGGTGGGAAAACTTTTCTGGTCTTTTGCCAAGAGACCCCCGAAAACCTACCAATAGCCTATGATCAGGCTCTGGAGCAGATTGAGGTCGATGAACAGCTTAAGGTCAAGATGGAACACGATGACATGAGAGCCATAAAGCGACATAAGAAGGAAGCTCCCAAACCAGAGCAAGCTATGAAAAGCCAGAACAAACCCTCCAATAAATCAACATACCGCTTCCCCCTTCCTCAACCCAGATCGGAAAGGTATCCAGATAAACGAGTTCCTCATCAAGGTTCACCACCTCCCAGGACAGTGGCCCTTATAGCTCGCGATGAGAGGGGTACGACCATTACACTCCCTTAAATGCATCTCGTGAAACAGTCTACCTCGCAATTCTGGACAAGGGTTTGTTACAGAAGCCTGCTCCCATGAAAGCCCCGGTCGATTAGAGAAATCGCTATAAATATTGTGACTTTCACGAGGACGTGGGACACAAAACTTCAGAATGCTATAACCTGCAAAACCAGATCGAAGCTTTGATAATATGAGGATGCCTATTGAAATTCCTATAGTAAGTCAGGGAAAACATTCATACTGGAAAAGAGGTATAAACTGAGATCCGAGAACCTGTCGAGAAAAGGAAGGGGGAACAAGCAGACCTGATGCAACAGATTCAAATAATACACACCATCAGCGGGGAGCCTACTCTGGCCGGCATCTCCAACAGTTCAAGGGAAAACCATGCTAGGAAAGTCCCTCGTACGGACAAAGGGCAAGATGTCATTAAGGTCGACCAGAGACCGACCAGCCCTTCCCAACTGTCACAGATCATTTTCACCGAAGCAGATGTCTACAACATCGTACAGCCTCACGATGACCCCATGGCGATCACAGTTTAGATTGCAAACTGCATGGTTCACCGTGTGCTCATCGACACAGGTAGCAACGTTGATGTTCTGTTTAAAGATACCTAAGAAAAGCTAAACTTGAAACAGTGGTGTTACAATAGCTGCATTACACCTTTATATGGGTTCACTAGGGACTCAATCACACTCGTGGGATCAAAAATCTTACCAGTAATCATTGGAGCCATACCTCTCCAACAGAATATCATGACCGACTTCATGGTGGTAGATACCCCATCGGCCTACAATGCAATATTAGAGAGGCAATTTCTATCATCCTTGAAAGGGGTCAATTCTATTTACCATAACGTCTTGAAGTTCCCAGTAGGAGACAATGTGGGGGAAGTTCGGGTTGATCAGCAAGCATTCAGGAGATGCTACGTATTATCGGTCGACCCAGCCGCCTTAGCAAAACAACTCACCCAGGTGACAACGATCCAAGGCAGGGTAACCCACACACTAAGCCTCGGAGATGTAGGGTCCACCGATCATCTTGAAGTCAACCTTATAATGCCCAACATGGTGAAACAAATAAGAGAATGGGCCAGCGGCCATCCAGTGGATAAGTTAGAAGAGATTCCTATCCGAAATAAGTGATCCCGCGAAGGTCATCAAAATCGGAGCCACGAGCCTGGAATGAAACAGGGCTTGATCAGGCTCCTCATAGAGTTCAACGACATTTTTTCTTGGAGTCATGCTGAGATGCTGGGATCTCGATGACATTAGCTACTCATCGATTGGGAATGGATCCGACCTTTAAGCCCATTAAACAAAAGAGGTGCCACTTCAACACCGAGAGAAATGTTACGGTTCAGGAAGAGGTGGACAAACTATTTCGAGTGTGCTACATTCGAGAAGCACGTTATCCCGAGTGGATTGTAAAGGCAAATGGAAAATGGTGCATGTGTGTAGACTACACTGACCTCAACTGGGCATGCCCAAATGACAGCTTCCCTCTGCCAAAAATTGATCAGCAGGTCGATTCTACCTCAGAAAACAAGCTTCTAAGCTTCATGGAAGCATTTTCTAGGTACAACCAGATTATGATGCATCCTGCAGACCAAGAAAAGACCAGTTTCATCACAGCGCAAGGCTTGTACTGCTACAAGGTGATACCTTTCGGGCTCAAAAATGCTGGAGCTACTTACCAACTGTTAGTCAATCGGTTGTTCAAGCCCAAAATCGAAAAGTCGATGGAGGTGTACATCGATGACAAGATCACCAAATCTTCAACCTCAAAAAGCCACATGGACAACCTTCGTAGAACCTTCATGATCCTAAGGGAGAACCAGATGAGGTTGAACCCTTCCAAATGTGCCTTTGGGGTAACTGCGGGGAAGTATCTGGGTTTCATGGTCCATGAGAAAGGCATAGAGGCTAACCCGAAAAATATCATGGCTATCCTGGATCTAGAATCCCCTACATCTCTTAAACAGTTTCAAGCCTTGACCGGACAGGTAGCAGCGCTCAATAAGTTCATCTCTCGATCTACCGATAAGTGTCTACCATTCTTCAAAGCCATCAAGCTGGGAAGAAACATGAAATGGGATCAGGAGAGCGAACAAGCTTTCCAAGCTTTGAAAAAATACCTATTAGGCCCTCCACTGTTGGTCAAGCCAAATCCTGGAGAAGAGGTCCAAATATACTTGGCAGTTTCAGAAACCGCCGTGAGCGGGGCTTTGGTCAAGGAATGCGGGGATAGGATCCAGCGACCTATTTACTATGTGAGTCACGCTCTAACCAAGTCCGAAAAGAACTATACTCTATTAGAGAAGCTCGTTTAGGACTTGGTGACCTCGGCAAGGAAGCTTCGTCCCCACTTCCATGCTCATTCAATAGTAGTGGTGACAGACCAACTCCTCCGTCAATTCTTACAAAGGCCGGATGTTTCGGAAAGGCTGGTTCTATGGGCCCTAGAGCTTACCCAGTTTGATTTAAAGTATAAGCCTAGGACCGCGATAAAAGCTCAGGCACTAGAAGACTTTGTAGCAGAGCTCTCATTACCTTCGGGCCAAGCAACCCCCACGGTAACAGATGTAACCCTTTAGAGGAGTCCAGAATCTAACAACTGGCTGGAAGGCTACGAGTCGTGGACTCTCTACACTGACGGACCTTCCAGGCAAGCTAGGGGAGGAGCGGTCATGGTCCTCATCGACCCAGAAGGAACTGAGTGCTACCACTATTTCAGGTTTGAATTTAAAGTTACGAACAACGAGGCGGAGTACGAAACCCTTCTAGCTGGAATAAAGGCAGCCATAGAACTCGGGGTTAATTACCTGAATGTTAAGAGCGACTCTTCACTCGTGGTCAACCAAGTCTACGGAGATTATCAAGAAAAAGGGGATAATATAATTGCTTACCTGAAATTGGTTCAACGACTCAAAAACAGATTTAAGGGATTTAGAATCGAGCAGATACCTCAACAGCTAAATCACCGGGCTGACGTCCTTGCCAAGATAGCTGCATATGGTGGCCAGACCCAACCTCACGAAGTCCCTCTTCAAGTAATCCCCCTACCTAGCATTATGACAGGTGAGAAAGCTTATACCTTAAACCGACAGCCATGCAGGATGGATCCAATAGTGGAGTACCTACGGGATGGGAAACACCTCGGGGAGCCCGACCAAGCTAGAAGAGTCAAAATGCTATCGGTCCAGTATTGTATGGCTGATGGGAATTTATACCGAAGGGGAAAATCCCTTTCTTTATTCAATGTCGACACCCTGAAGACGCCAAGTGGGCTTTGAGAGAGGTTCATTCAGGGGAATGCGGGAACCATATTGGTCGGGAGGCTTTGGCATATCAGGTTCTCTGCATGGGGTATTATTGACCGACCATCCATCAAGATATGAAGAAATTGGTACAAGCAGTGAGGCATGCCAGAAGACCGCAAACTTGAGTCACCTCCCTCCGAAGCAGTTGTCATCCCTTAGCTCACCATACCTCTTTGCTATGTGGGGAGTCGACTTGATTGGACCGCTTCCTACAGCTCCAGGTCAGGCCAAGCATGTTATCGTAGCGATTGACTATTTCACAATATGGGTCGAAGTTGGACCACTCTCCTAGATATCAGAAGAAAACACAACAACGTTCATCAAGACTAATGTAGCTTACAGGTTTGGAACCCCCCTTGCCATTATAACTGACCTCAGAAAACAGTTCGATAATGGTCAATTTAGAGATGTCTGTGAAGGCTTGGGAATCAATCTTCGGTTTGCTTCGGTAGCTCACCCTCAGACCAATGGTCTGGTGGAATCCACGAACAAAACCATTAAGCAACTGTTGAAGAAAAAGCTGAAGCAGAAGAAAGGCAGATGGGCAGAGGAGCTTCCCGAAGTCCTTTGGGCTTACTGCACTACAAGGAGAACAGCTATAGGGGAAACGCCCTACTCGCTGGCCTTCAGGGTTGAAATAGTCCTACCTATCGAGCACAAGTTGACCTCCTTTAGAGTCCAACATTTCAAACAATGGAGCAATAAAATTAAGCTTCGAGCTAGCTTGGACCTCCTGGAGAAA
This sequence comes from Dipteronia dyeriana, assembly GCA_032871835.1. Taxonomy (NCBI): domain Eukaryota; kingdom Viridiplantae; phylum Streptophyta; class Magnoliopsida; order Sapindales; family Sapindaceae; genus Dipteronia; species Dipteronia dyeriana. Next base: position 85,862,803 of record CM065297.1, read on the forward strand.
AAATAAGATCTAATAGCCAATAAGGTAGCAATCTACCAAAGAAGGATTGCCAGGAACTTCAATAGGAGGGATAAAACCCGAAACTTCAAAGAAGGTGACCTAGTTCTAAGGAAAGTAATGTTGAATACCAGGAAGAGGTCAGACGGGGTCCTAGGGACCAACTGGGAAGGACCATACCTAATAAAAATGGTGATCCATAATGGGGAATACAAGCTCGAGGATATGAATGGCCGACTCATCGATCATACTTGGAATGCAGATCCCCTAAGAAAGTTCTACCCTTGAACAAGGGACTCATGAGCAGGCGGCCTATGCCAAGTTTCTTTTTATCCTCGACAATAATGTACTCCATCCTACGTATCAATCAACTCGCTTTTCTTATTTTCTCCATCCCCAACTATATCCTAAAATGATTTGGATCTACATGGAAAATTTGAAATTATCACCTCAAGACCAGGGGTAAGCTGGGGAAGCCCTTCTACTGCTCCTGATGCCTCGGCCGAGCCCTACCCCCTGCCAAGAAGGGTCTGAGTGTAAGAGCATAGTTGACATCCAGATCTCGAGACCAAGAAATAGCTAAATAGCCAACCTGATGCCTTGGTCGGGCTACCACCCTGAAGAAGGATCTGAGTGTAAGACCATAGTTATCATCCAGATCTCGAGACTAGGAAATAGCTAGATAGCCCTCTTAATGCCTTGGTCGGGCTACAACTCCCAAGAAGGGTCTGAGTGTAAGAGCATAGTTTCCATCCAGATCTAGAGACCAGGAAATAGCTAGATAACCCTCATGATGCCTTGGTCGGGCTACCATCCCTAAGAAGGGTCTGAGTGTAAGAGCATAGTTGCCATCCAGACCTCGAGAAAAGGAAATAGCTAGATAGCCCTCCTAATGCCTTGGTCGGGCTACCACCCCTAAGAAGGGTCTCAGTGTAAGAGCATAGTTGTCATCCAAACCTCAAGACCAGGAAATAGCTAGATTAACCCCAGAAAAAACTCGAATTTAAGAATACGGAAGCATTCCCCGATCCCTAGCTTAAAAGGGGGACTAGACAGTTGTTTACTTAATGCCTCGCTTGGGATACAGCCCCCTAAAGGGGTTCAGGGATAAAGGGCTTGATTTACTTAAACTCTAAATATACCAGTTAGTTCTGGTTACTAGCCCTCCTTGATACCTGGTTACTCATTATAGTAGGCCTACAATCAAACAAGGGGAATATCGACTAAAGAAGTTGAGCTACAAGGTTTCGGTGGTCAGAATGCCCGACGCTAACTGTTCGTTTTCACGCTTAAACAGTTTTCTTATTTTGTTGTTCCCCAAAGATAGTTCATTTCGCTATAAATGCTAGACCTGGAGGGAGATTAAGTAAGTACATGCAGGTAGGAGTGAGAGTTAGATCTAAAATTAAAGCTTTATTATTAAGTGGGGGAGCCTATTCCCCAACAAGGCTACAGCAAGCAGGGAGCCCAATCCCTGATTCTGGGCTACAAAAAAAAAGAATAAAATTACAAAAGGTCAAACACGGTTAAAGATGGGATGCCCACCTAATTTTTCGGGCATTCAAAATGAATTACATGGGAGAGAACTCAAACTTCTTCGTCTTCCTGAGGACCTCTCGCCTTCTCTTCTACAGAGTGAACCTCGCCCCCTACTCCCCTCTCCGGTCGTAGCTCATCCTGGTTTGCGGCAACTACTGTCTCTACCACTTCCCCATTGGGATCCACCCCGACTGCTTCAGGATCAACAGGGTCCTCCTCCATGACTACATTTGTCACCGCTATAACCTTAGGCGGTATGGCTGCATCAAGAAGGTTGATCACTGACTGGGGTATAATCCCTCATTCTGTTGCCTCTTCTCCTTGAAGCACCCTAGAAGGGTCTTGGGCTTCAGTAAGGTCTTCTTCTAGCTCCTCAGATTGGACCCCCCTCAAGGATTCACCAGGACCAAACGCATGGAGGGTTGGAACAGGAGAAGGCTGGAACAGGAGAAGGCAGATCTGACACCTCAAACCGCTTCTCAGCTCCCTCCCTAGAAGAACCTGCTTCATCATTTTTAGGGCGAGACATCTCTGCAACCCGTGACATAACCTCTTCTCTATCCCAGCCAGCGATGCTGGAGATATCAAATGGGGGAGGAAGAGCTACTGCAGCTTGATAAGAGGTATAGAAATACCCCTCATTAAAAGAGGCTTCCACCTCGGCTTGGAGCTGGGTAATTTGAGCCTGCAAAGCTTGGTTCTCAACATCCAGAGCCTTCGCCTCTCCATTCCAGTCATTCCGCTGGCTAGCTCGTCACTTCAATCGGAGAGTTTCCTGATCAAAAGCCCACTTCAACCTCTTATTGTAGCACTGGAGCTCGGCTAGTTGTACTTCAATTCTTTGTTGGCTAGAGGTCATCTCCCGGACCAGGGCTTGAGCCTGCGTAAGCAACCCCATGGCTGCCCGATCGCGGAGAAAGGTCACCTGATATCCCATTGCTACTTGAAACATGAAGGCCTGCAAAGGAAATTCATGTTAGAAAATGACAAATCAAGCTGCTGAATGAGGAAGTAAAAGCGACGATTACCTCAGCTAGAAGGGCAGACAGTTTGGTAATCATGATATCCATGGGCATCGAGGTCATCCTAGAAAGCCCGCCGCCTGGACAGAATTCAACAAATTGTTTTAGGACCTCGTCCTGACCCGCTGAGCACGATTGCTGGATAGGGAGAGAAGGGGTGACCTCAGGAGTATCGGCTTAGGGCTCTCTGAAAACCTGGACTGCCCGGGATACAGTCGGATCAGTAGAAATGGATAATGTGGTTGGGGAAGCATCGGTTAAAGAAGAAACTACTGGTGAGGAGGCAGTAGTGGACTTATCAGCGGCTTGGGAAGCGGGCCCTCCTCGATTTAGAGCCTTTACCGCCCGATATGCAAGGATAGACATCTTGGACTTCACTTTGGAAGGTGACAGAGCAGGAACGAGCAAGGTTGTAGCCCTAACGGTTGACCCCCCCCCCCCCCCCCCCCCTTCTTCGAAGCAGCTGAGAAAGCTCCCGGGGATAATCTAGAAGGAGGAGGAGGAGTCCTAGCTTGTTGGGCTTCGCGAGAAGCTGGAGCAACAACAAACACTGTTAAGAAAGGGGTTAAGACCATTATAACTAAATCATCAAACAATCCAAAAAGCGTGATAAAGCTAGATACTTACAAGGAGTAGCATCAAAGATCCACAAATACTTGTTCACCTACGGAGGTCGAATGGGTCAGTAGTTGGAAACATTAAATTAAGATAATTTCTAGCCAGGATGGTCTTCAACACAGCTTTAGACTAAGCGGGCAAGAAATCTCGATCCCACAAGGGTTTGTCACTAAAAGCGGTGGGAACCTCGAGCTTATGCCCACCGATGAATACAGAGCTCCCCCAGTCTCCCCCCGCCAGTACCCACTCCTCTTTCCAAGCGGGGTCTTTCTTTGAAGCCCCGGGGATGATAAAATTGAACTTGTTTTTGGCCTTGGCATAGAATTAGTCTCGAGGAACCCCAGTCAGGCTACCTATCAGGAAAGGGAAGGCGAGTTCCTCAGCCTCGGGCTCCCTAGTTACATTGTTCATCTCGCATTGCTCCCTCTATAACACAAGGAAGTCGACTAGATACCTCCAGAAGCCAGGCACCAGTTGGAACAGAGCCAGCTGAAGGGTATTAATAGCATACCGAAGGGTAGGGTGAAAATTGAGCCTCACCCTGCTCTCGAAAGCTGCGATGTGGATAGGAAGTACGTCCTTGGGAAACGGTGAGGGAAAACTTCATAATTCCTGTAAGGACAGTGAGGGAAACGGTGTCAGAAATACTGTATTTATCTTGAAGACGGTTGATCTACTGAGGGTCAATGGTGGAATCAGGGATGACCCTAGGTTCGAAAGGAAGGGTCACCACTGAAGGAAGCTCTGCCACTGTAACCTGAACCTTTCCGACAGCGTCGACTCTCTCCCTGACATCAGAATCCTCATCAACTAGGCTTAGAGGGTTATCGGGCTGGTTCGAGAAGCCCGCCAACCTCTCCAGAAGCCTGCCAACCTCTCCAGAAGCTCGCTGCTCCTGCTGGACATGAAGAAGAAATCATGCCTAAATCTACATTACCCCTGCTATCTCCCAAGAATTTCTACAGGGTCACTTCAAGCCCCTAAGGGTCAGGGAAAATCCATCTCAAGCTTCTGAGAAGAGAGTCGGAGCAGGGATTTACTTCGCTCTACGGGACGACAGGTAACTAGCTGAGTAGCCTCCATGACACACCATGCCACAATAACATACAAGATCATATATATGTGGTAACCAACAATTAATTCCGTATACGTGCAAGCCAAGAGTTTGATCCCTAAAAGGAAACCGACTTGTTTTCGTCAACGATATCATCGTTTTCGCTATTCACTCGGGGTCAACCACTTTTAAATAAGGGATCTCGATCGATAAGGAGGGGAGGGATTCGATGGATCATGGTGGGATATCAGCAAATTCAAACCTACTTGGACCATATATAAATAGGGTCAAGCATGACACAGAAAAAGGGTGAAGAAAAATAATAAGAAAGATAGAAAAGAATATGGGAAGGCCTAAATTCTGTACTCAGAACACGGCCACCTTTGTTTCCACTATTCAACAAGCACAGAGTTGCCACCTTCCTAGATCCTAGAGAGGTTGCGAGCATATAAGAGAGTGATTTGTATTTCGAAGCAAGTACCAATAATAAAAGTTCCAATTTACTGTTATTACGATCCAGCCTCTCGTTTACCTCTTAACAAGTCAAGTACCAAAGGTACCGACCCCGGCCACCACTTTCGTGGTAGTGGTCTCGAGGGTGTTAGTAGGAATTTCTCATTCCGAGAAAATTTCCCATCAACAATTAATATTAAAGACTATATTTGGTAAGTAGATAAATAAAAGTAATTATTTATCTAGTCAAATTAGGAAGTCTTTAATATGGTCACAAATACATTAATGAGTTGGATTAGGAGTCTTGGTGTAGGAAAGAATTCTTTTTGGAAAAGGATTGTTAGTCACTAAATAAATCCACCTGAGAATAGGTTTCTTGCCTACCAAGTAAATCCTCTTTAGGAGAGGATTTGTGAACCTATAAATATAGGTTGTAAATTTCGACCAATTCTTAGTTTTTGGTGTGAGAAGTTGTTTTTTATTTATTTTTTTATTGTTATAAAAAAAACTTTGTCCAAATCATTGTGTGAAGAATTCGACCAAGCATAGAGAAAATAGGGAACCTTGTTATTTTCGATAATACACTAGTATCCTTTGCATCAAAAGGGTTTTGTGTACAACATCGAATCAAGGTTCACCCACGAGTTTCAATCAAATTGATTGATAATTCACAAGTGACCGGACGTTCTTGGTTTTTCGCTTGGAGGATTATTGTTACTAACAAAAAAGAAGATTTTGTTTGTTTTTGTTAATAGCAAAATTTGGCTAGGGACCAAAGAAGAATTTTCCATTTCCCAGCCTTCCAGCAAGGGTCCAAATTCGGGCTTTTATGACAAGGCATCAAGGTCCCCGAGGTCGAGCTACCACGCGATCCTACAGGAGCAAGGCGAGGCCGTCCATACCATCTAAGCATCTCGCACGTGTCCAGGCTTACCAAATAAAGCCCGACGTGACCGCGTCAAGCTCCTTATACCAAGATAAAGCCCGAAGCTAGGTCGACGTGAAAGGACCTGGGTCCCCCGACATCAAGGTTTCTCGTGACACTCTCCTAAAGCTTGCTACTATCTCTACTTTCACTAGGAGACCTTCAAGGTGTCGAACTTGTCTTACAAAGACCCTCCTGCCTCATCAAGGTATAATCTCGACCTGTCCGAGCATAAAAGGAAGAAGCCCGTAAAGCCTCACCAAAAGCGCCAAGATCCACTGTAGATCCTGGCATGGTTAAATTAAGTAGCAAGAGCAGTACTCGAGCGTACCTCTCCACCCTTCCAGAAGCAAGCCAAGATCGCCTGCTTATGGCGAAAATCTTACCAGGGCTTGCCAGCCAAGCCCGCTACCCCGCTAGGAAGCCTGCATAATTAGGTCAAGCTCTATGATAAAGCTCGGCATAGCTAAACCAAGCTCCCAACTACAAGGTTAGAACACTATGGGATATTTCGCCCCTAATATGGTTAGCACAAGCTCCATGGGAAGACCAATATGATCGATCTAGCTCCGTGACAATCGAGAGGTCCCCGGGGGACCCCGCCAGTGTACTGGGTCCTAGGGTACCTCGCCCTCAAGGAATATCAAATGTCACCTCAGGTAACCTCCATGAAGTACCTCTCCAAAGTGACATGCAGAACTAGAGCTCTCCTCTCTGCAACGTAGGAAGAGAGGGTTGACTTTCATGACATTTAAAGTACCATTAATGAGGTCAACCGTATTAATTGAGGTAGTCAACCCTATTAATGAGGTCAAATATATTAATAAAGGCAGTCAACCCAATTAATGACATGATCAACATCATTAATAAGAGAATATTCAACTCTTTAATGGCCATCATTAGTGAAAGAGTCCAAAGAGGAAACAAATACCTTTTCCTAAAAGATATCCTCCACAACCGATTATTGGGGGTCAACTATAACAGTCAATCCCGCATATCAAGAAAGGAATAGTCTGAAGAGGAAACAATCATATCTTCTCCAAGATAATAGCTACAAGCCGATCAACTACATGAGAGGAAGAATCGTTTTCAATAAGGAAACGAAGACTAATTGAAGAGTCCTGGACTTGCACGCCAAGGTAGTCACCATGTATAAATATGCCTGTAAAAGGCATAGTGATCAAGCTATCTCCGATCAATGACAGAAGACATGTGTTTCGTTAAAAGTTCTCTCTACATCATCATTGTATGTGTACCCTGACCAGGAAAATACTTGTATCGGTAAACACTCATTGAGGTAAGCTCCCCGGAGCATAGACATTGTACTACTTTGACATCTTTGTAACCTCTTCGGAGCATCGCATGATATAAATATATATATATATATATATATATATATATATATATATATATATACAAGGAAGGGTATTCCTTCTTCCTCTGGATACTGCCTAAGGGTTTTTCAGCATGTGATCACTCGTGATGCTTTTCCCCACTTGGTCTGTCTACCTCCATCTATATAAGACTTGTGTTTTTCCTATTATCTATTGTATTATGTATGTGTGTATGAGGGCTAGGTACCAACCCCATTGGTCCTAGCTCTCTAATCTTTCTTACATGAGATCAGGAAACAACAACGAAGACCTAAGGAACCGAATCTAGATTCCTACCCCGCTGGACCTAACGCTCTTATCCTCTCATCTACATGACAAAGTCGCACATCAAAATGAAGAGAAACCGCCCAGACCAGTTCGAAAGGAGTCGAGGAGCTCTCTCGTATCCTCTCTATGGAAGAAATTGAGCTTTCCGACACTAGAGCTAGATAAGCCCCCATTCTTACTTGCTATCGAGGTCGGGGTATTACAGGAAGCAATCGGGCTCTAGAACCAGGCTCTGGGTACCAGGACGGGCTCTAACCCTGATCGAGGAACAAGGTCCAGGATCACCTCCTTCTCACCAGCAAAAGAACCTCGAGCTCCCTAGATCTACTTCATAAGCACGAAGGCCGACGGGTGGGATGGCTTGTCTCATACCTACTGTTTCATCCTCCTTCATATTCATACAAGATCAGGTCAGGTATCAACGATACCAACCCCGACCACCACCTCTGTGGTAGTGGTATCGAGAGTGTTGATAAGGATTTCTCATCCTAAGTAAATTTCCCGTTAACACTTTCTGGCGCCGTCTGTGGGGAGGTTTCCACACCCCTTTTGAAAGCCTTTATGTCTCTACATGAGTATCATTATACTATAGAGGTAACAGATTCATTATTCATGGAATATCATTTAATATATACGATGTCTATTCTCCATACTTGTCTATATCACCTATGCAACGCATGTGGTGCTCATTTTATCATTTAACGAGTTACGTTCATTGTGGAGCAAATATGGTACGTGGGATTCCTGGTGGAACCAGTTTATTATGCTACTTATTTGAAGTAAACCTGCTCAGATAATCATGGAGCTCCAATACAGTAGCTCCCCGCTTAAAGATCTCCTATATAGTTGAACCATTCTGATACATCGAGAGCTCCTATACAGTAGAACTGCACCTCTCTTGCTCTTCTACAGCAGATTCACTCCGCCACCAGTGTATCACTTATCCAGCAGATCCACTAGGCTTCGACCTGTTCATATGGATCCCCTCATGCCTCCAGGTCAGCCCTTCGTATGCTCTTAGGTAGAGGTAGCAGGTCGACCCATGAATCTAAGAAGCCAACTCAGTTTTGTAGCTTCTAGAGCAGCATGACCAGTAGAAGATTAATGGTTCCACGCCTCATGCACTGGGCCAGTCAATGCCCAAGTGAGCCACTACGACCCCGATCCATTCCAGCATGGTCTAGAGCCTCCTTTCAAATTGTTGGGGACTCAAAAGATCCCAAGCATGCTTCTGGACCAGTACCAGACCGTTGCTTTGCTCAGTGTGTACCGGGCCATTCACCGCCCTAGCAAGCCACTGAAGCCCGATCTGATTGAGAACAACTTAGAAGCTTCCCATATTTGGTAAGGCCTCCTACGTGCCTAAGCAATCTTCTAGAGTGGTAGCACCGCTACAAGACCGGTGGCTTTGCTCTATATGTACCGGGTCATCCATCGCCCTAGCAAGCCACCGAAGCCCGATCTGATAGAGGAGAGCCCAGAGGTTTCCCACTCTTGGTAAGGCCTCCTACATGCCTAAGCAAACCTTTGGAGTAGCAGCCTTACTGCAAGGCCAAGTGGCTTCTCACTTCTTATACAGAGTCGGTCGATGCCCAATTAAGCCACTGAGCTTCTGTTTGGTTCCAGCATGGTCTAGAGCCTCCTTTCAATTGCAGGGGACTCCAAAGATCCCAAGCATGCTTCTGGACCAGTACCAGACCGGTGGCTTCATGTTTACCGAGCCATTCACTGCCTTAGCAGGCCACCTAAGCCCGATCCGATCGAGGAGGTCTCAGAAGCTTCCCACATTTGGTAAGGCCACATATGTGCCTAAGCAAGCTTTTAGAGCAGTAGCACCGCTACAAGACCGGTGGCTTCGTTCTATATGTACCGGGTCATTCATCGCCCTAGCAAGCCACCGAAGCCAGATCTGATCAAGAAGAGCCCAAAGGTTTCCCACTCTTGGTAAGGCTTCCTACATACCTAAGCTAACCTCTGGAGTAGCAGCCTCATTGTAAGGCCAAGTGGCTCTTCACTTCTCACACTGGGCCAGTCAACCACTAAATCTTGGTTCATTCCAGGAGAGTCCAGAGCTTTCTCTCAGTTGCTAGGGACTTCTAGGATCCCAAGCATGCTTCTGGATCAGTGCCAGACCAGTGGCTTTGCTCCATGTTTATCAGGCCATTCACCGCCCTAGCAAGCCACCGAAGCCGGATCTGATCGAAGAGGTCTCAGAAGCTTCCCATATTTGGTAAGGCCACCTACGTGCCTAAGCAAGCTTCTAGAGCGGTAGCATCGCTACAAGACCGGTGGCTTTGCTCTATATGTGCCGGGTCATTCATCGCCCTTACAAGCCACTGAAGCCCTATCTGATCGAGGAGTGCCCAGAGGTTTCCCACTCTTGGTAATGCCTCCTACATGCCTAAGCAAACCTTTGGAGTAGCAGCCTCACTGTAAGGCCAAGTGGCTTCTCACTTTTTATACAGGGCCGGTCAACGCCCAAGTGAGCCACTGAACTCTCGGTTCACTCCAAGAGGGTCCAGAGCTTTCTCTCAATTACAGGGGACTCCAAAGATCCCAAGCATTCTTCTGGACCAGTACCAGGGCAGTGGCTTCATGTTTACCTGGCTATTCACTACCCTAGCAAGCCACCGAAGCCTGATCCTATCGAAAAGGTCTCAGGAGCTTTCCCCATTTGGTAAGGCCACCTACGTGCCTAAGCAAGCTTCTAGAGCAGTAGCACCGCTACAAGACCGGTGGCTTCGCTCTATATGTACCGGGTCATTCATCGCCCTAGCAAGCCACCGAAGCCTGATCTGATCGAGGAGAGCCCAGAGGTTTCCCACTCTTGGTAAGGACTCCTACATGCCTAAGCAAACCTCTGGAGTAGAAGCCTCACTGTAAGGCCAAGTGGCTCATCACTTCTTGTACAGGGTCGGTCAACGCCCAAGTGAGCCACTACGACCCCGATTCATTCCAGCATGGTCCAGAGCCTCATTTCAATTACAGGGGACTCCAAAGATCCCAAGCATGCTTCTGGACCAGTACCAGACTGATGGCTTCATGTTTATGGGGCCATTCATCACCCTAGCGAGCAACCTTGGTCCCGATCTACCTCTCTAAGCCAGCTTCCACCAGCTTCCACCACCTTGGTTGGATCAACTTCAATCAGCCTTGACCTTCATCTTCTCAGTTAGATCAATCGAGATCTCTCTTACCTCTCCTACCTTGGTAACACCAATCTGGAACTCTACTTTGATAGATTCAGATAGAAAGGTAGGCAGATTTGAAGGCCCTCATGCATCTACAGCCGCAGAGGACTTCAAGGTAGTTCCTACCTCAACACGACTAGACATGGAAGCAGAAATGGGAACCAAGTCCTCCCCCTCATCTACGCATCCATCATCTCAATAATTTTTGGCTTCAGTCAGAGCGGACCCGGGTAGCTCTCAACTTTCTCTGTGATCTATTCAAGGTATCCATCCTCCAATGATGATCAGGTTAGAGGGAAGAAGAGCTCAAGCTGCCTAGCAAGCAACATAGAAGCGTCCTTCAGCAAATGAAGCACCCACCTTGGCTTCCAAGGTAGCCACGCTGCCATGCAAGGTTTAAACCACTCCCTCAAGAGTTTACCTCCTCCTTCGGAGCAATCCTCGCATGGCACGACACATAGAACTGAGTCTCTCCACATTATATGCATGTTAGATCCACTCCCGGGTTACCTGCACATTAGCCATGGTTGCCTCAATTCTGGTCATGTCTTCATTCAAAAAAACCACCTCAGTTGTGGCCTATATTTGAAGGAGAAGCTCCCTCTTCGGATTGATCATCTACTGCGCCAAGGGATTTTAAGCCAGGTCTGCTTCAGCAACCAAAGACTTGCCAGCTACGATGGGAACATACACAACCATCTCAGCAGCTTTCTTCTTAATCCCTTCCCTTTTCCGTCCACCAAATGACTCTTAAGTCAAATAGGGGAAGTACAGCCAGCTCTACATGGAAGTTTGTGAAAAAGTAACCATCCTCCTTGGCTGGCACAAGCTCGACCTTATCAAACACCAGCTTGCTCTCGAAGATTATCATACTGATGGCTCCTCTTCATTTGTACTGGGCCTTCCAATGCCCTAGTGAGCCACCGAGGTCTCGATTCGTTCGGGGAGAACCCATGGGTCCTGATTCGTTCACAGTGGGGTCTCGAGCTCGATTACGATTGTTGAAGACTCTCATCTACCCCAAGCAGACTTCTAAACCGGCTACATCACTTGGGGATTAGAAGCTTAATATTTTCTCAGTACTCCAGTGTGAGGGGCGATGACCCAAGCGTGAGACAATTTCCTCTAGTTCGCAATAAAAAACGTCTTTTACGGAGAGCCATTATACTATCTACACTCATAATGCAGATCATCTCAAGATATTCTACTCATTAAAAAACTCCTAGAGCGAGACTGGTTATCAACTGATACCACCATGCATTGATACAACTTCGTATTAGCTAGCCATGAGTTTTCGATTTCGATATACGTAGTAGATCTCATGTGATCACCATCACCAGGAGAGCTACGCCGCACTCTCGATGCCCTAGACCGAATCAAATCCTTCCAGGAGGATCACCATTACCAAGAGAGCTACACTGCACTCCTTATGCCTGGACCGGATCGAATCCCTCCAAGAGGATCAGCTTGACTAGGAGAGCTAGATAGCCTTCCTAATGCCCTGGACTGGATTAATCCCTCCAGGAGGATCGCCATAGTATTTCGACAGTGATCTCCTTATGACCGGAGGCTGGTCGGGGATGCCCCTTCACTACCTCTGATGCCTCGTTCAGGCACCACCCCCCGCCAAGAAGGGTCTGAGTGTAAGAGCATAGTTGCCATCCAGATCTCGAGACTAGAAATTGATCGAGGAAGCCCCCTCATCACTTCTGGTGCCTTGGTCGGGTGACCTCCCCTAAGAAGGATCCAAGTGTAAGAGCATAGCTGCCATCTGGATCAAAATACCAGGATATAGCTAGATAGCGCTCTTGATGCCTTGATCGGGCTACGACCCCCAAGAAGGGTCTGAGTGTAAGAGTATAGTTGTCATCCGGATCAAAAGACCAGGAAATAGCTAGATAGCGCTCTTGATGCCTTGGTCGGGCTACAACCCCCAAGAAGGGTCTGAGTATAAGAGCATTGTTGTCATCCAGATCTCGATACCAGGATTTAGCTAGATAGCGCTCATGATGCCTTGGTCGGGCTATGACCCCCAATAAGGATCTGAGCGTAGGAGCATAGTTACCTGCTAGATCACGAGATAAGAAAAACCAAAAGGTCATCCTGCTGTCGGGAAAACCCCGGGAAAGAGCTAGATGGCATAGATGCCTACCAGAATCATCTCGCCAGCTCATCTTTGTACCGTGATTCCTGGAACAGGAACTCTAGGTACTCATATTAACCACAGAAGCTTCATCCAACATGATCGAGCAATACGCTCATTTATTTTGCAGGAATGAATAGTACCCCGGTTCTCTAAGCCAATCACTGGGAACGATACTGGTCACCAATAAAAAGAGTCAAGCCAAATTATTCATGTAGTACAAGATCTAGACTCAAACCCAAAATACTTATCGGTGTTCAATTTAGAGGAGACTTTTGTTAATAGCAAAATTTGGCTAGAGACCAAAGAAGAATTTTCCACTTCCCAGTATGATCTCACAAACATGATCGATCTAGCTCCGTGACAATCGAGAGGTCCCCGGGGGACCCCGCCAGTGTACTGGGTCCTAGGGTACCTTGCCCTCAAGTAATATCAAATGTCAACTCAGGTAACCTTCATGAAATACCTTTCCAAAGTGACATACAGAGCTAGAGCTCTCCTCTCGGCAACGTAGGAAGAGAGGGTTGACTTTCATTACATTTAAAGTACCATTAATGAGATCAACCGTATTAATGGAGGTAGTCAACCCTATTAATAGGGTCAAATATATTAATAGAGGCAGTCAACCCAATTAATGACATGATCAACACCATTATTAAGAGAATATTCAACTCTTTAATGGCTATCATTAGTGAAAGAGTCCAAAGAGGAAACAAATACCTTTTCCTCCAAGATATCCTCCACAACCGATTATTGGGGGTCAATTATAACAAGCAATCCCGCATATCAAGGAAGGAAGAGTCCGAAGAGGAAACAATCATATCTTCTTCAAGATAATAGCTACAAGCCGATCAACTACATGAGAGGAAGAATCGTATTCAATAAGGAAACGAAGACTAATTGAAGAGTCCTGGACTTGCACACCAAGGTAGTCACCATGTATAAATATGCCTGTAAAAGGCATAGTGATCAAGCTATCTCCGATCAATGACAGAAGACACATGTTTCGTTAAAAGTTCTCTCTATATCATCATTGTATGTGTACCCCGACCAGGAAAATACTTGTATCGGTAAACACTCATTGTTGTAAGCTCCCCGGAGCATAGACGTTGTACTACTTTGACATCTTTGTAACCTCCTCGGAGCATCGCATGATATATATATATATATATATACAAGGAAGGGTATTCCTCCTTCCTCTGGATACTGCTTAAGGGTTTTTCAGCATGTGATCACTCGTGATGCTTTTCCCCCCTTGGTCTGTCCACCTCCATCTATATAAGACTTGTGTTTTTCCTATTATCTATTGTATTACGTACGTGTGTATGAGGGCTAGGTACCAACCCCATTGGTCCTAGCTCTTTAATCTTTCTTACATGAGATCAGGAAACAACAATGAAGACCTAAGGAACCGAATCTAGATTCCTACCCCGCTGGACCTAACGCTCTTATCCTCTCATCTACACGACAAAGTCGCACATCAAAATGAAGAGAAACCGCCCAGACCAGTTCGAAAGGAGTTGAGGAGCTCTCATGTATCCTCTCTATGGAAGAAATTGAGCTCTCCGACACTAGAGCTAGATAAGCCCCCTTCTTACTTGCTATCGAGGTCGGGGTTTTACAGGAAGCAATCGGGCTCTAGAACCAGGCTCTGGGTACCAGGATGGGCTCTAACCTTGACCGAGGAACAAGGTCCAAGATCACCCCCTTCGCACCAGCAAGAGAACCTCGAGCTCCCCATATCTACTTTATAAGCACAAAGCCCGACGGGTGGGATGGTTTGTCTCTTACCTACTGTTTCATCATCCTTCATATTCATACAAGATCAGGTCAGGTATCAACGATACCAACCCCGACCACCACCTCCGTGGTAGTGGTCTCGAGGGTGTTAATAGGGATTTCTCATCCTACGTAAATTTCCCGTTAACAGTTTTCATCCTCAGGTATACAATTTAAAGAAAGGGAGCCCACACTTCTAGGTGATTCATATTTCTGATTGGATTGGAAGATCTTACAGATTCAATTCGATACTATCGTTTTCATTATATTCGCATTCAAACATTCATTTCTATCCTAACAGGTCAGATACCTAAGGTACCGACCCCGGCAACCACCTCTGTAATAGTGGTCTCGAGGGTGTTAGTTGGAATTTCTCATCACGAGTAAATTCCCCGTTAACAATAATATATAATAATATATATTTAATAAATAATAATATAATATAATATATATATATATATATATATATATTATAATGGATTATAATATATATATATATATATATATATATATATATATATATATTATAATGGATTATAATATATATATATATATATATATATATTATATATAATATATATATAGTATTTTTGAAATAGAGTTAGGGCATAGAGGATTATTTTTTAAAGAGAAAATATGTTAATGGAATTGAATGGGCATTCCATTGGTTTTTAGATGGAATGTATATTCCACTAAAATTGTGGAATCCCTATTTCATTGTATTTTAACAAACCAAACAAATGAAATGACTTTCATTTTGTTACATTACATTTCATCCAACCAAACATGACCTAAAAGAAAGGGGTCCATCATTTTATACTAAAAACAAGTAACTCTGTTGTTGGGCTGTTGGGCTTTTTTAAAAACATATAATTGGGCCTTTTCATTAAAATAACATTTGGACCCACCATAATCAGTTTTATATTGTTTTAAAATCTGGATATTTTGATGTTGAGCCTGGGCGGGTGCACCAGCCCACGGCTGGCACTGGACAGAGGCAAACCCCGTACGTAATCAAGTCAGGACCAAATAATATTGTGTAATCAGTTATGCAACTATGCAATTATGCAATTAGATGCCCATCAGAATAGTTGTAGTATTAGAAAAATATGTTGTTTTTTTTGGGTATGTGAACTCTTTTAATATATTGTTCCAAAAAAAAATCTAAATTTTATGTAGGTCCCGTTTGATTTTTTGTCTGAAGACTGAACAGTACTGAATGTTACTGAAAACTGAATAGCGACGAAAACTGAAAATTGAAAAACATGTTTATTTTTTTTCACTAAAAACTGAATATAAGTGATAAGTTGTTTGTTTTTTTAAGTTATAAATATCTGAAAATAAATATGTTTACATTTATACTCTTCTAACTATTATTTGTTATATATTTACATTTTAATATATTAAGGACAACTCTAACATGTAAATTAATTCTAAAATAAATTTATTTAGTTATTAAAAATATTTCATACATTATTCCATTTGTTGAATTACATTAAAAATAAACATAATATCTGATGGTGATACATTCTAAAATTCTCAAGAAATATTAATAAAAACAAAAAATCAAATACTACTTAATTTTTTTGACCCAAATAGCATAGGCCGGTGCATCTCATATATATATATATATATATATAACTTTTTTTTTCTTCTCAAAATTAACATCTCAAAACCAAAAAAAAAAAAAAAAAACTCAAAACAAAATCATCATGAAAACTATTCTCCAGTTAATTTTTAGAACAAGTGAAAAAGATGTATTGTAATATAAAATTAATAAAACTAATTATCAAATTATGGAAACAATAAAGAGTTATTACCGAAATATGTTAGGAAAATCAGTCACCAATTGTTTTTGTTTTGAAGAAGTTAGGTTTTCTGATGTTAAAGTTATTTACAGTGAGAAGAAAAAAAAAGTATTAATATGATTAGGGCTTTAACAAAAACAGAATTGGAAATATACAAAATTAGTGAGGATAGTTTTGGAAGTAAAAGTTTGTAATTAATTCTACTGGATTTATGTTAAGTGAAAAGTGGAAAAATTTCACTTTTAAAAAAAAAAAATTGTTTTAATGGCTCATTAAGTTATTTTAACACTTATAAAATCAAACAAAACAGCTGAATGAAACACATTAAGTGTCATTCAGTGTTAAGTCAAAAAATCAAACAGGCCTTAGGGGTCGTTTATTTTTTTCCACTTAAAACTTAATAGGTCTGAATCATAATTATTAAGTTGTTTTGTTTGTTTTTTTAAGTGGTCAAACAACTTAAAATAAAAAGTAAGGAATCCTAACTTTTAACTTAATTGCAAATCATTGGATTGTATTAAATGCAATTTAAAATCTTTTCTTCCGATACTATCCCTCCATATATAGCATATTTCCAAATTCATCAAAATTACATATGGTATAGAAATCTTTATTTTAATATATTGCTTATTTTAAATAACTTTAAAAATAAAAAAGAACCCTAATCACTGTTCATATTGGTATTTAATATCGATACTTTATTATGATATTATGTTGATGTGTGTGTGTGTGTGTGTGTGTATATATATATATATATATATTAGAGTATTTTGTGCGAGTTTTTCTGATATCATTTTTATTTTTTGTAATACAAAAAAAAAATCATGATCATATGTGTTCATATATAATTATTATTTTTTGATTGTTTTTATTCCATATTATATGTATAATTGTTTAACATAGGTATAAATGTAAAATTACTTATATTCATATAATTTTACTTTTAAAAAACAAACGTATTGATAATACATTCAGATGTGAGAAAAAAAAAACATGTCATTCAGGTTCAGATTTCAGTCCCTAATCAGTCATTAGAAAAATTCAGGACTGTTTAGTATTCAGACAAAAAAACAAACGACCCCCATAATGTCCATATCTACATCTAATCTTGTATATCCATATTTTATTTTATTTTTTTTTTGGTTTTATTGGCTTAAAAAATTAATTATTTTATTTATAAATATTAACTTAATGTGAAAAAAATATTATATTTTATTATAATAAAATAGAGAGAAAATTAAACATACGTGGTTAAAAACAAATTATTTTTAGAATACTAGACAACCCAAAATTTTAGTCCAAATTTCAATCCAAATATGTAGCAAGTGAATTGTCATCACCACACACAACATGGATGATGTGATTAATGAAAAAAATCGTTTGCTATATCATTTGGGTTGAAATTTAGCCGAAATTTTCAAATTATCTATTTAGCAATGTCTACTATAGATCTCATTTTTTTATTTTTATTATATTTTATCAATATATAATTTAGAATATTATTATTTAAATTAAAAATTAGTGAAAATGGTGAGATATGTCACCTTTTTTTGTGTGTTGTAATGATGTCAACGCTTTAATAACTTAAGTTTAAAAGACACCTATTATGGTGAACTACCCAAATTGCCCTTAAATAATCTATTTGTATTCTCATTATGCTTCTATCTACACTTTGAAAACGATAACTCCTCTCTCTCTCCAAAATAAATGTCTGAAAATCGATCTACAACTCATCTCTCTCCAAAAAACTTGTCTCTCCCCAGATTCTGCTAAAAAAATAACATATGTTTGTGATCTTCTTTTATACATTGTCATATATTTATATGTGGTTTAACAATGTATCCATTCGTTATGATTTGTTGTCACAATCTTTGTATGAACATGTATGAACATGTATGAACATTTAGTCTCCAGATTCTGTTCGAGACTTTTTTAAAATACTTCGAGCCTTTTTTATTAGTGTCCGAGCTATTTTGATATGATTCCGATATTTTTTATACTCTTCCAAGTATTTTTATATGTCTCCGAGTTTTTTTGTTAAGTTAATGTCTGAGATTTGTCTCCGGGCTTTTTTAATATGGTTCAAAAAAATTCTAACCCCTGATAAAAAAGCTCGAACCCTTACCAAAAAAACTCGACCTTTTTTTTTAATGGGTTCGAGCATTTTTACCAAGTGCCCGAGCTTTTTTTTACTCGGACACTTGGTAAAAAAACTCGAACCCAGTAAAAAAAAGCTCGGGCACTTGGTAAAAAAGCTCGGATCGAGCTTTTTTGCCAAGTGCCAAAGCTTTTTTACCAAGTTAAAAAAAAAAAAAACTTGGCCACTTAGCAAAAAAGCTGGAACCCATTAAAAAAAGCTCGGGCACTTGGTAAAAAAGATCGATTTTTTGTCAAGTGCATGAGCTTTTTTTACTTGGTTCGAGCCCTTTTGCCAAGTTAAAAAAAAAAACTCGGACACTTGGTAAAAAAGCTTGAACCCAGTAAAAAAAGCTCGGGTACTTGGTAAAAAAGCTTGAATCGAGCTTTTTTGGTAAGGGTTCGAGCTTTTTTATCAAGTGCCTGAACTTTTTGTTTAACTTGGCAAAAAGGCTCGAATCAAGTAAAAAAAAGTTAGGACACTTGGCAAAAAAGCTCGAACCCTTACCAAAAAAACTCGAGACTTTTACTGGGTTCGAGACTTTTACTAAAGGCTATGAGCCTTTTGTAATTATATTTCGAGCATATTAAGTACTAACTAAAAAAAAAACTCCGGGGGCGCTGCCCCCTGCCCCCCGAGAGCTCGGCGGGGAGCTCGACCCCCGAATGCTTCTGCGTAGCGCCACTCCATCGATGTTCGAGTGATTGTCTGAGTTTCAACGAGATTTTCTCTCTCTACTTAAAAACTATCACTGTAAAAATAAATGAAAAGAAATCTGATGTGGAACAACTATTGAGGGTATTTTTACAAAACAAGGGACTTTACGGTATTCAATCCAACATTTTCCGATCCAATCAAATTCAATCCATTTCAATGCCCTGTCAAGTGTCAAACTACATTTTTTTTATCCAAATCTAAAATCTAAACCTTTTTTTTTTATTCCTTTTTGTCTACTTTTAAAAATTACATTGTTCGAATAAAATCATCATTACAAGAAAGGCCGATTTTAACTCAATATATACGTAAATGTAATATCTCAATGCTACCAAAATTGTCATACCCATAAAACAGAGAAAGTACAAGTACAAAGAACCCCAAAAATTCTAAAAAAAAAACTCGAAAAAAAAAACCAAAAATGCTATCCTGAGGAAGAAGAATAATGCGTGGAATCCGGCCACGAGCCGCCCGGAAAATCCACATTGCCACCACTTTGAGTGGTTGTTGGCATGAAATGAACCGGTGGCTGACCCGGAAAAAACAGAGCAAGTGATGATGGAGGTGGTGAAGGAGAAGAAGAAGAAGAAGAAACAGAGACAGAAAATGATGGTTGCAAATGAGAAGCCATTGGAGAAGAAAAAACCAACTGGTCATTGAAATCCATCGAGTGTTGCCATTGATAATCACCAAAATCCAAATCAACCTGATTGTAATCCAAGTTATTGAGACCAGCACTTGAACCTGAAGCCTGTGTTTTTGTTGTGGCAAGATCACCGAGAGGCCGAGATTGAACTATTGACTGAGTGGATGCTGGAATTGACAAAAGGGGTTTGAGAGAATCGGAAATGGGCAAGTGGGTCGGTGTTGGATTCTGAGATGGTGACCGGAGCTTGACGTTCTCAGGGAAGTTGAGTTTGGCCTTATTGCCACGGAAACGGAGGGCGGCTTCGTCGTAGGCTCTGGCGGCGGCCTCGGCGGTGTCGAAGGTTCCGAGCCAGACTCTGGCGGCTTTGAAAGGGTCTCTGATCTCAGCTGCCCATTTCCCCCATGGCCTTTGTCTCACTCCTCTGTATCTCCTCCTTGGCTCTTCTTGTATGCTCGTCTCGTCTGTACTGTACTCATATCTTGCACTGAATGCTGTTTGATCGGCCACGCCGGCTTCTGTTGTAGTGATTGTGCTGTAAGTGTTGCTTGATGCTTCTGTTGTTGCTGTAATTACCAAATCAGAATCCGTATTATCAATATAAAAATAATAATAGTAATAATAGTAATTGAAACATAAAAATAGAGATGATGTTGATACTTGATTTTTTTTTTATAATGAATGAAATAGTGTATACATACTGTTTGTCAATGGGCAATATCTATTTCTACGATAATTATTTTGTCATGAAATGGTACATTACTGGCTATTTCATGAGATAACCGGTGATTTCGAACTTAAACTATATGTGGAAATTTACATATGAGGAGCTTCATGTTTGTGTAATAGGTCGTAAAACTACTATGTATAAAAATACATGATTTTGAGCATGAAATTATTGAAAGAAAGAAAGAAAGAAAATTAAAAATTCATTTGCACGGAATCCTCCGATAAGCACATCACTGATATCAATAGATCTGATGATATGCATAATAGTTCAGATTTTTTTTTCTTAAAAAAATCACTTTCATTCGTGCTTGCTTTATGTTAATACAAATCGAGGTTTGAAAATAGAAAGTATAAAGTAGTAAAGTAGGTAGCTAGCTTACCTATCACAGAAGAAGAAGAAGAAGAAGATGATGATGATGATGATGAGAAGAATCCTCCTCCGCCACCGCCATGTGAAACTAATAAATGAGGTAAGTCTGGAGCGCTCTCCATTTCTCTGCCTCTCTTCTGCCCACTAAACGAATGATGATCAGACTGAGGCACGTCCCCTGCCACCACGTGTGTCAAAGCAGACACCATAACTGACATCTCTCTCTCCCTCATCACTCTTGATAACATACTCGTCTGATCATGATGACCTCTGGCTCTGCCCAACTCCATCAACAGTGGATAATGATCATCAGCATGACCCTCTCCTCCTCCTTCTTCAACCTTCAGTCCCCTCTCTCTCTGCTGCTTCGCCACCTTTAACTCACAATAACAGCACATGTAATTAAACAGACCTCAAATGGGGTACGTGTTTCTTAATCTATTCCAAGTTGCTTCTAAACCCCACCAAGCTAAGCTTCTTTTTCTTTGTCTTCAACACTGCAGTTTGCCATTTATATACATACATACAGAGAGAGGAGAAAGAGAAATCTATCTGAAAATTAAAATAATAATAATTAATTTTAAGTTAGCGCCGCCACTACAAAGTAAATTCTTCGGTGTGAAGTACTCTTTTTTATATATATTTTATAAGAAGAAGCAGAAATATTGAATGTAATTACTTGAAATTAAAGCACAAGTTGGAGAGAGAGTCACGGAGAGGTAATGTCGATATCGATTTGTTTTATTGTTGAGAGTCAAAGGTTATTTTTTTTTTTAAATATTTCGTGTGAACTGAGAATGTCAAACAAACAGTAGAGTCGGTGTCAAAAGAGAGAGAGAAGCAACTAGAGCCTCTTTTTGATTTACTCCTCGTTAACCAGAGGCCGACATCAATTTTAAAAAAAAAATATTGTCTCCCTTATCTCGGTTGATTAGTAACAGATAATTTGAATTTCTGTAATTTGAATCTCTCAAATAAATGAAACATTTTGTTACCGTACAATATTGTATATAATTCATAGATAATAAATTTCCCCTCTACCTTTTCTTTTGGTTTGCAATAGGGATTCAAATCTAATTGTGAGTATATACTAATATATTTGACTAGATTTCTCTTCCAAATTGTGTGGTGTAGTGGTAGATATTTATTAAAATATTTAATAATTAGAGTTTGTTTGGTTGAGTTTTTGATAAACCTATATCGGTAAAAGATCTATTTGTAGAAGATCTATTTGTAGTAGATCTATTAGAAATAGAGTTTTTGAAAAAATATATATAATTGTTTGAGTTTTTGTTTAGTAGAGGTTTAAACTCTACTAAACACTACTAACCTCTACTAGGGATGGCAGCGGGTCGGATTCGAGTGGGTTTTGTAAAATCCAAATCCAAACCCTCACCCGTGAAATTTTTCCTCACCCACGTCCGCCTTCGAACCCACGTAGGTAAGCGGGTTCACGGGCGAGTTCGCGGGCAGGTTTGAACCCGCGGGTTATGGCTGCACCTATACCCTTACCCGTGAAACAATGTGGGTTCACGGGTGGATGCTTCACCCGCAGGATACCCACAAACCCGCACTACTAACCTCTACTAGGGATGGCAGCGGGTCGGGTTCGAGTGGGTTTTGTAAAATCCAAACCCTCACCCGTGAAATTTTTCCTCACCCACATCCGCCCTCGAACCCACGTAGGTAAGCGGGTTCACGGACGGGTTCACGGGCGAGTTCGCGGGCAGGTTTGAACCCGCGGGTTATGGCTGCACCTATACCCTCACCCGTGAAACAATGTGGGTTCACGGGTGGATGCTTCACCCGCGGGATACCCACAAACCCGCAACCCACGAACCTGAGAACACGCGATTTGTCATTTGTAAATTTCCACATGTAATCACCTATTTAATACTTAATTGAATTAAATTTCCATTTCTAATTCCCTACTTGATACATTACAAAACAATAATAACCATAAAAATAAAACGACAAAAAATAATTCAAATGTCTATGTATGTTTATATACAAGTATTTTATTTATGCGGGTTTGCAGGTACAACCCGCGGGTTCATTTTTCCAACCCGCACCCGCCCGCGAACCCACCTGGTTTTTCATTAAACGGGTTCGCGGGTCCACGGGTCCACGAGTCCACGGGTCCACTGGTCCACGGGTCCACGGGTCCGCGGGTCATAAATTCAATATCCACGCCCGACCCTACAGGGTCAGATTCGGGCGGGTGCCCGCGGGTGCGGGTCAAATTGTCATCTCTAGCATCTACTCAATTAAAAATAGACATTCTTAAAAGTCCAACCAAACAACTCTAAAAATTTTAAAGAGACGTCTGTAGATCTGTTGAGCCAGTAGAAAGTTCAACTAAATGAGCACTTAATATCTTAGACTTCACCTTTCTTTCTTCTTTCTCTTTTTCTTAAGGAAAACAATTTTTTTTCTTCACTTTTTCATAAGAAAAAAAAAAGA